>CM053800.1:35591885-36841885 GCA_028671895.1 Oenanthe sinensis
GTGGATAAGAAACCAACTTTAAGACCATGTACTGTTGCTGAACAAAATTCCAATATTCTGTGACAACACAAGTGTCATAGCCATCACAAACAATCCTGTTCAACATTCAAGGACCAAGCACATTGATATCAGGTATCATTTCATTAGAGAGCATGTCATGAATGGTATTGTAGAGTTACATTTTGTACCTACAGAGCAGCAAATTGCAGACATCTTCACTAAACCACTAGATGAAATCACTTTCAATAGACTAGTTTGTGAACTTGGGATGTTAAATTCTACTAACTAATAAGTTAGTAATCAAAAACTACAATTTGAAGCTGATAAATTCCCTTGTTGATTAATTTCAATATTTTTAGGACTTGTGAATTTATCTACCAAATTATTTTCCAGTTAATAAGATTAAATATTAATTAAATGCCTTGTGCATGCCTGCTAATGTTATTAATCTGGTATTTATTTATTTTTGAACTTAAAAATATTTAAGTACTTGTATTTAATTGATAAATTCTTGGCACTTATATATTTGAATATTATTTAAAATTATTTTAAATAAAAAAGATGAATATTTATATTTATTCTTGTATTTAAAATAAAAGTAAAATAATAAGAAGCATAATTTATTTATGATAATAATTTTAACAATTCATGTTACTGTTGTTATCAATAAATATTTTGTGAAATAATTAGTAGCAAAATCAAGAGCACTTGAGATTTTATTCTACTTTGTGGCGCCTACATAGTGCAACCATTGTGCAGGCGCAACATAAATCTAGTAACATACTTAGAAAATTTCTCTGTGTTGCTAATAGGTTTTGTGGCGCTAGGCATGTTATGTGGCGCCTACACAGTGTTACCACTGTGAAGGCGCAACATAAATCAAAGTTAAACTTTTGTTGCACCAAGTAATTTAGTGGCGCCAATACAGTGTAAGCACTGTAGAGGCGCAACTAAAGTACTTGGCATTTTTTTCTTCGGTTTTGTGGGGCCTATATATAGTGTTGTTGTTTTGTTGCGCTTCAAGTTATACATACACAGAGCATACAACTAGGAAGGTGCAAGAAAAACTGAGATCTGCAAATTTTAATCGAGCTTTACCAAGTCATTTCTTGTCCAAATTTTGAACTAAAACCAAATTTGTGGAATCCACAGTAAGGACTATCATTTACAAGTGGTCCCATTAATTTTGGTCTAGGTTTTAAAATTCACAATTTTACAAATCTCAAACCAATTGGCTAGGGTTTGTCACTGTTGAAATCGATTAAAAAAATTGTAATAAAATTAAAAGTGTGCTTAAAATTACTAGGAGCCCATTCAATTTTTATTTTACGAAAATCCAAGTAATTTTTTAATATTAGGATTTGGTTCGTAATTTTCTAAAATTATTCAATATTAATTAGTAATTTTAATTCGTAAAAATTATCTCTCAATTTATTAAAATGGCAGGTAATTTAGAAATTAAAAAGACTAATTATTTATCTATTTTAGTCAATGACTGGACTGAAGTAGAGGAGTTAGGTAACTGGGCTAGATTTCTAAATGAACACTCTATAGTCCGTTATGTACTAACTACTGATGTTCCTTTAAATAGAAATCTTCTGAGACAGATGTACAGGTCTTCTAAAGACACATTTGCAGGTGGAATATCAGCCTTCACTTGCACTATCAAATGACAAAAAATGCGCATAACAAAGAATGACATCAATCGAGCACTTCACTTGCCGACTGAAGATTTTGAAGATGTTCCATCTCAAGCAGACCTGAACAATTTCTTCATGTTCCTGCACTGCACCAGAATGAACAATAATCTTCCGAAGAAGATTTATAAAAATCACTTACCCAAAGAATGGAACTTGTTTTTCAACATCTTGTCTCATGGCTTTACACCAAAGACAGGTGGCTTCCATGAAATTATAAACTCCAATAAGGTGATTAGATATGCAGTGGCTTCTGGGTCAAGAATCAATTTTGGGAAGATGATCATGAAGGAATCCTATATAATCAGGCAAAAATGGAGAATTTATGTCTGTATCCAAGATTTCTGCAGTTGGTGTTGAATCAAGTACTGACTGCTAATCAACTTCAATCCTTTCAGAACAGTGAATTGGAAAACTCATCCTCTCTACAGTTCAAAACGATAGTGTTTCTACAGAATGAGGCTGACTATCCAAACTGGTATACTCCTGCCCCACTAACTGAATCCATTCGAGATTACTTTGCTCTTCTTAGACATGTTGTTGAAGAAGAAGAAAAAGCTGCATCTGAAGCAGAAAGAGAAGAAACATCTGAAGAAGATCATGTATCTGAAACTGATGAATCAGTAAATGAAAATTCAAAAGAACATACATCTCAAGAGGAGAATGAAGCTGAAACCTCAGTTGATTCCGGAAGAAAAGAAGCATCTGAAAAAGAACTAGACACTGAAAAGGAAGATGAGAATATGGAAGAAGCTGGGTCTGAACATGAGTAAGAACCAATTCCTGAAGAAGACGAAGAAAGGAATAGCCCTGAAAATCCAATAATGGATGTAGATGTTGAGGAAACTATGGAGGAGACTCAAAACAAAGATGTGTACATACCTGACCTTTCTGATGAACACATGGAAGAAGGTATACTTCTGAACTTTGACTTCTCTGACTTTCTACAAGATGAATTTGTCACAATATCTAGCTCTGTGCCTCAAACGGTAATGCGCACACACCAGCCCTCAGTGGCTTTCCAAGCTGGTAATGAACTTCGTCAAAACCAACCAGTTCTAACCACTGACAGAGAACAACAAACACTACTTTCATCTCCCAAAACAAGAAAAAGAACCATTGATTTAGATGATAGAGAGTCCCTACCGAATCAGGAAATTTTTGAAATACCCCCTACAGCTCTGCCCTCTTGAAAATGACGTAAAATGAATTTTAAACCTAGGGCAACTGTGAGCCAGGAACCTGATTCTCCAATCTCTGACGAGATTATCTTTCTTCGTAACCTCAATTCTGAAATTGATACAATCCTTAAAAGTACGGGGATAGAACCAGAGGTTGTAACAAAATCCGTTACTTCAGTAGCTAGTACTGTTTTGGTTGATTCAATTCAGAACCTGTCTTCATAGACAGTTGGGGGCATCACTGACTCTCATGAGCCACTCATTATATTGTCAAATTTGGTGACCCCCCTGGACTTCACATCTCCAAATCCTATTAAGGATGTTTTCCCTCCCCATATGGGTGAAGTGGAAAGGCAACTCTTCCATAGAAGGGAAGAGGTCTTCATTCAAGGAGTAGCTGTGTCAACAGCATCACCACTACAAGTTGAAGTGCCTTCACAGGCGTCGCAGAGCACCACAGGCTCTCATTTGTCACTCACTACATTACCTGAGGTGGTGACCCCCCTAGAGATTCAAATTCCAGCTCCTACACAAGAGGTCATCCCCACCTTAACAGGTCAGGTGGAGGGACAACACACCCATAGAAGGGATGTGGACTCTTTTAAAAGAGTATCTACTACCTCGGTAGTAGAACCTGTTTAGGGTGTCTCTGAACAGGTAAGGCCTTCAATGGCTTCAGCTGATATCACGGATTTTACATTCTTGCCAATCATTATAGAATCCACAGTGGTGATCACACTGGGTCTAAAACCCCCAGTTCCTGAAAAAGGAGTTCTCCCCACCCAAAGTGGTCCGGTGGAGAGGTAACCTACTCATAGAAGGGATAGGGATTTTAATGCAGGTACAGAAGATCTCAGTGCTATTATGGAAATAAGTGAAGCACTTAACCTTGATGATCTTGTGTTCCCTAACCCTGATTTCTAGAGTATGAGTGTTGAGGGTCGTGCCCAAACAGAAATAATGAGGAGTGAGACACCCACTAACCAAATAAACACCCCACACATTGCACACACTGCACACAGTCAAAGGATTCTAAATCTGGAGACCCAAGTAACTGAAATTCATTATTCACTGAGAAAGATCTTGGAGGTGCAGGAGCAGCAGAGGGCAGAAATGAAAGAAATCAAAGATTTGATCAAACAACTGCTGGCTCAGAAAGTTCCTATTTCCAATCAATCAATTTCGACAACTCAGATTACTCTGGTAGGAAGGGAGGATAACCCAACTGAGGGGGAGAGAAGAGAAGAACAAGAAAAAGTAGGTGGAGCTGAAATGATCTTGGAGTATACAGTTCAGGGGGAAATAAATTTCTTTTACAGGCCTGGAGCGAGGCAACTTGAAGAAGGAGAAATTCTTCAATCCTATGTGCCAATAGAGATTCCAACAGAGATGGAAATAGATGAAACTGCAAAAGCTACTAGAATAGATGTTGAGGAGGATTTTGCAAAAGAACATGCCTTTGATAATGACTGTCTTCTAGTTGATGTAGATGAAGTTGTTACTCAAGGTATAGATCAACCTCAAGAACTGATGAAGAGAAAATGGAAGAGAGTACATCATGTAATAGAAAGAAGAAATAGAATCAATGACATTGAAGTAAAGGTTGGTCCTAATTGGGATGAAGCAAGGAGTCTACTGAAGAAGAAGGAGTTAACCCTTACTCAGAAAAAAGACAGATAAGTCATTGATCTCTTCAGGACCATGAGGGAAAAATTCGAAGATATTCATGAATTCTATGTTATGCTATCAGAAGAGATTACAAGCGTGTCAATAAGTGCATCCAAGTACGGGTGGAAAATGTTCATAAATTCTACAACACCGGGGTCAAAGGTTTTGTCGACGAAGAGTTTTGAAAAGATGAATATTGTGGAGCTGTATGTGCTGAAGAGGAAAGTCATCTTTGGTGGGCATAAAACAAATGAGATACTAAGAGATATGATTGAGAAGAAAATTATAGAGATCGGTGTCGAAGCATTTGAGAAGCCTCCGGTGGTCAAGTACTACAAAGAAACAACACTTCATAACCTAACTTTGTCTGATGAATGTCTGGACTCAAGTCATGCAATGTTCATGCAGTATGTAGAAGGGAGACTCAGAAGCAAGAAGAATAGAACAGACGAAGATCTAAAGGTTGCTGAGTTGATCTACGCATTCAGGTTGAACAGAGCAATTAAAACTTCAGGTTGATATCTAATGGAGATAACCAGATATTACCAAGATCCAGTGTATATAAGAAGATAGGATGGCACTGAAATACTTGAAGCTATAAGAGATTCTGAACCTTGCATTCAAACGGAGCCAAATGGAACAAAATACTTCCTTTTCAAGAAGAACGGAGTGGATAAAAAGAAAGAGCTATCTAAACTGAGGAGAAACAATTCTGAAATTATCCGAAAAGTCCTTTCAAGGGTAAAGAGATCCACTGCCAAGTTAGACAAAAAGGCTTTGAGGATGATTGAAGATGTTCTAGTGGAGAAGCTGGCAGAAGAGTCGATGCATGACACTGACAGAGTTAAAGGCTTTCCAAAAAGGATAACAGTGTTCGTATTTTCATAATGTAACGTAGTATGTAATAGTGATAATGATAACTAAACTAAGAAAAAAAGACAGATAAATAATACTAATATGCAGTACAGGAATCCAGAAGGACATACAAACAAGAATCATACATACATCATTGCAGAGCATTCAAGATGTAAAGTTTACTAAACGACAGCGAGAGAAGTTCATTAATATGTTCAGGCCTCAGCAAAAAATAAGTGTTCAGTAGATTTCAGACTAAAGACGGTGCAATGATTCAAGTATAGTTGTCAAAGGGTTTCAGTGATCAGAAGCAATGGAACAGTCCAAAGTTAGTCAGCTGAAACAGAACAGAAGTCAAGGAAATTCAATTCAGTGTTAGTCGTTTGTGAACCAGACCAGTGCACTAAGTGTTAGCACAATAAGAAAAGAATTGTCTTGGTTAATCAGAAGAAAATCAGTTAATCAAGCAAAAAGAGTGAATATCAAGTAGTAATTTCTTCAAGCACTTCAAGAAATATGTTAAGGCAAGTAATATTATATTTGGTGGCTCCTATATCATGAGGCACTCTAAAGGCGCTACCAACTTTGTAAAGGAGTAACAAATGAAGTTAAAAGCTAAGGCAAGTCAATATGAAGGTTTGTGGCGCCTGCACAAGGGAATGGGAGTGCAGGCGCAACAAAACTTAATTTTGGCGCCACATAAGCTTAGGTGAAAGGTTTGTGGCGCCTACACACTGCATCCAGTGTACAGGCGCAACAAAAGGTATTCAAGGCGCAACAAAGCATTATGAAATGCTTCTAAGTCATTTAGTGGTGCATGTACAGGGTAACAACTGTATAAGCATAACTAAACTTATACAAGGTGCAACAAAAAGCTCTAGATGCGCAACAAACATATTTAGGCGCAATAAACATCCAAGTGGCGCCTACACACCACTAGCACTCTTGAAGCGCAACAAAGGACTTGTGAAATTGGTGGAATATCAATTCAGTTGATTTTTCAAAAGGCTACAGATTATATATGGGTGAAAATCAATATGGACAAAAAGGCATTCATTCATCTTCAATAAAAGAGATACAGACGGGAGCTCCATTAAAGACAGTGATTTATTTCACCCAACTGTATTTATATTGTAACCTTGATTGAACCCATTGAAGCTAATCATTTAATTAAAAATGTAGCACCTCATGGATTTAATAATACATTGTTATTTTCCCGAATCTTTGTGTTTCATTAACTGCTATTTTAATATCTCAAGAATATAAATACTTAATCCGCAATATAACGAAAAATCTACAACATCATATTCAACCCCCTCTTCTATGATGATTTTGGACCTAACATTATGCTTTATTTACTGCGTAATAAATTAAAAGCATAATAAATGTCCTTGGAATTTTGATACGTATTATATATCTTTAAGTATGTGACTTAAAAATGAGATTATATGAACAGTATCTTATTTCTAAAATTCCATAGTCGAGTATTATTATATAAGGACAATAATAATGCAATATGACTAGTATGTTTGTTGATAGATGATCACATCTCATTGGTCAAATGTATGGTGATACTAAAGTCAAGAACATAAGTGCATGTCTCAATGAATGGCACTGGAATGACCCGCCGTGAGATTCTACATGTTAATAAGTGTTATAAGATATTCTCAATGTGATAATGATGTAATGATCCTCTGACTTGAAATTATTATATTTCTATATGAGAATTAATATACTTTGATTACATTAAAAGTTATCTTTAACCGGGTGATAATAAAAGTGGACATTGGGTATACTATGAATCATATGAAAAATATGAATGATAGATAAATGATTTAACCTTCCTATTTTTGAGTGATATTGTTGGCCTCTTGATTGAGTGAGACTATAAAATGCATGGCCGTGCTCAAATGTTGATTTATTTAATAGTCTACTCATTGATCAAGGAAACCCGGATTAAACATTGAAGAGGAGGACACGATACATGCCTCGAGTTTGATCTATAATATAAGGTTAAAGAGATTATATTACATGGAACATTATTCACGAAAGGCTTAATCAAATCACTGATTTTATTATTATTACTTGGGTAGCAATGATGTATTACTAGATGCCGTTCATTATTTATAATTTTAATGAGATATTAAAATTGTTGCCAACGTAATAATAACCTACAGGGTCACACACAAAGAATGCTTGAAGGAGAAATAATTTAAATTATATAAATAATTTATTTTATTTATGATATTAATTAAGTATGACTTAATTAATTATATAAATAGAATAAATGAATTACTTAAACTAATTCCAAAATTAGTAATTAATTAATTAAATGAGACTTAATTAAATAATTTGAAATTTTGGATTAATATTAATTATAATTAGATTATATTTAGAAAACTTATTCATCTCTCTATATAATCTATTTATGGGCTGATTTAATAAAAGACATATATTTTTCTAAAATCCTAGCCGTTTTGAGAAAAGAGGAAGATAGAGAGAGAGAGAGAAGCAGTTTTCGGGTGCTAGTACACATCAATCCTTCATGAAAAGTGTTCGTGTGGATACCGTAGAGCGTAGATCGCGTGAACGGGTTACGTGGTGATTAAACAAGCTTTGAACCTCCATTAATCTTCCATTGATGAACTGTTAAAGCTTTTTAAGGTATTTGTTCTTAATCTCCGAATTAAATCTTTTGTTCTCGCATGGATCCTACGGAGGGTTTTGATTTATATTACGTTTTGTATTTATTTTTCACGTTTTCCACTGCGTTTGTGTCTCGAAACCCTTCATATGAATCGTATGAGAAATATGAATGATCTAGATGAGATTTAATCATCCTAATTTTAGGAGTGATATTATTAACCTTTTGTTTGAGTGAGGCTATGAAATGCACGGTCGTGCTCAAATGTTGATTTGATTTTAATAGTCTACTCATCGATCAAGAAAAATAAAGATTAAATTATGAAGAGGATGACACGAGACATTCCTTGAGTTTAATCTATAATATCGAGATTAAAGGGATTATATTACATGGAACATTATTCACGAAAGGCTTAATCGAATCACTGATTTACAAAGAACGCTTGAAGGAGAAATAATTTAAATTAAATAAGTAATTTATTTTATTTATGATATTAATTAAGTTTAAATTAATTAATTATATAAATAGAATAAATGAATTACTTAAACTAATTCCAAAATTAGTAATTAATTAATTAAGTGAGACTTAATTAAATAATTTGGAATTTTGGATTAGTATTAATTATAATTGGATTATAATTATAAAACATATTCATCTCTCTATATAATCTCTTTATGGGCTGATTTAATTGAAATACACATATTTTTCTAAAACCCTCGCCGTTTTGAGAAAAGAGGAAGATAGAGAGAGAGAAGCAGTTTTCGGGTGTTAGTACACATCAATCCTTCATGAAAAGTGTTCGTGTGGATACCGTAGATCATAGATCGCGAGAGCGAGATACGTGGTGATTAAACAAGCTTTGGACCTCCATTAATCTTCCATTGATGAACTGTTAAAGTTTCTTAAGGTATTTGTTCTTAATCTCTGAATTAAATCTTTTGTTTTCGCATGGATCATGCGGAGGGTTTCGATTTATATTAAGTTTTGTATTTAATTTTCACGTTTTTCCGCTGCGTTTGTGCCTCGAAACCCTTCAAGATGTGTTTAGATCCTTTATCACAGCCTCAATCGTTTTAGAGATTGGGCTGGTGGCTGGCTGGACATTCTCACCCTTACCATCCTTATTCTTCTGGCTTTCTTAATGTTGACCAGTTGCCTCACCCTCACTTGCCACCTTCACACTCTCTTCAGTGATTTTTCTTTTCTTAGATTTTATAACAGTAGTTTGTTGGGAAACTACTGAGGTGGTTTTCTTAGATTTGGATTTGGAAGGTTGTGCAACTTGGGTAGGAGGGATGTGGGCATTTCCATCTCCCTCCATTATTGCAGAAGGCAAAGAAATTGAGATTTCCACATCAGAAAAAGGAATGTTGTGAGTTTTAAGATATACCTTTACAAATGGAGGATATATGAGGCACAACCTAGTATGTAAGTTGATTCTCACCAAATCCTTGAAGGCCCTTTTATTCTGGGTTCATGCCTCCATTGTTTCCATGTCACTTGTTATCTCATACTCTCCAACGGCAGCATTAATAAGCAGTATAAAGAATCTAGCAAAGTAAATATTATTCTTTCTAGATGCTTTATTTCATAATTTGGCATTCAATTCTTTTAGGAGAATTGTGCTAAAATCAAAGTATCTATCAAATAGGATACTATAAGCAATTTCTTGCATACTGGTAGAAATTGCATCAAAATTACTTATTTTTTCAGAGAATACCTTAATAATAACATCAAAGAAATAGCTTCATTTTTTCCTAAGATTCTTTCTAACAACCTCACCTAAACCAGTTTCAGAATTAGCATAATTAAACGTAACTAGCATATCCCTAATGTTATCATCAGTGGGTGATTTCTCACAATTGTTAGCAGGAATATCTAAGCATTCAGAGATAGAAGCACTAGTAATAGTATAGGATTTACCCTTACAAATGTTTGATATTACCTGCCCATCTTATGAGACCTCTGCAGAAGTCCATAGTTCTTCAATGAATGACCAAACTATTGTAGGTGTTTCACTTAGAGCCTTAGACACCTTGCAACTACTCAGGAATTTCATCAATGGATGGAAGTCTGCAGGAGCATCATCCACTGTTAAACATGCTATAAAGTTATTTTGCACATAGGGGAATCCTGTTAATAACTGAATCTTCTTCTGGGGTGCCATTTTTTATCTTAGAAAGAAATTAGGGAGAGAGACTTGAAAATAAATGAGTAAAATTGCCTTAGGGTTCTTAGAGAGCAAAAAGCAAGAAAATTGGTGAGTTAGAAAAATAGCGAGTGAAATGAAATAAGAAATGAAACAACTATTTATATTTAAAAAAACACCAATTGTTTTGCTATTTTTTGAAAAGAAATGACCATTATAAAAAGAGATTAATAGACATACTCTAAATAGCAATCGACTTTATACATACAGAAGTATATGTATTTGTCGATGGATAAAATAGAGTATCAAATGCTAAATTAAAAGGTAGTCAATGGATGTTTAGAACCAAATAGAATTCTATTACCATCGATGGGTAATTACATCCATTGATACATAATAAGTAATTTATCAATCGATAAACAATTACCAGGGTAATTATCTGTCGATAGATAAATATCCATCGATATGAGTATATTTTATCGGTTGATCAAATATATTCATTGATGGCTGAAAAATATCCATTGATGATTAATATATTTATCAAATAATCACAAGGATTTAACAGATAAATACAAACAATGGTTGCATACAACTAAATATAATTTAGTAGACCTTTTAAGCAAGAATTAAGTGAAATTGAGCATACCTAACTCACAGACTAATCTATTAAAAGTAGATTCATCTAGAGGTTTGGTAAAAATGTCTGATAGTTATTGTTCACTAGGGACAAAATGTAATTCAATTGTACCATTCATTACATGTTTCCTAATGAAATGATACTTTATGTCAATGTGTTTGGTTTTGGAATGTTGCACATGATTTTCTGTTATTGCAATGGCACTTGTGTTATCACAGAAAATAGGAATCTTGTTCATGTTGAACCCATAGTCAAATAGTTGATTCATCATCCATAATATTTGTGCACTGCAACTTCTAGCAGCAATGTACTCAGCTTCTATAGTTGAAGTTGATACTGATTATTGCTTCTTACTAAACCATAAAACAAGTTATTTCCTAGAAATTGACAGGTGTTTGTTGTACTTTTTCTGACTATTTTGCAACCTACATAATCTGCATCTGAGTAGCCTATTAGATCAAAACCAGAAACTCTAGGATACCAAATGCCTAAATTTGGTGTACCATTGAGATATCTAAATATTCTCTTAATATCCATTAAATGAGATTCCCTGGGATCAGCCTGAAATCTAGCACACAAGCTTGTAGAGAACATTATATATGGCATACTAGCAGTTTAATACAAAAGTGAGCCTACCATGTCTCTATAACTTAAAATGTCCACTTTAGCTTCCTTAGTATTCAATTCAAGTTTAGTAGTAGTGGTCATGGGATTTTTTGCAGAAGAACATTCACTTACGTTAAATTTCTTCAACAAGACATGAATGGACTTAGTTTGATTTATAAAAATTCCATCCTTACCTTGTTTGACTTGCAAACCAAGAAAGTAGGTAAGTTCTCCTATAATGCTCATTTCATACTTATTCTGCATTACTTTGGCAAACTTTTTGCAAAGTCCCTCATTAGTTAAACCAAATATAATGTCATCCACATAGATTTGGACAAGAATAATTGAGCCATTAATATTTCTATGAAATAGAGTTTTATCAACAGTACCTCTTGTAAAGTGATTCTCAATGAGAAACTGAGATAAAGTGTCATACTATGCCATTGGTTCTTGTTTCAAGCCATGGAGTGCTTTGAACAGATAGTAGACAAGGTCAGAGAAATTTGGATCTTCAAAGCCAAGAGGTTATTCCACATAAACTTCCTCTTATAATTCTCTATTCAAAAATGTACTATTTACATCCATCTGGTAGAACTTGAAATTAACATGTGCAATATAAGATTCGGATTGCTTCCAGCCTTGCAACAGGTGCAAAAGACTCATCAAAATCAATTCCTTCTTCTTGATAGTAGCCCTTTGCCACAAGTCTTGCTTTGTTTCTAGTCACAGTACCAGTTTCATCCATCTTATTCCTGAAAACCCATTTTATACCAATTAATGATCTGTCTTTTGGGTTGGGCACTAGCTTCCAAACTTTATTCCTGTCAAATTGATTGAGTTCCTCTTGCATAGCTAATACCCAATCAGGATCCTTGAAAGCATCTTCAAATCTTTTAAGTTCTTCTTGAGATTGAAAGCTGCTATACAGACACTCATTTTGAGTAACACTTCTTGTTTTGACACCATCTACTGCATTTCTAATGATTAATTCAAATGGATGTCTTTTTGTCCATTTTCTTTGGGGAGGCAAAATTTTCCTTGACGATAAGGCTTCATGATCATTGGTATTGTACTCAAACTGGTTTGAATTTGAGGATTGATTTTGAAACCCTCCCCCTGAGTTGGATACCCTAGATGTAGAGTGTTGATTATCCATTGAAGGATTATCAGTTGATGCATTATCAGTCTATGGATGTCTGTCAACTGATAAATTATCCATTGATGTTGTGACATCAACTGATATTGGGTTTATGAGTACTTGTGAATTTAGTACTGGAATAATTTCTTCATCACTTTCTTCATTTATTCCATTAGATTCATTTTCAAACTGCAGTGTGTCATGATTTCCTTCATCAAACAAGCCTTGAATCTTTTTATCATTAAATAATACATGTACAGGTTCCATAACAATGTGTAGTCTAAGATTGTAGACTTTATAGGCTATGCTTGATAGTGCATACCCAAAAAAATAGCTTCATCAGCATTGGCCTCAAATTATCCTAGTTTTTCACCTTGATTCCTTAGAACATAATATTTGTAACCAAATACATGAAGAAATCCTACTTTTGGCTTTTTGTCTTTCTTGATCAATTGATATGGAGTCTTTGCTTGAGTTTGATTCACCATGAAGAAGTTTTGGATATAACATGCTGCATTAATGGCCTCAGCCCAGAAGTATGTTGGTAATTTATCATCTTCCAATATTGTTTTAGATGCTTCAATCAGTGTCCTATTTTTCCTCTCAACTACCCCATTTTGTTGAGGTGTTCTTGATGCAGAGAAGGTATGTATGATTCCTTTAGATTCACAGAACTCCTTCATTATGGAATTCTTAAATTCTCTTCCATTGTCACTTCTTATTTTCTTTACATCCAATCCAAGACTTTTTCTCAACTTGTCTAATGTGTTTGATGATGAGATCACTTGCTTCATCTTTTGAATTCAGAAAATAAGTCCATGAGAATCTAGAAAAATCATCCACAATAACTAGAGCATACTTCTTCTTTGCAACGGACATGATGTTCACATGACCACACAAATCCATGTGTAAAAGCTCAAGAGGACTCTCAATTGATGATTCCAATTTTGACTTGCATGATGGCTTCCTTTGTTTTCCTTTCTGACAAGCATCACATAGTCCATCCTTGACAAATTCCATCTGTGATAAACCTCTCACTTCATTTTTATTGACCAACTGATTCATGGCTTTGAAATTCAAGTGAGCTAATTTCTTATGTCATAGCCAACTCTCATTTGTACTTTCCTTATAGAGTAAACAAGTCAATGAATCTGCACTTGTTGAATTGAAGTCAGCTATATACACATTTCATTTCATGTTCCCAGTCATTACTAGTCTTCTATCTTTCTTATTGGAAATTATGCATGATCCAGTCGTGAAGCAAACTTTATTTCCATTGTCACATATTTGACTGATGCTTAACAAATTGTGTCTTAATCCATCAACTAGTGCAATAGGTTCATTGATGACATTTTCTGTTGAAATCAAGCCATATCCCATAGTGTAAACCTTGTTGTCATCTCCAAATGTTACTCCAGGGCTAGCTCTCTCCTCAAACTTTGTGAGTAGGGATTCATCTCCAGTCATATGTCTTGAACACCCACTGTCCAAGTACCAAAGATTATTTCTTTTTCCATGCACACATCCAAAAATAATCAAGTTGATTTTGGTACCCAAGTTGCCTTGGGTCCTTTCACTACTAGAAAAACTGGATACAACATCACACCTTTAACAACGGTTGCAAAAACCACCGATGTTAAAGGTCTTTTTAACATCGCTTTTGTATATAACGATATTAAAGCTTATTTAAGACATCCCTTGATAAAAAGCCCGATGTCTAAAGTTGTGTTCGAAAAAAATAAAAAAAGCGGTCAATATATAATTCCCCCAGCTTCCCCCCTTAGACAAAAACATTTCCCCCCTAGCTTAGACAAATACTTTCCCCCCAAATCTTATTACCCAGCTTATTACCCTCTCTCTCGACACAGACAATCTCTCACAAATCTCTCTCTCAACCATGTCACCAACTCTCACCATCTCATCATCTCTCTCACAAATCTGTGGCAACAGTTCTTACAAACCCTAGATTTATAAATCGATTTTCAAAACCCTAGATTCCGAAGCTAAGAGTTGTTAGTAATTAGTTCGTGTGGGGTTAATTAGGTGAATTCCAAGCTCCTATTTATTTGCAATCACTCTCGATTTGGTCGAAGAACAAGCCCTAGCTAGCTAACTGATAAATTTGGTCGAAGAAAAAGCCCTAGTTAACATGTCGATTTGGTCGAAGAACAAGCCCTAGCTAACAAGCCCTAGTTGAATCTTGTCCATCTCTGTTTAGTATGTGTTTAGTATCTATTTGTATGGGTTTATTGATTCATTAAATTGTTAGTCCTGTGGGTTTTGTTTCAAAACCCTAGCTTTTTATTTGTGTGTATGTACGTGTGGTGTTTTTGTGTGTGTGTATGTATAGGTGTAATTGGACTGATGGGTTTGATTTGATTATAGGTAGAAGTGGCTCCAGCTGTTGTTGCTACTAAGCCATTGAAGAAAGGTGTGTGCTTTTTGTTTTTTTGAAAGTGTTTGTTGTAATTGATTGTTGGGTTGTGTTTTTGTGTATGTTGGTGTTTGTTTTAATTGATTTTTGTTGTGTGTAAAGGCAAGAGAGAAGCAGAGGACGCTGCAGAGCAGGTGCCTGAAAAGAAAGCTTTGAAGTAGGCAGTTGCTAAGAAGCAAGCAGATGTCAAGACTATTAAGAAGAGTAAGAAAGTCGAGACTAGTTCCAGTGATGATTCTTCTTCGGACTCCGAGGAAGAAGTTAATGTAGAATCTTTATGTGATATTGACTATTTTTCGGATTGGGATAATGACAATTTTTGATTGGTTACTAATGTTTGTTTTAGTTTTATGTGTATAATGTAGTTGATTGAATGTTTGTTGTATGGATTATCAGGTTAAGCCTGCTGCTAAGAAAGTTGTGAAGAAACCTATTGAAACTAGTAGTGATGATAGTTCCTCGGATGAGGTGTGCTTTATTTGATTTATATTTGTAATATATGCTCTTATACATTGTAGAGGTTATGTATTTATAATGGTACTTGGTTTGAATTGTCTCAGGAAACTGTTGTGCCTGCTAAAACTGCCAAACCTGCTCCTAAGGCTAAGGCGGCCAGCAGCAGCTCTGAAGAGTCGGATTCTGATTCCGAGGATGATGTGAGTTGATGAATACTGTTCTAAACTTGATATTTGCTTTTTTGTGTTGAATTTTGAAGGTTACTTGAGTTTGTACTGGCAATATAACAAAGTGAATATAGCTTTCATATAGTAATGGAATATGATACATATCTTAGAAGTCCTTGTACAACACATTAAGACATGGATGTCATGATTTGTTTGGGTTTCATATTAGTAATATTGTAAATAATATATTTTTTGGATGTGAAGGCCGTATACTTTTTTCCGTACATCAAAGCCATGAACACAAATCTTTTCTGATGTGGTGCTGAGAATTGAATGGAGTTCTGCTAATATTATTCAAACATTTGTCCAGTTAACAAATTACTTCTGAACATCGTACAATAATCAAAGGATATAAGACGCCACAGAAGTATAAACTGCCCATTAAACATTACAATTATATGCTTTATCAGTAATGACTGGAAATATTAACATCTGTTCTTTACTTGCTATTATAATTATGTGTGGTATATTAGTATTATGAATGCTGTTCTAACAGTCATTAATTTAGGAACCCAAGAGCAAAGCTCCACCAGTAACTGTTGCTTGAATGGATCTATTCCTCTGAGCTTCCGCAATCTTGAGAGCCTTACCTATTTGTATGTTCTAATTGTCTTTGATGTATATTTTCAGTTGACCATAGTTTAGGTTTTGAACATATCTTTTCTTGGAAATAGGCAATTAAATTTGAATTATTGCCTCAGGAATCTTGTCCATCTCTGTTTAGTATGTGTTTAGTATCTATTTGTATGCCACTGCCTTTGATTCCTATTTTGGAATATTTGAGAATATGTATGTATGTATGTGATGTTCTATTTTTATCGCATTAACATGTTACTATTCTTGCCTTAGATTGATAATATGTACATCATACTTGATTGTGAATGTGGAAGTTAGAGCGCGGAGAGATACCTGATTGGGAATTAGTTGCAGGTGTTAATTTAGTGCTAATTACTTGTTGGCTGCTGGTTTTGTTAATGGAGACAGACCTGCAATTTATTGGTGGGACTTTGGAGGCTGGTGTTTTGCTCTGTACTGATGTTATTGTCGCAGGAAACTTGGCTTTGCTGGGGGCTCTTTCTGCACCTTTTGCAGGTCTGATTATGCTGCAGATGATCTTAAAATTTGCAGATGTTTTTCAGGGGCATAGATGCAGGTGCAAGGCTGATTCAGAGGTGTTGCAGTTTCCAGACCTACACAGATTGCAGAAGATCTGCAAATGTGCAGTCAAGTTGCAGATTGAGCCCTGTATTGCAGCCAAAAATCTGGGCCCTGGTCCTTGCTTTGTTTTTAATTTCTGGCCCATTTGCTTTTCTTGGCTAGATTGCTTGGTATGAAGTTAGTGTTATTTTGCTTAATAATTTTGTTTCTCTTTGGAGGTTGTTCCAAGAGAAGTTGCTTTCTTTTTAATTATGAGAGGAGTCCTCCCAATACTTTCTTGTAAATATTATCTATAGACATCGATATTGTTTATAACAATGATGTTAAACATAACTATAGACATCGATATATTTTATATCTAGGATGTTAAAGATAGCTATAGACATCGAATTTCGTTAAATAATAGATGTGCTAAGACTCCTACCAAATCGTTTCTATAAATATAGACGATGTCAAAAAGATTAGTCAGTTAGGTTTTACATCGATTGTAGTTAAGGTATGATGTTATAAAAGAGTTTTAACATTGGCTTCACGTAGAAGGTGATGTGTTATATATGTTTTAACATCACACTCTTTTACGGCTGATGTTAATACCATTCTTAAACATCAGTTTTTTTAATAAAAGCGATATAATTTCTATTTGGTACCTTGTAAGGCAATATATTAATAGGGATTAGACATCAAAATATAGTAATATTCAAAACAAAATCATGTAATATATTTAAAAATTGGGGAAAAGGACATCAGTATTTATAAAAAAACCGTTGTCTAAGTGTAGCCTAGACATCAGTCAAAAACCGATGTGTAAAGTATATACTTTTAACATCACATGCGAAGACATCGGTCAAAAAATTCTCAGACATCAGTCCACAACTGATGTTGTATGCAGTTTTTCTAGTAGTGTTTCTTATTAGTTTCTACTTTTGGTTTGGTTTCAAACTTTTGTACCTTTGGTTTAGGTGGTTTTACTTCCCACTTGATTTTTATTGATTAACGGCTTTGAAATTCAAGTGAGCTAATTTCTTATGTCATAGCCAACTCTCATTTGTACTTGCCTTAGAGAGTAAACAAGTTAATGAATCTGCACTTGTTGAATTGAAGTCAGTTATGCACACATTTCATTTCCTGTTCCCAGTCATGACTAGGCTTCTATCTTTCTTATTGGAAATTATGCATGATCCAGTCGTGAAGCAAACTTTATTTCCATTGTCACATATTTGACTGATGCTTAACAAATTGTGTCTTAAGCCATCAACTAGTGCAATAGGTTCAATGATGACATTTTCTGTTGAAATCAAGCCATATTCCGTGGTGTAAACCTTGTTATCATCTCCAAAAGTTACTCCAGGGCCAGCTCCCTCCTCAAACTTTGTGAGTAGGGATTTATCTCCAGTCATATGTCTTGAACACCCACTATCCAAGTACCAAAGATTCTTTCTTTTTCCATGCACACATCTAAAAATAATCAAGTTAATTTTGGTACCCAAGTTTCCTTGGGTCCTTTCTTATTAGTTTCTACTTTTGGTTCGGTTTCAAACTTTTGTACCTTTGGTTTAGGTGGTTTTACTTCCACTTCAACCTTAGGTGTTGGTTTCCTCACATCAGGATTCTCAGTGCTAATACTTGGAATGTTCATGCTTGTAGAATTAGGGAAATTTGGTGCATAAAAATTGGTATACATATTTCAGGGCATAGCAGGCATATTCATGTTGGCAAATGCAAGATATAGACTAAACATAAAAGGCATAGTTGCATATTGAGCATGAATAGCATGAGGATCAACTAATTGAGGATAAACAGAATTAGAATGTATGTTAGGTATGACAGACATATTGGATGTAGCATGCATATTTGACTTACAATGCACCAATAAGTGATTCTTACTACCACACTTAGCACATATCTTTCTAAGAGCATAGTTGTCAGGTGGGTAGTTATTATACTTGTTTATGCCTACTCTAACATTTATGTTCTTTTTCTTCTATTAGGCTTAATATTAGGTTTTATCTTTTCAAACTTTTCCTTCAATTGGTCTTTAGATAAGAACCCTATATTGGCCTTTTCAACTTTGATTTGAGGTTTAGAGGAGTTACCTTCTTTTACAAATTTAATAGGTCTGTTGAGCTTGGTCTTCAAAGTTGATGGTTTAGCAGTTGATTTCTCAATCGATGGATAATTATCTGTTGAGTCAACATTGTCAATCGATGGATAATCCTTATCAGTTGATTTAGGATTAGCAGTCGATTGCTCCTTATCATTTGATTGATTTTTATCAACAGCTAATTTTTCAAGAGTTTTGGACAACATGGTAAAAAAAATTGTTCCACGAATGTCATTCAACTTTTTACTAGCTTTACTGGACCTATTCCATTTGTCAATAGTTCTTAGTTCTTCTTTTAATTTTTCTTTCAAGGTTTCTATTTCCTTTTCACACTCAACTAATTCCTCTCTAGCATCTATGTTTTCTACCTTGAGTCTATCCATTTGCACCGGTTCATTCTCTAAGAGTGTTTTCCTTTTAGTTAGAGAATTTATGTTATTTTTGAGTCTAGTGTTTTCTTTGTTCAAGTACTTAAGAGTGAAATGCAAATTATACAATGCATTAAACATTTCAGTAATGGTAATATTGCATTCATCCTTGGATAACTCAAATAGATTTGTAGAAATTACCTGATTGCTAGTTGAACTAGCTTCTTGATCATCATGGTTGGCCATAAGTGCAAGGTTGATGAATTCCTCTTCTTCAGAATCATCCTCAGCAGCCCAGTCTTTTTCTTTTATTACAAAATCCTTTTCTTTCTATTTTAGCAAATCAAAGTACTTCCTTTTATAGTCAATATTGTCACTGAACTTTGATTTCTTCTCCATTTTTGGCTTTCTATATTCATTTGAAAAGTGACCAGCCAATCCATAATTAAAACATTTGAATTGAGTCCTATCAACAAGATTTTTACTTTGTTGATTATCTCTCTTAAATTGGGATCCAGGTCTTTGCATAGGATTCCTCTTGAATTTGAGTTTGGAAAATTTTCTTGATAGAAAAGCCTGATGCTCATCTATTTCATCCATTTCATCCTTAGTATATGATTCATCATCTTCAACTATTTCTTTTCTTTTATTAATTGAAGATTCATCATATCTAGTGCCACTTGCAGCTTTACCATGACTTTCCTTCTTCCATTCTTTAACAGCAACATCTTCACATGGTTCTGCAACTTGCTTATCATTGACCACCAAGGAAACAAACTTTTCCTTCTTCTGCTTTTTCTCAATCTCTTCATCTTGTTATAGTTTTAACTCATAAGTCTTCGGGATTCCATACATCTTGTCAAGTGTATATTCTTTAAAGTCAGGAGATTGTCTTATGGAAACAGTCATTGGTTTCCATTCCTTAGGTAAGGACCTCAAGAATTTGAGGTTGATATCCTCAACAGCATATATTATTCCATATAGTTTTAGCTCATTCAATAGCTTTTAAAACCTACTATATGTGTAATTGATTGTTTCACCACTCCTGAAGTGAAATGCCTTATATTTCTTAATCAAGAGTTGCATCTTATTCTTCCTTACTTGCTCAGTGCCTTCACATAGAGTTTGAAGAGTATCCCAGACTTCTTTAGAGGTTGTACAGTTGATAATATTTTCAAACATATCCTTGTCAAAACCATTAAACAAAATGTTCATAGCCTTTTTATCCTTGTGTACTTCTTTTTCATCCTCATCTATGTATTCACTCACATGTTTTGGAATAAGCTTGTCTGGTGCTTGAGTACCATCTGTATACACACTTATAACTATTTTAATAGGTACATGTGGACCTTTCTCTATGCAGTTAACATGGGAGGGATCAATAGATAGCAAATACAAGTGCATTTTGACCTTTCAGGGAAAGTACTCATTTTTTTCAAGAACTGGAATCTTCACCCCTGTGTCTTTTTGACCCATACTTGATGTACTTAGATCTTAACTTTCTGTATGTTGAAAGATGGGCTCTGATACCAATTGTTATTTTTCCTTAGTACAAGTTTGTAGAAGGGGGTTGAATACAAACTTAAGAATTTTAAGGAATTCTTTGCGGATTATAAGTTTGTATTTAGAGTTTGAGTGTTTTTAAGATGAAGAAACTAAGAAACTGTTTTAAGCTAATAATTGAGACAAAATTACTTGAAAACAAAACACAGCAATTTAAAAATTACTAGTGGATTGGTTTTCCACTAGTGATTGTTTTAATTTCAATAACTCTTGGTCTAAAATAACCAGGCTTCTTACAATATGAAATTGAACTGAGAAAAATGGTACAATGATTTCTAACACCTCTATGTTTTTCTTGTTTTTGTTCTATTTCACACACTTGTTACAATGAACTGTTAAAACTATATATAGCAATTCACTTTCTACATCTATTTTTTTATCGACAGATAAAATGCAAATTAAAATTACATTTTACAATGTATTCACTAAAGTAGATTGTAGCTTTCTTTCACAGTTTCCTTTGCATTTGTCTTGTTCTGAAAAAAAATTGTCTTGATCTTTTCCTTAAACATTGTGTTGCCTTGAAATTCTTCACAATCATGACAGAACTGTCTTCCATTGATTCAGTTTCTGCAAAGTTCTCATTCCTTTTGTCCTTGACCAATTTAGGAAACATTGATCAATTGATAATTGTTATTAAACTTATCAATCGATCCTTCTTTGATTAAGGTTATCCATTGATCAATTGATGTATCAATGGATATCTTGGTTATTCATCGATCCTTTATCCATTGATTGTCTTTTATCTGTTGATTGCCTTGGTGTTTTCATTCATTGATGGAGATCCATTGATTTGACTTTAGTTGAACTTTATCCATCGAACAGTTTCCACATCCATCGACTTCAACATCTGTTGATCACTTCATTTGAGAAAATTCTGACTTAGAATATTTAAAATTAATCAGTCATTCTTCTCATCCGTTGAAGAGCTATCAATTGAAGTCAATAAACAACAGTTGACTAGAACAATGGATATTTATAGGTCATATATTCATTGACCAGTTACATTTAAAACTTGAATCTATATTGAAATTCTAAGTATTTTGTTATCATCAAATCTCATAATTCCTAACAATCTCCCCCTATTTATGAGTATAGCAAATATGCATAAATTCACTGTTGATGATGCCAAAACTCTAAGCATTTTTATTCTAGCAGGAATATTTCAAATATTCAAATATTTCAAAAAATATTATGGTAAATAGGCATGGTTTGTAATCTAACACGTAAAATAATGTATTACTTCTAGTATATAGTTAAAGTTATTATATTTTAATTTTATTATAACATTCTAGTATCTAAAATATTGTGTTTTTATTATGTTCCACATTGTAATTTGTATGATTTTATTGAACGATTACGCATGTTTAATGTTTACATGCAAAATAAAATATTCCAAAATCAGTTTTTATTACAATAACATTTTACGGGTAAAATATTGGATCACATCACGTACTATGTGCATACTTTGTATAATTTTATTTGAATAATTAGCCGGTTGCCAGGTTCTGCAGCTACACGTAAAATAATGTATTGCAAACTTAGATTTATTATACATTAATCTCATTATAACATTTTACAAATAAAATATTATGTTATGCATTACGTTTTAACATTCTATAAATAAAATATTATGTACTGCATTATGTTCTTCATTGTGGTAACTAAAATATTGTGGTTTGTATAATTTTGTTAAATGATGAAAGCCTCCACTATGATTTACTCTGCATTAGCAATTTTTGTGTAACAACAATGCTTGTCCATTGTCATCGGCATGAGCTCTAGTTGATCTCATTCTGTTTAAATATATATATTAATTTTAATTATGTTAATTGCAGAATACTAAACTCTAAAAAAAATTATTTATAGGAATAATTTGAAAATAGCTACGATGGCAACTGACAAGAGCCAAACACAAGTTGTGACAGAGTAAGCAATGTAACAAGGCAGCCCAGTAAATAAATCTAGAAAGGTTAGTGGCTATGGACAGGATAATACTGATAGCATGTTAATTTACATAAATTATACAAAGGAATGAAGTCAAAATGGAATCTCATCATGTTTTACACAAATCTGGAAAGGTTAGTGCCTATGGACAAGATTATGCTACAAAATTCTAACATTTGCAAAACTGTTATCATAAACCAGTATTTGGGTTGTTTCCTGCGAGAATCAGGGAGATCTCCAGTCCTCTGCTAAATGCCTGGTTGAACATAAGTCGGGTTTGGAATGTTGATATGAATGGGAACCACGAAAATAATGCAATAGGGATAAAGATAAGCATCCCCATCCCAGCATCATATAGACGAGCCATTGAACGAATTGATTTCCACAAACCCGTCTTTTTCACCAATGGTTTCCAAGCTACAGCAATCTGGGTTATATAGATTCAAAATGAGATATCAAGACTAAGTTACAGATAATATACTAATATATTAAATGCCACCCTAAACTCTACTCTAGTTTTGCACACACAAGAGTATCTCCAATAGGGGTTGCCATGTTAGATGGTTGTCAACCCTTGCTAACTTTGGCATCACATATATATTCATTTTTTATTTTATTATTCTTCCATGTCAACTTTGGCAACATCGACTCAAAAAACACCCCAATAGTTGGCAACCTTTAAAAGTTGCCTATGTGGTCCCATATATTAATTCTAAATAACTCTTAAAGTATCCAAAATATTTATATATTACACTTGTATATGTATTTTAACCATTTAAGGAATTTGCCAAAAGTTGGCAATCTACCAACTCCAATAGGTAGACAAACCAAGAGTGCCATGCTACATCAACTTTGACAACTCTTACCAGAAATGCTCTAATAACAGTATTATTTTCTTAAGCATTATACAATTAGACAAAACTAAGACCAACAATTTACCCTCCTCTGAAAGAAGAGATATAACCAGGCACTTAACCTTGTGTTTTATGATGCCACTACTAGTTCTGTAACCACAAGGCACAAGCTGACAAGCCCAGTGATATTAAATTAATTGAAACATTGACGAATGCGGTTTCAAAGATACTACTGGTTTCCCCTAATAAATTGGAATTTCTATAGCTTCATAAATTTCTACAATTTCATGTTTGCACCGACTAACGCGACTAACACTTTACTTTATTGAAGAACTATCACATAGATATGAAATTGAAGAACTCACAGAAAGAATTCCCCAGCCAGTGGGTATAAATGCTAAGATGCAAGCAAAAATATCTGCAATAGTCAAATCAGTGAGTGCAACTGCAGCAGCCACGCCAGCTAGTGCAAGCAGGAAAGTTATCCCTTGAACGAATCGCAACAACAACTGGAAATTCACTGATATCTTCTGGCTGAAGGTAAAAACCTACAAAAGAAAATACAATGATTTGACGCAAACATGCAAGAGTCAAATATTTAGGATTGTAGAAAGTTCATCCTGCAGACCTTGAAAAGTATTAAAAGCCCTAGTAGCACAAGCCATGAGAACCCATATACCTGCAAAAATATACACAATGCAACAGTATTAGTAAAAATAATGAGTAGCATATTAATTATTATTTTCTAGGGATAGCTTAATCTAGCAAAGCATAACTATCAAAGTCAAGTGATTCATACAAAAACACCAGATAAAAAGAAATACTCCGTCCCATTAATTGGTTGGTTGGAACACGATGGGGGTGTTGATATAAACTTTATTGTTTCTTTTATATTCATAGGCACTTTTGACAATTCATAAGTTGCATCTCTATATGACCGTTAAACTTATCCAAATGAATCATTACAACACAGAACAAGACATAAGATAGAGAAAGTATCATTGGAGTAAGCAAAATATATCAAAATGATTATCCTGGCACCTTTAGTTTTATAATTTCACCACAAGAACTCAACACTTGCATACAATCTCATGGTTTGCTCTTGAAAAATAACGTTACTAATTTTGTACCATCATATTATTTTTTTTACACAGTAAACCTTGGACTTTAAAGATTGAACCCTATTCAAATTTGAGCCATCAGAAGAAAGCTTCCTTTATCACTAATAATTAGGTGAAGCCATTGCACAGAGTTCTGAGTCTCCGTTTACCCCAGTTGTATTCCCCCTGAGTTTGTATAGCACAAGCATTTTAAGTTAAAAGACTTGCGTTGTGTTCTTAAGTTTTTTGCATGAAGAAAAGAAAAGAAAATAATTGTATGCAACTCTCTTTCACAAGGAGAAATTGTACAAAAAAAAGGAAGTGATGTAAATTTCCTGAGTTTTTGTAATAAAGATAGGAAAGTGAAAATATAATGAAATAATTTATAAGTTACACTTTTAGGTGGAATTTCTTTTTGAGAAATTGACTCAAATTTTCTACATATTTCTTTTCCTTCAAAGAAAATTGGAAACACATGAAAGAAATTTAGTACATTTCTTTCCCTTTCTCCTCAAAATAAAACTCGAGAACACAGTGTTAATTAGATTATAAACTAAAGTATATAGACCCATATGGAGATGTATCTGACACAGACACTTAAAGTCCTATGATTCCGTGCTACAGATATCTGGGAAGAACATTAATACATATGCTAAGACTGTGAAAGAGGATTCAGTCTTTAATGTAGATAGTATTTACCGTAAATGAAGTATCTGATCCTTGTACATTCAACTTGTAGACAATACCATACTGAAAGATAAAAAATCTAAGACTCAAAATGGTCTCCATCAGTCTCGATCCCAATGTTCGGATATGTATCTGCAGAAAACATTTACACAATCAATGCAGTAAAAGGAACGATTACACATTACAAAACATATAAAAATAAGCATGGAGGAAAGAATTAAGACAAATAAGAAGTGCCCTTGTCAGTTATCAACTGGAGACAATAGTACCTGCCAACAAGTACTTACGAAAGGGAAACTTAGGTAGATAAGAAAAGTTAAGTGAAAAACAGGACACTATGACAAAAAAATTGGAAGGAAATCATTGCGTGTCCCACACCTCTTACTCCATAATGATTAGATCGGACTTGCTTCCTCGTTACACACCAGGCATTATTACTTTCTGTACATAATTACATACTTATGTTTCTATATTTTCCACTCACCATTGATTCGTGAACATTAAAATATATATATTGGACTGTGTGATGCTTCTTTCCTGCACAGTGAAATACTAGGGGAATGAAATTCCAGAAGTCTTTTCACCATACGTTTTCTGTTTATTTTCAATTTCTGGCACAACCACTAATCATGCACTTCTCTAAGATTTCAAGTGCTAATCTGAATTGGGAGGAAAACCATGCATAAAGTTGTCTCATATACAACAAAAATATTCCCTGTGTCAGGGATTAATCAACATAAGAATATTTCTTATACATCCTAATCTCTTTTCATCTATCTTAATCTCAACTCTTCTGTTCTGACCACGTACTGGGGCCTTGGACATTCGAATAAGACCATCTATGATACCTGCCAGGATGTGTGACCACATTCCACAAATTTTTTTGTCGAATTTTGTACCCTTCAGCTGCGTCACCACATTATTGGTGCACCTTTCTATGCTATTTGTTAGGGGTTGAAGGCTCCCAAGCAAATTTCTATGCTATTTATTGGCGCACCTTTCTATGCTATTTGTTGGTGACCTAGCTATCAATGTTATAATTGAATAACAATCCTTTCTTTATCACAGAACATGTATTGTACATGATTTTTTGTGTTGTTGTATCCCTCCAGAAGTCTATGCCAGATTAGCTTGGCTCAAGGTTGGCAACCAACGACAAACTAACTAGGATGGTAGCAAAGAATTGATACATTAATCTTTAACTCATGACCCCTAATCTATATGTAATTGTATCATTCACTACTAGGGGTGGCAAAATTTAACACGACCCGAAACCCAACATGAAAAAAATACAAATTTGGGTCGGGGATTTTGAAAATCTGGTCGGGTAAAAATTTACCCGAAAAAATCGGGTCAGTTTTGGGTTTTACACAAAATACCCGAACCCAACCCCAAATTTTATAATATATATATATATACACACACTACACTATTATATATATATATATATGTGATATATTAGCATATTACAATTATAATTCATACAAGCTTATAACCTGTGCGAAGCACGGGATAACTAATATTTAAGTAAATTGATTTTTTATTTATATTTTTATTGATATTTAATATAAAATTTTATAATATGAAGAATTTCTGTTAATATTATAAGTTCTCTTATATTATATAAATTTATTCTAAATATAAATACGTTATAATCTAAACCCGTGTTATAGTAAATACATAATTAGGCCTAAAAATTAAATTTTATAAATATATAAATGGGCCTAAAAGGTAAAATTTTAGGTAATATAGATATGTATATAGTTAGGATCCGTATTATAAATACATGTATATTTTTTAGGCCCGTGGCCCAGTACCGACCGACCAACCAAAACTTTTAATCTTTCAGTTATAATAATATAGTATAGATATCATCAATAAAGGTAACTATAATATATTATACATAAAAATTATTTTATACAAGTCAAAATGGGTCATTATCAAGTTCGGGTTTAAATTTTCAACCCGTTTAGCGTTCGGGTAGGGTTGACCCAAACACAAGATCGAGTACAGCAAACCCAATACGAATCGGACCCATTACCCGGGCCACCCCTATCCTTCACGTGTTTTTATGTATACTTCGGGTGTATCAATTGATTTTTAATGAAAATATTTGTTTTGCTAATTAAACAAAATAATGGTTTCTATCCGCATCTATAAGTTGAATAAATAGTATAGTACCTACTTGACTGACTCGGGCAATGATAGAGTCGAGCAATGACAAAGATGAGGATGTGGGATACTATAAGAGATTGTTGGGATCCATTGGACAGATTCTTCAAATTGATGACAGTGAGAGCATTTTTCTTTGACTTTGATATGGATAAGGCCCCCTTATGTCTTTGCTAAATGTTAGTTTCCAAAGATAAAGTTTACCCTTATCTCTCTTGTTCTAAAAATTGCTTGTATTTAAGAGTGTGACTGAGTTTAAACCTTGCATGTTCTAAGCTTCTTTATATGGCAATTTCCTAGAATATGTTTTAGTGTACGAAGGATAGCCTAGATTCCTTAATTCACCTTTCCTAGACTTCACTGGGTCTCGGACCGCCGTTTCAAAGTTGATAGGATTTTTAACAAATATTTAATTTTCCATTCCAAATGGTCAATTTCTAATAAGATATTTGGAATGGTCAATTTCTAATAAGATATTTGGGAGTTCCCTTGACTTGCTTCAAACTGATAATTGCTCCCAATTACAAGTAGCACGCGCTATATTCCACTTTTCATTCCATATTTCTCCTACATTTAAGTGATAGGTTTTATAGGCCCCATCAACTCCTTTGAGTTTCATTCTTGAAAATCCTGCAATGTATTAGTGATGAGTATATTCGATTTCATTCTTGATTTCATTTGTTTATTCATTTAACGCACGCCTTTCAATGATAAGGTTGAGTGGGGCCTCTACTCCAAGATGGTATGCATGGTGGCTTGGACTACAATGTGTTTGAAGATTGATTGTGTGGGGTTCTAGCTATTATTCCATTAACGCTTACTCTTATAACCCATCATATTTGACTCCGTGTAGGTGGTTCGGACTAGTCAATTTGAGCGTGGATATTCCTGAATCTCGAGTCTATTAACAAGTCTATTAATAGGTCTAGGAGTACAGTGGATGACAAGGAACATATTACTACATTTATCAGTTTATATTTGACTGATTCCCTATTTGATTTTAGAGTTGGAGATACCTAATGAAAAATCATGGAGCTCGTACTATATTAAAGATGACTATTATTTGGACCAACCCTTGACATTCTTTAAGACCATTTAGGCATTCAATCCCTAAGAACCTTTAGGACTCGTGTATATGTTTGGACACGACTTGAGATTAATCGATGGCATATGGGATTGGCTTATCCATAGTTGAAACGCTTATTTAATTCTCTTCCAGCTATTTAGGGTGGTCATGATCGAATTTATTAAAGGCCTCTGCTTAATACTCATATATTTGTTTTGGTACATAATTACCAGGGGTAAAAAGGGAATTGCACAAGAAATAGTCTACCAAAATACATTTGTATCTAATGTAATATATTATGAATCAAGTTTTATGAAGAGTCTTTGTATACGATATATTTGTAATTAGTTAAGCATTGAAACTATATTGTTACTGTAAGAGGAAGTCTAAGGTTGTGTTCCTTTGGAGGAATGAAACGAGATATACCTACATTTCCTTCATTTGGTTTGACTTATTATTTCTTCCTACTAGTTTCAAGTGAGTACATTCCTAGTTCCACCATTTTCTGCACAATTCTTATGAGAAAAAACATACCTCACTTTCACCCGACATCCTTCTCTCTAATACAGTACCCGTTTTTTTTTCTTTTGCTCATAGAATTTCATTTCACCCTATGATCACATTATTTATTCCAAGTGAACATAATTCAGTTTACCCATGACAAGATAACCCTAATTCAATCAAAGAATATAGACATGACTAGCACTGCTATATGTTTTAATAAAGAACATGAATAGCAGTTACTTATAAAATCACTTACTAAGCCCTTAACTTAATGGTACCCCCTCTCCCCTCTGTAGAGAGGATGAAGGTTTAAATCGGTCAGTAAACAGGTGGAAGTGTGTTCAACTGTGGGGTGTGCATGTATGTATAGAAAGCCACTTATCCCTATAATCGAAGTGTATTGAAACAAATCATACCAGTTCCTCGTCCCACCAAGCTTCCCAGCTTTCTTCTCCTTTTACCCCAATTCCACCCCTATACAGAAGCCAGTTGGTCCAATCCCTAAAGTCCTCCACAGCCCTGAACAACGGATCAAAAGCTTAGATTTTGCTAATCAAACAGAATCCACATTCAAATAATTTTGAAAATTAGTCTTACTTTTGCCATTCAAATCCAGATGGATTGAATATGTACGGAGCATAAAGCCAGGATATAACCATGAACCAACTGCTAACAGTAAGAAGAATATAGGATAGGGCGCCATCGTCATCATTTCCATATGCAAGGTACACTATCAACAAAAGTGCAACTTCCATCCTGAAAAATTAATAAAAGCATGAACTAGGGCAGATGTTTCAGTCGAGTGTGTTTGAGAGAGAGAGAGAGAGATACCCTTTGACAAAATGACTGCGAGCATAAAGCCTGTAATTCTCTGAAAATTTGATATGGCGTACCACAAATCCCCTGCCAGTTGCATGATACTATGGACCAGACAACAAATGAAAAATCATAGAACAGTTTCTAACATTCTAGTCAAAATTAATAGCTGAAGAAAGTTAAGGAACAAAACCTTTGCGCCTCCGTGCAGAATAGTCCGACCAAAATAATGAGTTCTTGTGCCCAAGGAAAATGTAAAAAATACAGTACAAAGTTGAAACTGCATAGTAACAAAACTAACAATGGCCTGCAGCAACAATTGAAGTGGGAAAAATTAATCCTCACGCAACATGCATAAAGAATAATATAGATACGCTGAATAATTGGATTTCTCACTGTGACGTATAAATCCTAGATGCTTTAGTACAGACCATTAATATGAATTTTGAAAAGACGTTAGCTTGTAACCTTCAATTTAACACATGCACATACTGCATTCATCTAACGAAAAAAGATTGATATACTAAGGCTTGAGGTGGTATAATGTGAACGCTTATTCAGTCGGTACTTGGTGTTAAACTTTTTACGTGTTTTAGTAAATATATATTAGTATTGAAAAAGCTATATATGGTTGTGCTTAAATGGCAACAAAAATCAAAATGAAAAACATTTCTCAGCACAGCCTTCTATTATCAGGACTAAAACTGAGATTGTATATGATTTTTACAGATTTTAGGCTAAATTAATTTTTGCCCGCGCATGATCCTCTGTGTTTGTGATTTAAAGACTAGGTCTTTTCAGTAGAGGTGGTGTGTTAGGTCAATTTCAATATTACATTTGCTGGTAAGAGGGGGGGCACAATGTGTTTTCTTTATGTGGATCATTTGAAGTCCTCAACACAGTTGCTCTTGGCATTTAAACATAAATTATAAGTTCTGCAATATCATCTTACATTGTTTATCAACTAAATTATCAATAGAGCCCCGTGTTTTTCTTAGTCAAGTGCCAATGCACTGATGGTTAATAGCTGGAAAAAGAGAGGGGGGGGGGGGGGGGTTACTGCTTAAAAATAATTAAACTAAAAGAAAATTGTAATACAGGATGTTGTAGGACACACTAAGCAATTTTTATCGCAAGCTAATCATTTTGACTGTAAATGAAAATCAGAAGGAAAAAAGACGAGCATAAATTATTGGAATGATTTGAAAGAAAAGAACCATGACACCGCATTGGTGTGTCAAAAAACAAAAAATATATTTGTTTCTAGTTTAAATATGTTATAGGCAGTGCTATTTGATGGTGGAAAGTGATACATGATAAATCATCCTTATTACTGTGTAAATAGAGAACAAGCCTTCATAGTAATTAACTTAAAACACTAGTAAATGATGTAAACGAAGAATAAAGAAAAGAATTTATAGTTATAGTACCACCAACTGACAAGCAGACAAAACTGATATAATTTATAAAAAATATAAATAATCTTTTTCTATAACTAATTTACATACAGGTAAATCGAATCAAGAAATATCATGATAATAAAAAAAAGGTATGAATAGATTCAGTCATGAGTTAGATTCACATAGAACAATTTACAGGCATTTTACCGATAAATAAAATCACTATTATATATAATCAAAAAACTTGACATTAAATTTTTAGATGCACAACAAAATGAAAATCTGAAGGTTTTATTGACTGTTTCCAAATCAAGTAGTGGTAATAATATTAAAAAAAGGACACATAAATGAAGACGGGAAAACATACCCGTAGAAAACCCTGTTCCAATATAAACCCAAGAATCATTGGCACAGCAGTAAAAATACCGATTTGAAACAGAAACTGTGTATTCAAGGCAGCACTTAAAGCAGTATTTTTTGTCACTGATGCTCTATCCTTAATATCTTCGCCAACACCTGACAGAGCCTGGAAAACAATAACGGCACTATATAGAGAACTTCAAATGTAATTGAGATGTTTTTGCTGATCAAGAAAAGAAACATGCTGGACACTCAACACTTGGACATGGAATGGACACTTGTCTTAGGCCAGAAACCTATATGCGTCTTAAAAATTTTCGGGGTCTGACACTTGGATGCAAATCCATGTTGAACACTTCCAACTAAGTTTGGGTAACGAAGGGTATACAAGCAAGATTTCCATGTAGGTAAAATTACAGTAACCATTAAATAAGATAATCCCTGAAGCTAATATCTCCATAGATAATTGTCAGAACATGAAGAGTTCCAACTGCAGGTACAGATTTATAATGATGTTACAGAGACATTAAAATATTAATACATGCAAATTCATAACTTACCAAGTATGCCTTCCCATAAAGGAAGATGTATACAGTCAGAACGGTTAACTGCAAAGATAAAGAAGATCAGTTAACATATAGATTACACATCAGCTACAATATTGATGTTAGAATGTACAGCTAGATTCCATGGATAAGTAGATTTAGAGATCGACACACAAGTACACAACTCACTTTACACAAGAGAAAACATGTAAATATATATAGGTCTTTGTCTTATATTAGGGTGTCTAATAAACCCAAAAAATTACTTGGAAGTGCAGGGTCATACAGAACACTGATATATTGCATAAATAGCATACCATCGTACAAAAATAGTAGCCAACAGTGGTAAAGTAGAATGACATCATTCGGTAGAAATCAAGGAGTTGTCCGAGCCTGTAAACATCCCTACTAAGAACTTGTTCTCCATTTCCTCCAGCAACTTTGCCCTCAAACAAAGCAATCTGATTGAGACCAACATCCCTACCCTTTCCAACCTGTTCATAATTTAATTAAGATTCGCGCATACCAGATAAAGCGCATACGAGAAAGCGAGAGCATACGGAGGAACGCCCATGCTTTACCTGGATGTATTCATGGTGAGTAATATTTCCTTGCCGCAAAGTTGAATTGAACCCTACATTTTGTTTCGAAACATTATAAGCTAAAATATAAAATCTCTTATATCATTACATATTATACTTGGTGGACAAGTGACTTCTGAGAATAGAATTTCATGAACATTTTTGTGCAATATTATGGTCATCGCCAATACATCGCATGATTCATCATGACAGGAGCTTTTGCTCATGGAGCTATATTTTTCATTAGAGATTACAGTCCGGAACAGAACGAGGATAATGTATTAGCAAGAATGTTAGGCCATAAAGAAGCTATCATATCTCATTTAAGTTGGGCTAGCCTCTTTCTCGGGTTCCATACCTTGGGGCTTTATGTTCATAATGATGTTATGCTTGCCGTTGGTACTCCAGAGAAACAAATCTTGATCGAACCTAAATTTCCTCAATGGATACAATCCGCTCATGGTAAAACTTTACAAGTAACATTTCTCGAACTTTAGAATTCACAAGTCAATATTCCTTATAAGGAGGGTTAATTTTGACACATGTGCATGCATGAAGAATTGAAATATACTATTTCGTAATAAACAGAATTTGTATAATATGCTACATTACAATATCTTCCGTTTCGAACTAAAACCTTTGATCCCTGCCATTGTGTAAGCCCTCGTTAAATTATAACATTATTTTTGAAAAAAACACGCTAGATAAGGAAAATGTCTACTTTGACAGTCAATGCAAAAACCAATGTTGTGAGGTGTGGGTGAAACATAATAAACTAAAACTATGCATTCCATAATTCAAATATAAAAGGAGTTCATTTAGGTGCTTTAACTGGCTATAACACACATACAGAATAATGCATGAATACACTTAACTATATATAAAATCCATTCAAAACAATTAAAAAACATAATGTAACTCTCAAATATAAATCAATTGATTAAATAGACACACCTGCATAAATATCTTCACTGATGTTAATTACACGAGATGCTTTGCTGATACCGCCACGCGTTATATGGAAAACTCTATCAAAAACATCTGGATGACCATAGTGCATACGAACCCTGAGCATCACTTAATATATCAGTAAAGTGATATTATAAAACATTTATAAGGAATGTACTGCAAGGCATATTTGCAATCTCATTAAGTTGGACTTACTTCAAAGGATTTGCAAGTATACGTTGTCCAAGAGTAACAAAACTAGTTTCCTGATTTGACATGAAAGATGCCAAAGATGAAACACTGCCAAAATTATGTAATCAGCTGTCTACTCATTAAAAAAGGGTAGATCCAAGTAATATACACAATATAGAGCACTACCTTCCTGTAAATACATGTTCCCTGACACCAAGTATTGTAGGGGGACGAAGACCATGATTACGGTAAAATTCTTCAAGAAGATTCCTCATCTTCAAAGCTTCCTCAAAATAATTATCCTGACACAGAAAGCGTTTCATAAATTTAACATATTTGCAAGAAAAACTAATACAGATTGCAGCAGAAACACTACAGTAAACATTAATATAACTAGTAGCATACCCACGATTAAAATCCAGAGACCAAAATTCAAACAGGTTTTAACAGAACTAAACAACTTGTTATAGATATATAATTAATATACTTGATAACAGGAATACTATATAAAGTGATCATAATTAGTTCTAATCAATTATATCATCAACTATACCTGAACCAGGTTTATTTATCTCTCTATATATAAGTGATCCCCACACTTCAAAAATCAAGTACTCACATCGAAAAAATACTGATTCTTTAGTATAAGTATTTTACAAAATTTACTGAATTCAACTCAACTTCACCCATAGTTTGCTGACATTGATCATACATCAGAATAAGATAAACATCACAAGTCACAACAGTCATCACAAGTCTACAAGACATTCTTCAGTACAGTGAAATAAGCACTAGCCTGGTTCATGTCAATCGTCTGCATTGCATTCCCACGAGTAAATACAACTGCATGATTCTGATTTTCTGGTTTCCCTTCGCCTAGTTTTGGATTTCCAGGCAACTTTATCGAATAGATTTCCTGTAATGAAAAAAATTTTAGAAAAAGGAACAAAACCAAAATATATCTACATTTTATTATTAAAATTAGGGTTGACAATTATAATGCATTAAGGTAGGAATAACATACGTATATCAAAAAATTCCAACTATCAATGACATTAAAAATGTTCTGCCATTTGACAATCTAGTAGTTACTCTGAAGTGTACAAGCATGATACTGACCAAGTTATTAATCTTTCAACTATATAATATACTTAATATTTGAGTTTAATCTGATCCAAATGATGTACTAGCAATATAATAATAGCACTTCTGGTGGATATACACATGTTCAGTGTCTATTAGTGTAATAGACTAGTGTAGCATAAAAAAATGTGGGAAGAAGACATAATTACAATTTTACTTCTATGACTTGTGAATTTGTGATTAGACCTGACAAAATGGGTCTAGGTCGAAGAACCGAAATACTTGGAACCGAGATCCAATTTTGCATCCAAATTTATAGTCTGAAATTTAACCAAATCCTAAACAATCCGATTCGAACCCATATCAATTCAATATAATCAAACCCGATAACGATCCAAAAACCAATTTGATCAGATAAACAAAAATAATCCGAAACAACATATCCAACAATGACCCGAAATTAATAAAATGCAAATTAAATATGACTCTAACCAAATTATAAAATCGTATGATTCGTCACAACTCGCGAGTACATTGTACACTTTACTTATACTTAGTCCACACTCATAACACATGTATTCGTAAAATAAAAAATTAAGAATATACTTATTTCGAATTTGCTGAAAGTAAAAAAAAAAGTGAATATAAATTTATGTTTTTTTAAAAATAGTATAATATATATGTGCATATAAAATTTATAAAATTTTATTTTATATTTCAATTTTGCCATTAAGATTTTTTTATAAAATTATTATAGTATGCATTTCACGAAAATTTATTTCATCATATCGGGCCGAGAAATATATTACATAATCGAGGTTATAACTTTATCGGGTATTATTTTATCAAGTTTTAATTGTAATTTGACAAACATACTTAAAGACCTTTATTTTAATTCGATGATAATTCAAAATAATCCAAATCAAATTTTTCAGATCTAACAAAATTCAATTCGAAATAAGAAAAGATCCAAACTGAATTTAAACCGATTTTAATCCGAAATTCATCATATTTAATTATGAATTTGACCCAAACTGAAATCGATCTGATCCGTATCTAAATCTATTATAATCCAAAGCTGATCCGATCAGGAACCAAATTGTTTATCCGAATTGCCAAGTCGTCTTGTAGTGAGGGACGAGGGATGACGCTTCACATAAGAAAATCAACACATTTATTATCAATAATAGTTTTCTTATAAATACATATAACAAAGTACGCCTTACAACTGGTCAACTATTATCGTAAGCACCAATACTTTTTAATTTAATCAAATATCCAGGAGATGACACCTACCTGGCTTAATATCTGACATACTAAAAGAGTCAAAATACAAATAAACTTATGTTTATCTATTAGAATGTTGCGCTTTGACAGTGGACTCTCAAAATCAATTTTACTTATCCACATTTCATGGATTCATGATGCATCAATTTGCCATACTGTAGCTTCCTAACTGAACAGATAACCGGATTTTGCAGAGCATTGTATATGCTTCAAGAAATCCCACTGCTGTAGTATAAAGATAAATACTTTGCAAAAATATACAAGAAACTGATACACACATATCAGAAGATGGTGATGAAGTTTGTTGATGAACTTCTTAGAGCAAGTCCAATGCTAATGTTAATATAGATGTAGATATTGCTATAATATGAAATCAAAAAGTACATTTTATGCTCTAATGCATGGTTTCAAAATAGAACCAATAGATGTAAAATAAAGTAACTTTTCCACCAACAATGTAAAGTATAGCATTAAATTTGCTAAAATAGATGTTTTTTTATTCATTTCCCTCCAATTTCTCACTTGCATGCCTATGTGGCAATTATAGCTACATCTATACTTGGTTCTAAATATAGAACCAAGTATAGCATTTTTCTATTTTAGCACCTCCTATAGAATTGCATTGGAGTGCTATGTTCTATAATTGATGCTATATTATAGAAATAGCACCTACAATAACATTGCATTTGGACTTGCTCTTACTGAGTATGATTCAATCAATAATCAACTCACTGGAGTTTAGACACGTTAAATAGGCTACATTAGAAGAGGTGTCAAAGGAAAAGTATGGCTCTGCCTCACCATGATTTGGAATATGAAACACATCAAATTACATTAATAACTTTCCTTTTGCGTGGATGATAATTTAAAATATAGAATGTAAGGTAACAAATCAAAATGACCTAGTAATCCATTTAAATTTCCCACACATATTTGATATAACATGTTAAGCTTTAATTACAAATTTTGCACAAACTATAATGGAAGAGATAAACTACTATGGAAAAATACCTTATCTTTGCCATTAATGTCGGCTTTTACAAGTTTTGAGTAGAACACTGTCTTCACAATTCCCTCTTTCATAGTCTCGACCTCATCAATATAAGCAACTCGAAGAGCTTCATTTCTAATAGAAGAATGAAAAAAAAATCAGAATGACTATACATGGAAGGACCAGAAAGAGTAAGAAAGACAACAAAAACAAATAAAATATGACAACCTTTGCATTAACAATGCTATATCAGCAGCCTCGGGTTTTTGGTCTTCTTTTTGCTTTCCATATATTTGGCAAGTAACCACATATGTAAATTTAAGGTCAGCTTGAGCTCTTGCTTCCGGAGACAGCTCAAAACCTTGAGTATCATTTGCTTCATTTTTGGAAACGGCTGCTTCCATGTCTAAATTCTCAACAAACAGTTAGAGAAGATATATTGTACCAAAATTGAACTATTTATTCTGACTTGTAAAAATTATACAAGAATGTATGGAGAGTAAAATGAACAGGTTTAAGATGCAAACCTCCTGCAGTCATCCTCTCCATATAAGCCTGAAGCATTACAGCTTTTCTGTAGTACATCATTCCACGAACTGCAAAAATCCAATTTTACCAAAATTAGGTCAATATGTAGATAATTCGAACACAAAGTTTGAATTCGAACTAGAGACATATGTTAGACCACTACAATACTACAGATACATACCAAATAACAGCCTATTTCAAAGTTAAAAAAATTTTGAACATGATTTCTAAAACAAGTGCAAGAGTAGGATACTAAGATGCATTTGGGAGTTTCTAAACACTATTGAAATGAACATACATGTATTCCACATACAGACTACAAAATATTTAAAAAAAATTACTCTACGAAAAATATATTGCCTTCAGTTTGGATCCCACCTAAGAAAAATTCCTCCGCCCATAACTTGCTCCAGGCTTTGAACACGAATATTCCACAAGATGTATACTCCCTTTGTTTCAATTTATTTTCTTTGTTTAAGGGACTATCCTTGTGTCAAAATATTAGCCACTCTTGTTTTTAGAGTGCAACAAATGCAAATATTCAAATATATCCCTATTATTTGGTTGGTGGTTGTGCATTACTAATAAGCATTCAATTTATAGTAGGTATATTGTCGAAGGGTTTGATTCTCCTAAGTACGTACTCGCCAAGTTAGATGAGATTACAATGTATTTTTTATGTGAATAACGGGGGGGATATTTTTGTAATAACAAAATTTGACCATATAATTACAGATGCCATTAAATTATACCATGTACTTGGGTAAGTCACAAGTGCATACTTCTATTGTCAAATATACAACTACTTGCATTAATATTAGTAAAAGCGGATTAAATAGTGATGTGTACCCAACTCTAAAAAAAAATTACATTGAAATAAAGGAGTGATATGTTTCATTTCGCATTGCAGACAGTTGTACATGAAAAAATACTTGTGTTTGTTTGTTCAGTTACATAATGCAATGCCCTAGGAATTCATAATGGGGTAAACAACAGCAGTTAAAAGATGATATAGAGACCAGGACGGATGTGACAATAACCTATTACTATTAGATGCAAGGAAAAGTATCCAAGCTCCAATACATTCAAGTTATCAATAATCAATATGAAAACCACACAAAATTCAGTACAACAGTGAATCTGGTAATACATTCAAGTAAATATAAAATAAAACAAAAGTTACATAAATATTACTAATAATATATTAAAATAGGAGTTGATCTGCTGTTGCATCGAGAAAGTTACGATTTAAAAGTGAAACATACCAGTTCTGGATAGTGTTTGCCCACGGTATGACGCCCAAAATCGGAGTTCGAGTATATCGTTGGGATTATCATTAAGTTCTGACTCATGTGCATTCTCATCACGACCAATCCGGGCAAGAAAATTTTTCCATTCATCTATAAAGGAAGACGATATTATCACAACAGTATAAACATAGTTAACATAGATGGCCACTACTATCACATGATCCAAGCCTCTACAGAAAATTAAGATAGAGAGGGAAATCCAAACAACTTATCTCTGTATATTAATAAATCAATAAATCATACTAAGAAGGTAATGTTATGATGTAGGATAAGTCTATGGTAAAGTATTTGAATATTTTACCAGAAGATATCTCCTAAAGAGAGGGATTTTCACAAAAACCCAGAACGATATCAATAAGCATACTTCACAAATGATCAAAATAAGTAACAAGAAAGTGATGCTAATAATTATTTTGATACTATTAGATAAATAGTACCATTACTGTCTATACCGTAGAATCTTCTTGACAGATAAAAAACTAATTACATATACAACTGTATATAAATAATAATGGGAAACGATAACTCCATTTCCATGCATCAGAAAGCGTGGTTTCATTATCTATAGAGTTGATACTATTTTCAAGGGTAAACTGTAAATGATGCCATCTTAAAGTGATCTGTGAAAATGCAAGTATACATTTCCACAAGATTCAACTTAAACAGCAAACAGCTACTTATAACATACAATAGCTAGACTTGCACCTGCTGAACTAGCAGCATTATCGGAGGAAACTAAACCCAAACCATTCAAGGGGATCCTAGCCCTTCTCTACTTATAACAAGATACTCTGATACTCAAAATCGTGTATTTGCTCTACTCCGAAGTCCGAAGTTTATCTTTACAACCGGAAAACCTTTTTTTATGTTTTTTAGATGATTGCTTTTCAACTTTTATTCATGTTCTTTTAAAGGCTTAATAGACTGTCAAGTGTGGATAACAGACATCTTTAATTTGTTTGTACGTCACTATATTAACAGTAATCACAATTCGTCAACGAATATAAACATTTTTATTAAAGTTAATTATGCACTAAGAGACGATTGACTAGAGATTTTCTGGGCTATCCATTTTGGAAATGAATGGGCATGCTTTACTTTTTATATATATCAACTAGATAATTTTAGAATAGTTATCAAGATTTGAAAAAAAAATGAATAGGTTGTATTTAGGGATTATTTACAGGGTTTTTACTAGTTCACTGAACTATAACATCTTTATATAAAGGCCATGCAGTTTTTTTAAACTGACTGAGCTGTGCGCTTTTAATCTGTCCATTAATTTATCTTTTTTTAATCCCTCAAATTCTTAATTGACAATTCTAACCTCCATTATCAAGACAAACATTAACAAGTACAACACAACACCTAAAATTTGAACTTAAATCTGAATATAAAACAATAATATATTCTTCTTGCTAAAAAAACATTAACAAATACAACACAACACCTAAAATTTGAACTTAATTCATTCTTTTTTTAGTTTAAAAAAACTTAAATTTGAACTTAAACACATTATAACTATTATTTTTATCATCTAAGAGGAACTCAAAATACCTGGATATATCTTCTGGAGATAAAACAACGTTGAAATTCCATCTTCATTTTTTTTTAGTAGCTCAGGCATACTATACAGCACAGTCTCGGAATAGTAAGGAGTAAATACACTGCAATAGAGAAAATAAAAGGATGCCAGTTATGAACTAACCTATTAACTAAGCCAGTAACCAAACAAAAAAATTAGGCGACTCGTGATCCTTTCCATCTTTCTAAGGCTAATTAGCTCCTTTCCATCTTTCTAAGGCTAATTAGCTCCTTTCCATCTTTCTAAGACTAATTAGCTCCATTTACATCACAGTCCCACACTCTATATTTACAAGGCATTCAGCACAAATATGGAATCTACCCATCAATTTACAGTTTCCACAATCCAAACTATTATAAAAAAAACACCACTGCTTTCCACTGAATGCCCATATGCATACATATATCATATATGGTATGTGTTGAAGCTCGTGCATTAAATGTTTTAACGTTAAAATTCTGAATGGTCAACATTGTTTACAAAGTAGATGGGTTACTATGGTGAGATATAAATGCGTATTGTCAATTGCGTAATACATTTGGCTTTGAACAAAATACATCCAGGACTATATGACCGAGAAAGAATTAACTATTAAGTGCAATAGAGATATTTCACTTCATAAATCATTAGCCAAATTAGATATTAGATATTTTGAGAATCAAGGAGTGCCTGAGCGGTGGAAAAGGTGATCCGAGAGGTCTAGAGTTCGCTTCTCAGCTACCCCAACCCCTATACTTAAAAATTTAATACCTATTGAAAGAAACAAATTAATTACTGTAACCACCAACATGTTTCCAGTGTCAGTACCTGAAGGACAACATAGCACGGACTGGCTTAGTTTGAGGCATGTCCATGAAGAGCGAATTTGTGAAGAATTCCAACCTACGTCTAGCCTCCAAATTCCTTGGGATATTGGCGGCAGAATCTTTAATAGTTAATAGGGAATATAATCTTTTAACTTGTGATCTCTGCATATAAAGAGATTCAAATCAGTTTCAATATTAATATCAAATGAAGATTCCAATACGAAGACAATATTTCTTTATAGGTATAACACAAAGCAAAAAAAATGAAATAAAGAATTGAGCATACCAACTCAGCATCTCTAGGCCACTTTAACTTTGAAAACAGTCTACCTTCAGTCCTTGCTTTTTGCAATGAACTCCAGGTCTCATAATTCTTACTGCATATACCCCATGCACACGCAAATTAATAGGTATATTGTGTGGATTTAAATGGTACATGACTAGATAAATAACCTGATGCAGCAGAAAAGTCAGTTGCATGACTCACCTCATATTGAGAGAAAGGACATCAATCCGTACCACATCATACAAATCTTGAACAGCTTTAATTGCACCATTAACAAGTTCCAGAGTCTCTGTGCCTTTCTATACAGCAAAATTGCAAACTCAGCATTATTAAACTAGAAGATGAGGACACTTAGTCTTTTAACTAATATAGTTTATGCTCACACAGATGATGTATGAACTTTGCAAAAACCAATAGAGTGGATGACGGGAAATAAATTTATACAAAAATAAAAAGATCAACGCAAGAGATGGACGTCTTTATGTTGCCTGTATCGATTCATATTATATACTGTATTATCATTTGGTTTCTGTTTCTATTAACCAGACATGAAATAATCTGATAATTATCTCAAAATAGAATAAACACTAACGAAAAAAACAATATTTTTTTATTTATAGAGCCAAAATTTGAACTTTATTTTAATCTTAAGCAGTGAAGTTATAATTTACCTTTGCCACATGATGAAGAATCAAATACTACATATTTTGTACAAAATGAGAGAATTCTTAATTTACATGTTAAAATATTAAATTTCATCCACAAATAAAACTGCATGGGTGATCATGCAGATAACATAAAAACATATCTAGCTCTATCCATATATAAACGAACACACATTCCGATGGTAAAGGGATGGAAGAACAAATTCAATTAGAAGAACAAATGAAGCTATGTATGCCAATAATCTATATGTAATCTTAAATTTGCATAATGACTATGCTAAATTTGAACGAACCAGTATTCCCATTAGCGCTGTAACTTTTTGAATCACTAGAGAAAGCATAGGGAGTCGAAAATCATCAATAATGCTCTTCTTTGCTATACTTTCATGTATATCTTTACAAATACGTTCAACCCTGCGAAATGAAAGGATATAATAGAATCGTAAACTTGCAAAAATTTCCTCATCAAGTCATTCTACCGACTGGTATCCCAAGACCAACAAAATTAGGTAATAAGCATACATACCACATCTTTCCTTCATCATCCAAGATTGATGTAAGGATAATTTTGAATGAGTGATAGAACTCTATAACTGCATATTTCATGTAGTCATCCCTACAGATTCTATCCCATAGCTCCTCTTGCGAGTCTCTGCTCTCTGCCGCTATATCTTTAGCAAGAATGATCTACCAGTAAATACATGATTCATCAGATGAGAAAGACAAAAAGTTCATAATATGCAATTTGAAAGTATAAGATAATATCAACTACAAGCACAAATCAATAGACTGATTTGCATAGTGTGAAAAAGTGTATTGCAAGACAAATAGGGGATACTAAAATTTTATCAACTAGACAACCTTGCTTGCAAGGAGAAAAAGGGGCCACTGCACCATAGGAATAACTCCAGAATTCTTAGGCATTTGAAGCAACTCCATTTCCCTGAAAGCAGATAATGATTAGTGCAAGTTTCCGCCAATATATAGACGATGGCTTAATTTCGGTATATAGAAAATCAAAAGTACAGTGTTTTTCACACTCACAAGCTTGTGATGTAATCTTCTTCTCGCAAATTTCGTATAATCTCATTCCAAAAAGGAGAAAACCTAGTTGCATCAGCCTTGTCTATCTCCGAGACCTTTAAAGAGATATTTTGTAAGTAATAAAAATTTTACTCAGCTCCAACCAGATACACAAAGCACTGTCTTTTATAATAAAAGATATCATATATTATTAATGGCAAGGAGAAAAAAACAAAAATGGAAAGTAGCATCTGTATGGAGGCTAAAACAGAATGACAGGAGAAACAAGGACACAGAAACATGTACGTGCATTTCACAATCCTGATAATGGCTCAAAAAAATGTAAGATTAATTAATAATTATCTAGCACAGTACCAAATAACCTAGAGTCTACAAGCATATTAGCCTATCACTTATATTTTCCTAAACAAGCCACATTGGGAGGGGGACAACTGGACAAGATATAAGTTCTGTGACTTCAGTCAATTAAGAAATTTGTTATCAAACAACTGCACCTTTGCAATTAATTAATAGGCTTATTCTTTTAAAGAAGTTGAAAGACATAAAACAAGAAAATACCAAATTCAGTAGACAAAACTTGTCAATATACATATTCCCTTGGTAATGCCTATATCTAGAACAACAATAGTGACGCCCAATCTAGCTCCAATCCCAACAGCATAATCAACTGTAAGTGGCACATATCTGTCCCTTAACTTTGTACTTCCTAAATAAAGGTAGAGACTACATCGTTTCAGATCAGTGTAATCAACTTAGATACATGTTCTCCAAGGAACCAGGATTATATGAAAAAGGATAAGAAACCTGATTGTTAAAATGCGCCCAAGTAATGCAAAACTCACCTGACCAGATAAACGGTGTGAATTCCTGCAAAATAGAAAATAAAATAAGTAATGCAAAACTCACCTGACCAGATTAACTACTACATATAGCATAAAACAGACGTGATAACGGAAACTGTGTCTACACCTGCCAGAAGGAACGTCTAGTCTCTTAATAAAAGCTTCTGGGAAACTTTCAAATAGCTTGTGAACAGCATCCAAAGATCTAATCTGAAGACAATAAACGAAATGAATTATAATAAGCCCATAACCAAAAGATGATAGATATACTATCAACAAAAAAAAATTATAAATAAACTCATATCCTCAAACATAGGAGTAACTGAATAGACCTACCTCCCCGATACGATCCCTGGCACCAAGTAAGAAACCCCATACAGCCGAGACAAGAGTGTAAAAGATATAAATATCCAACAAATAGATCTGCAGCATCGAAAAAAGAGAGCAAGAAAGAATATGTGATCAAGGAAGATATATTTATAATATATATAAAGATATTGTTGCAGTGCCCCAGCCTAGCCAGCTTTGATATAACCCAAGTATCAACAGCTGTAATTGACACTTGCATGACAAAACATTATTATATCTCCAGATTGCATCACAAAAATAAACCCAGTACAAATTATAATGAAGCAAATTAGAAACTACAAGTTCTTAGTGAAAGTACAAATTATTACAACCTTTTCAAAGATCCAACAAATGTTATACTGTGGCCAAAGTTCAAACACAAAAAACAGGGGTGCATTACTTATCCAAGAATTTTCAGATCTTAAGCAGGCAAGTGACTAAATTTAATACAATTCATCTCAACAAACAGGCAGGATATTTAACTTGGTTTATTAACAGTTCACGGAAAACTAAACGAAACAAACCATATTGAAAAATGTAAGTGGTACGAAAATGTTTCCCAAATGTTTTGGTGTCAAATTTTGATGGCTTCTGTCCCTATTAAGTTAAATATGTATACATTACATAATACAAAACCAGACTCAAGGGCAAGCTAGTGATTGCAGACGTGAAATAAGTACCACATTAATATGAAAGGTTACAAACAAAGAAAATCAATAACAATTAAGTAATTGCAGCACAGAGTCGAGCTGCAGCATCATATCTGTAGGAATCTATCTGGTTACCAACACTTCTTTATAGTATATGAATTCTAGCAAAAATTATACAGCTCTGTGAAATCAAAATCTCAATAAAAACACATAGAAGTAGCGACAGCCGCCAACAGCAACAAAAAGGCTGTACCAGCTGAAAGGGCCACAAGTAACATGAAGATAAATGCATGGCATGAGAATACAAATAAATTTATATATATATATAATGTAGCACAATACTCCAACAACACATTATTATCCAGATACTAGTATGTCTGCTATGGTGGAAATTATGTATGTGTGCATGTGGGGGTGCATGTGGGGGGGAAGAAGACCACCGAGCATGATACTTACACAAATCACTGGGGCCCATATGCTAGCAACTGTTAATGCATTGTGATTATCTGCAAGTGACATTATACGGAGATTAGAAATAGTAAGACATATATATATATATATATGAACAGAAGAAAATTGCCACTACCTACTAATTTGATTGTTATAAGAAAATCAAGTAAACATTACTACAATAAATTTTTCATCAATTAAGAGTAACCACAAGGAAGTTCAGTCTCCCTGATCCATTTCATATACAACCATATAGTTTAAAGAGATTTCAGCAACTTCATACTTGAAAACTAATAATGGCAAGAATGATACGTAGTTGATTGCGTTACAGTAATCTCTCACATTTACACTTTCAAATGTAGTGAAAAGCTCAAGGATATGTAAAAAAATATTCTCCTAAAGTAGGAAAGTGAAACAGTTCCTTTCAGGACAACAGTAGGACAGATCACCCATTGTCATTTGCTAAATGTAGCCAATTGTGAAACCTTTTTACTGTTTTAAAGTCAAAGTAGAGCATTAGATTAGTTAAGAAGCAATAAATGTAATTTGTTAAAAAAAAAAAAGGTCCCCATTTCACCTAGAGTTGCAAAAGCTCTACCATGAAAGAGAAAGTGTTGGGTTATAGTAAATAAATATCGTGTATAGACTCTACAATTGATAACTCCACAAAAAAAAAAAAAGATTAGCTTCCTTATCTTATCTAATAATATTAAAAAACCAACACCAGATACCTGCAATACAAAGGTATACAAATATAAAAGTATGCAGTATGAACAGTTACAAAGGACTAGATCAGTTACTAACTTTTGGATACAAAGTCATGCCATGAATAGCGTAGGTCAGTGATATCCAATATTATCCTCGTTGGTTTGACAAGAGGTCTTATCTGGACAACATTTAAATTATTGTAAAAAAGACTTGCATATGATATCAGCTCCTTTCACTAACAGGAAGACCAAAATATTTTCTACCTGAAGGAAATAAGCGAAAGCAAACTTGGCTCCCAGGACAATAAACCAGAAAAACATATACCTACAATGTAGACAGAAGTGAAAAAGATATTTGTTAACTATGCAAGAACTGGAGACATTCAGATGAATTTTTACTTCCAACAACATTGACGATGATTAGTATGACAGATTAGTAATCTGCCTTTTACTAATTTACTAATCTGATCCAAATATTGGAATAGCCTACGCTTCTGAGCCAATGGCAATAAAGTTTCAAAAAGACAATATTATATCATAACAGAAAAACCTGCTAAGTGCCTCCATGGTGATATTAAACCATGACTAAATGAAAACACGAGGCATTCTCTATGAGGAAGACTTGTTACTTTTGAAGTTCAGGCTTTACATTAATTTAGTAATCAGAATACATACCATCTTTGCATAGAATTTTTGGTGGAGAGACAATATCCATAAAGAGAAAAGTTGTGTAGGTAAACTGTAGCGCAACAAATACCTAACAAATTCTATGAAGAGAAATATAAAGATTTAGTTATTACTTGATATAACTAGTGGTCTTCTCGTACAAGCCACGGCCAACATAATAGCGTTCCTTAACAAGAAAATCCAGAAAGAAACAATAAATCAATATCAAGGAGAGAGGTGCAAACTCTGTTGACTAGTTAGGGTAAATATGTGATACAATCATCACTGTGAAACTCAATTTTATAAATAAATAAACCTGGTTCATCCACTTCAGAAAGTGAACTAATGTCCAGTTATTGCATGAATTGGTAAGACTGTGACAGGCCGGTATTCTCATTAGGACACTCATAAAGAACATGATGCCAGCATAAATAGCTATAACGATAACATATGCTCTCAATAAAAGTGAACCCGCATTTGATTTACTTCTCTCTTGGAGAGCTTTCCTGTAGCACATAAAATATATTAACAGGCATACTAATAAAACCAATTTTAAATATACACATATAAAAAGTACAAGACCAACGGTAGCAGCATACACATAAAGGAAAGACATGATAACTGAAGCACTGCTAAACCACAAGAACTTGATAAAAATTCTTGAAACTGCTGCCGATCTAGTCGTAGCATAGGCACCATACATCATTAAAATGTCAAGCACACCTACACCAGACAAAACAATAGAGTTTATAAACTGGACTAGGTGGCACTGGCAATGATGACCTAAAACACAACTTGCAAAGTAGAAAAACTTACTCTGAATAAACTTCATTACAAAGTAAGTTGGAGCAAGACTAAGAGCTTCTCGTAAGGTCTTGGAGTCCAGATTTCCATCATTAAAAGCAATGATTGCAAGTCCCTAAATTAAATACACAAATTAACAACGGGCAACCTTAAAAAATTGAAAAACAAACAACAGGTAACATAAATAACACAGATAAGGGTACAACTCGGAGTAAAGATAATTTGATATGTCATAAAAAATGAAATAGCCCTATTCAAGAACAAACAATGTAGTTGATAGATGGCATGTCACCCTGCGACCCCTGCCCGCGTTCCTTATATCAATGAAATAACATAACATAGTAAGTATATATGATTTTTGCTCCCTCTCTGATTCGGACACATACTTGACCAAAAATTTACAGTATGATATAATCGTGAAACATAATAGGCCGAAACTACTAACTTGAGATGAACTGACTAGTAATCATAATCTGACGCAAGCTCACACATAAGGTCATGACTTGTAGATACATATATTCAGTAGTGAATTTAATGATTAAATACACACATGCTGATAACCATTTGTTTAGACAATGGACTGATCACTGATCATGCAGCGATGATCTTTTCTCAAACAGGATATAATACACCCTTACATATTTTTACAGGATATAATACACTCTTCCATATGATATAATTTATTCTTAAATATACTTTACTACAAAGGGAAGAACATAAAAGAAGGCAAAACAGGACAGAACTTTCCATGAAAGCAAAACAGAACTTAAATGTCAAAATATAAATTAAAAAAACACACATATATAATTGAAACGATTTTATTGTTATAAATTTGAATTATTTGAATTTTTAAATATCCTCCAACATACGGATTAAACATATTACATGTAAATTTTTGTTTCTTTGAGTAAGAAAAAATCATTATAATGCATAACAAGACATAAATATTACATGCAAATTTTTGTCTCTTTGAGTAGAAAAAATATATCCAATCATCATTATAATGCATAATAAGAGATATTATACTTGAGCAGTTGAGCCTTGAAGCCTATAAATAAAAATTTAGGAAAAAAGAGTGAGAAAGAAGTGTTTTCAAACAGAGCCTCGTAATATCTCTCTCTCTTCCTCCTCTTTTGGGGTACAAATCATACTATTTCTTTAGAAAAGAACTATGTAAAGTAAGAATATCTTAATTCTCTAATAACTAAAGATATATCACCACAAATACAAAGTTTATCTCATTTATTCTGATATTAGTATCTTCCAAAAAAATGAATTAGAGTAAAACATTCTAGTATATTCCCCAACACTCCTCACTCTTTTCATAAAGCTAGAGTTAGAGTACTCAATATCCTAATATATTCACTGACAATGTTTATTCAATTTCATCAACTGGTTTTAGCCAGTGGTTCTAAATTATTAAGCATAGATCAAGACCATCACAATCCCTCTACTAAATATGTTCTGGATAACGAATTCGGGTCATTTGACATCTGGCTAGAATGCATACCGAGAATATCAGCATGAAAATTACTGTTACAATAAAAGTTTGGGCATCGTTTAGACGGCTTTGCATTTATAAAATCAACAGTTATATGGAACTATTCTCTGCAATCACGGAGCTATTCCATTAATGTTAATCATTTTCATCCAACTAACAGATATCCTCAATTTTCATCTAGTGGATGTTCTCATAGGGTGCAATTTATTGCATACTTTGGGAAGAGTCTTTTTTTTTTTGCTAAATACTTTGGGAAGAGTCTTGCTAATTAGAACTCGCAATATGCTATCTTTCTCTTTTTTCCTTGGTGCAGCTTGATAAATTCTAGGTTTAACTTTGAGATTTAGTTGGTGTATACAACAATTTATTAAAAAAAATTATGTAATGTTTTCTTTGTTATCGCGAAAAAACTTATTTACTCATACGTCTTGAATCTTGAACAAATTCAAATTACCAATTCATTCAGATTCAACAAATAACCTCGATATCAATCTATAAAGATTATGATAATTTAAACTATATACACCATAGACAGATAATATAGTAAACTTTTGGCATTTAGTGTTTAGTTATCAAGTATCAAGTTGTCAACACTCATCAATCGGTAATAACCAGAATCATAATTCAATCAGTTCATTCACCATGCATACTTCTTTAGCAATTTTCATTCTATTATATCACTTAACAAGTAAAATTATAAATCAACCTTTACAGAAAGGAATCCTGTAGTGCTCAAAAGACTATTAAGATTAATACTTTCAAAAGAATTTCCATATCAAGAAATTCCAACTCATAGCCACTCAAAATGTCCTTAACTATCATAAAAGGACACCAGAAGACTAAAAAGCTACACCATTAGTTTTAAAATACAATAACATGATAATGGTACAATGTACAAACATGCCCAAGATTAATACAAGGAAATTGAATGCATACCCTTAAAAATTTAAGTAGCAGAGAAAATAGATAAGGAAGATACAGAGATGAGACAAAAATCATAAACTTAACAGGAAGAAAATAATTATGGTAAATGTAATTAAATTCCACACCTGAAACATCATGAAAAGGAAGATCCATAGGCGGTGGAAGCTGTGATACAGATGCAGAAATGTCCGGTGCTCAACAAAAGAGGTTTTCCCCTGGCGTTTGCTTTTTCCAGATTTTAAAAAATTCTGAAATATTGAGATTAATGACGAATTCAGGTAAAGTTGCTGGTGAAGACAAAATTTGAACTCAGATTTACACCACAAAATGATTTTCATATTAAAACATTAATAACTATATATACATAGAAGAATCTAAAAAGAACCCACACTGAAGATATAGACATACTGCTCCAAACAATAAGAATCTTGACCAACACACTGAAGTTGATCCTAATATTTTTACCCACTAAAAACATACCCTAGAGAAATTTTGACCAACACAGAAATTTTTAATATTTCACAATATTTTAAGTCATATTCATGTATGCTATGTTAGTGTTATATATGATCCTAGTAAGTCGATCTCTTAACACCTTGAGCTTTTAGGAGAAGGGACGAGTTTGCCGTCCTCGAAAAACACTGTATGGTTTAAGACAGTCCTCGTGAATGGTCTGGAAAGTTTAGTAAGACTGCTTAAAATTTTGGTATGAAGAAAAGCAAGTCAGATCATTCGGTGTTTTACAAACATTCAGAAACTGGTATTATTTTTTTAGTGGCATACGTATATGACATTGTTATTACTGGTAATGATAGTACAGGAATCTCATCTCTGAAATCTTTCATTAGTACTCAGTTCCACACAAAAGTATATTTTGGACGTTGAAGTTACAAGGAGTAAAAAAGGTATCTTCCTATCTCAAAGAAAATATGTTCTTGACTTATTGACCGAGACAGGGAAATTAGGAGCAAAACCCTGTAGTACACGTAGTACACCGATGACTCCAAACATGCACTTCACAAAAGATGAAAATTTGTTTGAAGATCCGGAGAGGTATCGAAGGTTAGTTGGGAAGCTGAATTATCTTATGGTGACTCGTCCTGATATCGAATATATATCATATATGCAATAAGTGTGGTTAGTCAGTTTATGTCATCCCCAAAAGTTCATATTGGGCAGCACTTAAACAAATTTTGTGTTACCTGAAAGGATCACCTGGACGTGGTATCGTTTATGCCAATCATGGACATTCTCGTGTTGAATGTTTTACGGATGCAGATTGGGCAGGTTCCAAAATAGATAGAAGGTCAACTTCAGGCTACTACGTATTTGTGGGAGGCAACATGGTACCAAAGCTCCAATCGGGTCTCGGGTTCGATGCCATGCCACCCCCAATATTCTCATAATTAATTATGAACACGAAAGGCTTGTTATTGCACCAAATATGGGCGCCCGTGATCCACGGGCTTTCGAGTATAATACATGATCAGGAGAACTGTTAACTTAATATGTTACTAGTTAATAATTGTATAGTCACTCCTCAAAACTTCCTCCAACCAAAATTCCTACATCCTATTCTGAACCAAGGACCATGTTTCTACCAATAGTATAACTGGAATGTAACCCTTGATGACATATATCGACAATTCCTGTTAAACTCTTTAATATTCAAAAGAAAAAGAGAACTATCCCATTTAATGAGGAGCTAATTGCCAAAAAACCCATCAAAGTTTTCTCTAGTTTGCAAATTAACCAATATTTTTTTTCTTTGCACGTTTAACCAACAAACTTTATATAATCATGCAAAAAATTCGACCCAAATCCAAATTATTATTTTTGGAATTAGGGTTCATCGCAGTTCTTGGAAATCAACGTCGTTTTGATCGTGTTATTGGGCTCCAAATCCGAAGTGTTTGTGACGAAACTGAAGCTCGGATTACAACCTATAAGTTTCTGATACCAGTTGAAACATTCGGTATAAATTTTAATTTTCATGAATTAGGGTTTCGTATTTGTTGATTTCTACATGTTATTGATTGTATGAATGTATAGATCTGTTCATGTGGATTACATACATATTTTTTCATAATTTTCTAAGTTCATTTCGTAGTTGATCGGAAAAATAATTTTTTGGCGCCGCCCGTTTTATTTTCTTTCAATTTCCGGTTAATCACGAAGTTATATATAATATAACTTGGTTCCCTAGTATTCTGTGGTGTTAAGCTTTGATTTGCACATCATTTTGTTAAGTACATCATTTTGTTAAGTTTGGATCGAGTTTTGGTGTGGTCGGATTCCAGACGTCTCCGGCTTGGTTTTTTTGCATGATTATATAAAGTTTGTTGGTTAAATGTGCAAAGAAAAAACAATATTGGTTAATTTGCAAACTGGAAAAAACTTTGATGGGTTTTTTTGATAGTTAGCTCATTTAATGAGGATGGTTTACATAGGTATAAAAATGTATGATATTAAAACCCTATTCATGGCCATTACCATGTTTTTGGCAATAGTCTAACTGGTATGTCATCCTTAAAAATAAATATCCAAACCTATATTTGTATTCAAAAAGAAGAAAAAGAGAACTATCATATTTGATTATGGCAAGGATTGTAATTCAAGTCAATTTTTGCTTCTAGAGTTCGAGCTTTTGTTTTTGTCGAGTCGAGCCTAAAAAATTACAGAGCCCAAAAGTTAAAAGTTATGTTCGAGTTCAACTCATGTATTAAATGAGTCGAGTTCGCATTAATAGAGTTCGCATTAATGAGATTTCGATCTTATCGAGTTTAACGAGTTTTCAAGCTTATCAAGTTTCTATCGAATTTTCGAATATATCACGTTTGTTTGAGCTTATCGAGTACTTAATTTTTGAAAAAAAATTAATAATTTTAATATACATATATATAAACTAATAACCAATAATAATGTGGAAAAATAGAACTAACAATTTTAATACAATTTTCATTATAGATAATTACATAATTAGTTATAAAAATATTTATAGAATGTAAAAAGGTTATTGAGTCGAGCCGAGTTCGAGTTTAACAACTCCACTAGTCGAGCTTCAAAAAAGTCGGTTTAACTCAAGTTTCTTAACAAGCCTAAAAATTTGTTCAAGCCCACTTATTGAGTCGAGTTTGAGCTGCTCGATTCAAATTGCTCTAATCAAATTACAGCCTAATGATGAAAAATTACATGTGTATAAAAAATGTATAACTCTATATATTAAAACAAAGCAAGACCAAATAAATGACTACCCACAAGCACGAACAGATTAGAATTTGCATACCTTTGACCTCTTTGTTGGCCTGATAAAAAAAGAGGAATTTGTGCGCCATGGCCAACCAAGTTCTTGAAAGCAAGGGATTGACCTGCAAGAAAAGATAACGCAATGAAGTTGCAAAAGATAAATGGGTAACTAAAACTTCTAAAGTAATGAATTTTATAGGACTCACCAAAAGTACTCGTTGAAATCATCATAGTTTCTCCATGCGGAATGAGGTGCTCGCCCATTATCATTGTTTTCAGCTTCCTGGAAACCATATGGTTAGCACAGTCTGTTTAAATGACATGAAGCTTCACATGAAGAAATATTATACATATAGTTTTATCTTCAATCTGGTATTAAATTGATTCTCAAGTTTAAAACAAAAATAATTGCTCGAGACCAACAATGCTCGACCTATTTGTTGTGTTATGAAAGCTAAGTCTAGGTGTGACGTGCGATACACCTAGGCCTACATCATTAAACTCAACAGTAACTCTGTAAAAGGATATTACTAAGCACCTTGTAGAAACAAATCATAAAGAAATCTTGTACATTACATCTAGCATTCCTATATTACAATCAACTAATTTGAAAGTTTAACATACCAAGCTTCCAAAAGCACATAGACAAACAATTAATATGACTCAAGTTTCATACATTTCACTTGTGATGATATAAAGGAACAGATTATTTCTATCTGTTGAAACATTGACATATTTATGGCTATAATGTATCCTAAGCAAAATAATGTCCAGATTGCTTTATACAAATTTTGCATTTCTTCATAACATATTTAATAACAGCAATATGTCAATAAGTAACTATTATTAATATGTCAATAGTTACTTATTATTAAAATAAGTAACTATTATTCAACAAATTCATACTCATTGTTAAAAATGTATTTAAGCCAAATATCACTGCAAAAAATGGACTAACGGGGAAAAGATTAAAGTAACTTTACATTTTACAGGTAAGTTGATACAGGCATAGTTTTGTGTTCACTACAGCCCTGGAAATGACAGATGAAAAGACTAGACGCATACTTCAAAGATAATTCAAACACTAATAAAGCCTAATCAGCCTAGAGTGAAAGAATATAAACTAGATTGGTATCAACTCATTCATTCCATATACATGAATTAAGAAAAAAAGGAGATATCTATTTAACTAAAATTTTAACCTGGCCTGGCAGTGTTTATAGCAAACGTGTGAATAAAATATGTACTTCAATTTATAGAAAAATAATAATTATATGAAAAAAAATTGAACGTAGTTAGACATACACACACACATGGATTAATTTAATATATACTTAAATTTGTAAACAGAGAATTAAAACATAAAGCACACAACATGACAATAAGCAGCTCAACTACAAGACAAAATATTTGATGTCTAACACTTAAGGCTATAATTGCACGATCCAGTGGGGTTTACAGCCCCTACTAGGCCTTTCATCCGTGATTGGCACAGGCCTTCATATGAAGCAAAACTTTTGGCTTTCGTGGTAGGTAATTCAAAAAAGAAAGAGGAGCAGAAAGATAACGGGTGGTACATACCGCAGCAACAACATCATAAAGAGGACATATAACTTGATCAAGGAAAGAAACCCCAGCTTCGGATACACAACTCTTGGCTGGTTGTGCAACTTGTTGCCGAAAAATTTCATTTAATTCCATGCCCATCTGCAAAAATATTAACTTTCAGTTGAGCAATAATAATTGTGCCAAATACAACAAAAAAAAGGTGAGTCTATTGCCTCGGATCATGTCTTCCTGATTCTATTTTAATTTAGGAACTTCATGAAACAGTTGATTAATAAATAGCTTTACACTTTTATATACTAACATTATTGTTTTCTGAATCCAGTGAGCAAGCGAGTCCTATTAGATACATTAGGATACTATCAACATTATTAAGACGATTATATCTAGTGAGCACATGATTTTACCAGGGTCCAAGACAATGAGTGAAGAGAGATAAAGTTGTCCCAGTATAGGCTTGAAGTAATTCCTAGTGCAATTTATTTGGAAATCAAAATTTGATTAGCCTGCCATTACTATTTAAATTGATTATTGAGAACAGATGTCTACTTTGAACCTGACTTGAATGTTCGAGTTAGGGACATGGGATTAAAAATATTTGGGTTGTTTTGTGACATTGATGGAAGGACTATAGTTGGTCTGTAACTGGCTTGAGCCTTGAAGAAAAGTTGGTTTAATTTAATCAAGGCAATCTTAAACTACAATTAAGATTTATTTTGGGAACAGAAGTCAAGCTTTATACTAGATATTTAAGTACGGATCAGGAATTTACTAATTTAGAAATTTAAAGTATTTACAGTTGGTCGTCTCTAGATATTGATAATGTTTAGTCTTAAAATGTGAATGGGTACTCTGCCTTGTGATATATCATTGCAGGTCTAAAATTCTGCAAGAGGTTAAGTTCGTCACTGAGCCACTGTCCTAATCCAGATTGATATTGGGGGTAAACCATGCCAGAAGATGGGAGGACCAAAACAAAAGTATTAAATAACAATATTCATAAAGTCGTGTTACTATTATGAAATCAATTTTACTGCATGTTAAATGCAAAAATAATACACAACATGTATGGGGAATAAATATAGCAAAAGGCGCACAAAGTCCCAGGCACATACAACCGACTTAAAGAAAATTTTAATTCTAACATTATGGAAATTTCAAAAATCGTGGTTACTCAACCTACATGGTGGAATATGTAGCACAAGCATTCAGGAAGAAATCTGACGTTGGCTGCTTCACCCCATATCAAAAAATATAAACTTAAAAATATCAACTTCCTCTCTGTGCTAACTTCCGGCAACCTGTGGAAGGTAGGATCAAAAACCAAATATAGGAATCGAATTATCAGGCTAGGATAATCAATTAAAACAAGTAATCAGTGTGCATATATACACACACATACAATGTAGGTATGTCCAATATCAAGATATAGAAAGATGCTTTCTATAATAATGCAGGAAAAAACACTATAAGATGCCATTTGTGATAAACATATAACAAATTATAATGGTTAAGGTTCAATACTTGCTCCAAACCGGTGGGATGCTCAAATAGTTGCACCAGCTGATGTAGTTATCCAGTGATTTTAGAAAGACCTCCTGTGCAGCAGCTTCATCCAGTTTCTAAATGAAATAAGAAAGCAGAAACACAAGTCAAATATTTCACAGACAATCGCAAGATAAACAATCGCATCAGATATTCTATGGATTTTAACACAAGTCATCATTAATTAAGATTTTTACACTATTGAAAGGAGGAAAATTGAAACGAATGTGCAATGGCAAAAATATTATGACAAACCAAGTATTTATATTCACAAAGTTCATTTGCCCTTGTGAGATAAGATTTTACTACAAAGAAATATATAAGATTACAAATTACAAATAGGCTTTAAGATTTACCACCTTAGAGCAAGCCCAATGGGGGTGCTATTTACATATAGCTATTGCTAAAATATGAAATCAAAAAGTGATTTTTGATGCTAAAATAGAACTTGTAGTCCAATGCATAGATTTAAAATAGCACTAAATAGATCTATATTTAATATAAAATATACATATTATAGCAAAATATAAAATAACAACCTTCACTCCCTCCATTTTCCCACTCGTATGCTTATGTGGCAATTATAGCAACATCTATACTTGGTTCTATATTTAGCACCATGCATAGTATTTTGCTATTTTGCATCCATGGTTCGCATCTCATTGGAGTGAGGTTTTTTTGTGGGTGCCATATTATAGATATAGCATCACTTTTAACACCATCATTGGACTTGCTATTACATCACAGAAATAAGATAACATAGAATTTAAGACTCAAGTAAGAAATTCTCCACAACCTATCATTTTTGGTCACACGCTCTACCTCTCGAAAAACGACTTGACATACACTATATTATAGCTAAAGCTTTAAATTTTTTAGATGATTGCTTTGTAAAGTAGCCTTCCAACTTCCTTTTACTTTAACAGGAACGGTATGGTCCCATCATAACCAAAACAATCTGAAAAAATTTTCCTAGAGGGGTAACCATTTAGGACCAACTTTTACCATCAATTCAGTAGGTCAGGATGCACTTTTGCTTGACTTGTCAATATGTAAAATTACTATACCCAAAAGGAAACGTAAAAGGTTGTAACCAAACTTATATTTCAGTAACAACGACAAACAAATTTACTAATTAATGAATTTGTACCTAATTAAATATCTCAGACACTTAAACTCACAGGTGACTAAGATCTGCAGTTATAGTCTATAGGGAGAGGGAAATTAGTATCTCTCTATCATATAATAAAGAATCATTTCATATTTAGAAAATTAATTTTGGTAAAAAAAATATGGATTCACCACATATTGTCTATTCAATTACTACATTTATGGAGTTAAAAAAAAACAAATTATTATAATAACTATATCCATACAGAAAGTCTCTTGTGTTATATATGTTCAACTTCAGATTATCACTGTAGAAAACTTTCGTCAATGGCATACAAAGAAACAAAATTACTAAAACAAGTAAATAAAATTCCAGACAAATTACAAATTTAACTGCAACCACATTTTGTACCACATGGAGTCATGAACAATGTTATTGAGAATGGTAAATGAAAGGGACAAGGGCGGAAGAGTTGATAAAGCTTCACAACTAAGACACAAAAGTCACGAAGGTCTAGGGGCAAAGTAAGACCCACTATTAATAATAGAGTTATATGTATACATCTAATAAAAGAAAACAATGTATATATCAATCTGATAATATTCGCATATAACAGCCCCTGACTTGGACCAATATCCATTTGGGCTGGTAGGTTACTGCTGGTAGATCAGAATAGAAACAAGGCAAAAGGTAAAAAGCCTCTAAATTGAGGTGTTCCTAGTCAAACGTGGCTGATCTGCACTCTCTTGGGACTCTCTAAACTAAAGCAAGTGGCAGCCAGCCGGTGAAATATGTATAACGGTAAGCGGGCCTTCTCTAAGACCATCAAGTGAGGCTACACAAAAAGGTTGAATGGCCCTTTGATCAAGCACACACTCAGGTGCACTTTCAACAACCATGCACATAGATTAGGCTATATGTGAAAAATTATGTTATGTTAATTCAACGAATACACATAGCAATGTTTTCAAAGACTATTATACTACCAGGAAAATAAATAAGACCTACCGGTTCAGGCACCTCGGGAATACCAAGACGACTCTGTCCATTTGCAAGTAGATGCACAACATGTTCGCGCTGATTGGAAACATTATCTTTCTGCCAAAGAGGATATAACCATCAGAATCAAGTGTCCAGCCCATTTTAAAAGCATACAATATGTTTACTTTGAAATTCAAACTTATTAATGGGAAAACATATCGGACTCTTTTGCTTACACCATACCAAAAAACCAGGAAAGCTAGTCGGTAGAAAGAAGCACAGAGTTTACTGTACCAATATTTGCTTCTCCCCTTGATATCATATGCTCTGGGGAGAGTCACCAACCTAATATCACTATATTAGCTAATTGACATTACATGGAGTATATGCCCAACTGCAAATTGTTAATCAATGAGCACCGACTTCATTCCATAACTGCATGCACAATTATTACTCTTGCTATAAATAAGTTTATATCTCGATACATAGTGTTATGGTTTTGACCTTATTCTGAGACCTATTCTTTACTGCTCAAATTTCAACTTTACTTGACAGTATAATTTTTCAATATAATTTTGATACCACAAATACACATAATAAACCTTTTTTTTGTTGGCCAATTTTGCCACATACCAAGAAAAGAAGGAAATAACTACCAAGACATAATCGAAAACATCACCAGCTATAAACAGGTGTCCTCCCCCCCACCCCCATAACAATGTGCAAACACCAAGGAGCTTGATAAATTACTCCAAACTATTATGAACAAAATGACAGCATAATGGATACATTAACTGAATTAGGGATTAAGATGATGAAATTATTTGCCAAATATAGCTTTTTAATAGTCATGAGCCTACGTGCGTAAAATGCTTGTTCAAATTTCCCGTCATATACTAGATCTACTAAAGTTACATACACTGAGCAGATCCTTTTCTCCTTTGTCATCTAACCATCAGCCTAGACCTTTACTGGAAGTCAAACACATAAAATCTCACAAAAAGAGCATTTTGCGGATCTGTAAACATAAACTAGTGGGAAGCAAATAGTGCAAGGTCTTGAAGGTATAGATACACCAAAAACAAAGAACTGAAAATATTTAAGCCATTTTTAATAAATGTGCTAAACAAAGATGCCACGATTTGAATACATTGATATATTATTGAACTCTAGAACACAATCAAATTTAACAAATGGGTCTGCGAGAAGTCAATTATAAAATAATATAGGGCACATAGAGCAGACTGCAGAAAGTAAAGAGCTTCTAAGAACCGGAATGTCACCTGAAACCCAAACACATATTGAAGAAAATCAAAGATATCTGCATCTCTTGAAGCGGGAATGGGGAAGTTATTTGGCAATTTTGGTAGCCCCCTGAAGTACTTTACAGAAGAAATTGCTGCTTGTACCTGCATACATATTGTGTCAGCATATGACTATAAGCTATGTTACTTTGACTCGGGTACGGAGTGTCGGACACGACACATATCCGTGTGTCGGACTTGGAAACTCTGAAAATTGGGGACACGGGGACACTGTCCTATTTTTAGACACGGGTACGGGGACACGTCATAATATATTAATAACAAGTATGATAAGTTAGACAACTTAACAAAAAGTAACAATAGAATTCAAATTAAACATGATATTGTACCGGATTTTGCAAATTAGGCATCGTCTCCAACCTTATCTCATTCTTGCTTCTTTCTTTATTCTCACATATTTATTTTGAATCGTAAGTTTGACTCATATTTGATCTTTAAATTGGTCAAAGTGTCCACATTTTAGTCAAAGGATCCGACACGAAATAAGTGTCGTGTCCGAGTGTCCAAGTGTCCGACACGGGTACGGCAACCTAAAGAGAAGAGTCGGAGTAACATAGACTATAAGTAGCTACTTTCAATAACCAACAAGATAAAGCTACTAACCTCAGCAAATGTTGTTATGACATTTGTTATTGTGGGAGCATCAAGTGGTATGATGTTATAAGCAACTAAATCCTCTGTCATTGCCGCATCCGATTCTATCATGCTTTTCAGCTGAAAAGTGAAGCAAGTACTTTACACGAAGGGATAATAATTTATTTATAATCAACAATACTTGCTCCTGGATAGTATAAATATTTTCTATCCATTATGCTTACAAATATTTTCTTCTATAGAGTGTGAAAATATAGGTGGTATACTATATTCCTGGATTATGCAACCGGGAAGTTCATAGAATAGAAATAAATGACTCACAGAAGAATAGAGATGATGTGTACATGTATTTAGCTACAAGATGCCTTTTCCTCGCAACTCCATAAAAAGTGACATTGACTAGACGCAAACTAACAGCCCAATATATATTTAACTACAAGGTGTGTGTGTGTGTGTGTGTGCGCGTGCGCGTAGATAGATAGAAGCTTAGATTTGCAAATAAAATCATAATCAAGAGACAATTAGAAAGCGCATCTCCCATTTCTGAATTAATACCAAACTTAATTGCTTTATACTCAACAAAACAGTAAAATAATTAAACTTAATAAAAATAGTAATCTTGAAGCATAACCATCATTTCATATACAATAAAATCTCTGGTTCTTATAACAACAACATTCACAAAGAGTTAAGCCCATCATTAATTTACCTAAAAAATAAAGGTAAGACTATGGACTCCATTCCTATATTAAATACACGAATAGCTGTTAGCGCTATCCAACATGATTTGAAATAAAAATGAAATCAATAATTAACTTCGCCAATTCAATATAGCAAAAACATACACAGCACAGGAAGTTTTTGGCAATTTTGGAGCTAAACCACATCTAGTTTTTCTCTATCTAAATCAACGCAGTTAAGTGTCAAACTAAACAATAAGAATCAAAGAAACTTAATACATCAACTTGGTCTAATAAGTTGTGCTGAAGGGCAATTCTACTTGAACCACAATTGATTTCTGTATGTTACTATATTTACTAATCCGAAGAACTTACCATTGTTCCAATAAAGGAAGTCAGGAACAGATGTTTTCTTACTTGGAGATCAGTGTGTGTAAATATGCTTTATATACTTGCTCCAATAACTACCATTATTCCAATATAGGAACAGATGTTTTCTTACTTAGGGATCAGTATGGGCAAAAATACTTTGATGTCTGTCCTTCAGAACACATTTATGAAATTACAGAAACTTGAAAGACATTGTGACATCAAAAAATTCAAGAAAAAAATTTTACATGTCGATATGAGAATGGCATCCTGAATTTCTATTTATCACTGAACATAAAACACATATAATATTTGCAACCCCCTCCCAAGTAAATTATTGTTAGAGTCAATACTACTTCAGTGTGCTGATTTGTCCTCAACGGTTTAGCCCAGCCAATCATGTAGGGGATCTTGAGCAAGCTTATGTTTTTAGTGGTAGAAACCGAGACACCCCAATGATGAGAAATACAAGAAAATAAAAGAGTCATCCTAAAAACAGTTTAACATAAAAAAATAAAGCAACCCCTCAACAGGTTGCTTTATCCTCAACGGTTTAGCCCAGCCAATCATGTCTGGGGATCTTAAGCAAGCTTAGATTTGAAGTGATAGAAACCGGAACATCCCAATGATGAGAAATACATGCAAATACAAGAGTCATCCACAATATAGATTAATATAAAATAAATATATCAACCCCTCAACGGGTTTCTTTATCCTCAACAGTGTAACCCAGCCATGTAGGTATCTTGAGCAAGCTTATGTTTTACGTGGTAGAAACCGAGACAATCCCAATGATGAGAAATACATGCAAATAAAAAAGTCATCCACATTACAGATTAATATAAAAATATAAAGCAACCCCTCAATGGGTTGCTTTAACCTCAACAGTGTAACTGAGCTATGTAGGGGATCTTGAGCAATCTTAGGTTTAAAGTGGTTGAAACCAAGACACCCCAATGATAAAAAATGCATGCAAATAAAAGAGTCATCCACAGAACAAATTATAAAAGCACCCCCCCCCCCCCCAGTGCAATAAGTAAAAGATGAACCAATTTTTAGGTAACCAAGCTCAATATCACAGAGACAACTCATATCTGCACAAAAAACTTCATTAAAAAGATACTGTATGATACTTGAAAATTTGTGTCCTCAGAATATATCATTACACAAATATCCAAACATGTTAACCTCAACACAGGATCATACAAGCTTATTAATCTACTATAACATTAGAGTTTACACAACCGGACATACATTATACACTCCACACAACCAGATAATGCCAAAAAAAAAGTATATTGTATATCTGAAGATGATGAGAGTTCTTGTAACTCGTTAGTTATATGATCAGTAGCGTTAGATATCATAAAACAAGTCAAAATCAAATGAAACCAATGCCAAGGAAAATATTGAACTTAAATGGAACAACATCTGGCATCAGACAACTTAACTCGAGTGCAAATGAGCCGTACCAAATCGAGCCAAGTAAGGTTTTTAATGCACACGTACATATATTCTCAATGTAATATAATGTATCTTGTGCATGCAACCATATTAAACTAAATGTAAACTTGTCTCATATGATAATAAGAAAGGCTTTCCGCTTTCAGATCAAACTAAAGGCCTACAAAAAGATCAACACCAACCTCATCAGGAATTAATCTATCTGCATCTTCAGGAGAAACCTCGTTACTGAGCTGCTCTATTACTGTCCCTAAAACTTTAAGAGTTGCAAAAACCCTTTTTCTCTTGACAGTTTTCCTTTCCAACCTGGAGTTTAGGCAACAATATTAAATAAAAATGTCAGAACTTAACCGTAATATAATTTAAGTATGTACATGACAGCATTTCAGAATACAAAGTCCTTCAGTTTCTCATACAATGCATGGTATTCTGCATGTGTTAAACCTTTTAAGAAAAATTGCAATTATTCAGCCAATGCAGTATAAAGTAACAACAAAATTAAACAGTAACACCGAACAAGATGAATAAAAAATAGCTTGACAAACAATTTAGTTCCCTGTTTCCATGACATACTCTCCAAGGTTTCCACTAAATGCGCCAGACTCTCTCAACAACATTTCCTCTTCCTGCATCTTGTCAACTCGATTCTTCTCTCTATATAGCTTATAAAATTCACGCAAGCGGGCGATGTCCTGGCTTCTATCAATACCCCCTCCATCCCTTTTTGCTAGCTTTTGCTGCAATATTGTCAGAATATTGTAAGGTAATGGATATAGCATTTAAAGAACATGTAAAAATTAAGTCAACATCCCCGAGACAGTTCACACAAATTATCGAATTAATCGACATATTGTAAGATAATTCTAACTCACAGAATGATATACTGGAAAAGATCAGGGAGGTAAAACTAAAATTTATGGATGCAAAATATACCATTATGCCTATGCAACAAAGATGGTCCAGGTGACCAATTATTTTCAGTTAGTTTTTTTGTTTTACATATAATATTAGCTGTATACAGTAATGTCTCAAAAGTTGTCAAACCGTATGAATTTCATGAACATAATCAAATTATTACATGTCCATTTCATGCACATATAAGTAACATCATACCTTAATGACGGACATCAACCCAGTTTTAAACTGTAGAACACCTCTTCCCTCACTGTTAGGATCCAGATTTTGGGCCAATGAATATGCATGTTCGCATACTGAAACAGTTTAATAAAGATGATGAACCACTATTAAAAGCAATTAGAAACAGATATCATAAAACAATTAAGTACACTGCAGCAGGGTCAACAAAACATAATCTGTTGTAATCAATAAAATTACCTATATGCATTTGGATGTCCTAAAATAAATGTGATGTTTAAAGTAATAAGACTTCATTAATATTTTCCGTATAATGTTCTCATAATCATCTCACTCACATTATTTGAAAATAAACAAGTATACATGGAAAAATGTGGACAAAAAAGAATAAGAAACAAGAGAGAAATATGCATGCATGAGGGAGGTACATATGTGCTAGAGCAATGGCAAAGGATATCATGATTTCAGCAGTAAACCCTTTATACCACAGTAGTAGTTCATTGAACAATGTGTGACCTATTAAAACTGATATATTAGAACATGAAGACACATATGGCACATTTATAAGATGTTTGACCAAAAACAATTTTCTAAGAACTTAATGTACGTCACGCATTTAGGAGATGCATGATTAACTTAATCGATATTAGGCACGATGCACGAGTCGCACAACACGTGTTTGGCAGATGAGTGACCACTAAATAACATTCTGTAAGATGGATATTTGAAGTTACTTTCGGTAACAATAACTATTTGCACTATCAATTGCATTCTATCAATATTGTGCTATTTGGTCATCTTTACCGATGAAGTGGAAATAGGGGGGTGAATAAACGTCAATGTTTGTGCTTTAGCTCCTAGTATTATCTTTATTGTAAATTGACCAACTTCGCAGCCTTTTAGATGTAATACTATGGTTTACCTTTCTTATCACCACCCAATGGTATGTACTTGTTACGTACAACCACGAATGTCGGATTTCATAGTTTCAAATGTACACATATTTGAGTCACAGAAAAAAATATGAAAGGATTGTAGAGTAAAATCAACTAAAATCAAAATAGGGGAAAAAAGTGTTAAAAGACTTTCTAAAAAAGAACTGGTCACTTAATTTATATTGGTGGCGTGTTAATTTTCAGGGGTAATTAGAAGTTAAAAAGTTCATTGATCAAAATGTCAAGAGGCTCATTAAAACATTTATTAAGTAAAAGAAACTATAATTATTTGAGGATCTAAGAAGCAAGGACACGGATGTGGAGATAGGCGAATTCGGCAAATTTGAAAATATGTGTTTTATTCATCCAAAACACAAACATATAAGTATAATCTTTTAATTTGTGCAAAAATGAACATGAGGATCAATACTTTTGCAATTCTTATAGACATTAATACTTAATTTTGTGAAAAGAGTTAGTTAACACAAATTTTGACTACAACTAGTTAAAAAAATTCGAAAGGAGGATTGTGAAAGAATCCCCGTGTCCGATACGGGAACACGTGTGTCCAAGAATCCGACACGGAGATACGGCGTGTTAGGCAAGTCACCCTGCTTCCTAGTTGAAGATATATAAAGCATGTCATGTGTTGCTCAGAAAGGCACCTTACAATTTACTCTACAACTATACTAAAGTGGTGAAAAAAAGAATAAAAGCATATTCAACCAGCAATAGACGGAAATACAGAAAAGCATTAACAAAGACTTGCAGCTACACGGAAAAAATTACATACAGATTCTAGATATGGTTGCATCTTCATCTTGGATTTCATCTGCTGCTCTTAATATGGAATCAATGTCCCTATTGTTTGTAAGAGAAGATGGGACATTAGCAGCAATTCCGCCATGACGTCCATATGCATCAGCCCCGATTCTATCCCTATGCAGTGCAGCACGCACCAACCTCTCCCACAAATCTTCCACCGGAGGCATCTTCTACACATGGAATAAATCAATTACGCCTTTCAAATTCAGTACCACAATTCTATAATACCCAAACATCAACCACAACCCAAATCCAACACAACAATTAATAAAAATGCAAAAACATAAACTAAATCATAAATCATACACTATTTGTTATCCATAAAACGCAAAAAATAACTAATCCAAAAATACAAATACGTTGCACACAGCTCACAATCACTTCTCTACTACACTCTCAAACCCTAATTACGCATTCAACGACATCAATTATCGCATATTTCTACTTGTTCAAACACAAAAATTGACAGAAATTAACAAAAAAACAACACAACAATCAAATTCACAACGATTACAAGTGTAAACACTAACTAAAAACCACATCAACAGCATAAAAAACAACTAATTATCGATACTGACAAATACAGAGAAGCGGCGAGAGAGAGGAAGAGTAACTAACCAGATCGAAGATGTGACCGGAGCTGGGAATGTATTAAACGAAGATCTATACTTACAAATTACAATAATGTGCGTGTATACGGAGAAATTCGAAATATGTGACCGGAGCTGGGAATGTATTAAACGAAGATCTATGCACTACAAATTACAATATCATTATTTATATTTCGTTACACTTTGTTGCATTCCGTTAATTTGGATTAACTCTGTTAGTTATTTAAAGAATAAAATACATTTTGTGTACTCATATTTTACTTAATGTGTGTTATTCCTCTAGAACAATGTCAATATTTGTAGAAGGGGGTTGAATACAAATATTAGAACTTTTTTTTTATTCTAATATTTGTTCTTGATGTTTGAGAATTAGTGAGAATATGTTCGAACAATTTAAAACTAAAAAATAAACTGAACAAAGAGATTTAAAATTACTGATGGATTGATTTTTCTATCAGTGTATATTTTTGCTCAATGTTCCTAGGTTAAAAGAAACCTAGCCGCGTTTTTACAAGATTAGAAAACAAATCAACTGTTTCTACAAATGTGCTCTCAAACTGGAACAGTTGATTAAGAAATATTGTATAACTTGTCTGTCTTCTAATAATGCTGCTACACTTGTTTATATACCACAAGTGTGACTTTACAATTCCTATTCTAAGATTGTTTCTACCTGCCTTTCTTTTACCTTTTTCTATCTTTGAAAAGGTTTGAAAAGACAGCTTCTGATTGAGTCTTCACGGCCACTCTAGACTGTTTTCCATAGGAGTGCTTTTGTTCTCTGGATCTTCAACAGATATTCTTTCTGTGTTGTCACACTCAATTGATAATTTGCTGTTAAGCATATCAATTGATTCATCCTTTAATCCATCAACTGATGTTCTTCTTCGATTGATCTTTATATCCATCGATTGATAAAAGATGGCTTATCGATTGATAGATGTTATCAATCGATATACCAATCGATGGGTCTTCACATCAGTTGATGGTCTTCAATGCTTGACTTGGCTTCTTCGATTGATCCATCATCCATCAATGCTTCAATATCAATTGATCATCCTTCACTTGTATAATTTCCTGTCTTCACATAATTACAATTTAACAGTTTAATTTACACATCAATTGATGATCTATATCAATCGACTCTAACATCAATTGATGAACAAAATATCAATTGGTTTACACCTTATCGATTGAAATAGACTAAGTACACCTATGCTACAATCCAAATTATCAGTTGATTCATATAAACACTTCAACTGATAAATGGTTTCCTGATTAATTGATATTTATAACTTTCATATCAATTGATCAGTTACATCAAATAAAATTTCTATGATTCTAAGATTAATGTTATCATCAAATCACATGTAGATTCCTAACAATCTCCCCCTATTTGTGTCTGTGTTATTTACAGGCATAAATCTACTTGATGATAACAAAAACCCTTAAAATTTACATTTAGATAAAATCAAGAAATTTAATTGGCACATTAATTTTGGAAGTACCAGATTGATAGATAACTCCTGCAAGCAGCTTCAATGTCTTCATGATTTAATTAGTTCATCTTCCTTCTCTTCTCAGCATTTTCCTTTAGTTGCCTCATGAAAGAACTTCTCAAGATTGCTTCATCCCTGTCAGTTTCTCCAAGTTGCCTCATAAGATAATGTATTTCTTCATCTGTGATTTTGTCCAGATATTTGCAGATATCAAAGAACTTTGTGTTGCCCTCTATATCTGTAAAAATCATAGCATACTTTGGCTCCAACACCACCTTTTTGACCTGTGACTTCCATAGCCTTAGAGGTGAATCAGGTTCAGCTTCTGCCTTGGATCTCCTTAACCTTGAAATTTGCTGTTGAATCTCTTGAGAAATTGTTGTGTTGAGTTTGTACTTTCTGTTGAGTAGAGGAAGAATAGTCTTTAAAACATTGTAGCTTTGCTTCATTATCACCTTTAATGAATAGAAGGTTTTCACTCCATTTTCATACTCCAACCTCATTGATTCTTCATGGTTAGAGGTTGCAGGGTGAGTCCTTACTCCAATTAATCCATTTTCATTGATTACTGGTATTCCCTTCAAATCATATCCTTCAATTGTAACCTCCTCCTTGATTTCTTCTTGTTGACCCTGGAGGTTTTCCTGAACCACTATTTCTTGAGTAGAACCTGACCTTTTCTTGGCCATAGTAACTTTTCTCTTTTTCCTCAGTGGTTGGTCCATTAATTGATCCTCCATTTTCCATTCCATTTCCATTTGCCTTGCTATTTCCTCATTTTCTTTTTCTTTCTTTTCAGCATCTGACAATCCTGTTGAAATGGCTCCTTGAAGAAGCTTCTGGCCAACTGGCTCTTTTCTTTTCTTCTCTTCTTCAATCATATGGCTTTTCCCTTTTTCTTCTCTTTAAGGGCTTCTTGATCAACTGACAAAAAGGCTTCAGCATCTGAGTTGCTTTCCTTGGCAGCCTTTTGTGCATCTTCATTTATTTTTCTTGTTTGAGCAATGAACTCATCCAAGTCTCCTTTTTCTACTGCCTCTATTACTAACTCAGTGTTTCTCCTTAGATCTTCAATTCTTTTCCTTTTCCTCTCAATCATTGATTGAGTTTCTTTCTCCCTAGAAATTCTCCTAGCTTCAAGATCATCATCATCAAACTTCTTGAATTCTTTCTTTTTCTGTTCTAAATCATCTTTTAGAGAATTAGATGACTTAGATCTCTTTGAAGATTGATTGTCCCTGTTACTTCTACTTTTATATCTTTTGGGTGCAGAACCACCAATGCCACTTGACTTATCCATACCACCACTCCCACTACCTTTGCCATCACCACCATCCCCATCCTTCTTCTTTGTATTCTCCCCCTTTTTGTTATCATCAATTGAAGGGGGTGGTGGAATTCTGTCAAAAATCTTTTGAAGAATGGAAGCATGTAGATTTTGACCTCTGATAATATCATCCATCTTCTTTTCTAGAGACCCTACTCTTGTCTCCAAAGATGCAAAAATTTTGGATTCCTTGAAAAGCTTGTCTTTGATGCTATTCATGGTGTTAAATGGTAGCTTTTCATCCAATCTCCTGTCTATTGTATCCTTGTTAGTTGAGATAGAGTCCTTGATGATCTCCAGTTCCCTCCTTACTCCTGTTACTGTCATTTTTTGAATTTTCATTGATTCTCTCATACAGTGAGCAATTCTCCTTGAGTAGGATCTTCAATTTCTCCTTCCACCATTGCTCTTCTATATTGAGAGAGAATTTCAGTCTCAGCAGCTTCTAAGGAACCATCAATAGTGCTCATCCATGGCTCCTCATCAGAATCACTCTTCAACTCTTCAGGTGCCATATAACAAGTGTCTGTTGTATTGGCAATGCTTTCCTTCAGATTCCTGGTCCTTTGATCTGTATGATCAATTCCCAAGAGTTGTTCTGCATTCCTGTTACTTGAAGCAGCCAACCCTTGATATTGTGGATCAGGATGAATGAAATTCTGTAGATCCAATTCACCAGCATCTATTTCTTCTTCAAAGTCCTTAGCAACTCCACTCCCACTAGCTTCTGCATTAGAGGCTCCCCCTATCTTCTTTACTCCTTCTTCTTCTTCTGTCATCAGATCAATTTCCAACTCTTGTGCAAATAGAAGAATTGTTTTATCACTTTCACTCATCTCTCTATTTTGCATCAGGATCTCATCCTGGAATCTCACCTCTCCCTCACTCATTTCTTGTGCACCTACTAAGGTGGGGCCCTCAAGTGTTTCACTCTCATTCCTGGAAGAAATAGGAATATTTTTACTCACTTCCTCTCCTTTTGCCATGTTACAATCCTGCCTCTCACTCAACTCACTCAATCCTAAGAGTGTTTGTGCAACATCAATTGATTGAGCATCAATTGATGTATTGACATTATCAGTTGAAGTGGTGTTTGGGGCATCCATCGATTGATGTATACTCATCGATTGATCTTGAGTGTCGATCGATGGCTTATCAGTCGATGGCTGAATATCAATTGATGAAGGAACATCAATTGATGGAGAAGAAACAGTTGAATTAATTTGAGAAGTAATGTTTGAAATGATATGGGAAATAGAATCTTGAAAATCCTGGGAAGAAGATTCAGGAGTGAGTGTTGGCTTCTCCTTGAAAAATAAAGATGGAGAATCTGAAAATGTTCGATAATCTAGCAGAACATTTTCTGAAGAAGTTTGAGATGGGGAAAGAAGAATAGAAGAGATTGGAATTGAAAGAGAATGGGGCTGCATCTCATCATTTGTACGATGGTGCATCAAACAGACTTTGAGAAGGCTCCACCACAGTTTCTTGTGATTTTGCAGTGTGTGATTCCCCAAGTGCAAAGGTGACTTTCTTTTCTCTCCTTTTGTATGGTGTTAGTGTTTTGGTCTTTGTGTCCCCAACTTGATTCTGTACCCCTGGTTGTGGGCTATTTTCAATACTGTCATCCTTTTGAGAGGATGCCAATAGGGATGTGGTGTTTTCCATATTTACATCCACAGTCTTTTGGGAGACTGTGGAGTGGCTTGGTTGAGGTTGCACACCCTCACTCTCCTTATTCTTCTGGGTTCTTTGATGTTCCCCAGTTCCCTCACCACCTACATCCTCCTCTAATCTATCTACCAAAACAGTTGATTTTCTTTTCTTTGTTTTTACAACAGCAGGTTTTTGGTAATCTGTTGAGGTTGGTTTCTTAGATTTGGATTTAGAGATTGGTTGTGTGACTTGGGTAGGAGGGTTGGGGTCATTACTACCACCCTCCATAGTCACAGAAGGCAAAGAAGAATTAGGTTGAGAAGAGTTTAAAGTAGAGATAAATACCTGAACAAAAGGGGGATAGATCAATTCCACATTGCTGTGAAGATTGATCCTAACCAAGTCCTTAAAGACCCTTTTGTTTTGATTCCAGCAATCCAAAATTTCTGTACTCCTGTCAATCTTAATATCCTTGACAAAGTGGTTAATAATAATCATAATAAATCTTGCATAATAAATATGATTAGATCTATTTACTTTATTCCCCAATTTGGCAGATATTTCATTGAGTAACAGGCATCCTAAATTATGATATCTATCATATAAAATATTATACCCTACTTGTTGCATACTTGTTGTTATTGCATCAAAATTACTAACCTTACCAGAAAAACACTTTATTATAGCATCAAAGAAATATGACCATTCTTTTCTTAGATTCTTCCTAACAATACTATCTAGACTAGCATCAGGAGTAGTGTAATTGATTTCTCTAAGCATGCTTCTTATCTCTGTGTCAGTGGGTGCATCTATTGTATTATTTGCAGGAATATTTAAGCACTCACCCAAGACCACAGTGGTTAAAATATACCTTTGTCCTTTGCAATCAAAGGAGATTGAAGAAAAATCATATACTACTTCTGCTGTTGTCCAGAACTCTTCAACTAGATTGCACACTATTTTTGGTGCTTCTGAGAGGGCCTTTGAAATCCTTGAACTCCTTAGAAATTCCATTAGAGGATGAAATTCTGTTGGGGTTTCCTCCACCATAGTGCAGGCAACGAAGTTGTTGAGCTCATAGTAGAATCCAGATTGTGAGACTTTCTTTGATGATGCCATTAGTGTTTTTGAAGATGAGATGAGAATTAACTGGCAAGATTGTTAGTAGTTATACAGAAACAACAATTAAACAGTAGCAATTAGGGTTCTTAGCAAGAGAAAGAGAAAGAGATAGTAAAATAGATAGTAAAAATGTAAGTAAGAATTAAAAGAAGTTTTAATCTCACTATTTATATTTACTGATTTCTTAATCAATTTCTTACTCAAAATAGAACTTAATTGACCGTTGGATGAATATTGAAGAGTAAAAGTTACCAATTTTGGCAATCGACTGTTATTCATACAGGAATGTATGTATTAATCAATTGATAAAATAAGTAACCAACAGCTAGATTTTGTACAGATCGATTGATGACATGGACCTCTCAAATTCTAGGTCATCGATTGATAATAATCTTATCCATCGACAGGTACATTTATCCATCGATAAATAAATATATCATCAATTGATATATTTATCTGTCGATAGTTCCAAATATCCATCGATAAACAAATATATCATCAATTGATATATTTATCTGTCGACAGCTTCCGTAATATCCATTGATATGTAAAATGTTTATCAGTTGATTATTGAAGAATCAATAATTTAACATAATCAATGGCTACAAATAATATTAATACATAACTTGTCAGACATTTAAAGGATTAAATATAATTAAGCATACCTAAATCACAGACCAATCTATTGAAGGTAGATTCATCTAGTGGTTTGGTAAAAATGTCTGCAAGTTGTCTTTCACTAGGGACAAAATGTAATTTAACTGTACCATTCATTACATGTTCCCTAATGAAGTGATACCTTATGTCAATATGCTTGGTTCTGGAATGTTGCACAGGATTTTCTGTTATAGCAATGGCACTTGTATTATCACAGAAAATAGGAATCTTGTTCAAGTTGAACCCATAATCAAGTAGTTGATTCCTCATTCATAAAATTTGTGCACAGCAATTTCCAGCTGCAATGTATTCAGCCTCTGCAGTAGATGTAGACACTGAATTCTGCTTCTTGCTAAACCATGAAACAAGCTTATTTCCTAGAAATTGGCAGGAGCCTGTTGTACTTTTTCTGTCAATTCTGCAACCTGCATAGTCTGCATCTGAATAGCCAATTAGATGAAATCCAGAATCTCTAGGATACCAAATTCCAAGATTTGGAGTTCCTTTGAGATATCTGAATATTTTTTTTATTGCAATCAAATGAGATTCTCTAGGATCAGCTTGAAACCTAGCACAAAGACATGTAGCAAACATTATATCTGGCCTACTTGCAGTTAAATAAAGTAATGAGCCAACCATGCCTCTATAACTTGAAATGTCCACTATAGCTTCCTTAGTGTTTAATTCAAGTTTAGTTGCAGTGGCCATGGGAGTTTTTGCAGAAGAACATTCATTTAAATCAAATCTATTTAATAAATCAGAAATATATTTGGTTTGATTTATGAAAATACCATCTTTGACTTGTTTGATTTGCAAACCAAGAAAGTAGGTAAGTTCTCCCATCATGCTCATTTCATATTTACTCTGCATCAACTTAGCAAACTTTTTACAAAGTTTTTCATTAGTTGAGCAAAAAATAATGTCATCTACATAGATTTGAACAAGAATCATAGAGCCATTTACATTTCTATGAAAGAGATTTTTATCAACAGTACCTCTTGTGAAGTGATTCTCAATCAAGAATTTAGACAAAGTGTCATACCAGGCTCTAGGTGCTTGTTTTAATCCATAAAGTTCCTTGAGAAGATAGTATACAAATCCAGGATGAACAGGATCAATAAAACCAGGAGGTTGTTCTACATATACTTCTTTTACTAGTTCTCCATTGAGAAAAACACTTTTTACATCCATCTAATACACTTTGAAATTAGCATGAGCAGCAAATGCTAGAAAGATTCTGATTGCTTCCAACCTTGCAACTGGTGCAAATGTTTCATCAAAATCTATGCCTTCTTCTTGTGAATAGCCCTTTGCCACTAATCTTGCTTTATTTCTTGTCACTGTACCAGATTCATCCATTTTGTTTCTGAACACCCATTTTGTACCAATGATAGACTTGTTCTTTGGTTTAGGCACCAGCTTCCATACCTTGTTTCTTTCAAACTGATTCAACTCTTCTTGCATAGCAATTATCCAATCAGGATCATTCAAGGCTTCTTCAATCCTTTTTGGTTCTTCTTGAGACAGGAAGCTACTATACAAGCATTCATTTTGAGTTGTACTTCTAGTTTTGAGACCATCATTTGCATCTCCAATTATTAGTTCAAAGGGATGGCTTTTTGTCCATTTCCTTTGAGATGGTAAATTTGTCCTTGAAGATGATGCTTCATGATCATTGGAAGTGTTATGATCACTGTGATGTGATTGACTATTTGAGAACCCTCCCCCTGAGATGGACACTCTATTTGAAGATTGTTGAGTAGAGTTGATATCCATCGAATGATTATCAATTGATGTATTATCAGTCGATTGATGATTGTCAACTGATAAGTTATCTGTTGATGCATTGACATCAATTGATGGGAGGATTCTAGGTACTTGAATTCTTGTAATTTCCACATCATCATCACTATCTTCATATTACTTGTGGTTTCATTTTCAAAATGCAATAGATCATGAAATCCTTCATCAAACAACCCTTGAATTTTCTTGTCATCAAAGACTACATGCACAGATTCCATAACAATGTGTAATCTAAGATTGTAGACTCTGTATGCTTTGGTTGTTATTCCATATCCAACAAATATAGCTTCATCAGCTTTTGTTAGGTCCAAATGTGTTGTAGAGGGGGGGTGAATACAACTTTTCATATTTATGGAGGAATAAATACTATGTAATAAATGAACACAATGATTCAAGGAATATATGTCTTATATATAACTTGAAAGGGTTGCTACAACATTCATTACAATAGTACAACAGAAGTAAAGAGGGTAGTAAATGATACTAAGCTCTGTGAATATACTCTCTCTTTATTACCAGTGTTTCTCTCGAATATTGCTTCTTTTGATAAGTTACACAAGTACTTCTATTTATACTACTTTGTAATCTATGACTTGTAGTCTTTAAAAGATAAGATATGAGTGGCCCAATGTTGTCCACGTGAATCTTATCTTGTCTTGAAAGCTTGGAAATCTGCCACCAGGATGATGCCATGTGTCATGTTGAAACTTTCCTCTATGTAGAATTTCTACATAGGAAATTCTACTTGGCTCTATCTCGAATTCTAAGTAGAATTTCTACATAGGAATTTCTACTTAGGAATTTCTACATAGAAAATTCGAGATAGCCTTCTTCCTGAGTACTTAGAAAATATTTTCACCTCCAGAATTTCTACATAGGAAATTCGACTTAAGAATTTCTACATAGGAAATTCGAGATAGCTTCCTGAGTTTAGTACTTAGAAAATATTTCCATCTCCAGAATTTCTACTTGGCTCTAAGTAGAAACTTATCCAGAATTTCTAGATAGGAATTTCTACATAGGTTCCCTTGTAAGTACTTAGAGAAATTCTGGGCTTCAACTTGAAACTTCAATGCAACATCTTGAACTTGTGATTTCTTCATGTCTTCTATTTTCTTCAACAAGCTCTTGAACTTGGATCTCTACTACTGACATGAACTTGCTACCAATGTCCTGACACTTGATGCACTGGTCTGGTTCATAAGTGACTAGTCTTGATAGGTTTCTTGCTTCTGAATAGATTACCATGTTCAATTAGAAATGTGGCTTTCCAACAATTGCTTTCCTTCTTTTTCACTTGAAATCAATTAGTCTTATTGATACTGATAGTTATGATCTTGATTCTTTGAGTTACAAATCACTGGGGCATGAACAACTTTGACTTGAACTTCTTCCAATGATTTCTTCTTTGTTTGATCATATTTAACATGTTGAATTGTATCAATTACTTTGTCTTCATTTGTATTGATTTCTTTGTGACTTCTCGTTCTTGATTGTCTTCGGGTTAAGTATCTTTTCTTTAGTTGAGTTACATAAATTATAGTGTTACAAGTTTAAACACTCTGCCTTTCAATCTCCCCCTATTTGATTGTCTAACAATGACATTCAAATTAAAGAAGGATAACTCAACTAAATAATGAGACGAGAAAAGATAAGTAACATTAATGTCTTGTACATTTTACACTTGAATAAAAACTTGAAAACAATACAAAGAACTTTAGAAAATAAACATAAGCTTAGAAAGAAAATTCGAACCTCGAATTAAAGACCATTGAGATGATCTCTATCACCTGGATTATTTCATACCTTTCAGTCCAACTCATATCACCTTATTGGATCCACTCTGATTCACGGTTACAGTATGGTGAATTAGCCTATCTCGCATACCGTGGTCAGATGAATTTTCCTCAAGTGAGTTAGAGCAACCAAAAGATATGAAGTTTTTCCAACTTCAAGTTCACATCCCTTTGAACTTTAACTCTAATTCCGTTTCCCCTTCCTAACTTCCTTAACAGCACTGCGCTTATCTTCTCCTTGTTTTCTGCGCCTTTCTTTCCTTTGCTGTTCTCTTTTGTATACTGGATCGTGTAGTTGTGCCCATCTCGCATTCAGCAAACTTACTGCTTCCATTTCCAGAGGATTCTTGGGTTCTGGATATGGATGTCTGAAAAGCCTTCTTAGTTTATCAACTTCCTGGGTAGTTCTGATCTTTGGAATGTCCTCAAAGTTTTTCATGATGAGCTGAGGCTTCCAATGAGCTTTATCAGCTTTGAACTGACAGTAGATCATTTTAGGGTAGCCCTTGACACGGTTGGTATTGAACCTACTAGCCGCATCTGACTCCATTCTCCTTTTCTCTTTTACTACCTCAGATAAGTACTTTAATAGTCTCTGCTTTTCATCTGCAAACATATCCTCTACATCTCCCAATTTGAATTCATCTCTGACTTTGTCTAGAAATGCAGCATCTTGAGTCTGCAGCAACCATTTCCTACTCATATGCAAGAAGGTTTGATTCTGGTTTGCATCAATGAACACCAAGGCATCAGCTGTATCATCTGTGTAAGAATGAATCCAGTATACACTTTCTCTTCCTGGAACACCAACTGCCTCCCTTATCTCTCCTTGTTCCAGGGGTCCTGAAGGAAGAGTCAAAGCTTCATCTACGCTTTTCACAGCTTGTAGAATATCCCATTTTCTTTGCATTAGCTCTGGCTCAATCTTCACGTTATCCAGAGGATTTGGAGCAACGACATCGCACTTCCATATTTCACTGCTCTTCTGAAAGATTATCTTCTCAATGAACTCCACTTATTTTTCTTTAATATCCGAGGTGAATCCCTTACCCATCATTTGTCTGCAAACAGCTTTAAGGGATTCCACCGATAGAGCCATCAAGTCATTTTCTTCCAAACTAACCCTCTTCATCTTTCCATCAACAACCATTCTGACAACGTCTGGATTGGCTGAGAATTCTGGTCCCTTGTCCTCTGCTAACTGCATTAACTGATCTCTATACAGAATGCTTAGCTCCTCAGCTTGAGAATATTGAATTTTAGTTGCTAGCAAGAACAACTCTGACGCAGATCTTCTCGACATAAACTGATCATCGACATACATAAAAGACATCGGGGCTCCATCAATTAAAGACAAGATGACTTGCCATTCATTATCCACCGTTTTGTATCCAACACGGACTTTAGAAATCATTCTCTTCAAAGCATTTATATAGTCCATCGTCATCGGATTCTTCATGTTCAAGTTGAAGAACAAGTCATCTGCCTCCTTATTATGAACTCCATGTGCACACGACCCCATCAGTATCTTTCGTGCATCGTCCCATTTCTGTCCAATCCTCCTTTTGTCCAGATCAACTTGAGGATCAACTAGTCTGGCAAGCTCATGATCATACTGCTTTTCCTTGAGCTCCACTTGCTTCTCAAGAAAAACAGCTTTATCCTGCATCATCTTCATTTTGAAAAATTGAGCTTGTTCCAGAGCTAACTGCTGAGCTTTCAGGGTCTCCTCATCAACAGGAATCTCTTCAGCAGACGCCCCAGCACCTCCACCTTGTTCCTTCAAAGATCTCTTAATTGCATGTGCTAGAGGTACGTCTTCCATATTAGAATCTGAATCAACTTGCACGTGTTCCTGTCGATCACCAAAGTCAGTGAATGGCTCTTCTTGTTCAACCATCACTGCTTTACCCTTTCGCTTCCTCTGAGCCTCCTCATCAGTCACCATTGGATCAATCTCTTCTTCAGCACGGGGTGACTGTTGTGTCGTCTCATTACCTCCTTTCTCCCCCTTAGGTGAGTTATCCTGAACATCACCTGGTACACCAGAGCCACCAGCATGTGAACCAAAACCAGAAGGTCCACCAGCACCACCTGCACCATCATCATCAGCCGGGGGAGGTTGTGTGAATTGTTTTTCAAAGCACTCCGGGGGAACCAAATGCCGAACTGCATACATCATTCGACTGACCTCCGTTGCCAGTGTATGCAGAACGCTTTCAACACTCCCCATTCTGTCATACAGAGTGCTGCCCAAGAGACCACCAGCATGGCCCAGGTCATTGACTTTGTTTGTCATATCTTTTAAAGCTTCGGCTTGACCTGCCATTCGTGCTGCGTAGTCATCAAGAGCTCTCTTGTGATCGCCGACATTAACCCCTAACTGCCCCATAGATTGCCCAAACTGCTCCATCTGATTTTCTACAGTTGACATACGTGTTGCAAGAGTTTCAAGAACCAGGGACGGTGTTTGGCTTAGGTTTTCGCGCTCTAAGAATAGTTCTGTTTGTGTTTGACGCTCAGTTTCGGGCCTTAAAAATGAAGGTCCCTCACTCCCTAAACGCTCACACTCACTCCCTGTCTCACGCTCGTGTATGTCTTCAATAATAGCACTCAGATTCAAAGCAGTACCTGCAGAAACTGGATAAGAAAAATGAGGAACAGTTATGGGATCAATGTTTCCTGTTTTGTCCTGAGGTGGAATCTCAGGCTGAGAGGCTGCAGAGTGTTCAAGTACAACAGTAGAACCGATCCTCTCTGCAGCATCAGGACGTACCGGTGAAGGTACTTTCGAAGCTCGTAAAACTTCCGGCCTAACTGAAGGAACAGGCTCTTCAGAAGACACTGAATCCTCAGCAACCATCCTAGGTGTTGACTGTGCAAGGGGAGAACCACTCTCGTGAGGTGGAGTGGTTGTGATAGACACGCTAGGGATGGACTGGGCTTTGGAAGTAGCAGCTTGTGAAAATTTGGCTCGCTTCCTTAAAACTGGCTGCACTTCAGGGTCACTCTCATCAGGACTCTCACCTAATTCTAAAGGTGCCGGCCTTTTAACTCCCGTTAACAGGGGTGATATTGAAGAAGTTAGAGAAGCAGACGCAGAAATATGGCTATCACCCTGGGATAGATCCTGCGGGTTAGCAGAATCTTGGGCCACGGAATCAGAATCAGAGGAGGAAGGAGTGTGAGGTTCGAAGAATGTACCTCCTTCATTACCTTGGCCAACAGAGGAATCAGAATCAGCATGTGGTGTCCTAGGAGACGGTTGCTGTTCCTTTTGCCTGGCTGTGAAGTGACTGAGAGATTGGCCCTCATCTTGTTCGTCATCAATATGCTCATCAGGAATCCCTTGAAATGCTTCATTGTGGGCAGATGGATTCTGAGCATGTGATGAGATTTGTGAAGTCCCCGCGAGAGTAGTTACACCTGCATCATAAGAGAGCCACACTTGAATGTTCTCAGGAATAGACATAGGTTTACCCTGATGTTTATCCTGGTTAGCAATAGTTGTTAGTGACTTAGTGCCCATGCCTAGAGGTGCAGAGGTGGGACTTCGAACAAATGCCTGCCTAATTGATAAAGCATTAGAAGGCACGAGATGATTGATTAGCATTTGCAAGAAACGAGGATACCAGCAGACAATATCATTGCGTGAAATGTCTCTGGTTTCAGGTGATCCCATTGTAGCCACTAATTCTGAAAGAACAAGCCTGCCATAATTAATGTTTAGTTCCTGGGCTAGGGAAACACCAAAAATTTGCATGGGAATGGAAATTTGATGAAAATCTCTTTCTCGTGCCCGAAAACACCTAGTAATGGCCTCGAAAAAGTAATTCCATTCCACATGAAAAAATTGTTTTTGAATATTTGAAGTGGATAGTCGTCCAGGGGGAGGATAACATCCAATTGCTTCAAAAAAATTCTGGCGCTCAGCCGCTGTAGGTTCAGGGTCATAAGAATCCTTGACTGGAAAACCAAGAACTGTATTAAAAATAGCCTCTGTAACCTCAAAATTTTGACCCTCCAAGGTAAAAGTAAAACCGTAGGGGGTCGATTGACTCCTAAAAGGTACTGCACTAGTCCATAACTGCTGCAAAGCATCATGGACCAGTGTAGGTTTTGCCGTAAATGCAGTACTAGCTTTGGAGTACAAATTAAGAAATCGTACCCAAAACTTGAAACGCGGGAGTTGATCACCAATTTCAGTCGGAATATTATAAAAATTATGTTTTGCTAGAGAAAATTGGTGAGTCATTTGTTTTTTATTTTTTTTTGTTTAGAAAAAAAATTTGTTTTTAATCCCTTTTAATTTAGAAAACAACTGTGATGTTGTAGTGAAAATTAAACTACGGAATTAAACAAGAATCAGTAACAAACTACTGTGAAAACAAAATCTGCAGTAATAATATTTATGTGAGAAGTGTGTGTAAATCGTGTGTATGTATGTATCTGTGAAGATGAACAGTCACGATGTTAAACACAAAACTACGCACAATATAAACGGTTAAACGTGATGCAGATAGTAAAATCAAGAAACAAAATGGACAGTAGTTCGTTATATGTAAGAGATTCAACCACAACTATGAACAGTCGTGGGTGGGAGGGAGGGCTGCTGTAAAAATTAGGTTTTAAAACACTTGGGTAAAAGTGAAAGTAAAATCGGGTTAATTTTGTATATATAGGCAATAGAGTGAAATGACAAAAATATCCCTGTGAAAATGAAAAAAAACTTAAGTACGCACAGGGGAATCTAAGTCGAACTCTATGTCGAACTTCTAAGTCAAACTTCTATGTCGAACTCTATCTCGAACATCAAGTCGAAATTCGAGATAAGTTTCGACATAGAGGCTAACTCGAATTAAATTCACTTAAACAATTTTAAACAGCATTAAACCTCAGAGGGAAAACCCATCTCGAACTTCAAGTCGAAATTCGAGATAAGTTTCGAGATAGACTCCAAGTCGAACTTCAAGTCGAATTTCGAGATGAATTTCGAGATAGACTCCAAGTCGAACTTCAAGTCGAATTTCGAGATGAATTTCGAGATAGACTCCAAGTCGAACTTCAAGTCGAATTTCGAGATGAATTTCGAGATAGACTCCAAGTCGAACTTCAAGATGAATTTCGAGATGAATTTCGAGATAGATGCTAACTCGAAAATTTTCCCAGACTTGGAATATTCAAATCTCTCACATCTGGAACTCTATCTCGAACTGTAAGTCGAATTTCGAGATAAGGTTCGAGATAGACACAAAGAAAGAAAAAAATTTACTAGACTTAGAATTTTCACAACTTCACTCCTGGAAGCTCAAAGTCGAAATTCAAGCCGAATTTCGAGATGAGTTTCGAGATAGACCCTATCTCGAAATTTTGAAGGTACTTAGTAAAATTTGGTAATTTTCCAAGAAAAACAATAATTAAATTTTTGCCAAATTAAAATAAATACCAATTCAAGGATTTAAAAAAAAACCATTAAAAGAAACATTCCTTGACAATTCTAAGGCTTCAAATTATATAAAAATTACATGAAAAACATAGAAAAATTCATTTAAAAAATCATGACAAATTTAGGGATCCATGAATTTAACTCCCCCTATGTTCATGCAATTAAATGAGCATAAATTCAAAGTTTTTATCAAAAATTACAATCAAAGCACAGTGAATTTATGGAAAATACCACAACATACAACATATAATAATCATTAATAAGGCATTTTAAAGTCTAAGTACATAATGATTAAACAGCATGCAAAAGTGATATTTTGAGCAATTTTAAAGATTATTTACACATGTTTCAACTAGGCAATTAACAAGAAAAACAAACATATGTAAATGATCAAAAACTTGGATTTTACAGATAGAAGGATTTACTAACTTGTGTTAAGCATCCCTAATTCACCAACCAGCCTATTGAATGTTAATTCATCAAGAGGTTTGGTGAATATATCTGCAATTTGTTGCATTGTGGGTACAAAATGTAACTCCACAGTCCCCTCCTCGACATGTTCTCTGATGAAGTGATACCGGATATCTATGTGCTTGGTTCTTGAGTGATCTACAGGATTGTTGGTCATGGAAATGGCACTAGTATTGTCACACATGATTGGAATCTTTGTATGTTTCATGCCATAATCTTTCAATTGGTTCCTTATCCACAGTATTTGAGCTACACAACTTCCAGCAGCAATGTACTCAGCTTCAGCAGTAGAAGTAGATACTGTATGTTGCTTTTTACTTTGCCAGGACACCAATCTTCTGCCTAGGAATTGACAAGCACCAGATGTGCTTTTCCTATCGATCCTGCAACCTGCATAGTCTGAATCCGAATAGCCTATTAGATTAAAACCTGTATCTCTTGGGTACCAAATCCCTAGATTCGGTGTTCCCTTGAGATACTTAAAGATTCGTTTGACGGCTATGAGATGTGACTCTCTAGGATCCACTTGGAACCTTGCACACAAACAAGTTGCGAACATGATATCGGGTCTACTTGCAGTTAAATAGAGAAGTGAGCCAATCATACCTCGATAGCTTGTGATGTCAACTGGTTTACCTGATTTGTCTTCATCAAGCTTCGTGGCTGTTGGCATGGGAGTTTTAGCTGCTGATGCATCTTCAAGATTGTACTTCTTGAGTAAATCTTTGATGTACTTAGATTGACAGATAAAGATTCCTTCTTTTCTTTGACTGATCTGTAATCCAAGGAAGAAAGACAGCTCCCCCATCATGCTCATCTCATACTTATCCTGCATTAACTTGGCAAATTTCTTGCACAAGCGCTCATTAGATGACCCAAAAATAATATCGTCCACATACACTTGAACAAGTATCAAATCACCCTTTACATTTTTGTAGAACAATGTTTTATCAATTACTCCCCTAATAAAACCATTTTCAATTAAGAACAAGGATAGGGTTTCATACCATCGTCTTGGGGATTGCTTGAGGCCATAGACAGCTTTGAAGAGAAGAAACACAAAATCTTCAAGTTCTGGATCAATGAAGCCAGGTGGCTGTTCCAGATACACTTCTTCTTCTAGCTCTCCATTCAGGAAGGCACTTTTCACATCCATCTGAAAAACCTTGAAGTTCTTGTGTGCTGAAAAGGCCAAGAACATCCTGACTGCCTCAAGTCTTGCAACTAGAGCGTAGGTTTCATCATAATCAATTCCCTCTCGTTGAGAGTAACCTTTTGCTACCAAACGAGCCTTGTTTCGTGTTACAAGTCCGTTTTCGTCCAGTTTATTTCTGTATACCCACTTAGTTCCAATTACTGATCTGTTCTTTGGTCGGGGTACCAGCTTCCAAACTTTCTGTCTTTCAAACTGGCTGAGCTCATCTTGCATTGCAATCACCCAATCAGCATCACCAAGAGCTTCTTCTATTTCTTTAGGTTCCAGTTTGGACAAGAACCCAGAGTACAAGCAGATATTAGCCATGTCAGCTCTTGTAGATCTTCTAGTAGTCACACCAGCATCTGGATCACCAATGATTAATTCAAACGGATGGTCTCTACTCCATACCCGTTCTCTTGGTAATTGTCTTGATGATTCAGCTTGACTTTCTGAATTGTTGTGCTGACTACTTGTGTTGTTTCTACTAACTCCCCCTGAGTTAGTACCAGCTCCTACAGAACTAGTGTCATTTCTCCTCGAGTCTTGATCACCTGTTCTTGAGCTGCTATTTACTCCCCCTGAGTTGTTGCCAGAACGTGCGGAAGAAGTTTCTTCTGATCTCGTAGAATTCGATTGTCCACTAGACTCAGGTATAGCTTCACGATCACTTGGTATATTTGAAGTAACAACCAACTCAGGTTCATCCTCAATTTCATCCAAGTCCAGATTATGAAATTTTAGGGACTCAGGTTCACTATTATCTTTAGAAATTGATGGGAGTTTGGTATCGTCAAATCTGACATTGTAGCTTTCAATAACTTTCCGTTCATTCACTAAGAATACCCGATAAGCTGCCACCGTATTTGTAGAATAACCAATAAATATTCCTTCACGTGCTTTTGCTTCAAACTTGCCTAGATTTTCATCATCTATAAGTACATAGCATTTAGCTCCAAAGACATGAAAGTATTTGATTGTTGGTCTTCTGTTATTCATTAGTTCACATGGTGTCTTTTCTTTATCTTTTATGATCAAGGTTCTGTTCTGAGTGTAACACACTGTACTCACTGCCTCGGCCCAAAAGTATAGAGGAAGTTTCGATTCATACAACAAAGTTCTTGCTGCTTCAACCAATGTTCTGTTCTTCCTTTCAACTACTCCATTCTGTTGTGGAGTTCTCGGGGCTGAGTACTGATGACGTATTCCTTTAGAAACACAGAAGTCATTCAACATTGCATTTTTAAATTCTGTGCCGTTGTCTGATCTTATCGTCTTCACAGTGAGTGTTGATACATTCTCAATCTCAGTGATGTGATCAATGATTTGAAAAGGCACTTCGTCTTTTGTCATTACGAACAATACCCATGTATACTTGGAGAAGTCATCCACGATTACCAAAGCATATCTTTTCCTAGACAATGATAGGACATTCACTGGGCCAAATAAATCCATATGAAGGAGTTGCAGAGGCTCAGTGACACTAGAAATTTCTTTACTCTTATGCAAAGCTCGCTTTGACTTTCCCATTTCACAGGCTTCACAGAGTCCTTTAGGAGCAAACTCCATTTGAGGTAGATCTTTCACCAGTTCTCGCCTTGCGAGAGCATTCATCGTTTTGAAGTTCAAGTGAGACAGCTTCTTATGCCATAGCCAGCTTTCATCATCTGACGCTTTGCTATAGAAACAGGTCACTTCATTCTGGTTTGCCGAATCCATATCAGCAACAAAAAGATCTGCCTTTCGAACTCCTCTCAAAGCCAACGAACCTTCCTTAATGTGAGTGATTGATACACCTTTCTTGTTGAAGACAATTTCATATCCTTTGTCACAAAATTGACTAATACTCAACAAATTGTGTTTTAGTCCCTCAACATAGGAAACATCTTCAATGATGACATTACCAGATTTCAGTTTGCCATATCCCTTTGTCACACCAATGCTGTCATCTCCAAAGGTAACATAAGGGCCAGCCTTCATAACCAACTCTGTAAGCAGGGACTTGTTTCCTGTCATATGCCTCGATGCTCCACTGTCTAGCACCCATATAACTTTATTCCTTTTTCGCTTAATGCCCTGCAATGACAGATTGATTAGGCGTTCTTCGGAACCCATGTTTGATTGGGCCCGGCTTTTCTATAAGATCGAGAATTATCAGTTTTAACAACAGTAGATGCACCTATTTTAACATTACTCGAGCTTTCGACTTCGTCTTTTCCTCTTTCAGACTTGACAATTTTGTTAATCTTAGGAGAAGGTTTGTCACTCCTAACTTTAGGAGGACTGGCAGTCTTAGCTCTAACATGCTTCTTTTTGACATTAGAACTAGCATTAGAATTTTGACATGATTGGCTAGTTGCATTCATCAAGTTTACAAATGTTTGCATGACGTTAAAAGTGCATGGCATACAATTAGGTTGACCACATTGTGCATGGTTCATATGCATGTTATTCATTGTGTGTGGTACAGGCATGGCATGAGTAACAGGAATATTCATGTTAGATTTGCATGCGTAAGAAAGATGTTCAGTAGATTTACAATGATAGCACTCTTTCTTAACACGTTCAGCCTTAACCTCTTTTATGCCTTTTTCCTTTTTCTGTTGTTTAACAGCCTTAGCTCCTAATCCTTGTCTAGATTCTTCTCTAGTGGATTTGATTTTAACTGATTTAATAGGAGTTACAGGTTGTTCTTCCTTTCGATCTTCCATCTCTATCTCATATCTAACTAATAATTCAGTCTCTTCTTCTACTTGAGGAACGAAGTGTTTAAAGATGGGTTTGACAGCTGATTTAAGAAAAGTAGGTATTTCAGTCTTGGTCTTACTGGAACTAATGTCTACAGGTCTTTTCCCTTCTTTCTTAGATAAGTTAGAATAATCAAGACCTACACCAACTCCAGTTATCTTCTTAAATGTATCACTGTCAACATTCACCTTACTAGCAGCTAGTTTATAAGCTTCGCATTTTGTTTCTAACTCAGCTAGTTTATTCCTAAGACATGCTTCTATTTCATCTTTAAGGCTAAGCTTGTGTTCCAAAGATTTAATAGAGTCTCTTAGGGAAGTATCTACAGTGCAAACAGCCTCTAACTCTTCCACTTTTGCCTCAAGCATTCTGCATTTGGCAACAAGTGTTTTCTGTTCCTTTTGAGAAGTGTTTAGGCTTTTGCACAACATATAGATCTCTTCGCTAAGAGCCCCGTTCTGCACCCTATAATCATCAATAGACATTTCTTCCTTAAGGGTTAGAACTGGTACCTCTGGTTCTTCTGATGTCTCAGCCATGAGGGCAAAGTTTGCATGAATAACTTCTTCCTCATCTGAATCATCCCAAGCTCTTCCTTCTGTAACAACTAAAGCTCTCTTTCCATGTCTTTCCTTTACCAGGGCTTCATACTTGCTTTTGAGGGCTTTATAAGTTTCTTTTGGATAAGTCTGTTTTGGCTTCTTGCAGTCGGTAGCAAAGTGTCCAGCTTCACCACAGTTATAGCATTTGAACTTCATTTTGAAATCCAAAGGAGATTTGTAGCTGGTACTCTTACCTTTCCCTTTGTAACCTGAAGAACTACTACCACCCCTAGTAACCCGATATGAGGATGAAGATTTTCTCTGCGGTCGGTTATTCTTCCTGAATCTTATATTGCTGAACTTCCTTGCCATGTATGCCACGACACTATCATCCATGTTGTCCAACTCTTCTTGGGTGAAGTAGTCATCATCACTATTGGAGGTGCACTCATCATCATTCTCAACTTGATGTGGTGCCGGTGATGATCTAGGTTTTTCTACAACCACTGCCTTTTTAGCCTCTTCCTCATTAGCAACTAATCCTGATGCCACTTCTTTTCCTCTTGAATCATTGTCCCATGCTTGATCTTGAAGGGTCTCCAGCTCATAGGTCTTTAGTATTCCATAATATTCTTCCAGAGAAGTTGTATGCAAATCTCTGGTTTCTCTTACTGCGTAGACTCTATGTTCAATGCTCTTTGGCTTGTTCCTTAGATATCTCGTATTGACTTCAACAATGGGGAGAGTTATACCTCTCAGATTCAAATCCAAAACCAACTGACTGAATCTCAGATAGACATCTGTAATGCTTTCTCCTTTTCTTATCCTGAAAGTGTCATACTCCATCTTGAGTATGAGTGTCTTATTGCTTCTAACCTCAGCTGTACCTTCCATGACGACCTCTATCTTATCCCAGATCTTCTTGGCTGTAGTTAGTCCTTTAACTACATTAAACATTTCGTGATCGAGGGATTCCACCAATGTTTGTCGAACGGATGTATCAAAGGCTATCTGCTCCTTATCAGCATCTGAAAAGTCCGCTGCCTTTTTAGGCTCAGACCGCTGTGGTACAACCACATCTCCTTCCATATGCTCAGGAACAACCACCATTGGAACAAATTTACCTTTGTCAAGGACTTCCAAGTATTCAGGGTTAACTGACTCAAGGTATAATTTCATTCTCAACACCCATTCTTCATAGTGATCTCGGTCGAACATTGGAATTTTGAATTGATTTTTAGGTGCCATCTTAATATAGATTTAAAGTAGAGATAATAAACTTTTCTTATTACTTGAGTAGTAATTAAAAGAAAATTGAATTATCTCAAAATAAATCAAAGTTCAAAAACTGGTCAAAAAAAAAATTCTAAGTACACAAGACTAGGCTAAGTCGAAATTTCTATGTGGAACTTTTTGCCAAGTCGAAATTTCACCAAGTAGAAATTTGCTCAAGTCGAAATTTCTAAGTAGAAATTGTCAAGTAGATATTCTATGTAGAACTTTTGCCTTGGAGAAAATTTGCTGCAGGTCACTTTCACACTTTTTGACTTTTATGACTAATCTCACCTAACTTCACCTAACACCCACGTGAAAGGTACAGAGTCTTCTGACAATTCCCTTTTTCTGTGAGTATATTGTCCAATCAAAAGCCAATAACACCTTTTACACTTTTTTTCTTTTTGAAAAGAAGATCAAAAGTTACTGGGTTTGTCTTCTTTGTCAAGAACAATGAAGAACACTACAAACCAAAGTACCCAGATTAATTCACAAAAATTATCTAAAATCCACCCAAGCTAAATAATCACACCTGGAGTATTTAAATAATTTTTGGGATGAGTTTTCACCAAAAAAAAATTAAGGCACACTTTTCAAGAAAAACTCGAAAATTAGATCTGGAAGAGAAAACTCATTAATCTTCTACCAAACACAAGGATCTATGTTTTGTTTGTCAAACATTAAGGCTCTGATACCAATTGTTAGGTCCAAATGTGTTGTAGAGGGGGGGTGAATACAACTTTTCATATTTATGGAGCAATAAATACTATGTAATAAATGAACACAATGATTCAAGGAATATATGTCTTATATATAACTTGAAAGGGTTGCTACAACATTCATTACAATAGTACAACAGAAGTAAAGAGGGTAGTAAATGATACTAAGCTCTGTGAATATACTCTCTCTTTATTACCAGTGTTTCTCTCGAATATTGCTTCTTTTGATAAGTTACACAAGTACTTCTATTTATACTACTTTGTAATCTATGACTTGTAGTCTTCAAAAGATAAGATATGAGTGGCCCAATGTTGTCCACGTGAATCTTATCTTGTCTTGAAAGCTTGGAAATCTGCCACCAGGATGATGCCATGTGTCATGTTGAAACTTTCCTCTATGTAGAATTTCTACATAGGAAATTCTACTTGGCTCTATCTCGAATTCTAAGTAGAATTTCTACATAGGAATTTCTACTTAGGAATTTCTACATAGAAAATTCGAGATAGCCTTCTTCCTGAGTACTTAGAAAATATTTTCACCTCCAGAATTTCTACATAGGAAATTCGACTTAAGAATTTCTACATAGGAAATTCGAGATAGCTTCCTGAGTTTAGTACTTAGAAAATATTTCCATCTCCAGAATTTCTACTTGGCTCTAAGTAGAAACTTATCCAGAATTTCTAGATAGGAATTTCTACATAGGTTCCCTTGTAAGTACTTAGAGAAATTCTGGGCTTCAACTTGAAACTTCAATGCAACATCTTGAACTTGTGATTTCTTCATGTCTTCTATTTTCTTCAACAAGCTCTTGAACTTGGATCTCTACTACTGACATGAACTTGCTACCAATGTCCTGACACTTGATGCACTGGTCTGGTTCATAAGTGACTAGTCTTGATAGGTTTCTTGCTTCTGAATAGATTACCATGTTCAATTAGAAATGTGGCTTTCCAACAATTGCTTTCCTTCTTTTTCACTTGAAATCAATTAGTCTTATTGATACTGATAGTTATGATCTTGATTCTTTGAGTTACAAATCACTGGGGCATGAACAACTTTGACTTGAACTTCTTCCAATGATTTCTTCTTTGTTTGATCATATTTAACATGTTGAATTGTATCAATTACTTTGTCTTCATTTGTATTGATTTCTTTGTGACTTCTCGTTCTTGATTGTCTTCGGGTTAAGTATCTTTTCTTTAGTTGAGTTACATAAATTATAGTGTTACAAGTTTAAACACTCTGCCTTTCAGCTTTGGCTTCGAATTTTCCTAGATTTTCACCTTGATTTCTCAGTACAAAGCATTTGCAGCCAAAGACATGAAGAAAATTAAATGTTGGCTTCTTATCTTTCTTTATCAATTGATATGGTGTTTTGCCTTGAAGTTTATTGACCATGGAAATATTTTGAATGTAACAAGCAATATTAATTGTTTTTGCCCAAAAGTATGTAGGTAGTTTTACTTCTTCTAACATAGTTCTAGCAGCTTCAATCAAGGTCCTATTTTTCCTTTCAACTACTCCATTTTGTTGTAGAGTTCTTGGTGCAGAGAAATGATGAGTGATACCTTTTTCTTCACAGAATTCTTTCATTGATGCATTCTTGAATTCAGTACCATTATCACTTCTAAATTTCTTGACCTTCCATTCAGTGCTATTGTCAACATTCTTCACATGATTGATAATTAATTTACTTGCCTCATCCTTAGAGTGTAAGAAATATACCCATGAAAATCTTGTGAAGTCATCCACAATTACTAAGGCATATTTCTTTTTGGCAATTGACATGATGTTGACTGGACCAAATAAATCCATGTGCAATAATTCCAGAGGCTTATCAATTGATGATTCAGACTTTGACTTGAATGATGCTTTTCTTTGTTTTCCCTTTTGACAGGCATCACACAGTCCATCCTTGATGAATTCCATCTGTGGAATGCCTTTAACCAAATTCTTTCTAACCAATTGATTCATGGCCTTGAAATTCAAATGGGCTAGCTTCTTGTGCCAAGTCCAACTTTCATCTGTATTGGCTTTGCTAATTAGACATGTCATTGAATTTGCCTTTACAGAGAGAAAATCAGCCACATAGACATTTCCTTTCCTTTCTCTAGTGAAGATAATATCACCAGATTCTTTGTTGGCTATGATGCATGATCCAGTTGTAAACCACACACCATTACCATTATCACATAGTTGACTAATACTGAGCAGATTGTGCTTCAATCCATCAACTAGTGCTACATGTTCAATGATAACATTTTCTTTTGCAATTGAGCCATATCCCAGAGTAAAACCTTTGCTGTTATCTCCAAAAGTAACTCCTGGGCCAGCCTTTTCCACAAACTTTGTGAGCAGGGACAAATCTCCAGTCATGTGCCTTGAACATCCACTATCCAAATACCAGAGATTTTTCTTCCTGTTTCCCTGCACACACATAAAACAATCAAGTTGTTTTTGGTACCCAAGTTACCTTGGGTCCTCTTTTATTAGTTGCAGCCTGAGCCCCTGTTGTCAACTTAGGTTCCTTTTGTTTTAGAGGGTTTAAATCCACTTTAACTTTGGGAGTTGACTTTTGGGGCTTTGACACCTTGGAACTCATGGCAGAATTTCCATGAATTTCATCATTTACATTAGGCATGTTCCATGGAATACCAGGCATGTTCATATTAGGATATGCAAAGAAGGGATTATACATGTATGGAACTTGTGCATAAGGCATATGAACATTAGGTGAAACCAAATTGGAAGACATGGCATTCATGAGCATAGGATTGGTAAACATGGCATTCGCAGTCATGGCATGTATATATAAATCATTTTAAGATATAGAATTCTTTATGTTCTTGCATTGCATGGATAAATGATTTACACTACCATATTTAGCACATACTTTTCTAGGTGCATACATATCAGGAGTGTAGTTGTTGTGCTTATTTATGCCTACTTTACCATTCCTATTCTTTTTCTTTTTCTCAAACTTAGGTTGAGAAATTTCCACAGGTGCTATCTTTTCTAATTTTTCTTTTAATTGTTTCTTGGATAAGCTACCTATGTTGATTTTCTCAGTCTCAGCCTCAACTTGATTTTTGGTTTCCTTAACAAACTTAATAGGAGTGCTAAATTTGTTCTTCTTATTAGCCATTGATGATTTACTTGTCGATGGATGCTTATCAATTGATTCAGCATCAATCGATTGATAATCCTTATCAGTTGATGAAGGATTAGCAGTCGATTGATCTTTATCCATTGAAGTATCAGCCAATGACTTGCCTATTGATTTAGGGAGTTCTCCTAGAGTATCTACACCCTGAACATCAATAATTTGTTTGGCAGTTTTAGCAGACCTATTCCATTTGCTAATGGTTTCAATTTCTTCAACCAATTGTTTTTTCAATAATTCTTCTCTTTTCAAACTGTTTACTAGTTCATTCCTAGCATCCTTTCTTTCCTGCTTAAATCTATCTAAACAGATAAGTTCATTTTCAAGAAAAATATTCCTTTCAGTTAAGGCATCAATGGTGTTCTTTAACTTGAGATTTTCTTTGTTTAGAGATTTTAGAGTGACATGCAAATTGTACAATTCATTGGACATTTCATTAATAGTACTATTGCATTCATCAGCTGAAAGCTCAGAAAAGTTTGTAGCTAGTACCTGATTTGATGATGAACTAGCTTCTTCATCTTCATGTTTGGCCATTAATGCTAGATTGATGAATTCTTCAGAATCACTGTCCTCAGCAGCCCAGTCCTTCTCTTCAGTAACAAAAGCCTTTTCTTTTTGTTTTAAAAGATCAAAGTATTTCTTTTTATAATCAATACCCTCATATGACTTTGCCTTTTCTTGTTTTGGCTTCCTGCACTCATTTGAGAAATGACCAGCTAATCCACAGTTAAAACATTTGAATTTAGATCTATCAACCAAATTTTTATTTTGATTGTTGCTTCTAAACTGGGATCCAGGCCTTTGAGCATATGGATTCCTCTTGAATTTTAGCTTTGAAAATTTCCTTGACAGAAATGCAAGGTGCTCATCAATCTCATCCAAATCATCCTGAGAGCATGTTTCATCTTCTTCACACTTGCTCTTTCCTTTTCTCTTGAATGATTCTTCAACAGCATCACCAGCCATCATGACAGACTCTTCTACACAGCCATTTTCCTTCTTCTCTTCATTTCCTTTGACTACCAAAGCCACAGTTTTCTCCTTTCTTTGATTCTTTTCAATTTCCTTATCTTGTTGGATTTCCAACTCATATGTCTTGAGAATACCATAAAGTTTCTCAAGTGTATAATCCTTGAAGTCCTGAGATTGTCTAATGGAAACAGTCATTAGTTTCCATTCCTTTGGAAGAGATCTAAGAAATTTTAGATTTGTATCCTCAGTTGCATAAACCCTACCATATAGCTTCAGTCCATTTAACAACTTCTGAAATCTGCTATAGGTGTCATTGATATATTCTCCACTCTTGAAATGAAATGATTCATATTTTTGAATCAAGAGTTGCATCTTATTTTTCCTTACTTGTTCAGTTCCTTCACACAGAGTTTGAAGAGTATCCCATGCTTCTTTTGATGAAATACAGTTTATAACATTGTCAAACATATCTTTATCTAGGCCATTGTACAGAATGTTCATGGCCTTCTTGTCTTTGAGTACTTCTTTTTCATCCTCTTCTGTGAACTCAGAGATGAGTTTTGGAACATGTTTGTCAAGTGCAGGAGTTCCATCAGGGTTTACACCTGTAACTAGCTTCATGGGAATATGAGGACCTTTCTCTATGCAGTGAACATAAGAAAGGTCGAGAGAAAGAAGATGCAGATGCATTTTGACCTTCCATGGGAAATATTCATCTTTTTCTAAAACTGGAATTTTCACACCTGAATCTTTTTGGCCTATAATGACTGTTCTTGATCTTTAAACTTTCTGTATGTTGAAAGTCTGCTCTGATACCAATTGTTATTCCTCTAGAACAATGTCAATATTTGTAGAAGGGGGGTTGAATACAAATATTAGAACTTTTTTTTGTTCTAATATTTATTCTTGATGTTTGAGAATTAGTGAGAACTAGCATTAGTGTCCGTTGTAAGGCTATATGTATAGACCTATATGTAACATAGGGTTATAACTCAACACAAGAACAGGACATGTAAATAATATGAAGTTGTCACCGGAATCAGGAAGACATGAAGACTTGGTAAAGACAAATGATAAAGAAGAAATCTACAGACTTGAAGCATTAGCTCACTGAAAGAAGTTCATTAATATGTTCATGCCTCAGTGAAGAATAAATGACGAAGTATTCAAGGATGTGGAAGTAGTGAAGCAGTTGTCAAAGTACCTGAAAGATTCTAGTGATCCAAATCTGCAAATCAGTCAAGCAATGAATTGCAAAGCTCAAGTACAGGAATCGAGAAGATAGAATATACGGAAAATATAAAGAATCGAAATATTAGATGGAATCTTGGAGTCTATTATAGATTGCTAGAGGAAGTTCATTCATATGTTCAGACTTCAGTGAAGGATAAAGTTCGAAGATGTTCAGGGTTTCAGATATGTTTATGGTTTAGCATAAGTGTCAGAGGATTCTAATGTACTTACAATAGAAGCACTTCTTAACAGCTAGAGAAACAGGGCCAATTGGATAGTCAAGAAGATGTGAAGATCAAGTTCGTGTTAGTCGTTTGTGAACCAGACCAGTTGCACTAAATGTCAGCACAAAAGGAATTGAGAACCGCATCTATGTTAGAAAAGAATTGGCTGTATAACCGTTATGTGCTAAAGCTCGGAAAAAATCAAGTTCAAGTAGTAAAGGTAAATTTATTAACTTGGTTGCTGAAAGGGGAGATAGGAGTGAAGGGAAGTAACTCACTGCACTTTCATGTGTACTAGAAATGCTAAATGTAATCTCTATGTAATGGTTGATGATAACTCAACAATAGAATAGGACATGTAATAATATGCAGGTGCACAGAAATCTTGGATGACAGAGTTCAGTTAAGACAAAGTATCAAAGGATCATCTACAGACTTGAAGCTCACTGGAAGAAGTTCATTAACATGTTCAGGCCTCAGTGGAGAATAAAAGATGTTGACATCTATTCAAGGATGTGGAAGCTACAGAAGATTGTCTTAGTCTATGGCGATTTTAGTGCATTACAATCGAAGCAACAAGTAAGGTTTGCAAAGAAGAATGTGGAATCATGTTCGGAATCAAGAGCCCCTATCAAGATTAGTCACTTATGAACCAGACCGTTGCATCAAGTGTCAGGACATTGGAGGCAAGCTCTCGTCGGTTAATATGGTTTTAATCATTCTATAGTTGTTGGTTTTCTTAAGTCATGTGGAGGATCAACAAAGGTGGTAAATCAGTGTTGGAGAAATGTGAGCCTAATGGATAAGGGACAGACGGCACAACCTGATTGGATCTTACTAAAGCTTCACAGATTAGAAGGCCAAATACTTGGACGTGGTGGAGTCACGTATACGGGGCCAAGTATTTGGATAAGGAAGTCTACACAAATTGAAGAGTGGAATGGAAATATTTAATTTAATTTCATAAAGTATTTATTTAATTATTTATATATTTTATAAATAAAGATATTCTTTATTTATATTTTATATATTTATTAAATATTACTTTTACATTAAATATTTTCAAAGGCATGCATGATACATGACTTTGGGATAAGATTTGGGTGGACATGAGCAAAAGGAGAAAAAGTGAAAAAGTAACCTTTTTCATTTTGAATAAAAGTCTTCCATACTTGTCTTTCAAGAGGTGTGGGTGCAGGAGAAGAAAAGGGGAGAGAGAGAAAAATTATTCTCTCCCCCATGGCCGAACTAATACTTTAATATTTTGGGGCCATGATTTTTTTTATCATACCACTCCTCTATCTTTCTATTGTAAACACTTGTTAAATCTTGTTTAGAAGATAGGGCTGATTTTTGTCTCCTACATCTACAAAATGTAATAGTTTTAGAGGAGACAAAAATCACTTCTTTGTTGTGTTCTTGAGCTTATGTTCTTGAACTTGTTTGTAGCATCTACCCCACTTCAATGAATATAAAGTTATATTCTTGGATCTTGTTGTGTTGTGTGTTTTGGATGATTTACCGTTCATTATCTTGGTTATTTTAATGGTGTTCTTGAGGTTGAAGAAGATGATGAACAGTAACCGGGTTTGAACCAAAGTAATTTTTATGTTGTCCCAAAAATAATTAATAGTCATATTTAATTTGGGAATCGTATTCACCCCCCCTCTACGATCTCCGGGACCCAACAATTGGTATCAGAGCTACTCGATTGACATACAAATCGATTGGATCTATTTTTATTTTTGAGATTAAAGAGGGTACAATTGGTTCACTGGGCATCCAGAATTTTTTTTGAAGCCCGGAATTTTTCTAAGTACAAAATGTTCTAGATGGCCAAGTAGAACATTCCTACGTAGAATATTCGAGATAGATATTCGAGATGGCTAAGTAGAACATTTCTATGTAGAATATTCTACTTAATGTTCTAGATAGAACCTAAGTAGAAATTCTGGAGTTAGAAATATTTTCCAAGTCAGAAGTTCTACTTAATGTTCTAGATAGAACCTAAGTAGAAATTCTGGAGTTAGAAATATTTTCTAAGTCAGAAGTTCTACTTAATGTTCTAGATAGAACCTAAGTAGAACATTTCTATGTAGAATATTCTACTTAATGTTCTAGATAGAACCTAAGTAGAAATTCTGGAGTTAGAAATATTTTCTAAGTCAGAAGTTCTACTTAATGTTCTAGATAGAACCTAAGTAGAAATTCTGGAGTTAGAAATATTTTCTAAGTCAGAAGTTCTACTTAATGTTCTAGATAGAACCTAAGTAGAACATTTCTATGTAGAATATTCTACTTAATGTTCTAGATAGAACCTAAGTAGAAATTCTGGAGTTAGAAATATTTTCTAAGTCAGAAGTTCTACTTAATGTTCTAGATAGAACCTAAGTAGAACATTTCTATGTAGAATATTCTACTTAATGTTCTAGATAGAACCTAAGTAGAACATTTCTATGTAGAATATTCTACTTAATGTTCTAGATAGAACCTAAGTAGAAATTCTGGAGTTAGAAATATTTTCTAAGTCAGAAGTTCTACTTAATGTTCTAGATAGAGCCTATGTAGAACATTCCTATGTAGAAGTTCTACTTGGTGTTCGAGATAGAGTCTATGTAGAACATTCCCATGTAGAAGTTTTACTTGGTGTTCGAGATAGAGTCTATGTAGAACATTCCTATGTAGAAGTTCTACTTAGAGGGCTGTTTCAACATGACACATGGTTACATAGTTTAACTTTTATTTAAAACAAAAATTGTTTTTCTCTCAAATTGTTTTTAGTTTAATAATTAATTTAATAATTAGATTTGAATTTAATTATATAAAATATTTTGAAAATAATTTTTAAATTTAAATAATTTATTTTTCAAGTTTATCTTACATCTTGGAAAATATTTTATTTTCTTTTAAATTTTAGAGTCAAATATTTTATATTTTTAATATTCTTAGTTAAGAATTTTATTAATTTGAAAACTAAAATTAATCTTAAATCCAATTTAATTTCTTTTCAGTTTAATATTCTTAAAAGTATTTTGAGAATTATTTTTGAGGTTTAATAATTTATTTTTCATAAAACTTTAATTATAAATTTTATAAAACTCTTTGGAAAATATTTTTGGATTGAAATAATTTATTTTTATGAACATTTTAAATGTTTTGAGAATTTAGTATTTCTATTTCAAAATTATGGTTTCGAGTTGTTTTATTTTAATTATAATTGAAACTGTTTTGGATTATAAATTCTATAAAATTCTTTGGAAATTAATTTTGATTTGAAATAATTTCTTTTTCAGGATTATTTAATATACCTTGAAAATTTTGTTATCTCTATATCAAAACTTTCTTTTCGAATTTTATTTTATTTATAATTTGAAATTGAGAAATTTATTATTATTTATCAAAAATGCATTTTCAATTTATTTTGATTATTTAAATTCCTAAAAAATTAAATACTTCTTTTTGAACAAAATGTTTTATTAAACGAAACAACAGGAGTTGATTTTTCGTTCGTTAAGGACAAACGAACTGACTGAAGAACATTCTAATGGAGTTGAGACCTGATCTTACCATTGGAGATGTATTTCTACATCGGTCTACTCAGTGGATCATTTGGTTAATGAAAGGGGATTAGTTCATTTAGGGAAGAGTCTTCGATCAGTGGTTTTCGAATCAATATCTGAAGAATTTGGGATTTTGAAAAGGAAATCAGTTTAACGGTCAAAGAACCAAAACAACAATTGAAGATTTGGTTAAAGGACATCAGTGGCAGAAATACACAAGGTTTGATTATCACTGACATATGATAATCAAGGGGTTATTGCACACATACAAAGAAGAGTGATCTTTTCAAGCAGAACATGAGACATTCTATGTCGGGGTCTTTAAGCAGAACAATCAGGTATCAATTTGGGTTGAACCAGGAACATCATTGGTTATTGAGGTCAAATGCAAGGATACTTCCATGAGTGTCAGTAGAATGGAAATTGATTTGGATCAATTGATTATCACTCGAGATGGAATGCTAAGCATCGCTCAGGTATACTTTCTAACTAGTTTATACTTGTTTGATTCAATTATAGAGTATTAAGTGCTGAACTGCATTATATTATAAGTTTGATGTAATGCATGTCTCACCTTGATTTCTATATAAATTAGATAAATTATGCTAGTTTGTTAGTGTTGCTTGTTTTTCAGTATTTGACTTCATGATTAGATCTTATGTGATTTAATGCTTGCTTTACGATAATTGATCATGTTAGCATATAGAGTCTTAGGTATTTGTAGGGGTACATTTACCGGAAAGAGTATTTGCTGCATGCTAAGTGCCTTGATGTTTACATTGTCAATAATCTGTTTATACTCGCATGGTTGTATTAAATGCTATATTTGATCATGTGCTTGTTAAGATAAGTTTGTTTCTAATTTGGGAATTGCCTAGGGGTCAGTTTAATAAACCATGAATTAAATTTTTAAATTTAAATTGACTCAGGTAATTAGAGATAATATAATGTTAAAGTGAACAACAAAGGTGATTTAGAAGAATTAGGAATCTGAGTGATTGATTCTTCTATGACTACATATATGTACGACATGATTCTTATAGACTGCTAGTCCACCTTAAGTTAGGTTGGGATCACTGAGCTCATAGCCAAGACTACTTGTTGTGGCTGATATAGATGAGGAGTGATCAGTCAAATAAGAATGAGCATGTTGAACTTGAATGCTTTGTTGTTAACTATGTTTAAAAATATCTCTAACCCTTGGACTCAATCAAATTGAGGACCACGTGTCTTAATCATTTGTGAATGCAGAGTATCTTTCAACATGTACAAGTTATATATCTCTGACATTTTCATGTTCGAGGCATGTAACTACTTTTGCTTTGGTATTCAAATGGTTAAGCAAGGTTACCTATCTTTCTTGAATGATCTGAAGCACAATATTAAGGAAGACCTAGGGAATTCTTTGTGAAGGGTTTCCTAATATCAGTTCGAGGATGAACAATATTGATCGGGGTCAAGAGAAATAGAAGCTCACTCTACTGGAAGTGAGGTTATTGCTGACACGAAATGTAATGCTTATGATGAAGTCAACTATTCGTTGAAGTTTATCAGAATGGAGTTAGCTGCAACAACAAGTGATGCTCTCACACTTGGTTTATCAACTAATACTTGGTTTATCAAGATAACGGATTCGACGGTAAAGATGAAGTTGGTGAGAAAGGACTACTTCTAATGAAATTCTTTTAAGAAGGACATTAGTGAAGTATGTCAGTTGAAGGGAAGTCAAGTCAAAGGCTACCATGTTTAGTTTTGGTGTTTGTTCATGCATTCGATAGATGAAGCATCTCAGTGATTAATCACATTCAAAGGATTAAGCAGATTGCTGTAAGAACACTTTGAGGGCAGGTAATGGAATTTGTTGACGAATGAAGTTCTATGTTATGTCTGCACTGAAAGGAGTATTCTAGAGTAAAGTTCAGTTTTCGGACTTCATGACCAAATGGAGGAGTTAATAGGGAAATCCAGACCTTGAGTGAAATTACAAGGATAATGGATGGACTTAAGGTTTCCTATTCACTACGGCTGAATCAGTTGACACAGCAAGTCTAATAAGCCAATGTAAAGAGAAGACATCAAGTAAGATTAATCATGCCTGAAGTCACATGGTGTGATGGAGGGCTATCTTATTTGTAGTTAAGAGCTTACACAGAGTCTGTGATTGATTTAAGATGATCTAGATGCAGTGAACATCATCATCAAGCTCCCTAGCATTCGTTTGATTTTAGCTCTGAATTTCTAAAGGTTGACATCCTGTTTAGGGCTCAAGATCAGATGACACCAGATGAAAAAAAGCTGCAAGCAGCATCACAGGGGGAGCATCAGTAAGTTGGATCAACTAGTCATGTTTCATGTTCAAAGGCTAGCAGTGCTCATTGAGTAAGAGTTGAGATTCTTAGGAGCACTTAGTGATCCAGATTGAGTGATTGTATATTAGAAAGGAAATTGTCAATTTAAAGATAATGCAAGATGATCTCAATCATATTTGAAGAAGACTACTCTACCCACTGAATATCTAAGAAAACATTAAGGACACATCTGTCATGACAAAGGGTTTTGTGTAACAACATTTCCTAGAGTCAGTTCTTGATGAATCTGGGTAGTAGAGTAGTGATTGGTAGTGTCGTGCATGTATAAGAATATTTCATTGGTTTTTCTGAGTGAATTCAATGAAGATTGAAGATGCACTAACTAATCAGGATTGAGTAGGGTTCGAATCAAGGAACTAACTCAATTGAACCAGAGGCAGATACACTTAGCACAAGGAATCAATCCACATGAAGACTTGGTATTGATACAGAAGCTAAAGGGTAGTTCGTAGTTTTTGAAGGTTCTACTCTGCTAGTGTCAAGACTACTGGTTTCTAGAGTGCTGAGTTTAGTAAAACTGCTGCCAAGACCAATATCTACAAGGAAATATTTGGGTGTTGAAGGTAATGCAGTTTCCGTCTGGATGAGCGTAGTATTGTTTCGAGGAACAATGTTAACTGGTAGCTGAAAAGTTATTCCTGTCCAAATGGAGTAAACGTTCGATCTCGAAAGGAGTAAACGTTCGATCTCTCGGGCAAAGAGGAGTAATTGTTTATTCAACGATCATACACCAGTAAAAGCTCTATTGACTAAGGTATGTCACTCTAGTCTAATATTGATTTATTTAAATGTAATGTTTATAGAGAGTGTTCATGTTATTTAGATGTCTACGATCTCTAGGAGCTGATTAATGTTTGGCATGTGACCACCCGGGACTCAATATTATCATTATTAGATTACCTATGATCACCCGGGACCTAGGGACCTAACAATGTAGCATCTCCTTGTATAGTCAATTTATATCCAGGACCTCGTACTTTGTGCTGTCATATGTTATTCATGCTATATGTATCAAATGTTTCAGCATAAGTATTTGTATGCTTTAATTAGTTGTATTTAAAGTTATTGACTTATATCAGTTAATGATAGTTAGTCGTAATTTTCTTTACTTCTAATTGTTTAATGCTAATATTAATGGAACCACTTAATATGTAGTTTAAGTGATGTAATTCATGTCTTTTGTAAAATCCATTAATATTAGTTGTCATTCTTTTGATATTAGTGATGCCACTTAGAATTTCTGCACTAAGTGACAAAAAGATTATTTCAAAAACACTGATATTGAAAGTAATTTACTACATCGCGAGGGGTTGTCAAAGATCATAAATTTTAGCATTAATATTTAAAGGTATTTGATCTCTGATGCAACTAATACCTTGAGCTTACATACATTCTGATTGTCATGAGTATTTTCAATATGCTTATGTGATAATTGTTAAGATGTAGTGTAAGAAGTTAAATGCTGTCATTCGATCAATGTATGTTCAGTGTTTAGCGGATGCTTATGTTTTATGCTTTAGAATTACCATGATCTATATTGCAAAATGTGTTTGTTTCAAGCGACAAATGGTAATTGTCTAGCATAATGTAAGTATCTTATGTGCTTGATTATTTTGTAGTAAGATGCATTTTATTACAAAATGATTGAATGATGTTAGTACTTTTGAATGTATTGTCACTCATATCTTTGATAATTCATTAGTATTAACATATGTTTTTCATTCTTAGAACTTGAATGCATAAATAAATTTCTTGTCTATTTCTTGTGAAAAATGTTTTATCTAAACATGTATTCATTTGCCAGAGAATGAAAAGCCACTAAAAGTTTTTTTTCCTTTGAAAGAGAACATTTCTTGAGGATTATCTTTCTATTTCAAAATCATATATCCTCTCTCTCTCTAAATGTTTTGTAATGAAAACTGTTTTCTCTCCACGATTTGTTTAAATAAAGTTACTTGATAACTTGTAACTTAGGTTGCATGGTATCAGACTATTTTATTTGAGTAAATTGTTTTGATCTTGAGGTATCAATCATTGGTAAAACGTTTTTCAAAACTCTTGTTAATGTCTGTTTCACATTGACCTGTAGTATTAAAACAATGGTTGTTTGCTTTGGGATTAGTGCCTTGGACTGTATGACTAAAGCATTCATTCGATTTTTTAAAAATGATTTATGTTTTAATTCGGAGATAATATCCGATAAGAATGAATTGCAAAACAATTTCTAAAAACATACAGTGAGCAAGATGAAATAGATTTGAGTTATTAATCAAAATGTTTTTGTTAAAAGAGTTGAATTTCAATTGGATATTTGTCTAAGAGAAATTCAAAAGAACACTTTTGTTAATCTGTTAAACTTTCTTTTCAGAATTGTGAGTTTATGAAATTTGGCTTAATATTCTTTTACCTATTCTTTATTAATTCCCACATTTTAGCTCTGGTGCATTGTTTCTTGAGGACACATTGCTCCGATGCTATATTTCTGAGAAGAAATAGAGAATAAGTTTAATCATACTCTACCAAATTTTATATAGCTCTAATCAACTCTATCTATTTAGCCGTAATGGCTTGGCCTAAATGGCTATAGGGGAAGGTCTAGAAGTTGAATAATCCATCAATTTCTAACCAAGGCCTTAGTACCAAACACTATCATTCTAATTCCAACTTTCAACCCTTGGTGATATAAGGAACTTATATAGATTAGCGGTTGTTAAGGGAGAAACTGCACTTGATGCAGCAAATAAGGATGAAGTCGGAAGTGCACCCACAGCTCTACCTCTCGAGAAGAAAAGAAGTATACAAATTGAGGTAACTGTAGCTCATCTGTATTCTCTCAAAAGGATGCAGAGCTGAAAAGGCAATTCAACCGTTTCTGAATGAACTCTCTCAACAGGGTGATTTCATTAAAAATTTGCTCGTCAGCCAGAGCACCTTGTAATGAGTCAAGCACACCAAAAGAATTCACGCTGATGGTAATCCTAAAGTTTTTGCTTCTAAGGGATGTTATAGGACCTAACAGTTCTCTAGCCTCTCTTGGGACTAACAATTGTGAGGACACATTGCAAGAAGTGCACATTGTGAGGTATAGGTAAAACCCCTAAACTTCTGTGTTTACCATTCATGGTGAATGAAGTTGTTGAGCAACCTTCACAGGTATTTGAGGGAAACTTGGATTTCTTGCCATATATTAGAATCCTTGTCAACCTTCCTAGGAGGAACAGTCCTAGTTCCCTAACGGGATTTCACATCCGCAGAGCAATCTGTTGATGTTGAGAGGCAATCACTAACAGTTTTCCATGACTGAAAATAGTGAGTTAATTCATCTTCACAGGTGATTGAGAAAGATGTTGTACATGTCTACTCTCCCAGGAATTCAAATTCTGGTATACATGGATCGCTCAAAACTTAAAGGCCTATCACCGTCAACGATCCAGTGCATGGATTTGCATATGGGGAGTCGGTTGATGCTTAGATAGCTGCTAGTACGCATACCACATTCAACGATCCAGTGCATGGATTTGCATATGGGGAGATTGTTGATGCTGAAAGTAGCTGAGCAACAACTCGTAGACTATGATTCAGTTAGTTTACCAATTTGATGAGTCTTTTGAGGATCAGGGTGTTGGGATTTCAGTCACTCCTGGAATGGAGGAAATTCCAATTTCAGAAGGGTTATTCCCCGACGACGAGCCACGTGTGCATGGATTTGCTCATGGTGAGTTGGGTGACGGCCTAACTGAAACCCTGTCTAAGATTCCATCTCAGAACCTAGATCTTCAGTGATCGACAACATGCTACAGTCAACGATCCATAATATCTTGGTGAGACTAGCATGGATTTACTTGCAGGTACAAATTGCTATAAATGGAATGAGTGCAAGTAAGGGAGAGAAACACTTGAGTGAAGTGAGGGAGTGATACACTTGAGTGAGAGAAATAGGGCGAGAAATGAGTGGAACACTTACGCTTGAAAGTGTAAACACCAACAGAACGTAGTAGAAGTGAGGAAACCATAGACCAAACACTAACCTTGCTACTATGCTTGAATCCTGTTACTGAATTTTCCAGCTCTGAAATGTTGAAGAGATTCCTTTCTGGAAGACAAGCTGAAGAAGAGTCTAGCTGAAGCTTAGTGGGAATGTCCAAACTATTACCTTTGGGTCTATTAATTCATGTTGTTCTCAATCTCAAAGGGGGAGACATTAATTTTTAGGCCTAAGGAGGATTTTATGTTCAATTGAAATAGAGTTTCTTATTCGATTGGATGTAGATGATACTTTTATTATTTTAAAGGATATTCTCAACTAAGGGGGAGAATTTGGTGATACAAGAAACAAGATCTCTTGGTGATACAAGAAATGAGATCTGTCAATCCTATCTTGTGGAGGTTACTTAGAGGATATCTAAAGACACAAGGGTGGATTGGAGCTTGCATGAACTAAGGGAGAGAATTAGATAAAATTGAAACCTTAGTGATGCAATGGAGAAATTACTAAGGGGGAGTTTCTTAGTAATTGGTTGGAGCCTAATCCCTAAAGGTGTTGTAGATTTAACTGATTTTTTGTCTGAAGTGGAGAAGTTACTTTTTGTCAATTGGGAAGAAGTTACTTGTCGTACTAAGGGAAGAAGTTATGGAGAATCTTAACATCTTGGTTTGCAATGCTATATCTTATTCTGAAAAGATATCTAAGGGATTTTGCTCTATTTGTTTGAAGATCTGTCCTTGAAACATTCTTAGGAGAGGTTCGGCAGAAGAATTCTTTCTAGCACGATCAATGAATGAAAATGAAGATTTCTTTGAAGAGTATCAACTCAGGGGGAGTTTTTGCTAAGTAAAAGTTTTCTGGGTAAAGCAGAATGTGAAGGAGATTTTCAAGGGGCATATGAGAAGTGTCCAAGTGTGTTCTATTTCTTGTTTCAGTGATAGATGAAGTCAGTGGAGAAGTGCAGGGAAGAAAGAAAAATATGTTTCCTGGAAATAGAACATCCTGAAGAAAAAGCGGAAATGACTTTCATTCCAAGAGAGAACAACCGTAAGGGGAGAATGAGTTGACCTCTTATGGGGAACATAGAGAGCTGTATGTTCTAGTTCGAATTGCTAGATAAACAAGAATGATTGTTCAGAAGTCTTTACTAATGATTTGTTTCTTTATTGAAAGAACCCCATCTTTGAAGAACATTGAAGTGGAGGAAGCTAAAGGAAAATGAAATTCAGAAATTCATCATTCATTTTCAGCAACTCAGGAAAACTGGATTTAACTGATAATATCTTTCCAGAACCTTTTGTATATTATTTTCATGTCCAATACTTTAATTGTTTCTTGTATATTAGTTGAGTTATCCTCTAGTAGCTAATTTTATTTAATTGCTTTTGGGGGAAATTGTAAATGGAAATAGTATTTGATTGCTATTCCATATCAACCAAATAGGGGGAGATTGAAAGGGGAGATAGGAGTGAAGGGAAGTAACTTACTGCACTTTCATGTGTACTAGAAATGCTAAATGTAATCTCTATGTAATGGTTGATGATAACTCAACAATAGAATAGGACATGTAATAATATGCAGGTGCACAGAAATCTTGGATGACAGAGTTCAGTTAAGACAAAGTATCAAAGGATCATCTACAGACTTGAAGCTCACTGGAAGAAGTTCATTAACATGTTCAGGCCTCAGTGGAGAATAAAAGATGTTGACATCTATTCAAGGATGTGGAAGCTACAGAAGATTGTCTTAGTCTATGGCGATTTTAGTGCATTACAATCGAAGCAACAAGTAAGGTTTGCAAAGAAGAATGTGGAATCATGTTCGGAATCAAGAGCCCCTATCAAGACTAGTCACTTATGAACCAGACCGTTGCATCAAGTGTCAGGACATTGGAGGCAAGCTCTCGTCGGTTAATATGGTTTTAATCATTCTATAGTTGTTGGTTTTCTTAAGTCATGTGGAGGATCAACAAAGGTGGTAAATCAGTGTTGGAGAAATGTGAGCCTAATGGATAAGGGACAGACGGCACAACCTGATTGGATCTTACTAAAGCTTCACAGATTAGAAGGCCAAATACTTGGACGTGGTGGAGTCACGTATACGGGGCCAAGTATTTGGATAAGGAAGTCTACACAAATTGAAGAGTGGAATGGAAATATTTAATTTAATTTCATAAAGTATTTATTTAATTATTTATATATTTTATAAATAAAGATATTCTTTATTTATATTTTATATATTTATTAAATATTACTTTTACATTAAATATTTTCAAAGGCATGCATGGTACATGACTTTGGGATAAGATTTGGGTGGACATGAGCAAAAGGAGAAAAAGTGAAAAAGTAACCTTTTTCATTTTGAATAAAAGTCTTCCATACTTGTCTTTCAAGAGGTGTGGGTGCAGGAGAAGAAAAGGGGAGAGAGAGAAAAATTATTCTCTCCCCCATGGCCGAACTAATACTTTAATATTTCGGGGCCATGATTTTCTTTATCATACCACTCCTCTATCTTTCTATTGTAAACACTTGTTAAATCTTGTTTAGAAGATAGGGCTGATTTTTGTCTCCTAGATCTACAAAATGTAATAGTTTTAGAGGAGACAAAAATCACTTCTTTGTTGTGTTCTTGAGCTTATGTTCTTGAACTTGTTTGTAGCATCTACCCCACTTCAATGAATATAAAGTTATATTCTTGGATCTTGTTGTGTTGTGTGTTTTGGATGATTTACCGTTCATTATCTTGGTTATTTTAATGGTGTTCTTGAGGTTGAAGAAGATGATGAACAGTAACCGGGTTTGAACCAAAGTAATTTTTATGTTGTCCCAAAAATAATTAATAGTCATATTTAATTTGGGAATCGTATTCACCCCCCCTCTACGATCTCCGGGACCCAACAGTTGTAGTGAAAGAAAATATTACAGAGCTTTGAATCGTTGGAAAAATGGCTAATGTGAACTACCGATAGTTGGTTTTTGCTGTTTGGCTATTTCGTCTTATTTACCGACGGTTGGGTCTCCTGTTTGGCTATTTCGTCTTATTTACCGACGGTTAGCAAATCACTCGACGGTTACCATTTTGGATATATTATTAATTTCAAATCACTCGACGGTTAGCATTTTGGATAGATTATTAATTCATTTCTCTCGACGGTTATGTTTTAATAATTCATTTTGAGTCGATAGTTATAACTGATAGTTGGGTTTGACTGTTTCGTCTAAATTAGCCGACGGTTACAGCATCTCGATAGTTAAGTACTCAGATAAATATCCAGATTATTTATTCCATCGACGGTTAAGTCTCGATAGTTATGGCACTTCGATAGTTGAGGTTTAAGATTGTTTAATCTACAGCCAGCCACAACATGCCACCTATCATTGATATCCTTGAGCAGAATTGTATTAAGTGATTTATTTCAGTCTCGATGGTTATCAACAGACTCACCGATGGTTATAAATAAAATGTCTCGACGGTTGTTAATTCAAGAAGTGAGAAGCAGCTCAGTTACTTGGACCACATGAAGCCACGTAGCTGTACTGAAAAAGCCTACACATAAATTGAAGCAGAGCCATTCATTTGGAGAAGTCTTCTACAACACAACAAAAATATCCACAGAGAGAGAAGGCGAAGCCGGAGAGGAGAGAACACATAGAAAAATCTATACCTCTTCACTGGAGATGTATTGGTGGCCGGTCCCTTAACGGAAAATGTTCATGGCCACTATATATCACTCTCTACGGTCTTAGTTTCCTTTGTACAGATCTAGAAATACTTGTATAGGAAATTGAGAGTTATATTTTTGTTAAGCAGCGAAGAACTTGTTCTTCAGACCGGATTTGTTGGGCGGGTGTAGCAACCTCAGGGTTTATATTTATCAAATGATATATTCCCCGAATCTTGTGTTGTTTATTTTACTGCTAATTTTCTAGAACCGAAATGATTAATCCTAAACACAAAAAATTAGTAAGCAGCTCTGTAAACACTATTCACCTCAAGAACACGAGCCCACTAACCGAACTCTAAATTATTTATCTGCAAAAGATTCGAAAGATTTTTTTAATTTAGTGAGTATCGTATTCAACCCCCCTTCTACGATACTTCCGGGGCCTAACAATTGGTATCAGAGCTGACTGATTGATATACAAATCAAGATCCATTAGCTCAGTGAAGCTCGTCTGGCGGAAGCTGTTTGAACTCAGAATGTTTAGAGGCCATGTTAAATAAATTTATTTTATAAATTTAAATTTAGATAAATTTATTTTATAAATTTAACTTATGTAAATTTATTTTATAAATTTAATTTAAATGAGTTTATTATTTAAACTTGAAAAGGTTTATTTTATAAACTTAATTTAAATAAATTTATTTTATAAATTTAATTTAAATAAATTTATTCTCTAAATTTAAATAGATTTATTTGTATAATTTTAATTTATTATTTGGTACGTTTTTATGCATCGCTGCTGTTGATTAATTTTGGTCCATTTATTTCGCTAGCAGGCGACTCAGCGAGGTTAAGTGGTTAACGTTTTTAGTTCATGCGGTGACCAGGAAACCAATTCAGTGGACAAGAAGTTGGTCAGCAAATAGACACGCGCGAAAGTTTTCAATTGACTAGTGGTTCTCCGAGTCAAGCCAGCTATCGATACTTGTTAAATTTTGGCCAGTTTTTTTTTTAAATCTTCTACCGATAGTTGATAACTATCGAAAGGTGGTTTGATTAAAAACAAGTCTGATAGTTAGCAAGTCTCATATTCTGATATTTTTTATTTTTGATTTATTTTATTTTAAAATTTTTAAAATTCGTAACCGTAAATTTTTCTTAAATATTAATTTATGTTTTATTTAATTTTTAAGAAAATTCAAAATTCTTGAAAATTAAATTTTTCGTAAATATTTATTTTTGATTAATTTTTTTTTTAAAAAAATTAAAAATTTTGGAAATTTAATTTTTTCTTAAATATTAAATTAAGGGTGTCGAAGCTGCTTGGAAGTCGCAGAGTGTTCATTTTTGAATTACGTCTCAGAAAAAGATATTTGCACCTGGAGTAATTTTTGTTTCCGGAATAAAAATTGATCAGTGTTTATTAAACTCTGAAACATGATCATATAGTATTTTTACTGTGTAATCATGTCTTAGGTATTAATATTGGCGAAGTTTCTTTTTGAGGAAAAATGTGACTCATTAGTGTTACTCTTGGACTTAAGCGCATCAGATGCTATTTTGGCCTACTTAACGTTTTGATCTTTAATATCTATTTTAAATTTATTTATTTTTCCAGAAAATTTAATATTCTTGTTAATTAAATTTTTCTTAAATATTAATTTATAATATTTTAATTTTTAAGAAAATTTGAAATTCTTGAAAATTAAGTTTTGTAAATTTTTATTTTTGATTAATTTATTTTCTAAGAAAATTAAAAATTCTGTAAATTTAAATTTTTCTTAAGTACTTATTCGAGGATGCTCAGAAGTTAGTAGTTGAAGATTTTTACGGGTTATTGAAAACAATAACGATCGACTGAAGATTATCCAAAGAAGTTGATTCTGGTAATGAAAAGATTATTTGGGTACAGTTTTTAGTTGGTTTGAGTTGAATTTGAAGATGAAAAATCTTAGGGGTTTAAGTAGTGTGAAGGAGAATAAACTGGACTACCTGACATCTCTGTGCACACTTTGAAGTTTTCTTTCTACAGGGAGATTACAGGAAGTTCGTGCTAATACTGCAGATCATCTAGAAAACAGGATTACAGCCATAGGGAATCTAAGGATACAACCACATTATCTTTAGATGAACTATTTGTGTGCTGAAGGCCTATGAACTGGAACAAGAGCTGAAGCAGATAATATTTGGTAAAGCATGTTGTTAGCATATCCACTGTATTTGTGACCCAGGAACCAAATTGATTGAAGTCAAGGTTGAGAACCTCTGAACAAAAATGAATTGATCCTAGAAGCTGAATTGAAGATGTTGAAGCTCGGGGTAGTGGTCAAGGTGTTGCATGTGAATTTGACACTTTGGAATAACCTGAGAACAGGACTGCAAGTCAAGCCTGCAGGGCAACAGGAAGTTCAGTGACATCAGATTCAGACGGAATTCAAATTCTTAATCTAAGGTCATTACCTATAGATTCCACAAAGGAGATTTTCAAGATCAGTTCAAGAGGCGGTTGCAAGACATGGATGGTTTATTTTTGAAAGATAAGATCAGGGGTTTGCTACATAATTTGAAGAAGCCTGTACAAGCAAATGATGACAGACACTGTGTTGGATTAAAACAGGAATATCAAGCATTAGTGAGGATGCAACAAGGGAAAGCAATTGTTGATGAAGTTAAATGCAAGGCTGATTCTATCAGTGACAGTGATGAACCAAATGAATATATGGCATCAATGACCAACACTGGAGATGAATCACTAAGCACTTCACACGTACACTTACTAACTAGTATATTTTTATCTAATTCATAATTGTATGATTATTAAGTTTTGAAATGTATTAAATTCATGTCAGCATGTTAGCATCTTAGGACTTAAATGCTTAATTGGTTGCTAAGAATAAGATTTCATGCTTAGTTATATGAGTTCAGTGAGTACATTTCATACTTGATTTTCTATGCAGTAAAATGAATATTAAGAATTAGATAGTTGCTAGACTGTTAAGTGTATCCCTAAAACATTTGTTTGAACTTGATTTAAATCTTCTGTGATTTAATACCTCTGCTAATGTTGTGAAAATTGCTAATAGACAAATAGGTCATAGATCATATATTTCATATTCTTATGAATGACTTGATAAGTGTATGTGGAATTGGATATTGCTCATAATGTTTTATTCAAATATTCTGCATATTCTTGAATTATTTATATGCTTATTTTCATATGATATGCTTCACTCACATAGTTGCACTTAAATGTCATATCATATCATGTATTGCTTGTTAAGGAGGAGAATATTAAAAGATGGTAGAATTAATTATCTAAGTAGTCAGTGAGACTTGTTGATTCGAGAATTTATCTAAAACTGACTTAGGTAATTAGAGATAGTTAAAGATGTTAGACAACAACAGAAATGGATTAGACAGAATTAGTATTTTTTAGTTCTTCTATCCATGTGCTTTATGCATATTGAAGCTGTTGTTACCTCTGATAATATCTCTAACCCATCTGGACTCAATTAAAATTGAGTACCAAGAAGCTTAATCATTTGTGATTGCAGAGTATGTAACAAAAGGTAAAAGTTATGTGACTTCGTGACATTTATTGTTCGAGGCATATGATTAAGATTAAAGCTCTAATATCACATTTGGTTGAGAAGCCCTCCCCGATGGTAACCTTTGGAGATGACAACAAAGGATGTACAAGGGATATGGCTATCATGATTTAAGAACTGCCATCATTGGAAGCATCTTTCTTGTGGAAGGACTTAGGCACTATCTACAGGGCACTAGGGAATTCTTTGTCAAGGGTTTTCTGGAAAAGCATCGAAAAGGAAAAGTGTTTGATCTCAAACAAGAAGGTTGGAAGCTCACTCAACTGAGAGTAAGGAAGTTTGTTCGTAGCTGACATAGAGTTTATATGCAAATGTGAAGTGAACTTTTCAATAAAGCTTCATCAGTAAAGAGTTAGCTATGGCATAAGAAGCTCTCACACTTGTTAAACAAGACAATGGATTCTCCGATAAAGATGAAATTGGTGAGAGGACTGCTTCTAATGGAATTTTATCCAGAAGGACATTTTGAAGTATGTCACATAGGGAAGTTGTTAGGTTCAAATGTGTTGTAGAGGGGGGGTGAATACAACTTTTCGAATTTAAGAAGCAATAAATACCATGTAATAAATGAACACAATGATTCAATGAATATATGTCTTATATATAACTTGAAAGGGTTGCTACAACATTCATTACAAAGTACACCAGAAGTAAAGAGGGTAGTAAATGATACTAAGCTCTGTGAATATACTCTCTCTCTTTTACAAGTGTTTATCTCGAAAATATTGCTCTCTTTTAAAATAATACACAAGTACTTCTATTTATACTACTTGTAATCTATGTCCCGTAGTCTTCAAAGACTAAGATATACGTGGCCCAATGATATCCACATAAATCTTATCTTATCTTGAAAGCTTGGAAATCTGCCAATTAGATGATGCCATGTGTCATGTTGAAACTGCCCTCTATGTAGAACATCTACTTGGCCATCTCGAATGTTAAGTAGAATTTCTACATAGGAATATTCTACTTGGCTATCTAGAACATTTAAGTAGAACTTCTACATAGGAATGTTCTACTTGGCCATCTCGAACATCTAAGTAGAACTTCTACATAGGAATGTTCTACTTGGCTATCTCGAACATTTTATACTTAGAAATATTCTGGGCTTCAACTTGAAACTTCAATGCAACATCTTGAACTTGTGATTTCTTTATGTCTTCCATATTTTTCAACAAGCTCTTGAACCTGGATCTCTATCACTGACCTAAACTTGCTATCAATGTCCTGACACTTGATGCAATGGTCTGATTCATAAGTGACTAGTCTTGATAGTGTCTCTGCTTCTTGAATAGATTACCATATTCAATTAGTAATGTGGCTTTCCAATTATTGCTCTCCTTCTTGTTCACTTGAAATCAATTAGTCTTATTGATACTGATAGATATGATCTTGAATCTTTAAGTTACAAATCACTGAGGCATGAACAACTCTATCTTGAACTTCTTTCAATGATTTCTTCTTTGTTTGATCATAGTTAACATGTTGACTTGTATCAATTACCCTGTTTTCATTTAACATTGATTTCTTTGTGGCTTCATGTTCTTGATTATCTTCCAGTTAAGTATCTTTTCTTTTAGTTGAGTTACATAAGTTATAGTGTTACAAGTTTAGACACTCTGCCTTTCAATCTCCCCCTATTTGATAGTCTAACAATGACATTCAAATTAACAAGGGATAACTCAACTAAACAATGAGCCGAGAAAAAGATAAATAACATTACTGTCTTGTTTAAATTACAACTGAAATAAACTTGGAAAACAATTCAAAGAACTAGAATAAATAAAACTTAAGCTAGACAGAAAATTCGAACTTCGAATTAAAGATCATTTGAGTGATTCCTATCACTTGGATTATTTCATACCTTTCGGTCAAACTTATATCACCTTATTGGATCCACTCTGATTCACGATTACAGTATGGTAAATTAGCCTATCTCGCATACCGTGATCAGGTGAATTTTCCTCAAGTGAGTTAAAGCAACTAACAGATATAAAGTTTTTCCAACTTCAAGTTCACACCACTCTGGCCTTTAATTCTAATTCCGTCTCCTCTTCCTAGCTTCTTCATCTTGGCGCTTCTCCTCTTTCAGCTTTTTGCGCCTTTCCTTCTGCTGCTGTTCTTTCTTGTAGACTGGATCATGAAGCTACTTCCACCTTGCATTCAGCAGACTTACCGCTTCCATTTCTAGAGGATTCCTGGGCTCTGGATAAGGATTCCTGAAAAGCCTTCTGAGGTTGTCCACCTCCTGAGTAGTTCTGATTTTTGGAATGTCCTCAAAATTTTTCATTATGAGCTGTGATTTCCAATGTGATTTATCACCCTTGAACTGACAATAGATCATTTTGGGGTAGCCCTTAACACGGTTAGTATTGTGGACACTAGCCGCATCTCGCTCCATTCGCTTCTTTTCCATCACTACTTAAGACAAGTACTTCAGAAGTCTCTGCTTCTCATCCACATTCTCATTCTCCACTTCGCCCCATTTAAACACTTCTAAGACTCTTTCCAGAAATGCGGCATCTTGAGTCTGCAGTAGCCATTTCCTACTCATATGCAATAATGTTTGATTCTGGTCTGCATCTATGAACGCCAAAGCATCAGCTGTGTCATCGTCATAAGAGTGTATCCAGTATACACTTTCTCTTCCTGGAACACCAATTGCCTCCTTTATTTCTCCTTGTTCCAGTGATCCAGAAGGAAGAGTCAGAGCTTCATCTACATTTTTAACAGCTTGTAGAATATTCCATTTTCTTTCAATTAGCTCTGGCTCAACTTTTACATTGTCTAGAGGGTTTGGAGCAATAATATCACACTTCCAAATCTCATTGCTCATTTTGAATATGATCCTCTCAATAAACTCCACTGACTTCTCCTTAATGTCAGAGGTGAATCCCTTACTCATCATTTGCCTACAGACAGCTTTTAGGGATTCTACCGATAAAGCCATTAGGTCATTTTCCTCTAAACTAACCCTCTTCATCTTCCCATCAACAACCATCCGAACAACATCAGGATTCACTGAGAATTCTGGTCCCTTGTCCTCTGCTAGCTGCATTAACTGATCTCTATACAGAATGCTAAGCTCCTCAGCTTGAGAATATTGAATTTTTGTTGCTAGCAAGAACAACTCTGACGCAGATCTTCTCGAGATGAATTGATCATCCACATACAAGAAAGATGTCGGGACTCCTTCAACTAAAGACAAGATGACCTGCCACTCCTTAATCATCGCATTATATCCAACTCTGACTTTAGAGATCAACCTTTTCAAAGCATTTATATAGTCAACAATCAGTGGATTCTGCAAGTTCAAGTTGTAGAATAAGTCTTCCGCCTCTTTGTTATGAGTTCCTTTCGTACAAACTCCCAATAGTATCTTCCTTGCAGAAACTGGATAAGCAAAGTAAGTAGCAGTTATGGGATCTGTTCCTGTCATTTCCTGAGGTGGAATCTCTGGCTGAGAGGCTGCAGAGTGTTCTAGTACAACATCAGAACTGATCCTCTCTGCAGCATCAGTATGTACCGGTGAAGGTACTTCGAAAGCAATGAAAGCTTCTTGCCTTTCTACAGTAACAAGCTCTTCAGAAGGCATAAAATCTTCACCAAAACCCCTATGTGTAGAATGTGCAATGGGCGAACCACTCACGTGAGGTGGAGTGGTTGTGATAGACACACTAGGTTTGGACTGGGCTTGTGAAGTTGCAGCATGTGAAAATGTGGCTTTCTTTCGAATAAGAGGCTGCACTTCGGGGTCACTCTCAGAACCCTCACCTAAATCTACAGGTGACTGCCTTTTGACTCCCGTCAGTGAGGGTGAAAGAGAGGAAGCAAGAGTATCAGACTCAGAATCAGAAATATAGCTCTCGCCCTTGGATAGATCCTGCGGGTTAGCAGAATCTTGGGCCACGGAATCAGATTTAGATGAAGAAGTATTAGTAGTGTGAACAGAGAGTTGCTCTTGTTCAAAGAAATTACCTTCTTCATTACCTTGTCCAGCAAATGAAGCAGAATCAGCATGAGGAGTAGGCTGTCTGTCCCTTTGACCGGCAGAAGATTGACCGTGAGAATGCCAATCATCATCTTCATCACCAAGATTCTCGTCTGGAATCCCCTGGAATGCGTCAGCATGGCCAGAGGGATTCTGAGCATGTGATGAAATGTGGGAGGTCCCCACCATGGAAGTAATACATGCATCATACTTAATCCACACTTGAATGTTATCAGGAATAGACATCGCTTTACCGTGATGTTTATCTTGATTAGCAATCGTTGTGAGGGACTTGGTTCCCATGCCCAGTGAAGGAGATGATGCACTTGTTGCAAATGCCCGTCTCACAGATAAAGCATCAATCGGTACTAAATCATTAATAAGCATTTGTAAGAAGCGAGGATACCAGCATACAACATTAGTAGTTGTAATGTCTCTGCTTGCAGGTGATCCCATTGCAGCCACGATCTCCGATAGAATGATTCGGCCATAATTAATGTCCAGTTCACGGGTGAGGGAAACTGCAAAGGCCTGCATGGGTATCGGAATCTGATGATAATCTTTTTCGCGTGCCCGAAAATATCTTGTGATGGCCTCGAAAAAGTAGTTCCATTCCACATGGAAGTATTGTTTCTGGATGGCGCCAGTTGAGATCCGTTCAGAAGGAGGGTAGCATCCAATCTCCTCAAAGAACTTGATACGTTCTGCTGTTGTAGGTTCGGGGTCATAAACATCTTTGATTGGGAACCCCAGAACCCTGTTGAACACTTCCTCCGTCACTTCATATTCTTGACCCGCCAAGGTAAACCTGAAACCATAGGGGGTAGATTTGCTCCCAAATGTAACCGCACTAGTCCATAATTGCTGTAACGCATCATAGACTAGTGTTGGTTTGGTAGTAAAAACAACACTGGCCTTGGAGTACAAATTAAGAAATCGTACCCAAAACTTGAAGCGCGGGAGCTGATCACCAATTTCCGTAGTAATATTATAAAAATTGTTTTTGGCAAGTGAAAATTGGTGAGCCATGTGTGTAAATATTTTTCTGTGAATTAATTAGATTTATTTGGGTTTTTTTTTGTTAGAAAAAAAACACAGATAAATTAAGCACAGAAAAAACAGAACAATGTCTTTTAATTAAACAAAGAACATACTTTGTAATTAAACTACAGAATTGTTCTCAAATAAAGATGCGAAATCAAAACACACCAACCAAGTTTGGAATCAATACCACTAATTTGTGTATATACCAATCACTATGTAATCAAGAACACAGATTTGTGTGAAACTATTAATTAAAGTACTGACTGCTATGTGATCAATATTATGATGTGCGTGCGTGTGTAGATATGTGTGTATATACCAATCACAATTAAGAACTGTTATAGATGCACAGAAACACACAATAATGGGATGCAAATAATGATGGAAGATTAAAAACGGGCAGCAATTCGAGATATGTATGAGTTTTAACACAAATCGAATATACAGGGTGATGAAGGTTTGAAATCGCAGGGAGGGAGGGTAGGGGCTGTAAAAATTTAGGGTTAAAACAATTAGGTAAAAGTGAGAACTGATGCGAGTTAGAGACGTATATATAGGCATATATGAGCAAAGACAAAAGTACCCATGTGTAAACAAGAAAAAAAATCAAGTACGCACTGGGGAACATTAAGTCGAACACTATCTCGAACATTTAAGTCGAAATTCGAGATGAGGTTCGAGATAGAGACTATCTCGAACATCAAGTCGAATATTCGAGATAAAGTGCGAGATGACACTAACTCGAACAAATAATCATTTGCTATTGAAACAGCTTAATAATCCCTTAAAGAACTCAATTAAAATCCCAAGTTCTGTCCTGAGAACTCTATCTCGAACATCAAGTCGAATATTCGAGATAATGTTCGAGATAGAACCTAAGTCGAACATCAAGTCGAATATTCGAGATAATGTTCGAGATAGAACCTAAGTCGAACATCAAGTCGAATATTCGAGATAGAACCTAAGTCGAACATTTCCCCAGACTTGGAATTTTGCAAAGGCACACTGGGAACTGTAACTCGAACTTCAAGTCGAATTTCGAGATAGACCTCATCTCGAATATTCTTCCCAGACTTAGAATTTTCAAAATTTTTGATTTTGAAGATAGTTATAATAATTTAGCAAATTTTTTTTTACAATAAAAACAACAATTAAATTTTGCCAAATTAATATAGATATCAATTCAAGGATTTTTAAGAGGGCAATTAATTAAGAACACTCCTTGACAATTCTAAGGCCTCTAAATTAATAGAAATTACATGAAAAACACAGGTAAATTCTTCTAAAGATCATGAAAAATTTAGAATAAAATGAATTTAACTCCCCTTATGATCATGCAATCTAACTCACATAAATTCAAAGATTTAACAAATAATTACACATAAAGCACAATGAATTTATGTACAATAACACTACAAACAACATATAATAATCATTAATGAAACATTTTAAAGTCTAAGTCCATAATGATTAAATAGCATGCAGAAGTGATATTTTGAGCAAATGTAGAGATTATTTTCATATGTTTTCAACTTTGCACAAATAAAATAGGCAGTTGACAAGACTAAAAATATATGTACATGATTAAACCTGGAATTTTACAGATAGGAGAAATCACTAACTTGTGTTAAGCATCCCCAATTCACCAAACAACCTATTGATTGTTACTTCATCAAGAGGTTTAGTGAATATATCTGCAATTTGTTGCATTGTGGGTACAAAATGTAACTCCACAGTCCCCTCCTCGACATGTTCTCTAATGAAGTGATACCTGATATCTATATGCTTGGTTCTCGAGTTGTCTACAGGATTGTTGGTCATGGCAATGGCACTTGTGTTGTCACACATGATTGGAATCTTTTTGTGTTCCATGCCATAATCTTTCAATTGGTTCCTCATCCATAATATTTGAGCTACATAGCTTCCAGTAGCAATGTACTCAACTTCAGCAGTAGAAGTAGATACTGTGTGTTGCTTTTTACTTTGCCAGGACACCAATCTTCTGCCAAAAAATTGACATGCACCAGATGTGCTTTTTCTATCAATCCTGCAACCTGCATAGTCTGAATCCGAATAGCCAATTAGATTAAAACCTGTATCTCTTGGGTACCAAATCCCTAGATTTGATGTGCCCTTGAGATACCTAAAGATTCGTTTGACGGCTATGAGATGTGATTCTCTAGGATCCACTTGGAACCTTGCACACAAACAAGTTGCGAACATAATATCGGGTCTACTTGCAGTTAAATAAAGGAGTGAGCCAATCATACCTCGATAGCTTGTGATGTTAACTGGTTTACCTGATTTGTCTTCATCAAGCTTCGTGGCTGTTGCCATGGGAGTCTTAGCTGTTGATGCATCTTCTAGATTATACTTTTTGAGTAAATCTTTGATGTACTTGGACTGATAGATAAAGATTCCATCTTTTCTCTGACTGATCTGTAATCCAAGGAAGAAGGACAACTCTCCCATCATGCTCATCTCATACTTATCCTGCATTAACTTGGCAAATTTCTCGCACAAGCGTTCATTAGATGACCCAAAAATAATACCGTCCACATAGACTTGAACAAGTATTAAATCACCTTTTACATTTTTATAGAACAATGTTTTATCAATTACTCCCCTAGTAAAACCACTTGCAATTAAGAACAAGGATAGGGTTTCATACCATCGTCTTGAGGATTGTTTGAGGCCATAGACAGCTTTGAAGAGAAAGTACACAAAATCTACAAGTTCTGGATCAACAAAGCCAAGTGGCTGTTCCAGAAATACTTCTTCTTCTAGTTCTCCATTCAGGAAGGCACTTTTCACATCCATCTGAAAAACCTTGAAGTTCTTGTGTGCTGCAAAGGCTAGGAACATCCTGACTGCCTCAAGTCTTGCAACTGGAGCATAGGTCTCATCATAATCAATACCTTCTTTTTGAGAATAACCCTTCGCTACCAAACGAGCCTTGTTTCGTGTTACAAGTCCGTCTTCATCCAGTTTATTTCTGAATACCCACTTAGTTCCAATTACTGATCTGTTTTTCGGTCGGGGTACCAGCTTCCAAACTTTCTGCCTTTCAAACTGATTGAGCTCCTCTTGCATAGCAATCACCCAATCAGCATCACCAAGAGCTTCTTCTATTTCTTTAGGTTCAAGCTTGGATAAGAATCCAGAATATAAGCAAATATTAGCCATGTCAGCTCTTGCGGTTCTTCTAGTAGTCACACCAGCATCTGGATCACCAATAATTAATTCAAACGGATGGTCTCTACTCCATGCTCGTTCTCTTGGAAATTGTTTTGATGATTCAGCTTGATTTTCTGAATTGTTGTGTTGAGTACTTGTGTTATTTCCACTAACTCCCCCTGAGTTAGTGCCAGCTCCTACAGAACTAGTGTCATCTCGGCTTGAGCTTTGAACACTTGTCCTTGAGCTGCTGTTTACTCCCCCTGAGTTGTTGCCGGAACGTGCAGAAGAAGTTTCCAATGATCTTTCACCAGAATTAGGTATATCTTCTTGAACACTTGGCATATTTGAAGTAACAACCAACTCGGGTTCATCTTCAATTTCATCTAAGTCTAAATTTTGAAACATTAGGGACTCAGGTTCACTATTATCTTTAGAAATTGATGGGAGTTTGGTATCGTCGAATCTGACGTTGTAGCTTTCAGTCACTTTTCGATCAATCACTACGAATACCCGATAAGCTGCCACCACATCTGTAGAATAACCAACAAAGATTCCTTCACGAGCTTTTGCTAAAAACTTGCCTAGATTTTCATCGTCTATAAGCACATAGCATTTAGCTCCAAAGACATGAAAGTAATTGATTGTTGGTCTTCTGTTATTCATTAGTTCACATGGTGTCTTTTCTTTATCTTTTATGACCAGGGTTCTATTTTGAGTGTATCACACTGTACTCACTGCTTCGGCCCAAAAGTATAGGGGAAGTTTTGAATCGTACAACAAAGTTCTTGCTGCTTCAACCAATGTTCTATTCTTCCTTTCAACTACTCCATTTTGCTGTGGAGTTCTCGGGGCTGAGTACTGACGACGTATTCCCTTAGATACACAGAAGTCATTCAGCACTGCGTTTTTAAATTCAGTGCCGTTGTCTGTTCTAATCGTCTTCACAGTAAGTGTTGAAACATTCTGAAATTTGAGTGATGTGATCAATGATTAGGAAAGGTACTTCGTCTTTCGTCATTGTGAACAATACCCATGTATACTTGGAGAAGTCATCCACGATTACCAATGCATATCTTTTCCTGGATAAGGATAGGACGTTCACTGGGCCAAACAAATCCATATGAAGAAGTTGTAGAGGCTCAGTGATACTAGAAATTTCTTTACTTTTATGTGATGCTCGCTTTGACTTTCCCATTTCACAAGCTTCACAGAGTCCTTTAGGAGTAAACTCCTTCTGAGGTAGATCTCTCACTAATTCTCGCCTCGCTAGAGCATTCATCGTTTTGAAGTTTAAGTGAGATAGCTTTTTGTGCCATAACCAGCTTTCATCATCCGAAGCTTTGCTATAGAAACATGTGACTTCATTCTGATTTGCCGAATCCATGTCCGCAACAAAAAGATCTGCCTTACGGACTCCTTTTAAAGCCAACGAACCTTCCTTGATGTGAGTTATTGATACACCTTTCTTATTGAATACAATTTCATAACCTTTGTCACAGAATTGACTGATACTCAACAGATTGTGCCTCATTCCCTCAACATAAGAAATATCTTCAATGATGACATTACCAGTCTTCAGTTTGCCATATCCCTTTGTCACTCCCTTGCTGTCATCTCCAAAGGTAATATAAGGGCCAGCCTTCATAACCAACTCTGTAAGTAGGGACTTGTTTCCTGTCATATGCCTTGATGCTCCACTATCTAGCACCTATATAACTTTATTTCTGTTCCGTTTAATGCCCTGCAATGACAGATTGATTAGACGTTCTTCGGAACCCAAGATTGATTGGGCCCGGCTTTTCTATAAGATCGAGAACTATCAGATTTAACAACAGGAGATGCACTTTCTTTAACATTCTTAGAGCTTTCGACCTGGTCTTTTCCCTTTTCAGACTTAACAGATTTGTTAGTCTTAGGAGACGGCTTGTCACTCCTAACTTTAGGAGGACTGGCAGTCTTAGCTATTACATGCTTCTTTTTGACATTAGAACTAGCAGAAGAATTTAGACATGTTTGGCTAGTTGCATTCATCAAATTCATAAAGGTTTGCATGACGTTAAAAGTGCATGGCATACAATTAGGTTGACCACATTGTACATGATTCTGATGCATGTTATTCATTGTGTGTGGTACAGGCATGGCATGTGCAACAGGAATATTCATGTTAGATTTACATGCATAAGAAAGATGTTCAGTAGATTTACAGTGATAACATGCTTTCTTTATTTGTTCTGCCTTAACCACTTTTATGCCTTTTTCTTTCTTAACCTGTTGTTTAACAGCCATAGCTCCTAATCCTGGTCTAGATTCTTCTCTAGGGGATTTGATTTTAACTTGCTTAATAGTAGTTACAGGTTGTTCTCTCTGTCGATCTTCCATCTCAATCTCATATCTAACTAACAATTCAGTCTCTTCTTCTTCACGAGGAACGAAGTGTTTAAAGATAGGTTTGATAGCAGATTTAAGAATTGTAGGTATTTCCTTTTTAATCTCACTGGAACTAGTGTCTACAGGCCTTTTTCCTTCTTTCTTAGATAAGTTAGAATAGTCAAGTCCTACACCAACTCCATTTATCTTCTTAAATGTGCCACTATCAACATTCACTTTACTAGTTGCTAGTTTATAATCTTCGTATTTAGTTTCTAACTCAGCTAGCTTATTCCTAAGACATGCTTCTATTTCATCTTTAAGGTTAAGCTTGTGTTCCAAAGTTTTAATAGAGTCTCTTAGGGACGTATCTATAGTGCAAGCAGCCTCTAATTCTTCCACTTTTGCCTAAAGCATTCTGCATTTGGCAACAAGTGTTTTCTGTTCCTTTTGAGAAGTATTTAGGCTTTTGCACAACATATAGATCTCTTCGCTAAGAGCCCTGTTCTGCACCTTATAATCATCAATAGACATTTCTTCTTTAAGGGTTAGAACTGGTACCTCTGGTTCATCTGATGTCTCAGCCATGAGGGCAAAGTTTACTGCATGAGTAACTTCTTCCTCATCTGAATCATCCCAAGCTCTGCCTTCTGTAACAACTAAAGCTCTCTTGCCATGTCTTTCCTTCACCAGGGCTTCATACTTGCTTTTGAGGGCTTCATAAGTTTCTTTGGGATATGTCTGTTTTGGCTTCTTGCAGTCTGTGGCAAAATGTCCAGCTTCACCACAGTTATAGCATTTGAACTTCATTTTGAAATCCAACGGTGATTTGTAGCTGGTACTCTTGCCTTTCCCTTTGTAGCCTTGAGAACTACCACCACTCCTAGTAACCCGATAGTAAGATGAAGATTTACTCTGCGGTCGGTTACTCTTTCTAAATCTTATATTGCTGAACTTCCTTGCCATGTATGCCACGACACTATCATCCATGTTGTCCAGCTCTTTTTGGGTGAAGTAGTAATCATCACTATTCGATGTGCACTCATCATCATTGTCAACTTGATGTGATGCAGGTGATGATCTAGGTTTTTCTGCAATCATTGCCTTTTTAGACTCTTCCTCATCAGCAATTAATCCTGATGTCGCTTCCTTTCCTCTTGAATCATTGTCCCATGCTTGATCTTGAAGGGTTTCCAGCTCATAGGTCTTTAGAATTCCATAATATTCTTCCAGAGTAGTTGTGTGCAAATCTCTAGTTTCTCTAACAGCGTAGACTCTATGTTCACTGCTTTTTGGCTGGTTTCTTAGATATCTCGTGTTGACTTCAACCACGGGGAGAGTTACACCTCTCAGATTTAAATCCAAAACCAACAAACTGAATCTTAGATAGACATCTGTTATACTTTCACCTTTTCTTATTCTGAAGGTGTCATACTCCATCTTGAGTATAAGTGTTTTATTGCTTCTGACCTCAGAGGTACCTTCCATGACGACCTCTAGCTTATCCCAAATCTTCTTTGCTGTAGTTAGTCCTTTGACTACATTAAACATCTCATGATCTAGGGATTCCATCAGTGTTTATCAAACGGATGTATCGAAAGCTATCTGCTCCTTATCAGCATCTGAAAAGTCTACTGCCTTTTTAGGCTCAGACCGTTGTGGTACTACCACATCTCCTTCCATATGCTCAGGAACAACAACCATTGGGACAAATTTACCTTTGTCAAGGACTTCCAGATATTCAGGATTGATGGACTCAAGGTAAAGTTTCATTCTCAACACCCATTTTTCATAATGATCTCGGTCGAACATTGGAATTTTGAAGTTATTTTTAGGTGCCATCTTAATGTAGGTTTAAAGTAAAGATAATAAACTTTTCTTATTACTTGAGTAGTAATTAAAAGAAAATTAAATTATCTCAAAATAAATCAAGTTTCAAGTTCGGGACACCAAAAAAATTCTAAGTACCCAAGACTAGGCTATGTAGAATATCTATGTAGAACTTCTGCCCAAGTCGAAATTCTCTAAGTAGAACTTTTGTCCAAGTCGAACTTCACCAAGTAGAATATTCAACTCAAATATTCAAGTCGAATATTCAAGTAAAATATTCTATGTAGAATATTCAAGTAGAATATTCTATATAGAACTTTTGTCCTTGGAAGAAATTTGCTGCAGGTCACTTTAATATTGAATAAACAATATTATTTTTCACACTTTGACTTTTGTGGCTTTTCTCACCTAACTCACCTAACCCATGTGCTAGGTACTGAATATCTTTTGTAATATTTTTTGTTGTGTGATATATGTCAAATCAAAAGCCAATAACACCTTTTTAACTTTATGTCTTTTGAAAAGGTAATCAAAAGTTGCTGGGTTTGTCTTCTTTATCAAGAACAGTGATGACTTCTTGAAGAACACCAAAAATCAAAGTACCCAGAATAATTCACAAAAATTATCTAAAGTCCATCCTTGGTGTACTTAGAAAGTTTTCCTCTTCTGATAAGGAATTCGATTTCATCCTTCAATTGTCTACAGTCATCCGTATCAAGCCTTCTTGTTCCTTTTCTCAAGATCAGATTTTAAGGGTTTAGGCCATCTCAGGTCTCGATCTCTTTCAATATCCATAAGGATTTGACTTCGAGGTGCGTTCAGCCTTGCGTATTCGGTAAACTTTTGCCCCAGATTATTTTTCTTAGGGGGAGATTCTGAATTTTTCTCCATCTTGGAGTACTTGTCTCGGGCGTTATATTCTTGATCACCTTTTCTCTTCTTATTATTATTCCTGTGTGTTGCCACCGATATAGTGGTTTTCTTCATACTTTCCTCCGCTTTAATGTATTTTCCTGCCCTGTCTTGGAGAAGAAGCATGTTCTCGGGCGGATGTTTAGCCAGAGATCTCTTAAAGTAAGGATCAGTTATTCCCTATTGTAGGGCTATCATGACCACTTTCTCGTCCAAGTCCGGGACTTTCAAGGCTTTCTTGGTGAAACGGTTCAGATAATCCCTTAAAGATTCGTTCTTCCCCTACTCTAGATTCATGAGAGAAGCTGAACTTTTTTCGTGCACTCTTCCGCTTATAAACTGGCTTATGAAGGCCTTGATGGGTTCTTTGAAGGATCCAATGGAGTTGGGTGGCAACCGGCTGTACTAACGTGGGGCCATGCCCCCCAGGGTTTGGGGAAACGCCCTACACTTCACAGTATCATTGATAGGTTGTAGCAGCAATGCATTCGAGAAGGTCCTCACATGATTGGCTGGATCGCCTGCTCCATCATAAACTTTGATGGTGGGCATCTTGAACTTACATGAGATGTGAGCGTTCATTATGGTTTCGGTGAAGGGAGGTGTGGGATCATCAGGATCTCCGATTGGCAATAATTCAGCGGGGTCACCCCTTGTAATTTCCGTTCTTCTCCCTCGTGGGGTTTCATCCAGTTCTATGACGTCGGGGGCTTCATACCTCGAGGCTGTCCTTCTATCCTGCCGATCCAAGCTTTTCTTTAGTTCTTTGAGTTCAGCCTCGTAGGAAGCAATTTTCTGTTCTAGTGTTCTACGGGACTGTGAACGCCGGCTTCCTGCGGGCTCTTTACCAAGCCTTCTTCTCTTGGGATGGACATCGGTGCCTTCTGAGCTTTCATCATCAGTTGAGTATGGTCCTGAAAAATCACGGACATCTTCTCTACGCCCATAGTTCTGTGGTTCCAACACTCTGATGTAAGGAGGGGGATAGGCTTGGGAGATTCCAAGTCTTGTTTGGGCAATAGTGCTACTAGGGATAACAATAGTAGAAATTTGTGTGTGAGGAGCAGTAGCCATAAAAGGAGTTTGAGTTACCTGGGATAGTGGGTTGGATCCATGGACAATTTCCTCAGGATTGGTGGAGTGGACGATCTCACTAAACGGACCAAGCCTTTGAGTATTAGGACTTTGGGTTCCAGCGGGAATAGTTGTGGTAGCGGGGACCTCGGTAGTTTGAGTTTCATCAGGAGGGATGATAGCAGTCGGATCACCTGTGGTAGGGACGATGTCTCCGTCAGTTCGTCGTGTTCTTGCCATGGTTGATGTCTTCTTCCCACAGACGGCGCCAAATGTTGTGGATTATATCTAGGGTGTAGTTAATGCGGTGTATGTCGGGGCTTAACGAGCTTTAATGACTGAGCTTGTGTTTCGAAGCTTGGTTCTGCCCTAACAAGATGCCTACGTATCTCTGTTGTGTTTAGAGAATCAAGCCAAAATGTAGTTATAATAATGAGGGGTTAGGCCCTTTATATAAACGTAGAGAGTCTAAGAATTAGAGTAGGTTTAGGAACCTTGGTGGGCAGGCCACCTCCTAGAAGAATTCTGGATTCTTCTTGTGATAGAAGTAGTTTCCAAATAGAAATATGTTTCCTTGTTGATTGAGGTGTCTTGGGGGCTACTCCTTGGAGTAATTTCCATGTATTTGGACATAATTAATTAGCTGTATATTTAGCCAATCAATTAATTACGAATTTATTTACTAATTAGGGTTTCAAGCCTCATTAATTGGGCCTCCTTTTTGGACCAGACTAGGTCCAATTAATGCCACATTAATTGTGTCTTTAGGGCTTACTTTCAGCACATATCATTAACCAACTAAAACGATTGTCATTAACATATATACAAAGATGTAGCACTAATCTGATATACGCATGAATATAAAAAAATCATGGATAGCATAGTAGTCACTCGCAAACACTGTATAACATCAAGCATGCATATCAAAAAAATATTTAAAAAAAGAAGACGAGTACCTCTTGGCGAAAGTTTTTGTGCCACCTGCTCATATTCTAATTAGGCTCTTAAATAGGCATGCAACCCTAATTTAATTAGGTAAATTAAAATTGTTACAAGACCTCTCCAAGTAATTCCTTAATTAAAATAATTACTTGCACCTCACACGAATTCCAATAATAAAAGATATTAAGGATTTTCTACACCTCTTTCCATTATTAAATAACTACTAGCACAAAACAGTATTTTTAAATCTTCTAATAAATAAATAATAATCAATATTTACTATTTAATAAAAATAATAATAATAAAAAGGATGTTACAAAACTACTCTTGAATTGGTCAAGGATTCTACCTCTAATAGAAAATGAAGATTCGGATGATACGATCGACACTGGTACAACTAATAATTCACGTGCCATTTTTGAAACAATAGGATATCTAGTAGCATTAACTTTCTACCAAAGCAATATATCAAAATCTTTTTCTCGTGACTCAATTTTTTTTGACAAATAAATTTTCAACTCTCTCTTAGTGTCATTACAATCCTCTGCCATCATATCCATTTCCTATTATTTATCCCTTTCTTCATCTGAAATTGTGTACATGGATCTTCTAGTGGTCACATCATTTTCCCCTTTGAGTCCAAAGTATTAGGATTCTGTCCAGAATTTAAGGACTCATAAAACTTAAATATTTTTGGCATTGCTTCCTGAACCTCATTAATGATCAAACTAGATTTACCAATATCGCTATCACATAATCTTTTTATATTCCATCGAATATATTTCATCTTATATCTCGAATCTAGAACCACACAAATAAATAATATATAACTAAAATCTGCATATTCTCCATAATATTTATCAAACTTTAATTTCATCTTTCATGCCATGTTTTGCAAAGCCTCATCATTACTTCCATTCATCATCCATTTTAACATATCATGCACTTGAAACATCTCATGAAAATATGAATTAGACGTGACATATAAGGGGCTCGAAAATTTCAAGGTGTAATTATAAAAAAAAGCTTTAAAAATTCAATAAACGCTCTAGCACAAGTCCAATCCTCCTTACTAGGTGGTCCTCTAATTTTCTTATCAAAATAAATCTTATATCATCTTCTAATAATATGTCAAAAGCTTTTTCATATTCAACCGCACTCTCTAGCATTAAATAAGTCACATTCCACCTTGTATCAACATCCATTGATGACATGAATTTGGATTTAATCTTTTCTATTATGGCACATCTTTTGAATGCATTAAATCAGGTAGGTGAGGAACTAATGTATTTAATAACATTCCTAATTGCATCAATTGACGCATTTTCTTCACTTAATCCATCCTTCACAACTAAATTTAGAATATGGGCAGAACATTTAACGCGGAGAAATTCATTTTTCAAAATGCAAGAACTCCATTTTCCTGTTTTGTCTTTCAAGTAATTAAGAAGTGCATCATTTGCACTTGCATTATCAGCCGTCAAAGTCATTATATTTTCAACTAGTATATATTTTTCAATCTCTTTTCCAATTACCTTTCCTTTATGACTCACTACATGATGGAAATTCAAAATATTTTTTTAGAGTACCCAATTATCATCAATCCAATGAGAAGTCAAGCACATATAATTAAGTTTTTGATTCAAACTCCAACAATAAGTAGTCATGTAGATGCGCGCATTTCTCATCATAAATTTTCTTTTTTTTTTTCCTTTCATCCTTATAAACCTTTATGCAGTTCCTAACAGCTATCAACATGGATGGTAGGTTAAATCTTGGTTATGATTTATTACTATACCTAATAAAGCCTTGACCTTCGACACAATAAAAATGATATTCATCTAAAATAATCATTTCAACCAGTGCCTTCTTACACTCTTCAATATTAAAAGAGTGAGTTTTAAGAGTATTTCCCCCATCTTTTTTCTTATCAAATGAAAGTATGGGCCGGTCTGATTTTATTTTTTTTGAAAGAATTCTTTACATAAACATTCCCATGGGCCCCTAAAGTACTTATTCCATATCTAGTATTAGAGCTATACTGCTTCTTACAAAAATTAAAGATAGCTACTTTTTTATTATTTGGATTTATATGGAAGACTTTCCATATATCAGATCTAATTCATCTTTTTTTCGTATCTTGGGGTTTTAGCTCATCCATTTTTATTTATGGTTGTTCACTATCACTACCAGTAGTAGCAGGATCAATAACAACATGATTAGTAGTAGTGGCAGCAGCAGGTATAGATTGAGAATCATCAGTTGCAACATTTCGTGAATCATGGCTTTCATTTGTTCTAACGTAACACTTTCAGGAGTTGAAGTAGACATGTTGTCAAGTGTCAATCCTGCACAAAATTTGAATTAACAAGAACATTAGTCATACATATACTATAAACAGAGATAATAAATTATTAATGTAAGTATGCAATAATAGTTCACTATGAATCTAAGATAGTAGATTGATAAATGTATCAGCAATTCAATTGTAGAAATATCATTTGAAAAATTGAGAACATGAACAGACATATAAGAATAAGTTATAGTAACAAAAATTAGAATATATTAAATTCTTAATAACACAAGATTAAATAAAAAATATGAATATATAAAAATCTAGAATAAAAACAAGAATAATATATTTAAATAACGATAATTGATACATCATATTCATATATGTACAAGTAACATTAATATATTAGTTTCGTAAATGTTCTAATGAATAAAGGATAAATGAACAAGGATCGATGGAGTAGACTATTATTACTTACCGAGTTACTTGATGAAAGCAGACGAATGATTCAGTAAATGCATTTATGGAGGTTCAAGGTTTTGTCATCTCAGAGTCGTGGCAGCTCGGTAGAAAAGGGCAAGAGGTAGATAAATAGTTTAGAATGTATAGCGTCTTATTTGGGTATAAGAAGTTTATATATGGTATCACAAATAATATATAATATATATAATATATAATATGTATTTTCGGTTCGGTTCGGATAATTCGGTCGGTAAAGTTTTGAAAACCAAAACCAAACTGAAATTTTTGGGTTATAATGTAATATAAACCGAACCCAAACCAAACCGAAATTTTCGGTTTGGTCGGCTTGGTTCAGGCGTTTCGGGCGGTTTTGGAAAAAAATGTCCAGTCATATTCCAAAGTTATTAGTGACGTTAGTTCATATGAAACATGTGTTCATCGGTTATCTTTGGATTTTCTTGGACCATGTCACTTATATGTCTGCCATATAGTGATATTGACAAATTACCGGAGCAAATGGCAAGACAATTTAGTGTTATACAGGTCCCCTATTATGTTTCCATATTATAGAGCATCACCAACTAGATAAATGTATTCGTCAATTCAGTATGATTCAAGATATACCGTGATCTTCTACTGTTTATTGTAGTAAACTTCACAACATGAGTTTGAAAAGAATGACCGAGATTGATTGGCGTGGTAAACATCACGCGTATATAGAGTTTTGGGACAATTGAATGCAGCATGTGCATCTTATTAATAATGTTGGTATTGAGGTAACTAATGGCTATGATACATCGTATGATAATATTACCCGTCGATTTCACACACGTATTACTGTTGCCCAATCATATATGATAATGTTAATTGAATATCAGTGTATTATTTATTCATGTAATGGTATATTCTATTAATGTATGTCTTTTTTTTATTATAGTTTCAAATACTTGATGAGATATCTTCCCTAGCTAGGAGTGACATAGGATGAACAAATGGAAGAATACTTGACAAGTATTGGAATATTAGTATTTTCGTGGAGTTCGCTAGAATTTTTCAATTGAGGACCAATATGTTAAAGAAATCTATTATAAAATACAATACAATTTATTAATCCAAAATTCGAGCAAATCTAAAATACAATACAATTTATTAATCCAAAATTCCATTACAAAGGTAACTATTATAAAAGCGCGGCTAACAATGACAAGTCAACAACCAAATTCTACTCCAAATCCATGATCCTCGAAATCCAATGCATTTCATCTTCCTCTTACACAAAACCTGAAATATTAAAAGAATGAGTTGTGAAGCCCACCAAGCAACTACTGTCTAACGGCTCAAAATAATATTTTATCTTTTCAAAAACACCACATAATATTTATCACATAGTTTCGCATAATATACTCTATACAATTATCATAAAGTTTTCAAATAAGCAATTAATGCACAACAATAGGTTCTAATAGTCACATATTCAAAATTCTTATTCAATAACTAAATCTTAACAACGTATCCATATTTTATTCCCATAATATTAAATCATGGTCATACTATGCCAGTGACCGAAATCTTATTTTTATTCTTATGTCACACTTTGCTAGTGATCGACATCTTATACTTTATGTCACACTTTTCCAGTGGCCAGGATCTTATACTTTATGTCACATTTTCCCAATGGTCGGGATCATATACTTTATGTCATACTTTTCCAGTGGTCGGGATCATATACTTTATGTCACACTTTCCCAATGGCCGGTACCATATACTTTATGTCACATTTTCCTAGTGACCGAGATCTTATTCTACACGTGACTAAGATTGGGGATTTCTAAAAATTCTTTTCTTATTAATCATATGTCAATATACTATATACAATATTTTAAACAATTATTTGATGACAAGTAATCTAACAGTACAAAACATGTTTCACAGTAATACAGGGCAACGAAAAATTACTTACATAATAATACAGAGCAACGAATAGTTACTTACATAATAATACGAAGCAACGAATAGTTACTTATATAACAATACGGAGTAACGAATATTTACTTACGTCAACCATGCAAACAAAGAATTCACAACATATTTAAACCAATATCCAATCGAAAAATTCGCATCTCAAACGTCGAACTTCTTCATAACTCCAATTCTGTCCAGATCTGTATTTTACCTTAACGAAAAGATCTTTCCGAAAAGTCCAGAATCAACGAATTCCGACTTATAATAAATTTACTAAGAATTTTACAAGATAGCTGATTTGTGTATGGAAAAGCCTACTAATTTCATAAACAAAGATGAAGAAAAAAATAAAGATTGTGTATCGAGAGTAATTTGCAACTGTTTAGTCTTGGTGGCTCGAAAAAAATATGAAAAAATGAGGAGATCTTAATCAATATATAATGTTTTAAAACCCTATACTAAAACCTATAATGATTCAATTCCGACCCATATTCTTAAAGCTCAATATTTTGATATAATTTTAATTCCTAATATCTATCCAATTTTAATCCTTTTATTATTATTAATCTATTTTATTATACTAAAAAATACGGGATATTACATCTATTAAGGCGGGGAAACCGAAAAAGGTTAGTCACATAGGGGTTAATGTTCCAAAGAGGCGTGCAAATCAGATGGACGATGGAGAAAATGATCATATAGATAATGACAGAACTGTTCAATTAAACAACAATGGTGAAACTCATGTTGGTGATGTAGTTCAAGATTTGGTTAATCCATATTAATTAGTCTGTATGGAGAATGAGGTTGGGCGTCATGATGCAGAGTCTAGAAGAAATATTTCTACACCTTTATCGGCACATCCTACATTTAATTTACTGTCGGAGTGGCCCCAATCACCAACACATGAGGAACTAGCAAATGAGGTAGAAAATATTTTTGTGGAGTCTACACCTGAAAGGCATATGACTAGTCCTATTTGTAATAATTAGATGACAACTCAACTAAGATAAGAAATAGTAGTAAATAATATAAATATGATAACAGGAATCAAGACGAAGAAAGTCAACTAGACACAAAGAATCAAATTGTCAGAAGTATTGCTATGAGGTTGTTACTCTACACCGCAAAAAGTTCATTAATATGTTCAAGCATCGGCAAAAAATAAAGAAGTAGTATTTCAGAAGAGTTCAGAAGACAAAGAAGATTCAAAGTGGCTACTACAGAAAGATTTCAAGAAAAGAAAATTATTATAGAGATAAAGCTAGAAGAGAGATCATGACAGAAGATCACAATTTTAATGTTAAAAGGTGAAGAATATTTGTTTTAGTGTGACATAAATGAACCAGACAGTACATTGTGTGTCAACTATATAGATGAAAGTTCGACATCTAGTTCAGGTGATTTTTAATACAGAAAACAGTGAAGACGGAAAGACTCAAGTCAAATATACAAAGGTTGTGCAGTGAAGAAACTAATTAATTTTACTATCAAAAGTTAATTAATTATTTAATTAATCTACTTAAATTAATTCATCTTGAATTGATTTAATTTATAAATTGTTTAATTAAATTTGGTGGAATTAATTAAGTTAAAAGGACCTTTTATTTATCATTTAAAGAAAGTCTTGCTGCACAATTTTAAAAAGTCTTACCAAATTTGAAATAAGACTTTAACAAAAAGTCTTACCGAATTTCTTTTTAAAGACTTTAATAAAAAGTCTTACCGAATTTTCTATTAAGACTTTAGAAAAAGTCTTACCGAAAATTGGATAAAGAAAAGTCTTGCAAGCCATTGAAAAAGTCCTATCGAATTTACAAATAAAAAAGGTCTTGTTGGGCTTTGAAGAAAAGTCTTACTGAATTTTTTAAAGGTCTTACCGAGTAAAAAAAATGTCTTGCCCATCTTATTTAAAAAGTCTTGAAGGCTATTTTATAAAGTCTTATTAGATTTTTTAATAAGTTTTATTCAAATGTTGAAAGGCATATGTCTAGGCCTATTTGTAATAATTAGATGACAACTCAACTCAATAAGAAAGTGAAGTAAATAATAAATATTGAAACATGAATCAAGACGAAGAAAGTCAACTAGACGCGAAAAATCAGATTTTTAGAAGTATTTTTCTGAGATTTCTACTCAACACTGGAAGAAGTTCATTAATATGTTCAAGTATCAGTGAAAAATAAAATGGTAGTATTTCAGAAGAATTCAGAAGATACAGAAGATTTATAGTGGCTACTACACGAAGATTCCAGAAGATGAAAAACACTAAGAGGAAATACAGAAGCCAAGATAGGACAAGACAAGACATAAAAACCACTACAGCATAAATGAGAATCATCATTGTAGTTAGTCATCTGTGAACCAGACTAGTGCACAGGATGTCAACAATGTCAGTGAAGATTCGTCATCAAAAAGTTCAAGTTGTTAAAAAGGTTATTGTTGAAGAACAGAAGAGTTTTATCTACATCAACAATAGTCAAGACTTTAATTTAATTCTCTATTAATTAATTATATTAATTAGTTACTTTAATTAGTAATTTAATTCACTCAGAATTAATCTATTTCTTAAATTATTTAAAAGATGAATTAATTTAGAATTATTTTAGAATGACAGAAGACAAAAGCTGGAAGCTCAAAGGGATACAGATACAGATAAATAGGCCTGACGGTACTGATTTGAAGATAAGAGGGAAAAAGAATTGACACGGAAGAATTGCAGAGTCATATATTCTTAAAAGTGGAACCCCGGTTGGAATTGATTTATCATTTTCAAGTCAACAGGAGTTCGGTTCCAGACATTCAGGAGACCGCAGCTTATAGCGTAAGGATTTATTTTAATTAATAAATATTTTATTTATTTAGTAAATTATATTTATAAATATCTAAATAATATTATATATTTATTTTTATAATTTCTGAATTAAATTAATTATTTATTAATTAAAGATTATAAGATGTGCTGGTCTAAAAGCATTTCTACGGGGCTAATAAAAAAACCTACGACAATCATAAAAGAAAAGGGGCAGGTGGTTTATGTTGATTGAAGTAACCAATCACAACTTGCCACGTGTCAAATGAATTCAAAATGGTCAGGTGGTTTAATTCAAGTTCTTTTAAATCAAAGGTCATACCGAGAGAAACAAAAGTCATACCGAGCTTCTGGACAAAAGGTCATACCGAGATGTTTGTTGTTTAATTAAAAAGTCATACCGATTTTTTAATTAATAAACAAAAAGGTCATACCGAATAACTGTTGAACAAAAGGTCATACCGAGCCATTTTTTATTATATTAAAAAGTTATACGGATATTTTAATTAATAAAAAAGGTCATACCGAAGTTTAGAAGTCATACCCAGCCTTTTAGAAAGTCATACGAGTGTTAAAAAATGTCATACAGACTTAAATAAAGTCTGTAAATTGTCCTGTACTAGAAAGTTATACGAACTTTCTTCCTCTATAAATATGAGGAGTTCTCTTCATAATTTAGTGTCGTTCAAAAACATTCAAATTCAGAAATTTGTATGCGTTGTAATATTCACATATTTCTGTACAAAATTTGGAATATAATTGTTAAACCCGAACACTTCATTTCGAACTTGTTCTAGATAACTTTATCAATTATATACAATTTTCATCAGATAATTTTTGTAATACTTTTCAAGTTAAAAGTTATATCTTCTACTTGAATAGTATTTCATTAAAATTTATATTTCATGATTAATTAAAATATTTTTGATATTGTATTCAACCTCCCTTCTACAATATCAGGGACCAACAATTGGCATCGGAGTTGGTTGATATTATTAATATCAGATCCGAACCAAATATTTTGTAACTCATACATATCTCAAAAATTATTTTTAATTCAAAATAATTTTTTTTACCAAAAATTGTTTTAAGTCAAAAATTAAAATATTTTTTGAAACACTTAAATTTTAATCTTATTAAAGATGAGTACACAGAAAGTGACGAGCATTAAAATTCTACAATTTGATAGAGATCACTACAATTTGTGGAAGCATAAAATGCTACTATTCATTGGGATTGCCAATCCCAAGTATGCATTAATTTTGGCCAAAGGTGTTGAACCCCCAATAATAGTTATTCTCCAACACGAGGAAGATGGAGTTGTAATTACTCACGGACAGTTTCCAAAAAATCTAGCTGACTACACAATTGAAGAAAAGGAAGCTGTATCCCTAGACAACAATCTCAAACTCATATTGATAGAATCCCTAGACTACTTCGTGTACAATCATGTGGTCAATTGTAAAAATGCCAAATAAATCTGGGATACAATAGAGATAATAAACGACCTCCCAGTACGAGCAGTTTAGATCCAACCCCAGCGAGGGTATCTTTGAGGTGTTTCAGAGATTGAATAAATTAATAAACGAGCTCAACCTCAATGAGAAATATTATCAGAACTAGGAAGTCAACAGGAAGTTTTTGCTAACCTTGTCAGAGCATCTGGAACATAGGATCACAGCTATCCAGGAGTCTAGGAACATGAAAGAACTTATACTAGACAGACTCTACGGAGTGCTAAAGACCTATGACTTGGAGCAGATCAAGACAAGAGAAACATATGGCAGAGGTAAGGTTCTGAGTTCCTCCAAAGCACTGATAGTGGAAGCACCTGAGAAGATGGAAGTGTTGCATACTAGATTCTGAGATTCTGATAGCTGCGATCATATGTTCTAGTGGAAGCACCTGAGATTCTGATAGCTGCGATCATATGTTCTACTCATTGAAAGAACTAGATCAGCTGGAAGATGAATCTCTAGCTTTAGTTGCCAAGAGGTTTGGTAACATGAGATTTTAAAAGAACTCCTCCTACAAAGTTAAACCTAATTTTGGAAGGTTCCAAAAAGGAGGTTCTTCTACAGCTGTGTCAAGAAGCTGCTACAAGACTATCTTAGTTGACAGAAGCAAGTTTCATTGCTTCAACTGTAATGAGCTAGGTCACTTTGCAACTGAATGCAAGAAGCCGAAGTAAGGGAAGAAGAGAGACTCTTATGAAGAGCTGAAATAAAAGTATGATGCACTTGTGAAAAAGTATCAAGGCAAGTCTTATCTAGCAGAGGGCAAAAGTTGGGACGACTTAGACAACGATGATGAAGAAGAGCTGAGAAATCTTGCTCTAATGGCTTCATCTGAAGATTCATTGTCTCCAACTCGACAAAGAGGAATAAATTTAAATCCCTCTTGCCCTATAATGTTTAAATTGTTAGGTAAAGAGCTAGATGATAGAAGAGATAGAGTTAAGAAATTAATTCTCAAAAACAAAGTTCTAACTGATGAGAATGATGTTTTAAAACTATTAAAAAGAAAAAAATGACAAGTTGACTGAGGACTTATCTTTTCAAGTCAATAGAGTCAGTTGTTATGTTATGGTTGAAACCTATCTTAAAAACCAGATAGAGAAAGAAAAGAAGAAATGTCTAGCTTATAAAAATTCTTCCTATATTGTGAAAGACCTAATTGACCAACATGAGATAAAATAAAAAGTTGGAATAGGCTTTGAGTACAATAATTCTGTAGGAAAGGCAAACAACATTACCCCTTTTAGAAAAAGTGCTTAAGAAAGGGGTATTCCACATATTGTTAAGGACACACTTAAACCTCTTTTCATAACCCCTGTAGCAGAATGAATCCTTGATAGCTCTATATTAATTGCTTATTAAATGAATTTGGAGAACCTCGAGGAAGAAAAGAAAAGAGAGGAACAAGTTAGGGACATACAAGGAGTTAATGTACAAGAAGAGAGAAGTGCACCAGAGACACCAGTGAAAGATGTGAGAACTTCTAAATCGCCCAATCCTGATATAGGTGCCAAATTAAAGAAGAATTTGAACAGACCTAATAAGTTTATTAATAGTAGGAATAGTAACAATAGATATCATTCTATTGAAAACTTTAAAACTGTTAATAAAGTTGAAGTAGGGACTAGGGAGACACCTACTGTTTTGAATAACATGCATGTTATTGATGTATGCCATAAACCTTGTGGTGTTATAAATTGTATGTTATGTGCTTTTAATGCTATGTCTACATATTTCAAACACATAATTCCTAAGAAAGATAACATGGCACCTCGACAACACATCAATAATAAATTTGTGATATCCAAGACTGTGATTCCTTCACCTGTCAAAAGGAAACATATGTTCTGAAGTCTAAACAGAAAGTTGTTAAGACAGTTTATATGAATATAAGTACAGTCAAGATAGATGCTATTGTTGTTCAAAAAGGAATTATTGTCAAAGCTGATAAAGGTCAATTCTTTAAGTATGTCGGGCCCAATCAATTTTGGGCCCCGAAGATGATTTAATCCTTTGATGTTTGCAGGGAGTTAAACAGGTAAACCGGGTTGTATGGATCGTGGACATCGGATCTTCAAGGCATATGACCGGAGATAAAGCCCTGCTATCAGACGTAGTTGAAAGAGCTGGCCCAATCGTCACCTTTAGAGATAACAGCAAAGGAATGACTACGGGATATAGCAAGTTAAATACTGGGAATGTTATCATTGAGAATGTCTCTTTAGTGGAAGGATTTAAGCACAATCTACTCAGCGTTAGTCACTTCTGTGATAAAGGATATAAAGTAAACTTTATCAAGGAAAAATATTTAATAGCTCATTCTAAAGATGAAAAACTAGCCTTACGTGGAGTAAGGAAAGGAAATTTGTACGTAGCCGATCTCAACTCAAAAACTGAAGATAAAACAAACTGTTTCTACTCAAAGGCGTCATCAGAAGAAAGCTGGCTATTACACCCGAAACTCTCACAATTAAATTTCAAAATAATGAAATCTCTAGTCAAGAGGGATTTAGTGAGAGGACTGCCTCCGATGGAATTTACACAAGAAGGGTTGTATGAGGCATGTCAGAAAGGAAAGTCAAAGAGAGAAACTCACAAAGGCACAAACACTACAAATATTACAGAACCACTTCAACTGCTATACATGAATTTATTTTGTCTAGTTAATATTATGTCAATGTCAAGGTAAAGACATGTCTTAGTGATTGTAGATGATTTCACAAAATACATGTGGGTTTTATTCTTGAACTCTAAGGATGAAACTCCACAATTGGTGATTGATCATGTAAAACTAATTGAGTTAGATTCAAAGTTAGTTGTTTGGGCAATCAGGTCAGACAATAGAATAGAATTCAAGAATAAAGTTCTGAATGTCTTTTGCTCAGATAAGGAGATAACAAGACAATATTCAGTGCCAAGAACTCCGAAACAAAATGGAGTTGTAGAAAGGAAAAATCGAATCCTGATTGAAGCTACAAGAACAATGTTAAGTGAATCAAGGTTACCAATCTACTTCTGGGCTGAAGCAGTAAATATAACGTGTTACACCCAGAATCGAACTCTAATCAATAAAGATCATATGAAAACTCCCTATGAATTAATGGTTGGCAAGAAACCAACACTCAAGTACTTTCATGTATTTTGAGCAAAATGTTATGTGCTGAAAGATGGAGATGAACATCGTGGCAAGTTCGAGGCCAATGCACACGAAGCTATTTTTGTCGGTTATTGAAGAAGAGCATATATGGTGTACATAATTGATCAGCACCAAGTGAAAGAAAGTGTCAATGTTACTTTTGATGACATTAAACTCCGAAGTATCCAAACCGAAGATTCTTCTGAGTCATTAAAATTTGATAATTATCTATACTCACATTCTGATGATGAAGAAGAACCTGAGGCTGCAACAGGAAATGGTAATGAGAATAATAATGATAATGATTCAGGTAATAGTGGTGGAAATAATGGAAATACTGGAAATACTACTAATATCAGTGGTGGATCAACAAGTCATCTTAGCAGCAACTCAGGGGGAGATGATGGATCTACTGGTAGAACATAACTTCACAATGAATATCGAGGTGAATCATCAAGATCAAACCTGCCAAGGGAAAAGATTTGGAACAGAGATCGTCCTTTTGAATTGATCATAGGTGATCCAGATGTTGGAGCTAGAAATAGAAGTGCAACTTTAAATGGATGTCTATTTTCAGTTTTTCTATCTCAATAAGAACCAAAGAAAATTGAAGATGCACTAACTGATCCAGATTGGGTTCATGCCATGCAAGAAGAGCTCAATTAGTTTGAGAGGCAAGAAGTATAAACACTGGTACCCAGGACAAAAGTCATATATGTCATTGGCACCAAATGGGTATACATGAAAAAATTAGACGGTGATGACATTGTTATGAGGAACAAGGCTAGATTGGTGGCAAAGGGTTACTCCCAGGAAGAGAGAATTGATTATGACGAGACCTACGTACCGGTTGCAAGACGTGAAGCAATTAGAATATTTCTAGCATTCGCAGCACATTCCAATTTCAAAGTTTATCAAATGGATGTGAAGTGTGCTTTTCTGAATGGAGAGCTAGAAGATGAAGTATATGTGGAGTAGTCCATTGGCTTTGAAAATCTAGAGTTTGCTGATTTTTTATATTTTCTATTAAAAGCCCTCTATGGACTCAAGCAAGCACCGAGGACATGGTATAACACTCTCTATGAGTTTTTACTTGAAAATGGTTTCATTATAGGTGTCATAGATAAAATTCTTTTTTATAAATTGCATGATAAAGATATGATATTTTTCCAAGTTTATATTGACGATATTATATTTGGTTCTATTGACGAAAACTTGTGCAAGATATTTGCTAAGTTAATGTAGAGTAGGTATGAAATGAGCATGATGGGTGAGTTGTCATTCTTCCTTGGACTGCAAGTGAAGCAAAAGGAAAATTAGATTTTTATTTTCCAATCAAAGTACGTAAGGGATCTTCTGAAGAAATACAGTCTAGAAGATTCCTCATTGGTAAAAAACTCCAATGCCAGCAACCACGAAGATTGAAAAAGATGAAACTGGTAAAACGATTGATATCACAAGCTATAGAGGTATGATAGGCTCATTATTATATCTAACTGCAAGTAAACTTGACATAATGTTCGCAACATACTTGCGTACAAGGTTTCAATCTAATCTTAGGGAATCTCATCTTTTAGTTGTTAAACAAATTTTTAGATATGTGAATGGTACACTAAATCTTGGAATTTGGTACCGTAAAGATACAGGTTTTGAACTAATAGGCTATACAGATTCAGATTATGCAGGATGTAGGATGTACATGAAGAGTACTTCTATAAGCTATCAGTTTCTAGGACGTCGGTTGATTTCCTGGTATAACAAGAAAAATCACTCAGTATCTACCTCGACAGCTGAAGCAGAATACATTGCGGCAGGTAGCTGTTGTGCACAGATCTTGTGGATAAGAAATTAGCTAAATGACTATGAACTTGCATTGAACAAAATTCTATTTTTTTACGACAACACAAGTGCTATAGCCATCTCTAATAATCATGTACAACACTCTTGAACCAAGCACATTGACATAAGGTATCATTTCATCAAAGAACATATCATGAACGGAACTGTGGTATTATATTTTGTACCAACAGAGGATCAAATAGCCGACATCTTCTAAAAACCACTTGATGAATCCACTTTATCTAAGTTGATTAGTGAGTTAGAGATATTAAATAATGACTAATTTTTTATCGCTAGAAGTTTATTTGAGTTCATTGATATTAAATGTTAATATTTGAAGAATTTATGAGATTCGAATCAACAGAATCCTAGGGCTTATGAATATTTGGGTAATTTATCTTGAGAATAAAATTAATACTCTTAATAAATAATTATTTCAGGTATAACATAAGCACTTATTTTTGTTAATTATATATATATATATAAGCATTTTTCTAAGGATTTGTATGTAAATTACTGTCTTATTTCTCTAATTAATTATTGCATTTTAATATTTATTTATTTTATTATTATTAATTAATCAAAAATTTGAATAATTTTTTTAATATTTTATTTCGAATTTTGGAACAATTAATAATATTTATATGTTTTTATTTGCATTTATGTATATATGTTATGTAAATATATTTATTTAGTTTAAGTTTTTGCAAGAAAGACTTTTGTTTTAATATTTTCGGCAAGACTTTTCAAAAGTCTTACCGAGTATTTTCTATTTTTTTTAAAAAGTCTTACCAATTAAAAGTCTTACCGACGATTTTTCATTTTACTTAATCATTTTTTTCCTTCTTTTTCAAAAGTCTTAGTAGCAGTTTATATACACGCACTCGCATATATATACACGCACATCATACCAGCAAGACCTTTTTAAAATCTTGTGAAAACCCTCGATTTTACACTTTCTACAACTGATTTCAGTTGGTGGTTACTTGATTTACAAGCTTTTGCTTGCTTGGTTACAATTTTCAGTCCAAGATTAAACTGAAACTCTGCCCGATTTTTGTTTAATCGAACTGCCTTTGTTTGTAGAATTAAAGGACTAATTTGGTTGTTAATTAGCTGATTAAAAGATTGTATTATTGTATCAAATTCGATTTAGGGCTTGTTGCTATTAAAGTCGAATTATTAGGGTAATTTTTTGATTATTAGGGTGTTAATTTTTCTAAATTTTGTGCTTAATTCAGATAAATTGGTGTGTAATTTAATTACAGTTGTTAAAATCCTCAAATATAATTCTAAATTAAAAATGGCTGCAATGTTTGTGATCGCCAAGAAAAATTTCATTGGGTATTTTGATCCGGAGAAGTTCCCTGAGGCTAAGTTTAGGTCATGGATCTATTTTACGAACAAATTCTCATTAGCAAGGACTGCTATTTCATTGGATACACCGCTATAAATTGAACCTCTAAGGGCCTTACACTCCACTACTAGGAATTGTATGAATGATAGGCTGGTTTAATTTTCTTTTAGAATAGGAGAAACAGAATACATAGTAGATGAGATTGACATAAACAGAGTGTTATGGTTCCCGACAGATAATTTTGAGACCCTACCTACAGCTGAAGATAAAACCAATTTCTTCAGGTCAATTCATTACCAAGGCATATTGGATCTTGTAAAGATGTCTAAATCCCAGTTAGTAAGTGAATGGGATTACTTCTTCAACACACTAACGAAAGTGTTCTTCAGAACTTTGGGTATTCTGTGGCACAAAACAGAATAATCAACTTCAGAAAACTGATCTTGATAGAAATCATTAGGAAAATGGGCATTGATGAGAGCAAATATTTGGGTGTAGATCAGAAAGTTACTTGTTTCTATCCAAGATTCTTGATGCTGTTAATGAATAATTTACTGTCAGATGAGGAAAAAGCTAGGTTTTTAAACAGCCCAGTGGAAGTTTTCCCCTCAACTCAAAATAATTTTTTCATAAGGCTCACCAACTTAGACAAATTTCCAAGAGTAGAATTTGTCACAACAGAATACATGGCTAACATTCTCAATCAAATTGCAAATCCTACATAGGCTCAACCGCTTTAGCAAGAGCCAGAATAAGTGCCAATGGAAGTTGAACATCCAGCTCAACTACTACTTGAAGCTGCTCAACTTGCAGACCAAGAGGCACAAGTAAATCAGGTAATATCCCACACTTTAGCTTCTAATTTCTTACCTTTAAATTTATCTGTGGCGGACTATGATTGGGGTCTTACACTTTAGGATTTCGACTATGAACCTGAAAACACATAGGTTCAATCCCAAGCTGAGTTAGAGACACAAACAATTTCTTCTTCTTGAACCTCCTTGAGTCAAATCAGAAAAAGGAAGAAACATGTTAGAAAAGTAAGGGGAAGAGGTCAAGTTAGTTTAGTGAATGAACCCGCAGCTCTGTCTCCACCTTAGAAAAGATCCAGAAATGAACCTGAGACAACTGCAGACCCATCATTATCCTCTCAATGGGATATGGACTTTGAAATGGCAATACAATAGGCTCTGGACTCACTCGATCAACTAGGTGATTCTATTTAAATTCACCGTCCGGCCGCGGCACCCTGTGAAGAGTCACACACACTGCTAACACTCACTCTAGAAGGACCTCAACTTTCAGAAACACAATGTAATGAGGGAACAACTAATGAAGAAGAAATTATTTTTGATTCAAACTTGTCAGATGCCACATTTTCAATGGACCAAGACATTCTTGATGCAGCGCAGCATCAGTTGCCTTTACAAGCTGTGCGGGGCACCACAGACTCTCAAGAGCCTTTCAATATATTGTCTAAGGTGGTGACCCTCTGGAGATTATTTATCCAGTTCCTTCCGAGAAAGTTCTCATATCCACTAGTAGATTTGAGAGGCAACCACTTCATAGAGGGAGTTGGGACTCCATTCAAGAAGTAGCTACGTCAGTAGCGAAGCCACTTATGGACACGCTCTCACATGCATCAGAAGAACATTACGAGTCATCAACTGCTATAGTATTATATACAGGTACAACAATGGATTCTGAAAAGGATCAAAACATGAGTGTTGTGAGGCAAACACTGATTGATATACATGCACCTAGAAATAGTGAAATAACCAAGAGTGCAAGCGAGGTGAGTGCACACACACACACATACACAGAGTAAACTATTATAAAAAATGGATGCTCTCCAGAAGGAAGTGTAGGTTGTTCAGACTGAATTCGCCCAAATGAAAGCACAAGCAGAAACAAGTTCTACATCTACCTCTGTAATAGAATAGCTGATAATCATGCGAAAAGATATGAATGAGGTCAAATCCAAAATTCTCCTTAAAACTCAAGATATCCAACAAGTACAAAGTCTGATTGCTGAGGATATGAAGGAGATAAGAACTATAAATGAAAGAATTGATGATGTTAAAAAGAGCTTGAATCAGCGTATCATTGAAAATGAAGAAATTTCAACCAAAAGATTCAACAAGCTGGAAAAATATATGATTAACTTAAATGAAGGGATGAAGCAGGTTTATGAAACCATGGAAAAATTAGTCAAATCTTTTGAAGCTTCAAGAGCTGTATAGGATCCCTCAACTAAGGGGGAGAAATAAAGAGAGAAAGTAAATGTAGCTGGAGCAGAATGAGCTACTAAAGACAAAGGCAAAGCTAAGTTGTATTCTGAAGATCAATTTCAATCAAATGTTCCAGAAGAACAGTACTATCATGAAGATCAATTTGTTGAAGATAGTGGTGTAGATGACACTTTCAATCCAGACTACTGCAGATCTGAGAAAGAAACTGTCTTATGTTAGGAATATATTCATTTGATGATGTACAAAAATACTAGAACAGGATCTAGCATAGTTTATCTATAACAAGTCTTTCTAGTCTCTGAACTTTTCTATAATTAGAGTCTAGATTGTAAACATTCATGTTTACATGTCATTTATACTTAGAAGATTTTCAAGAGAATTTGAACCAGAGTCTGGATGCATATCAACGTCTGGGAGTTGATCGGAGTCTATAGATTATCAAAGTCTATAGTATGTCAGAGACTGTAGATCATCAGAGTCTGGAGAATTTCAGAGTCTATAAAGTTGAAGCTATATTTGGAAGGTGATCAACATAAAGGGAAAACTTCGAAGATAAAGACAATTATATTGTAGCTATGCTATGGGAAGGAAAGAAAATTTCATAAGGAAACTGTCAACTAATAATTAGGAATTTTATTCCTATTGTAATTTGATTTTCTATTATTAGTTGATAGGCAGCTCTCTATATAAACATTCTATGTAACCTGATATTATTTGTCAAATTTTGTGAGAGCATAGAGATAGAGAGAGTTGCTGTGAAAACACAGAGAAGCTGCTAGAGTTTGTGTATACATTAGGAGAGCTTATATTCATATATAAATAATACAAACAGTATCCATTCATATCTTTGTATTTTTTTTCTTTGTTAATCATTCGAAGTAATTCTCTTTTACGTTTGATTTTAAAGCAGGCAAAAAGAGTACACAAGTATTCAACCCCTCTTCTACTTATGTAACTGAGAAAACAATTGGTATCAGAGCCAGGTTTAAAATCGATCAAAGATGTCTAGAAACAAAGATGACAATTCTAATATTCTGCCTTATATGAAGAATTTTTGCTTCCAAGAGAAAAAGAGTCTGATCTTGCCTATGAAGAGGCAATGAGGAAGCTGAAAGAAGACCAAGGCAAACAATGCTAAAACTGAGCAACTGAAAGCTCTAGTCAAGGTGAAAGCACAGGCTAAAAGAGAAGCAAGTTTAGACAAGCAGAATCTATGGGCTATTGCTGTAAAGGAGAAGATGAAAGATGTGAAGTTGAAAATATGTGCAAAATGGTCCATTGCCAGAGAAATCATGGACAAACTTCAGAAGGGCCCATTTGTAGATAGGCAAATAAAGTCACTTATCAAATGCTTGAAAAGTTCAAATGACAATATTAATAACTTTATGAAGGCCCTGATAGAAGAAGTTGATTATATCACTATGATAGTTGATCACATTCTTGAAGATTGGCATATATTAGTTTACACTCACATAAATGGCACATTCAGAGTTTTTATGGAGTTTTTAGAGCTAGATCTCTATTTGTGTTATGGACTTTGTTAAACAAAATGAAAAAAAGCTCAGAAGAAAATGAATTGCTAAGAGACAAACTCCGAGACTTTGCATGAGTTGTTAGTCACAAATCATTCTTGATCCACATGAAGTAAGATTCTTATCAAATAAGTTTTATCAGACTTTGAAGTCAGATGAGAAGTCCTTACAGAAATCAACAGTCAAATACATGATTGAGGTTGAGACGATACTCATAAATAAAGGATTCAGATCTCAAGAGAAGTTAGATGCTGCTGAAAAGATCTAGAAATTCTGTTTGACAAAGAATATTTCATCTTACATCCGGAAAATGTCAAAGATAGATTCAAATTAGCCATTTAATGTCCAAGAAGAAGAAGTAGATCCTGTTGAGCTGGAAGTGCAATGGTAATTAACACGTGCAGAACAAATACGGTTATATGGAGAATCCACTGCAACAAGACAATCAACCACTGAAGATATACCAAGGACACATGTGCATAAGAGTTATTATTTCCCTTAAGTACAAGTTTATAGAAGGGGGGTTGAATACAAACTTAAGAATTTTAAGTAATTCTTGTGGATTCAAGTTTGTACTTTGATGAGTTTGGTGTTTTCGTGTTTGGAAATAAGAAACTTTAATATATAACTAATTTATAGTATTGAACAACAAAATATATAAAATTACTAGTGGATTATTTCTCCACTAGTGAGTTTTTGCTTTCAATTTATCTTGGTAAAATTACCAAGCTACGTACAAGATATGAAACTGCACAAAAGAAAAGCAATACAATGGATTCTGACTTTTCTATGCTTTTTTTGTTTTTGTTCTATCTCACACTTACTTGTTACAATGAACTACTAAGACTATATATTGCAGTTCACATTATACATCTATTTTTCTATCGAATGATAATATGTAAATTAAAAATTACATTTTACAATATATTCACTAAAATAGATTGTAACTACTTTTCACAGTCTCCTTTGCATTTGTCTTGTTCTGAAAAAATCTTTGTCTTGATCTTTTCCTTGAAGACTGTGTTTTCTTGAAAGTCTTCACAATCCTGACAGAACTGTCTTCCATTGATTCAGTTTCTGCAAAGATCTCATAACTAGAAAATTGTTAAATATAATACCATAACTTTTTGTTATTTACAGTTCTTACATGTCGTATTACTTTCTTAGTTGTTAGTTGAGTTATCCTCTAGAAATTTGTGTGTTAAATGTTTAACAACAAATAGAAGGAGATTGAAAGGCATATGACGAGACCTATTTGTAATAATTAGATGGCATCTCAACTAATATAAGAAATAGCTGTAAATAATATAAATATGATAACAAGAATCAAGACGAAGAAAGTCAACTAGACACAAAGAATCAGATTGTCAGAAGTATTGTTATGAGGTTGCTACTCTACACTGGAAGAAGTTCATTAATATGTTCAAGCGTCGGTGAAAAATAAAGAAGTAATATTTCAGAAGAGTTCAGAAGACCAAAAAGATTCCAAATGGCTACTACAGAAAGATTGCAAAAAAAGAAAATTAAAGAGATAAAGCTAGAATAGAGATCAAGACAGAAGATCACAATTTTAATGTTAAAATATGAAGAACATTTGTTTTAGTGTGACACAAATGAACCATATAGTATATTGTGTGTCAACTATATAGATGAAGGTCCACCATCTAGTTCAGGTGAGTTTTTAGACAGAAGACAGTGAACACGAAAAGACTGAAGTCAAATCTACAAAGGTTGTGCAGTGAAGAAACTAATTAATTCTACTATCAAAAGTTAATTAATTATTTAATTTATCTACTTAAATTAATTCATCTTGAATTGATTTAATTTATAAATTATTTAATTAAATTTGGTGGAATTAATTAAGTTAAAGGGACCTTTTATTTATCATTTAAAGAAAGTCTTGCTGCACAATTTTAAAAAGTCTTACCGAATTTCAAATAAGACTTTAACAAAAAGTCTTACCGAATTTCTTTTTAAAGACTTTAATAAAAAGTCTTACCGAATTTTCTATTAAGACTTTAGAAAAAGTCTTATCGAAAATTGGATAAAGAAAAGTCTTGTAAGCCACTGAAAAAGTCCTACCGAATTTATAAATAAAAAAGGTCTTGCTGAGCTTTGAAGAAAAGTCTTACCGAATTTTTTAAAGGTCTTACCGAGTAAAAAAAAGTCTTTTCCAGCTTATTTAAAAAGTCTTGAAGGCTATTTTATAAAGTCTTATTAAATTTTTTAATAAGTTTTATTCAAATGTCTTGCTAGCTTCAACCCTATAAATATGAGGTCTTTGGCTTCATAATTCACGTTGTTGAAAACATTCAAATTCAGTAATTTGTCTGCATTATAATATTCACAGACTTTTTGTGTTGGTTTGAAATATAATTGTTAAACAAGAACAATTCATGTCAAAATCGTTCTAGAATACTTTATCAGTTATATACATTTTTCATCATATTAATTTTGTAATACTTTTTAAGTTAAAATCATATCTTCTACTTGAACAGTATTTCAATGAAATTAATATTTTGTGATTAATTAAAATAATATTTTTAAATCCAAAATTTCATGATTAAATATAGATATTGTATTCAACTCCCCTTCTACAATATCAGGGACCAACAATACCGGCATGGTCTCATCCCACTTTTGATTTTTTGTCTCTTAGTGACTTTCAGTTACCAATAACACATTTGCAACAACAATCAATGGAACCTGAACTTAGAAAGCAACAACATGTACAACTGGAGCAACCTTCAATTGAGCAGCACCAGCAACCCTCGGTTGATCTGCACCCACATTCAAATATTGATATGCAGCATCAGTTACCAGTTAATATGCAGCAATAACCTGTAGTTGATCTGTAACAATAGCCTGAAGTTAATGTGCAATAACTACTAGTTGATCAGCAGTAACTAGGGGTGTACACGGATCAGGTTGCGCAGGTTGGTGAATTTTAACAACCTAATCCAATTTAATCGGGTTTATAAATTTCTAATCCAACCCTTAAAAATAGAATTTGTAAACCAACCCATTTAATGTATTTTAGTTTGGATCGGATTGATTGGGTTAATAAATATATAAATAAATTTTTATCAAAAGAAAATAAAACTGAAAATGAAAGTTCAAAACAAAATGAAGATAGTTCAAAAAAAATATTACAATCATTCATGCAACATAACATAGCATAGGTCTTGAATATCTGAATTTTAACACATCAAAAGAAACTGATTAAACACTAGACATAGTCATTAGATTTGAACTGTATCATGACATAGATGAATCAATCATTAAAATTCAATGATGTTGATATTCTTAGACATTTGTGTTATTTATTCATTATCTTATTTTTAATCGGACCTGTTAGATTTGATCGAATTTTAAAAATTGAAACTCATGTTCAACCCATTAAAAACTGGGTTGATGTTTATTCAATCCGAGTATATATCGAATTGGAAAAAGTTAGTTTGGATCAGCCGAAAAATGATCAATTTGGATTGGATTGGTCCGGTGGCCAAACCGTGTACACCCCTAGCAGCAACCAATAATAGATGAATAAAAGTCTCCGCTTGAGCAACAACTGAAATCATAACAACAAATAGTGAAGTTGCAATACGTTAACAACACAACTACTAAGAATATTTAAGATGGTCAAGATCTAAAATACTATTCTTTCTTTTCCACTAAACTATATATATAAGAAATAAAAGCCAAAAAAATTTCTAATTACAAGAGAACAATAACATAGACAAAATAGAAGTCTGCCACTAAAACGTATATAGGCAACTTTTTAGTTTTAGTCTAAATGAATAAAAATCTCTTCGAATATATAGACCAAACTTACAGGCATACTTAAAAGTATATATTTAAGGTTTTAAAGGACAGAGGTCTAGCCACTAAAGACTACAAGAACTAGGGATGCCAGTTTTATCCGACCAGATGGATACCCGACCTATTCCGACCAGTTTGGATTTTCCCGATCATGATTTTTTGAATTTAAATCTTATTTTTAGACTCGAATGAATTTGGATCTGGATTTGAATCTTATGTATTCTGAACCGATACCCGACCCGAAACCTATTCAAACTCGATCCAGACCCGAGATCCGATAAAACCCCGATATATATATATATATATATATATATATATATATATATATATATATATATATATATATATATATATATATATATATATATATATATATATATATATATATATATATATATATATATATATATAATTCTATAAGAAACTCATCTCACATTGAGTACTCGGTAAAACATATAATATATATATATATATACACATATAATACATAATATTTTTTATGATATAAACATGTTTTACAATATGTTCTATATACTATATTATTCAATATATGTTCTGTAATTTATTTTTTAATATATTTTTAAACATACTTTTAATATGTTCACTCTTATGTTCAGTACTACTATACTTTTACTTAACATATTTGTAATTTTTTATAACATTCTTAATATATATTAGCATTCAATTAAATATCTAATTTATATAATTGAACCTTAATAATTAATTGTATCGATCAAATTAAAAAAATTAAAATATTTTGACAATAGTTTTGGGTCCGGGTCCGATCCAAATTTTCGAGTTTCGGGTTTTACCCGATTCGATTCGAAATTCATTGGATCGGGTTCGGGGCTCAATTTTCGGGTCTGGGTAAAGAAATTGGGTCTGGATCTAGATATTGAAAAACCCGACCCGATCCAACCCGTTGCCATCCTTAACAAGAACAAAGTCCAATTTAAAAATCATTTCACAAAAAAATGAAAATAAAATAAAAAAACAATGACTTTAACCTATATGTAATCAGAGGGTAGTAAAATCATTATGCTACTGATTTCAAAATAAAAATTGATAGTAGACTAATAGAACAACAAGAAAAGAATAGATGTCATAACAGTGAATCTTGTTTACCTTGGAATATTCAGTTTAGACATCTTTCGATGTTGTGACAAGTTAATTTTGGGAATTCCAGCCAAAAATTGAAGTATTCCCATATCTTAAGTCCTAAACCATAGTAAAATCCTTCTTAAGAGTTTTCATTCTAGACTCAATGTGTGGCTTCCCCTTCAGGCCTGAATTAATATTTTGATGTTCAAAGAGTTCTCAAGAAATACTAAATATCCTGGCTTAAAACCGTTATCTACTTTGTATGTGCCATTGTTCACTTGTTTTAAAAGAGATTCAACCAATTTTTCATCTTCTAGTTTATGCCACTTCCTTTTCTTTCCTGCACCTCATTTTGTAGTATTATCAACACTTGACTCCATACTTGTATACTTTCTGAAACAGTCAGAAATTAAAAACTTCAAAGTGTTAATATTTTAATAGTTAGAAAGTTAGCAAACACGTATCCAGAATCAAAAAATTGAATTGCAATAATGTGGGGGGAAATGCTCAATTTTCAAAGAACTGGAATATGGACTGCAGTATAATACTGCAGTTACACCTGAGCAATAATATATGTCGTAAAAAATAGATCAAACTAAAAAAATATGAACAATAATTGACAAATCAGAAGGCTAGTATCACTTGTAGGCTACATGCAGTAGTAAACAAGTAGTTCATATTAAATGCAGAAACAAAAATAATATCCAGATTACATAAGGTTTTCAACATCACTAGATCAAATCTAATTTAAAACTTAACACAATCAACTAAATTGACTTCAATAATCTAATCTAGTAATTCCACTCAAACATCGAATTAGCAAGGTTGCTCTAAATCTCGTCCACTCTTTTGAAGCACTGATACTTGTGATATGATCCTCAACTGCCTCATATTCATTTGCCTTATGTTGGTCCTAAATTCCTTCCTTATCAAAATTAATCTCAGCTTGATCGAATGCCATTTCAATTCGTATGTAAGTGTGAAGAATGCAACATGCTAAAACAATCTGATTTTGTGTCTTTACGGGATAAAATGATGGACATCTAAGAATTGTCCATCTCTTTTTTAAAATGCTAAAACACCTCTCAATTACATTTATATCCGACGAGTGTACTATGTTAAAGTATTCAAGGGCAGATGTGGGTGGATTCTCGTCATCCCAATCATTTAAATGATACATTTGCCCTTTACGAGGTGCTAAAAAACCTTCTCCATTAGTATATCCCGCATCAACTAGATAATAAGTACCTTTATGATAAGATAAATAAAGGATATGTCATGTAAAATTATAATATTTGTTGTATAATGAATAACAATGAAAATTTTAGTTAATTATCAGTCTGGACAATGAATCCATGTCTATATATAACATCCATAAGTACTCTACCAACCGTAGCTGATCCTTCCCTTCCGGTCAACACATATTGAAATTCTAAATTTGGTGAACAAGCTCCAAGTATATTTGTTGTAAGTTCACCTCTTCTGTTTCAATACTTTGGTTTATCTTCTATACGGATAGTCATCTTAGTGTGTGGCACATCAAAAGTTCCTAAACAATTCTATGATAAAAATTTGTAATATATATAAATTTACATAACAACATACATGTCATGTAAACAAAATACAATTTACTATATATTAAGTATACCTTGAAATAATTCCACTTTTTATCGGTTGAGTCATTTTAATTGGTTCGAGTTTCTTAAAATAATTTCCTTGCAACCTTAAAACCCCATTTAGTACCTCATGAAAACACCTAGTAATTGATTCTGTTGATCTTTAAAAGTGTGCATGAATATCTCTCATTTTTTAGTGGTTTCCTAAAATATATAGAAACACAACAACTTTTTCAACCATGTTAACATATCTACTCTCTTGTATATAACCCCTAGATTCCAACACATAACACAATTTATAAAATGATATTTAATCCATTCAAAAATTTTTAACACAACTTGTGCTACCCTCATTAATCAACCTATGTATATATTGAGTTCTCTCCAACTCTCTCAAAGTCCTTTTTGTCCTCAATAGACATAGATAGAAAAGTTGGAAAATAAAATTAAAAGACAATATCATTCGCATCCACGTTGTATACATTAAAATAGCTTTCTTCTTCTGAATTTGTTGAATCATAACTAATGAAAGTTGGGTCATTGTTGCATTTCCATTCAAAACAGCAGCAATCAACACGTATTAAAACATAAAAAACATTGACAACTAATAAACTGATATTAGAAAAATTCCACAAAAAATAAAATCGTGCCACCAAACATATCGGAATTATTGACAATAAATATATAATCAAAATCTGTAACCTAATCATATTATACCATGATTTACTAATACAAACACAATTAATAGCTAGAGCTTCAATAGATGCATAACTATCCTTGCATGATAAAGAGAGATAGAGAAGGAAAGTAAGAAAAAAATAGAAGGAGATAGATATAGAAAGAAAGCGAAAGAGATAGAGGGGAATGGGGAGAATGAGAGAGAGAGAGAGAGAGAGATCTAACCTGGAGATATCGAGAAATTGAGAAATTAGAAGGACTCCAGATCGATCGTTTCTTTTGTTTCGTCTCTTTTGCCTCAGACATTTTAGGATTGGAATGGAAAGGAATGACTCTGTACCAAGTGCTTTAAAAGGAATGAATTTTAAATATATTAGCCTAAACGGAATGGACCAGGACAAGTCATTTCATTCTGTTGGTCCAACCAATAATTTATTTTTTCATTGAGCCCAGAATGGTCATTCCATTCAGCCCAAAAACTATTCCATTCAGCACAAGTGAATAGAACCTTAGAGATTATCTTATGTGTTGCTTGATCTGGTTCTAGTTTTCTACTGCTTATAAATTGATCCACGTATATATCTGTTAGTTGATAAAATGATGTGATTGAATTGTTAGAAAGGTGTTTATATGATTGAAGAGTAGGTCCAACCAAACTTGATTCAAAGCCTTTACACGTACAGGCTTCCCTAAGCTCCCTAGAAATAGCAATCATGAACATTATCAGCTTGTAACTGACAATATGTTTAGATCTCTACTAAGCAATGCTATCCACAAATGGAGAATCCACGAAGCTGCTTGGTGGACTCTTCTTGATGGGTGCAAGAACTCCTCAAATGCTACTGATAAGAGCTTACATATCCCTAAGCTTTCTAACTACCATATGTTTAACGAGCTCTTCTAGTGTGAGAGCCTTATTGTTTCCTGCAAGAGTAACCGAATGTGTCTTAATGGACATGAAATTAATAATATGGTTAGAGGTTAACTGATTGACATCCTTCATGGTCTGATCAGGGGCGTCGGTAAACTCCTTTGTTGGAGGAGGTCTGACGATACCATCAAGGTCGACGACTGTAACGCTGGTAAGTATCGTGCCACTAGATCCCCCAAGATCTTCTGTGGGCGGGGTTAACTAAATGTTAGAGGCCTTACTGATTTGTCATGTTGGAGTTGAATCCAAGGCCTACATTGGACAAACAAGTGAATCAACTCTTCATGTATGTGCTGCACTCAACATGGAGTTGTGTTTTCCTCAAAAATGTTATGTTCTCTTGTCGCATGACTTATAGGTTTTGTTTGTTACCTTCATTTTATCCATCAAGATGGTGAACTGGGTGATCTCTCCTTCTTCGATATTAGCCATGGGTGGTAGAGTATGGTAATATTGTTCCTACAGACGGCGCCTCAATATAAACGCAAGAAATCTATGATCATGTCGATTGATACGGGAACGACACTTACTAACTACAAACAAGAAATGAGGAAAGAACGTTAGGCACAAGGGACAACGGGGATGGTGGCGCCCGAAAGGACTCCGACGCTCAAGTCAGTGGAATATTTAAATAATATAATTAAAAACAAATAAAATAGAAAAGAGATAAGATAGATTGAATTCGGCTGTCAGACGATAGGATATGGCCTTCTATGAATGAAGGACTGGCCTCATATACATGAGTTAAGTTATATGGAGACTGCCTTTTTATTGGAGACGTTGAAGACATCGCAGACCTTATATGTATTGCTTGCTGAACATTGCAAAATATATTGTTCTGTAAAATATGTTCTACAAGCAGTACATATATGATCTTCGACGTCTCCAACAAAAATGCGGTCTCTATATAACTTTTCCCTATATATATGTAGACATATATGTTCTCCAATTAGTACTCCATTTAAGGTTCTTCATATAACTTTTGCCATATATATATATATATATATATATATATATATATATATTATTCTTATTAAATATAAAGATCGTGAAACGAGGATCGGGGATCGGGCCGGGGAGATACCAATACTCGTTCCCGTCCCGCCCTCAAATTTTTATGATATCTCTCCCTTTTCCCCGGCCCGTACCCGAAAAAATAGTTGAATCCCCACATTGAAAGCGAGGATCGGATCGTGATCAGACGGTGCGAGAAGAATATTCATCCCTATATTTGAGGTAAGCTCCATGATATCCAAATATTTGAATATCCATGTTTATCATTCATATATATATATATATATATATATATATATATCCATAATTTATTTGAACGTTCCAAATGAGTTGAGTTGTATACAGTTGACTCCATTGAATATTCCAATAGTTACATGGGATGATAGTAGTGTTGTTCGTAATATACAATTGATCCAAATGTTATATTTGGGTATGAGAATAAATTTGAAAAATATGAAACATATCTAAAGAATATGAAAACTGGTCTGAAGATTTAAAGGCTTAAATTTTCAGAAAATATTAAAAAAGGGTTTTTGACGGAAGCATGTGTTTCTTGTAAAATTAGTTATGGTTTAAACTAAAATGTTTATATGAGAATGGGGGTATTTGAAAATAGGGTTTAGAAAAAGAATTGAAGAATAAAAGATGTGAAGAGAGAGATTGAGAAGGGAGGGAGACTTGATCAAAAATTATGGCCCCGTTTGGCTGGACTTAAATTTAAAATAAGTAACTTATTTTAATTTTTTTTATACATATTTTCAAAAACAAAATTTAGATAAATATTTATTTTAAAATTTTAAAACCAAATATGATTTTCAAAATTGAAAATAAGTTACTTATTTTCAGAAAAAGTACATACATACTAACTTTTTCTGGAAATAAGCACTTATTTCCAGCTGATAAGTCCAGCCAAACGGGCACTATATCTTACTTTAAAATGTAAAATTCTATAAAATCAAATACAAGTTTTATTAACATAATATTTTCAATTAATGAGAAAAGGGCCAAAATATCATAATTTAAAGTCTAATGGCCCAAATAATCATCGTCCAAGTAGTTGGCCTAGTAGGTCACTAATAAGCGTTAACTTTTCTTGTGTTTATGCTTTTTTCTAAATTAGCAATGCTTCGGTGCATGTGTGTCATAGAAGAGAAGTGATAATGGACATATTAATGTGACTGCGTGTTCAATTTTTATTTAACCAATCTTTTTTAAAAGCCCGAGGACATGATTGCATAACATAACGGGTCATATATGAAGGGAAAACGCATTTTTTTAAATGTGTGCCAGTATATAACGCAAATTCAATATGCTTTTATGAAAAAATGTTTTTTTCATAAATTTTAATTAAAATAATTAATAAAAAAACGCATCTTAAATTTACATTTCTTAAAAATGCGTTTTTACGTGATATAAATGATCATTTTTTTCAGTTGTGATATTTTATACCATTCACTTCAAACTATGATAAAAAGGGCCAATACTCTTAATTATTTAGTTCATTAATAGGTGAGTTAATGATGAAGTGTTGAGAATTAAATATTAAGAAGATGCTTACTATTGTTTAGTTGACACAGAGTATATATATATATATATATATATATATATATATATATATATATATATATATATATATATATATATATATATATATATATATATATATATATATTTCCCTCGCTGAATTTGTCTTCAAAATTGTAATCGGTGATTAAATTTTGAAATTTCATAACTACATTATCTATCCCGTTTACTATTTTACTAATCATTATTTTAATTTTCCTTCAAAATAAAATGATGATTAAACATCTGGCAAAAAAAATGATGATTAAACTCATATCACCTATATTACCTGTTGAATATTATAAAATACGAATAGAAATGAAAATAAATATTAGAATCTAATAACATACTTTAATCCAAGTCTAAAGAGATAATGAATGAAAATTCAAATGATTACGAAACATATAAAAGTAGATAGAGGGAATTCAAATTCATGCATCGATTTGTGTTACTTTTTCCCAAAATAAGAATCGCCTTAAAAAATTAGTAATGCAACATACTCATTCCATGAAATCATCAATTATGACACTAAATTCAAAATAATTCATCCATTCATGTTCAAGAGACTCATGTAAAGCCATAGAGGTTCGTTATAATACTAGAGAAGATATCGAATGTAACATAATAGTTAATACACATTTTTAATAAATCAAAGTCTTGAAAAGACATCACCATGAATTGTCCAGTAGAACAACATCATACGAGAAAAAGTTTTTGACGATAATATTTCTTTCATAATTTCATTCAACTCGTTAATCAAAATAAATTTAATTCATATATATCATTTGTCGTTCCTTTCACCCATTGTATGATAAACAAAAGACAATTATACAATGTCAAAATTCCGGATGTTAATATAATCATGTATTCGATTTTATATGAAATTTTATATTCTGATATTCGTATGTGAGGCCTCATTTATAAATTCATTTATGCAATTATACACAATTCACTATATTTTTGAAATAATGAAAGTCATACTTTTTAAAATATATAATAAAATATTATATTCATGATACATATCATATTAAATTCATATACTATTTTTCATATATAAATTTCCTTTTCATATAAGACAATACATTAAATGTACATTGCCCATATTTTGGGTGTTGGACCCATATGACACATAAATGTGCTAAAATGCCCAAAATGACATAAACGAGAAAGATGGTCCCAAATGACACATAAAACGCTACTCCATGTAGCGTTCAGGCTGCGTAGTCAAGTAAACACCAGATCGTCTAGCGTTTAGGACCCTAAACACAACTCAAAGTTCAGTTTTAGCTTAATTCAACAAAATAACCTATAAATCAGGGAGGAAATTGGTCAAGTGAGGAACGCTTTCGATGATGAAATCATCATCTTGATTATCGACTTGCTTTGCAATTGCGCTCTCGGTTGCTTGTTTCGCAAACAACTTAGTGGTTTATACCTCAATTTTTTGCACAAATTTGAAGAATAAAAAGTGTCGGTGATTGTAGATAGAGAATGTAAGGAGTAAGGTTTAGCGAGAGTGAAAGAGAGAGATATTCTGATCGCAGATGATGGAATATACAGGAGCCTACTAGTAGGGCTGCACAAAGGGTCAAAACCGGACTAAACTAGACCAACCCAGACTGAAACCCGGAAAATTTTAAATGTGTAGACCGGAGACCGGACCGGTAATATTCGGTCTTTAGGACCGGACTAGATTGGTAAAACCCGGACTAGAATCGGACCGATATGGACTGGTTAATTATTATTTATATATATTATATATTTATAGCATTTGTATTTGTATACTAAGTGCAAAAAAATAAAAAATATTTTAGAAATTAATATATATTTAATAATAAATATATCTCTTATTTTTTATACGATAATAATAATTTATATATATATATCATTTTTAAATATATAGACTAAATAAATTTATTATTTAATTTGTTATATTGATTATTATTATATATACTTTATTCTATGATATTTCAAATGATTAAATTATAATAAATTCTAACATTTTATCCTTAAATTAAATGATTTAAGGTATAAAATAAAAACAATATAATTATATATATATAATCCGGTCCGGATTTTTTTAAGGTTTGGACCGGATCGAAGATCGGATATTTTTGATTTTATGGACCGGAAATCGGACCGGATATTCCGGTCCGGTCCTTGGACCGAAAGACCCGGTTCAGTCCGGTTTACAGGTCCAGACCGAAAAGTTGTGCGGCCCTACCTACTGGATTCGTTCAAATCGTCAAAAATGCTAATGACGTTTTAGCCTATAAACGCTATTTCGTGCAGTGTTTTCGCCTATAGATGAAAACGGAACTTGAAGTGCAGTTGTGCTATTTGGAGCCTTATTTCTCACTTGTGACATTGTGGGCATTTTGTCTACAACATGTGTCATATGGGTACTTTTCTCCCATATTTTACACCATTTCAAAATCAATAAATGGAATTAGCGTCAAAATGCTTATGAGTATGTATTTTACAAATTTAAATCAATCATTGATCTTCAAGCTGATTTAAGTTTATTTAAAAATACTTTTTCAAGATATAGTTTGTTAAAAGAGATGGTATAAATTAGAATATAATGAGTTACTTAAAGTAACTTGAATATGTTTTTTAACTTATTATTATTTATGTTTGATATGGGTAAAAATAGCCCGGAGGAAATAATAAATATAGCATTTATTATTTCATTTATTAGACCTGGTATGGTCCAAAGGTTTGGGCCCTTGAAACGAACTAGGAAAATAAATCCTATGATCAACTGGATTTGTAATCCAAGGAGCAACTGGATTTGTAAGTCTAGCCCACAAGTTATGTTGAAGCCATAGGCCCACTAAGCCTTTGCTATTAATTAATTTCTTAATTAATTAATAAAGGCTCAGTAAAGGCCCAAGAAATCTATTGAAGGCCCTCATCCTAGAAGGATCTAAAAACCCTAACGTGGGAAGAGTCCAATGAGGACCCTCATTCCTAAAAGGTTTCAACAACCTTGTCACTAAGAGACTTGGCCATCACGTCTCGTTAATTCTAATCTAATTCCAAGGCCCTTGTGAGTCTATATAAAGGGCCTAACCCCTCAACATTAGAACTAGGTTTTTTAGCTTGATTCTCACACACATTGAGATACGTAGGCAATTAACGAGGACCTGAGTTAGTCAGGAAACGTTAGTGCAGCCATTAAAGCTCGAAGCTCTCTCAAAACCTAGCATTAATTACATATTAAATACACCTAATTTTTAATCCGTAACATTTGGTGCCATCTGTGGGAAGACGAATAACAACCATGGCAAGAACATGAAGTACCGGAGCACCCTCGAAGGAGAGATCCCTGACACCACTGCTAACACCAACGTTCCCCCTACTATGACGCATGAACAAGGAGCTATTATTCCAACCACCTCCGTTGGAATCCCTGAAGCAAGTACCCGGCGTGTCGGGCCCCTCAGCATCGTCGTTCGTCCTTCCAACCCTGATGTGTCTATCCATGCTTCGATCCTCCACTCCAGGTAATTCCGCCCCTTGGTACAACTTTTATCGCTCCTCCTACCTTGTAGGTCTTGTCTGCTATAACGCTCGACCCTCTCTACGGGCTCCCGAGAAACTATGAGCCCTCTTACGAGCAAGGGCTTCTTCCCCACTATGCCTCACGACGAAGGAGTCGGGACTTTTCAAGACCATACTCTACAAACGATGATGAATCGTCTGACGAGGATATTAACCCACGAAGGAGGCGACTCGGTAAGGAGCCTCTTGGAGGGAGGAGTACCAAGCCCCGAGGGCCTGAAAATAATGACTCCCTGGACCTTCAAGAAAGAATATGTGCTCATGAAGTCGAAGCCCAACGGCTGAGGAAAGACCTGGAAAGGGTGCTAGTGAGGCGACAACGCCCCAGAGTTGAGGGGGCTGGAGGATCGATAAGAAACACACCTGTGATAGATTTGGATGATCCCCCAACCAGGAGGCGAACAAGGACAAGTCATGTTAGGGCTGACCCCCAAGACTTATTACCACTTGGAGATACTGATGACCCCACTCCCTCTTTCACTGAGAATATAATGAATGAGAAGATATCAAGGAAGTTTAAGATGCCTACAATCAAGGCCTATGATGGAACGAGAGATCCCTCAAATCATGTTCTCACGTTCTCTAATGCACTGTTGCTGCAGCCCGTCAATGATGTCGTCGAGTGTAGGGTGTTCCATCAAACCCCGAGCGGTATGGCTCAAGGATCTAAGCAGGGCTTTCATTGGTCAATTCATCAGCAGCAAGACTCATGAGAAGAGCTCAGCTTCACTAATGAACATGCATCAGGGGAAAAGTGAGTCCTTGAGGGACTATATGAACAAATTCACGAAGGAAACTTTAAAGGTCCCCGATCTAGATCAAAAGGTAGCTATGATAGCCTTACAACAAGGGACTTCTGACGAAAATTTCAGGAGATCATTAGCCAAGAGGGCCCCTGATAGTATGAATGTGCTCCAAGAGAGAGCTGGAAACTATATCAAAGTCGAGGAAAGTATGAGGAAAGTCCAAGGGTTTCAAGCCTCGAGCACCTACTCTAAGAAGCGACCGACCGATACTGAGTATACTGTCGATACCAAGTATGCAAAGAATGATGATGTTAATGACTCCAAAAAGAAAGAAGGATCCAGGTTCACCGAGTATGCAAGGCTAAACACCGCTCGTAGCCAAATACTGACGGATATTGAGAAGGGAAAAGACCTTCGATGACTGAAGCCACTAAAGACTGATCCTGAGAAAAGAAATAAAAACGCGTACTGCCGGTTCCATAGGGATATGAGACAAGACACTGATGATTGCCGCCAGTTAAAGGACGAGATATAATTTCTGATTAGAAGAGGAAAGTTGGAAAAGTACACCAAGGAGGGTACTAGACATGACATAGGTCATAATGACAAACGGAGGGACTCAGATCCCAAAGACAGAAATAATCATCCTCGAGGGCCTGTGATCAATGTGATTTCAGGGGGACCAACTACTGCGGGTAACTCCCGAAATTCCAAGAAGGCGTATGCCCGTGAGGTAATGAGCATTATAGGAGAACCTCCTAAAAGAGCAAGGACTGAGGTCTCTTTGTCGTTTAATGATTCTGACCTGAAAGGGGTGAGGTTTCCCCATGATGATCCCTTGGTAATTACTCCTGTCATAGGAAACTTTCATGTGAAAAGAGTTTTAGTAGACAATGGGTCGTCTGTAGACATCCTGTTTTATGATGCTTTTGTGAAAATGGGATATAATGATTCGCAACTGACCACCTCCAACATGCCTATCTATGGTTTCAATGGAGTGAAATCTGGGATTGAGAGAATTATACAATTGCCCATGACTATGGGCAAAGAACCTCGACATTCCACTCAAATGCTGAATTTTCTAGTTATTAAGGCAAGCACTACCTACAATGCGGTCCTTGGGAGGACTGGGCTACATGCTTTCAAGGCGATAGCCTCTACGTACTATCTGAAACTCAAATTCCCGACTTGGAATGGAGTAGGAAAAGAGAGATGAGATCAAAAAATAGCCATGAGTTGTTACGTGGCAGGCTTGAAACCTAATGGCATTAGGGGCAGGTTCTCCCTATCTAAGACATTTATGTCAGGGATCGAGAAAAAAGAAGGGGTAAGCCCGCAGAGGACTTGGAGCCTGCTCCTCTGGATCCTCTAGATCACGAGAATGTGACATATGCGGGGACTTCATTCCCCAAGGACTTGAAACAACAACTGGTTCAATTCTTGCAGGATAACAGAGATGACTTTCCTTGGACAACAGCCGCTCATTACGCATCAATTGAATGTGAACCTTAGAAGGACAACAGTCAAGCAGAAGAAGAGAAGTTTTGATCCTGAAAGGAAAGAGGCCATTAAACAAGAAGTAGAGAAATTGTTGGAAGCTGGATTTATTGAAGAGATTCAATTTCCTGAGTGGCTGGCTAACCCTGTGATGGTCAGGAAGAGCAATGGAAAGTGGAGAATGTGCGTGGACTTCACCGATTTGAATGATGCATGTCCTAAGGACTATTTTCTCTTGCCAAGGATAAACACGTTGATATATGCTACAGCTGGGCACGAGATGTTTAGCTTCATGGATGGCTTTAGTGGCTACAACCAGATCAAAATGCACCCCGATGACATTCCTAAGGTATCGTTCATCACCGACTTTGGTGTTTTTTGTTATCAGGTTATGGCTTTTGGGCTTAAGAATGTAGGAGCCACGCTTCAAAGGCTTGTGAATAAAATTTTCAAGCACCTCATCGGTAAGACCATGGAAGTCTATGTTGATGACAGGGGCGATCATCTTGAACACATGAATGAGGCATTTGAAGTCTTCACAGACCAACTCCTGAGAAACATATTGCACAGTCCCAAGGCCAGTGGGAGGCTAATCAAATGGACTATTGAGCTCGGAGAGTTCGAAATCAGATACAAGTCAAGAACGACCATCAAGGCTCAAGCTCTAGCTGACTTCGTGGTTGAATGTACCATCCCCAACCAACAAGTTGGGAGGCAAGAAGAGGATAAAGAAACTGGAAAGAAAGAAAAAGAGGAAGAACTCAAAGAATACTGGGTACTCTTTTTTGACGGAGCTTCGAAAATGGACACTAGCGGAGCTGGCCTGGTTTTGCAAAGCCCGGATGGGTTTGTTGTCGAATATGCAATCAAGTTGGATTTTTCAACTACAAACGAGGCAGAATACGAAACTTTGATAGCTGGGCTTGGCCTGGCCAGAACCCTAAGGGCGAAGAATTTGAAGGTATGCGGCGATTCAAGGTTAGTAATCTCTCAAGTAAATGGGGAGTTTGAGGCCCATGAAGAGACTATGGCAAAATATTTGAGAATTGTTAAAGCTCAAGCCACGCAGTTTGAAGAATGCCACTTTGAATATATCCCAAGAGAGGAGAATGTGAAGGCTGATGTCTTTTCTAAATTTGCATCATCAGAAGTTGAGAGTTACTATGGCAGTGTTTATTTCCAGGTCTTGAAGACCCCAAGCATTGATGTTAAATTAATAGCCCCGATTGGTTTGGGAGCATGTTGGATGGATCCCATCAAGCTCTACTTAGAAACAGGGAAAACACCAACCGACCCCGTGGAAGCACGCAAGCTATCAATGAGGGCCTTGAAGTATGCCCTCATAGAAGGAATACTCTATAAGAAATCAGAAGTTGAGAGTTACTTTCCATTGCAGACCGTATTTTTACAATGATATTCAAAAGATCGTAAAATCATAAAAAAAATAAAAAAGTATTATTTTTTATAAATAACCCATAATTAAATTAATAAAAAAATCCGTGAAACGGGTTAAAATCTAATATGGAAGACATAGTATAGATACACATCCAGGTCTTTAACAAACATAGGTAATTGCAGTAATACATGCAGTAGTTTCCCTCGCAAGAAGATTCAAAGTACAATGAGTTTTCTATATGAGAATGCTAATTGCGGTCGTGAGATGTATTGCAGTCTTGCAGACAGGATTTCCTAAATCTTAAAGTGCAGACTCCCCATGTGAGAATGAAACCATACTCTAATAACTCGAAAAGTAATTGCCATTTCAGTTTAAAAAACAAGTCAGACTTTCGTTTTTTTAAAACTAAAAAGGCCCTTTATTCGGAGCCATTTTGTTCTAATTTGTGATATTTGAACCATTTTTCTTATAAAAAAATGCTACAGAATTAATCAAATTTTAAGAGAAGTAACGCACTCTTATCGTTCTATAAGTCTTGGGTTCAATTTCTGCTCACCTGAGAATTATTAGAAAATGAATTACTACTCTATAAACTTATAATCTTACTAAAAAAAATAAAGTTGTTGTTTCTATTAAAGGCAATCTACAATGTAGTTAAGATGCTAGCAAAATTATATCATGTGAACATTGCAATTTTCATTTTTCCTATAAAGAGCAAGGAAAACAGTCGCTATTTTGCCTTCAAAATTACTCCTTGTTCCTAGATGCACGATCTTTCCTATGGCCACCAAGAATACGAGAGATTTGCAAACCTCTGCTAAATGCTTGGTTGAATAGCATACGGGTCTGAAACTCTGAAACAAATGGAAACCAGGCAAGAAAAGCAACCGGGGTGAAAAGAAATAAACCCATCACAATCTCATAACCTCGGGCAAGTGTCCGAACTGATCCCCAAAAGCCACATCGATGAACAACAGGCTTGCATGCCTGTGCAATCTGGTAGAAAAATAATTATGTTATATTTTAGGATAAAATTAAGCATGCACTACATATTCATATAGGTTAAAAAATGACAAGCACAAATGCACAACTTTCAGACTATCATGTGAAAAGGTGTGCATCAGGAAGTTTCTATAATCTAGGCTTTATCATTTGTCTGGCTAAGAAATAGATTGAGAATCCTAAACTGATTATGCATCTATAATCTATTAAATAACCATCTAAAACCTTTGTTGTACAAATAAGCAAGAGATAATGTCATTCCTACAGACAAAAGAACTTCACAAGATTAATCTGGTAGCTGCTACTGAAATTTCAAAACAAATGATAAAACGATGTACAGTATGATTAGATAATTATACTGACCAGAAGCAAACCCCAACCGGTTGGCATGAAGGCAAGAACACAAACTATGATATCCTGCACTGTCATGTGGGGGAGCGCGATCAAGGTTACCAAGATAGAAATAAAAGTAAGAAATATCAATCCTTTGATGAGCCGAAATACAAGCTGAAAGTTTGCGCTAAATTTTCGTCGTCCAACGGATATAGTCTGGAAAAAGTTTACACAGGTTCAGAAATCAAAGCTTTCAAACTGATCACAAAATACAATGGCAATCTGAAGAAGTCAATAAGATCCAACTGCAACTTGTACAACTTAACCCATGCTAACAAAATAATGAACAGATATACCGTCAACTGAATAATATCCATGCAAGAATCTATAATACAAAAATAGATAACAGCTCAAATAACCATACTAAACTGCATTAAATGATTGGAGGATGTCAAGATATTATTGGGTGCTTCTCACTTTGTACTACTGTGAACAGTCGTGCAATTAGCTTGACTAACAAGAGTTCATATATAACTAGGTCAATAAAAGTTTATATAAAAATAAAACACATTAATATCTTATAAGGTATATATAATCTCTTTTGTAGAGCTCAGGAATATGATTGTCCTTCCACACTTGCAAAAAATACAAAGTACAAATGTATATTTTTCTCTCACCTTCATCACGAACAATATCAAAAATATCACCAGCCATGATATGCCATAAACCTGATAAGATTAATGAACATATAGCAAGCCTAAGTTAAACTGATGGAGGAGCTTTTAATATAACAGTAAGCATGATAAAACTACAGGCCATTACATACCAGAAAACTTTTGGTTTTCTTTGTGATGTTTAAGTGATACACTAGCCCATACTGGTAGATGAAAAATCGTAAAGACAACAATATCTCAGCCATGATACCACGCTTCCCAGAATGTCGAAGATGTTCCTGTTCCTCTTCCCACCATGATTCCCAGCTTTTCTCTGGTGGCACACCGATACCACCTCGATTGCTTATCCACTTGTTCCAATCAGTCCAATCATCAACAATCTTTTGCCACTCAAAGCCTGAAGGATTAAAAAGGAAGGGAGCAAAAAGCCAGGTGCCGACCATGAACCATATCGATACAGTGATCAATAAATAAGCCAGGGCTCCCCGATAAGTTTTACCAAATATTTGGTACACAACAAGTAGAAGCATTAACTCCAGTCCCTTGACGAAATGGCTGCGGGAGTACAGTCGATAATTTTCAGCAAACTTTGCGTGGAAAACCACAAACCCGCGGCCGGTAGGTCTATATTTTGCACCCCCATGAAGTAACGTCCTTCCATAATAGTGTGTCTTAGTTCCAAGTGAAAATGTGAAAAATACTGGTGCTAATTGTAATTGCATCAGTATAAATTCACTTAATGCAGTCCGGAAACCTCGTTCCAAGCCAATTTCCATCATCATAGGCAATGCCATCAAGAATCCTATTTGCACAAATGATTGGGAAGCAAGAGCCACTTGTAGTGCCTTGTTATCTCGAATAGCTGGTTGAGTACTTAGGCCCTCTTCAAGTCCACTAAGAACAAGATACAAGCGCCCATAAAGGAATACATAGACAGTAAGCACAGTGACCTGCAGAAGACATAATCTAGATCTCAGAAAACTAAAAAACACATATTCAACTGAGGCATAAACACAGTAAAGCTTCTGAAAAGTACCAAGGTACTGAAGTAGAAACCAATGGTAGTAAAATAACATGATAGCATTCTGAAAAAATCAAAACGGTGCCCAAGCCTGTAAAGATCACGACTCAATGTCTGCTCTCCATTCCCATTAGCTATTTTCGCTTCAAATAGTGAAATCTGATTTAGGCCGACATCTCTCCCTTTCCCAACTTGTATGTATTCATGATGTGTTACATTGCCTTCACGGAGTGTGGAGTTAAAGCCTGCAACCAATTTGTAGACATATTAGGCCAAACACATGTTCAAATTATCTTACAAATTGTTGCAAGTTGCAACTACGGGACATTAATAAAAACTTACCAGCAAATATGTCCTCGCTCAAGTTAATAATCTTGGAGGCTTTACTAACACCTCCTCTAGTAAGATGAAATAGCCTATCAAAAATATCTGGATGGCCATAATGAAAACGAACCCTGAATGGAAATGATAATAAGGACAAAAAAGATCGCTGTTAATGAATAATTAATGAAGAATATCTACCCCAAGCACAACAAAGTGAAGGGAAAAATAGAAGCTTGGCATAACGAACAACAACAAGCCTTCATATTACCTAGAATGAGGAATAATGGCGAAAGAAGACGAATCATAAAGCTATAACCAACATCTAGTAATTTTGAAACTTCACAACTAAGCAGCGACTTTGTCCATTTAATGTCACTCATGACTTGCACAAAACAAGTCAAACAACTGAAAATTGTCTAACAAGAGCGTCCGTACCATGAAAAATGTATAACCATTTACTTTAATTTGATGTCTAATTGTTCACATATTTAAACTTTAATTTCCTGCTCATAGATGCTTCACCGTCTCTTCTATATATGCCCTTGCGCATGTCTACTTTAATTTCTGCCTTTTCATCTCATGAGACACTTCTTGCCCAACTTGGTTTGGCATTAATTGGTGATCCTCTAATCAAGATAAGTAATTCCGCTCAAATTCTCAGAACAGACCACATTAAGCGAGTAGCAATAGGTTTTCAAGCTGCTCTGGATTATAAAAAATAACTCTGACTGCGATGCATTAATTCTTAATAAGTATATCACTTTTTTTTTGTCCTTGTTTAATATTATTGCGACCCTTTCTTGTTTCACAGGACACAATCCACCTCTGAGAAGTTAAAAGAGGAAAGTATTTCCAAAAGACTGGGACCTTGTACTAAATGAGATTTAACTAGAACACAAGCTTTAATAGTTTCACTGGTAATAGGGATAAGTTCTCTGAAAGGGAAGTTCTAGTGCATGAATTGATCAGTGCACAAATAAACAAATCAAGGAAAGTAGATAATGCAGAACACAAGGAAAGACGGTTGGCTTACTTCAGAGGGTTTGCTAATAATCTTTGGCCAATAGTTACAAAACTTGTCTCTTGATTAGACATAAACCATGCAAGAGAAGAGACACTGCACGCATAATAAGGAATCATGAGGTATAATAAACAGATAAAAGTAAAGTACTCGATAAGTAGTAGGTGAAACTAGTAAATATACCTTCCAGTAAATATATGCTCCCGAAGACCAAGTATAGTAGGATATCTTACACCATCATGTTTCTCCAGAAATTCTTGAAGCAAATTCCTCATTTTGAAGGCTTCTTCCATGTAGTTATCCTAGATATGAGGAGCTTAGTTATTTGTTGATTAGCAGAGATATAAAATGGCCTTAGAACTTAAAGATGTCTAAACCTGATTCATATCAATAGTTTGCAAGCCTTCCCCGCGTGTGAAAATAATAGCATGGTTTTGGTTTTCCGGCTTTCCTTCACCTAAGATAGCAGGTCCTGGAAGCTTTATTCGATAAATAACCTGAACAAAAATATCATAGCATATCAAAAAACTTATTAGTCTGTCCAAAAAATCAGTTATATGTAGCGTATTGTGATTACTTTCTAGTCAGGTTGGTTCAACTGAACAAGCAGAACATAAAACCTATTATCTAACTGTCCCTAGTAAATACCAAATGAATGCTGTTTTTGATAATATAACTAGGAATCCACTTATTAGTGTTAAAAGGACAATGCACTTTCTGCGAAACTCAAGTCTAACAGGATAATAATATATACACAAAAATTTTGATGTCACCATAATTCTACTTGGGTCGGTCTTATGCTAGTAGTATCCTAGCTTCTTTCACTACTGCAATGAGGAACAACAGAGTACAAAATATTCGCAGAACCATAACTTATCTACCTTTTTTTAATGTCAGAAGTGGCCAGGATAAAGTAATTACCTGCTTAGGTTTACATGTTGTCACTTAGCCTCCAAATTTTAGCATAGTGTATCCCAGGCACATTGCAGTCGCAACATGTACCTACGAGATGTTATGGTTCATTAAGTGTCAAAAGCATAAATTTTCTATGTTACTCGGACTCTTCATTTTAACTTCGAGTACCCGTGTCGGACACTCGACACTCGGACACGGACACTCGGACTTGGACACTTATTTTAGGCCAAAAACATGTATATTTTTCAAAATGTTGCCGAGTCCGATACTTGGACACGTATCCATGTTGGACACTTCTAGCCGAGTCCGAGTAACATAGTAAATTTTAACCATTCCCATTTAGTTTTCTCTGCTAAATCTACACTTTTGTGCTACATTATATTCTGCTAAGTAGAACTTTTGGCATACAGAGGTGATAAAATTACCTGTAATCCAAAGGCAAATTTCTTCATGACCTAGACATATTATCTATATACATAGTTTTAAAGTAATCAAAAGTTGATCATTGAAATTAAAGTACAGCAAACATTTGTTACAGTAAGCCAAGGCAGGTAGATGCAGATTTTTTTAGCGTATTGGCGCAAAAAACAAAGAGAACTTAATTGCTTATAGGTATTTTATTAGCTTCAAAAATAACCAGAAGCTGATGAATGACATGAAAATCAGAAAACCTTGCTAGTATATTATATGAGGATAAGATAGATGTAATTATTGGACAAGCTTGTACACAAGCTGACCCACATAAAAGTGCACATGCATGTGCAGAGATGATACTGGCATGGTATGCAATCTTTGAGCATACAAGGATTTCTATCCATCTTCCTTGAATCTATCTTGCATAGTGAACACTGATCTTATGAAATTCCTATGGCGCCCTAAAAAACAACTAGTTTTCGCACAGCATAATAAAAAAACCCTAATGAAGACGGCATTAGGTCAGCGTCAGACTTCTGCCATAATAATTGCTTAAAAATGTGAAACAAAGTGAAAGTGAAACACCAACTAATTTCTTTGAAGTAGAAGCTTTCCAACATACTAGCATGAATTACAGCAGAACTCATAACTGTGTGTACTAATGGAAGACCGCACTACCTTCTACAATAATTTTAGGATAATTATTAGCAGTATACTCTCCATATTAATGGGGTAACCATTTAAGTTTTTTCTAGATTACATATACAGGGATCATAGATTTCAGAAATGCACAAAGATCTCTGTGCTATACGCGGAGGCAGAGGAAGAAAAAAAACCAGAGCACTTCATAATAAAATGTTGCTGGGAGGTTTTAGATCCACAACTTAAAACAAACCAGCATCTCAGACCAAATAGTAGTCTCAAGGCCCTCAATATATGACATATACGAGTAATATGGCTATCATATTAGCGTACATCATACTAGAATAAAATAAACATGTTTCTAGTAGCAAATGAGAATATGTCTTAATAACTAATTGAACCCACCCCATTCCCCTCGTAAAAAGAGCCTTAACATCACTTCTATCAATACATCAGTATTATATATACAAACCACACATTTCAAATTCCAGGGTGAGCAATGGCATTCTCTGGGGTTACATGGCTCCACCCCTGCTTATAATCTATATTTTTTTCACATAAATCAGGCTGAAATACATTCAGTTTTTATATTAATTAATGTCATGATTCGTGTATTGATTTCATTTTTATGACTAAAATGTACCTGGTCCAAATTTTGCCCTGGTTCAGAAGAGTTTGACTTTGTCATCGCAGCCTTTACTAGCGCAGAGTAATACACCTTCTGGTTAATCTTTTTCCGATCCTTGCTAGGCTCTTCCACCTCATCAATATAAGCTACACGAAGAGACGGGTATCTGCCCATGATATTTATTTTAAAAGAAACATAGCAAGTACAGATTAGAAAATGAACAAATCAGCTAATTAGTACGGTGACATAAATAATTCAACCATGCGTACACGGTCATAAGCCTTAAAATGTCTAGCGCACGAGGATCGCCAGAGCGCTTGTGAATCCCATATTTCTGGCAAGAAACCACATAAGTAAATTTCATATCAGCAACTGCTCGACACTGTGTCCATAAGGACCTTTCCCCCTTCATCTGATCCTCGTTTAATTCAATGGCCTTGTAGCCTTCCATTAGATCTGAAGAGTGACCACAAAACAAAAAAAATATGAGAATGAAAAGATATTATTGGACAAATATTATCAACACTATCCACCAAAGGACTAATTACCTTCATCTTTCGCCATATCAAGAAAGGCCTGAAGTTCCAAGGCTTTACGGTAATACATCATACCTCTTACTGGGAGTAGCAGAACGAATCAGTCTATTGAAAAGGTAAAATCTAAAGGAAATATGTACATAAAAAGCCTCATATATGATATTAACCCAACTTCCCGACACTTGGAGGGAGCAGAAACAAGAAGTCCATATATACTTAAAAAAGATCAATCTTTTACCAGTTTTGGTCAACGTCTGGCCTCTGTATGATGCCCAAAGCCTTAATTCTTCTTCTAGTTCCTCTAGCATTCTAAGTTCTTCTTCAGTGTTGCACTTCATTCGCTCAAGAAAATTGTTCCATTCATCTACAGTATGTTATGGGTTAGTCCGATACAAAAAGTCAGTTAAATGATAAAATGAGGACGAAGGTAAAACATCAAGATTATAGTGAAAGACAGACTGGTATGGTAAATGGTGGTCCGTAAAACTTACAAACCTGGAAAAATCTTTTGCAAGTAAAATAGAATGGAGACCCCATCTTCGTTTGGAACCTCCAAATCATGCAATGAGAAGAGAACATCTTCTGTGTAGTATGGAGTCAAAACACTACAAGCACAGTCTATGTTAGCCACCAAGATATATTAGAGGTCTCTGGATTATACAAGTTCAATTATATTTATATTATGCGATATCCCAGATATCTGTTATGTGTATGCAGGATATTATTACACCCAGGGAGCCAGTTTTAAAGGATGACCAGTTGTTTGAACCTGAGTAATTAGTTGTGTATCTAGTTCCCAGGGGTCGGGATTGTAATTAATTTAGTGTAAATGTTCAGTGAAGTCAATATAATCCTTATTATATGCTATTTAAGGGATGTACTTGACTGTGAGCTAAATTCAGGCATTGATTTTAACAGATATATTGTATAATGTATACATAAAATGTGAAACGCAAAGGATATCACCCCTCTAATTCCGATTTTCTGCATTCCACATCCCTAAAAGGTTTCTATGTACAAGAAAATGATGCCAAGAAGATTCTGTCAATTTATTGTTTCAAGGGCATTTGAACTGAGCACATTGATTGATTTTACAGAGACAACTACTTGTAGTTGTGTTCAGCTCCATTGCACTATGTTACTAAGAGAATTTCTCCACAGCTTGTTTGTTTACTGCCTCTGACACGCCATAAAACCTTCTTGACTCTGGTCATTGTTCATGGATCATCTCTTTTGAGCACTTAGGATTATCCAAAATTTGGTCACTAACATGGTATGTGATATATCAGGTTTAGGAGAGGTCTCCGGTTCGAGCCTACCATTCCCCAACACTCAAAATTATTCGTCTGTTAGCCCACTGGTATGAGTGAGAGGGAATATTAATAGTATATGATCCTTTTAGTGGCACCTACTATCACCTTAAGGTTTTAAAAGAGCTGGTCATTAGAAGTCCTTTAGAAATTTGAAACTGATTCTTCTTCTCTCTTTTTTTTTAGATGGTACCTGGCCCACTTAGTCTCTGTGTACTTCACTTGTGGTTTCAATTAGAAAGAGGCTCACGGTATGAAAAAATAAGCTTTTTCCAGGTGAGCACATAATTCATAACTCAGTGGAGACTAGCGAGAGACACAGCGGTTTTAATTTCTAAAACTTACATCACAGATACATATCTTTAACAGGAAAGATGATGATGATGATAATACTTGTACCACTTCCAATAAAGAGAGTAGCCAACAAAAACACATTAAATAGACTTGTTTCCACGGCTAGGAGAATATAAAATGTACATCTTTGATTGTACAAACCAAGACTTAAAAGCAAAGTGGGGGAATTCCCCACAAAAGCTTGTAGTTTTTCTTTTTACACATTAATTTTAGCCGTGGAAACAAGATTACATAAATTAAGGTATACTCAACAGTTTTTGCATCGAAGCATACTCAATTATTATTATTATCATCCTTCCAGCTGAAAATATGCACTTCAAAAGAGAAAAATAGGCTACATACGTGTTAAACCAAGTACCTACTATAAATAAAGCAAGTACTAAGGACCTAATATGATTAAACAAGTAGACAATCTCTAAAGTGCATCATCACCTTGAGAATAAGTGATGTGTAGAATGACATAAGATGAATAAGTGATGTGTAGAATGACATAAGATCCACTGCTATATTATGTCCGAATCAGTTTAATAATCTTATGTTTAAAAGTTAACGAGGGTCTGAAACATGTGTTCTTAAGAACAATGTAAGGGATTTAAAAATAGTAGAAAAACAGTTAAACATACTCTAACGAGAAAGATAAGTAACACATGTTATACTTTCACCTACTAATCTATCTAACTCTCTAACTGGCAATCTGCGGAGAATTCGTCACCTACATGATCTATATGATAAACGGATAAATAGAAATGAGTCTGCTGCTAATTAAACCAGTAGCAACTGAAAATATAAGCACGATGCAAGTGTAATACCAAATTAAATATATAATAAATTTTGAAAAGAAAAAAAAGGACTCACGAGAAAGATAACATATTCCGAACTTTAGGTGCTGCAGGCATGTCCATAAATAGTGAATTAGAGAAAAAAGATATGCGCCTTCTAGCTTCTAAGTTTGATGGTACATCCATAGCGGATTCCTTTACCGTAAGTAAAAGATATAATCTTTTTATCTGTTCAAATCCGATGACAAAAATTCATTAGTATATCATAAAAACCAAAAGTACAGGAATACATACCAAGTTCAAAGTAAAATTCACCTTTTCCTTCCAAGCCTCTGATTGCCTAGTTGGAAATTTTATAGCTCCAGCAGATGCAAACAATTGATGCTGTTGATCAAGGGGGGTCATCCCATCCTGTCCTGATCCACCATGAATCGAATCTACCAAACTACACATGTTGACAGCATTCAATATATTATCTAAATTAAATCAAAACACCAATATAACATGTAGAAACTAATTACCTTGAAATATGATCTTCCATCATTATGTCTCTCGTCACAACCTCAAGCATGTCCTGGAAAAGGATAACAACTTGATCCCTGTCCTCTCGCTTGTTGTCTAACTGTAAAAAAAAAAAATATTCAGTTGCAATTCTCCATATATGTAATTTCAAACAATAACATTAAAATACACACATATACAGAAGTCAGAAAACTTACCAAGTACTTGATAAGCTTAACAAAGTGATCATAGAGGCTTGGAAGAGCACTCATTCTGTATTCGCTTATAAGATCACCAGATTCAATGTGCTTGTCAACTTCAGAAAATATGTAGTCAATAACCCTGATGTGAGCATGCAACATGATCAATAAAGGTGAAAGACACGACCTAATAAGAATCCAATAAATATCTACACAAATAAATAAACTGCGGATGTAATAAGGACTAACTCTGTTTCACGAACACCTTCAACCAAAGCCATAATAATGTTCCGAAATGAAGCATAACACTCACTAACAGCACATGACATGTAATTGTCAGCCTCAATCCTTTTTTTCAACTCCCGGTCTTTCCCGTTGCTGTCCTTAGCCATGTCTAGTGCTATTGGGATCTGTTCAATGTGTAGAAAATAACACAAGGACACTAGGGATTCGTTATCTGTTGGATCTCCCTTTAGCAAGGAGAAATAGGAATAAACAACTTTAACTGATTGCTATTGCAACAAAGTGTGTGCACAGTTTTCTTTTTCTGCAATAGTAATAATATACTAGAGAATATCGCAGTTTTCTTTTTCTGCCACAGGAAGGGGTCATACCACTAAAGGATAATAAAGATGAACATTATGGAGCCCGTATATCAGGTGAAATAGTTTCTGTAACAATACATGGTTTACTTTATTGTCTAGGAAATCCCTATGTAAACCATTCAACTTTCAGGTCCAAAGGAACACTGTGTAGTCTAGAGATTATCATTAGTCATTTGAGTAATTATCTGAAAACTTATGATTCCAGATTTTTGTCGAGCCATCAGTCTAAAAGATAGATATTATGTTCTCAATGTTATACATGCATTAAGGCCTAAAGGTGAATTCGGACACTAAAGAGTCCTGAACAAGTAAGTTCTTCTTTAGTCTGTCGGTGAAATGTCGCATTTAGAGTTCCTTACACAAGAACCAACGGATTCATATAATATAGAATAACATTACAAAGCATTATATGCGAACAATGGAGGGTTACAAAAGATCTACATTTTAGTGTATTTTTACTGCATTTCAAATAGATATTTGCCTTTTTAATGCCTTCATGCAACTTCAAATATATATATATATATATATATATATAAAATCATGATTCTTAACATCATGTGTATGCTCCCAGCCAAGAGTATTCATGGAAGCAGTCTCTCAACTCTAAGAATTAGATATAAGGTTTGCACACATTTCTCCAAGACACTAGTGAGTGAAGTGGGAAATACCGAGATATCAGATGTACACGAGAATCTTACAAATTCAACAGTTTAAGCTAGGTTACAGTATGGGCTTGGAAATCGCCATTCACCGAATGACACCTATAGCTTGGGAATGGTTTATTACAACATTAAACCACCAAACAGACCAACACAAACCATTCAAAGTGGTTCTGTAAACTTAGATTTGAAAAGAGTCGGCACCCATTTGATTTTATATGTCTAAAACTGACCATTTCGATTTAGTTTTGATTACTTCCCATGAATCCTACCATTTTCACCCCTAGGTGCAGCTCTAACATTTTTTTTGTCATCAAGATTCAAGAGGCATTCTCTGGTCGCCCATATTATCTTTATGTTATCTTGTCTTTTACAATTAGTTTCATAGTACTTCATACATAAAGCAACTTGTTTGGACTGTTTTGAAACATATTGCAATTACAACAGATTGTTAGGTTGAGTTTCTTATTCACTAGTAACCTAAGTGTCGTGAATCTTTCCTTTACTGCCTGCATGTCTTACGCATGCGGGACTAAGAAGTCTAAGATAATACAGTATTAGAGAAATGGAGAAATTGATGGGAATTAGTTGTAAATTAGATACTATATATTAGTGTCATTGATGGTGTATAAAATATATTAGCTGTAGATATTATTTAGCCATAAAAGATCCCTATAATTGTGGGATTTGATTAGATATGCTAGAATAGGCCCTTTCCCGTATTCCACTATATATATGGGACCTTGTAACTCTAATCAAATAATATAGTAGATATTTTCTTCTAATTTCTTCAATATGGTATCAGAGCCCTAAGGTTTATCTTGGGACTCCTCGTTGTAGCCTTCATTGCTGTATATTACATTAACTTCACTGATTCATTATTGCAGACTTCATTGCTGTGTTTTTCTCTGCAAATCAGTCATTTCTCCTTATTCTCTAGTCTTTGTTTCTGTTTCTTGAACAACCTTATTTGTTGTTGAGTTTTCTACACCATGTCAGACGAATCTTCCAAAATTAACAAAAATGAAACAACCGAAGAGGTAAACTCTGCCCAGAAAATTGGAGAATTGCAAAATGTTCGAGCTTCTTACAGGTTTAACGGAAAAAACTATCTCAAGTGGTCTCAGTTTATCCACACATACCTTAAGGGTAAAGGACGACTGAGCCACCAAACTAGACCAACTCCAGAAAAGAGTAATCCATCATTCAAGTCTTGGGATGAAGAAGATTCCATGATTATGTCACGGTTGTGGGATTCCATGGACCCAACAATCAGCGATACTTGAATGTTTCTGGCCACTGCAAAAGAAATATGGGATTTTACGCGTCGCACTTATTCAAAGGATCGAGATGCAGAAAGTGTTTATGAAATAAAGATAAAAACAGCAGCTACTAAGCAGGGGAGCAGAACAGTGACGGAATACGCCAATCTGTTACAAAATTTGTGGCAGGAACTTGACCACTGCCGTACATTTGAGATGAAGTGCGCTGAAGATGCTACCACACTGAAAAAGTTCATTGAGAAGGATCGTGTTTATGATTTTTTGGCAAGTTTAAATTCTGAATTTGATCAAGTTCGAGTGCAGATTATTGGTAAGGAGGAACTCCCTTCTTTGGAAGAAGCAATCTCTTTGATTAGGGCAGAAGAAAGTCGGAGAGAAATAATGCTTGAATCCTTTAATACTGAAGGATCTGCATTAGCAACAAAGGGTGATCAACAAGAGAAAGGAGCATCCAGTAACAGTTTTGGAAGAGAGAATCAGTGGATGGAGTCAGAGAGAAATAATGCTTGAATCATTTAATACTGAAGGATCTGCATTAGCAACAAAGGGTGATCAGCAAGAGAAAGGAGCATCCAGTAAAAGTTTTGGAAGAGAAAATCAGTGGAAGGAGAACAAAGATAACATGTGGTGCACCTACTGCAAGAAGCCAAGACACACAAAAGAGCATTGTTGGAAATTAAATGGGAAATCTCCAAGTAATGAATGGGGAAACCGTTGAGGCCAACAACGTTCTCAACAGGGGCCCAACATTTCCCATAGAGAAATCCTTCACAAGCACTTGTTGAAAAAGCAAATGCAAAAGAAAGTGCAAACACTAGTGGGTTCAATAGTAATGAGATGGAGAAGTTGAGGAAGCCGTTGGGTTCTCTCGAAAATCCTTCTGGAACATGTTCACGTGCTCTCACAGGTATATCTATACCCTCTGTATGCCTAAATGTCTCGGATCAATTATATACAAATTCTTGGATAATCGACTCCGGAGCTACTGATCATATGACTAATAACTCACAATTTTTCCATACATATTCTCCATGTCCTAATAATAGAAAGATTTTAGTGGCAAATGGCTCTCTAGCAACTGTTGCAGGAAGGAATTGGTAACATCAATATTTCACCGTCTTTGACTTTAAAAGATGTTCTCCATGTACCGAAGCTCTTAACCAATCTTTTGTCAGTAAAAAAGCTTACTCAAGATCTTCATTGTTATGCAACATTTTCTCCCTCTTGTTGTGTCTTTCAGGATCAGGGCTCAAAGAGGAAGATTGGACTTGCTAAGGAAATGAATGGCCTCTATTACCTGGATGCTTCTGGGAACATTATGAATAATTTGTTTGTGTCATTTTTCAGTTCTTCAAATAAAGAGACCATCTGGCTTTACTCCGCCTTGGTCATCCTTCCTTTAGAATCTTAAAAGTCATGTTTCCTCATTTATTCAAAGGTTTAGACATTTCAAGTTTCAATTGTGAAGTTTGTGAACTAGCAAAACACTCACGTGTATCTTATCCTTTGATTAATAAAACAAGCTCAAAACCATTTCATTTGATACAAGCAACATATGGGGACCATCTCGTATCTCAAATATATCTGGTGCTCGTTGGTTTGTGACTTTGATTGATGATTGCACAAGGGTTACATGGCTTTACTTACTTAAGAATAAATTAGATGTTAGCACTATTATCCCTAACTTCTTTTCTATGATTCACACTCAGTTTGGGGTTACTATAAAAACCTTTAGATCTGACAATGCCAAAGATTATTTCAATCATACTTTGACTCCATTCTTTCAAAAACATGGAGTTATTCATGATTCCTCCTGTGTTGACACCCCCCAACAGAATGGGCTAGCTGAGCGGAAAAATGGTCATATACTTGCTATTACTAGAGCTTTACTTTTTCACGGAAATATTCCCAAATCTTATTGGGGTGAGGCTGTCTTAACAACTCATATGATTAACAGATTACCTTCTCGAGTTTTAGCCAACAAAAGCCCTATGGATGTACTAAATAGTTTTTTCACAGATTTTCGAAGTTCAAATGGTCTCATTCCTAGAGTTTTTGGTTGCACTGCTTTCGTTCATATTCATGCCCATCAAAGAGGGAAGTTAGATTCCAGAGCAACCAAATGTGTGTTTAGTGGCTACTCCTCTACACAAAAGGGATACAAGTGCTACAATCCACTTACACGAAAAACTTACATCTCAGCTGATGTCACTTTCACAGAATATAAGCCATATTTTTCTAAACCCTGTATTGAAGAGAAAAATACGATCTTATAGGAAGAAAGTATCTTTGATCTTGATCTTCCCTCTAATCCTCCTATAATTTCCAATCCAGCACCAGAATTGGTCATATCTCCAGATTCTAGTCCAAGTCCTTCAAAATCAACCCCGTCATCAGATCCAAGTCAAACACTTCCAATTACACCCGATCATGATTCTGATCTTATTGTAGAAAACATGTCTACAATACTGTCACCAACTATTCATATTGATCCCAGATTTTCACAGGTATATTCGAGGAGAACTGTTCCGGACCCTCAACAAGTTCATGAATCCAATCAGGTCACTGACAAAACTAATGAATACAGTGTGGTAAGAACTCATACTCATATAAATAGAGATGATTCAGATGTTCCTATTGCCATTAGAAAAAAATCGAGGGAATGTACTAAAAGACCTGTATATCCATTATCCCATTATGTCTCCTTGAAGAAGCTATCATCAAACCATAAATAGTTTGTTAGTTGTCTTAACACCATTTCAGTTCCTAAAACTTTTTCTGAAGCATTATCAAAAGTAGAGTGGAGGAATTATGAGAGAGGAAATGACAGCTTTAGAAAAGAACAAAACATGGTTAGTGGTGGATAGACCGAAAGGAAAGATTATAGTAGGTTGTAAATGGGTTTTTACACCTAAATATAAAGCAGATGGTTCCCTCGAAAGGTATAAAGCGAGGTTTGTGGCTAAGGGATACACTCAGACACATGGAGTCAACTATCTTGAGACTTTTGCTCCCGTGGCGAAAATGAACAATGTTCGAATATTGTTGGCGTTAGCTGCTCATTTTGGTTGGAAACTTTTACAGTATGATGTAAAAAATGCTTTCTTACATGGAGACTTAAATGAGGAGATATACATGAAAATCCCTCCGGGATTTGGAAAACATGTAAAAAGTAAAGTTTGTAGGTTGTTAAAAGGCATTATATGGGTTGAAACAATCACCAAGAGCTTGGTTTGGAAGGTTTAGTAAGGTAATGAAAGCCGCTGGATACAAACAGAGTCAAGGAGATCATACACTTTTTATAAAACACTCAAATAAAGGAGTAACTGCGGTGCTAGTATATGTGGATGATATCATAGTAACGGGGAATGATGATAAAGAAAGTCAAAAGCTAAAAAGAAAAGCTTATTAGTGAATTTGAGATCAAGGAATTGGGCAGATTGAAATACTTCTTAGGTATTGAAGTGTCACACTCTAAAAAGGGAATCTTTATATCGCAACAAAAGTATGTGACTGATTTGTTGAAGGAAATAGGAAAGATCGGATGTAAACCTGTATATACACCGCTTGATTCCAATCAGAAGCTCAGAGAAGCCAAGGAAGAGCCGCACGTGGACAAGAAAATGTACCAAAGGTTAGTTGGAAGACTCATTTATCTTGCACACACCAGACCAGATATTGCATACTTAGTGAGTCTAATCAGTCAATTCATGCATGATCCAAGAGGGCCACATCTACAGGCTGCGTATAGAGTATTGCATTATTTGAAAGGGAATCCGGGAAAAGGAATCTTGTTCAAAAGAAACCAAAATCTTTCACTTGAAGTCTACACTGATGCTGATTATGGAGGATCTGTAGTGGATAGAAGATCAACGACGGGGTATTGTACATTCCTGGGAGGCAATCTTATAACATGGAAAAGTAAAAAGCAAAGTGTTGTAGCTAAATCTTCAGCTGAATCAGAATTCAGAGCAATTGCTCATGGCTTGTGTGAGATACTTTGGGTAAAGATAATACTGGATGACTTAAGAATCAAATGGGAAGAGCCTATGAAGCTCTATAATAAGTCAGCGATCAACATTGCTCATAATCCTATACATCATGATGAGGCAAAACATATTGAGATAGATAGACATTTCATCAAGGAGAAGCTTGAGGAAGGATTAGTGTGTATGTCTTATGTTCCATCCAGATGACAACTTGCAGATGTTTTAACAAAAGGCCTAAACAGTCCTAGTTTTCACAACATTGTTTCCAAGCTGGGAATGGAAGATATCTATTCTCCAGCTTGAGGGGGAGTATTAGAGAAATGGAGAAATTGATGGGAATTAGTTGTAAATTAGATACTGTATATTAGTGTCATTGATGGTGTATAAAATATATTAGTTGTAGATATTATTTAGCCATAAAAGATCCCTATAATTGTGGAATTTGATTAGATATGCTAGAATAGGCCTTTTCCCATATTCCACTATATATATGGAACCTTGTAACTCTAATCAAATAATATAGCAGATATTTTCTTCTAATTTCTTCAATATACAGTTATATAAAAAGTTGTAGAACGAGCATTTCGAAATACAATAATGATAAATGATGAACATACCTTGCTTGCAAGCAAAAATGGAGGCCACTGTATGAGGTCCAAGTCACGATCTGCCCAATATGGAACAAGTAATAGATCCATTTCCCTGTAAATGAAAATATTCTAAGCAATCATACATACTTAAAAAACTCAGAGAGGTCCAAGAAATTCATATCCACAAAACTCTGGGCAGAAATGCAGATCAATAAATTCTAGGTGGGCATGCAGTGTCCCTTGACATCAATATGCATACCTATTGCTGATGAGATCTTCTTCTCTGAAACTAGTGATTATTTTGTTCCATAGTTGAGCAAATCGTGCAGCTTCTTTCTCCTTATTAGAAGGAATCTATAATGATTTGTAGACAAAAAATCAGATGAGTAACATTTATTATATCCAAGTAATAAAATCAAGGTAAGTTTAGTACACCCTAGAGATTGAGACGGACACAAGGAAGAGAAATTAACCGCAGCAAAATTTCGCGAGAAAGTGGCCTTAAGTCCTTTCTTCTTAGTTGGCTCAGTTTTTTCCTCTGGAATTAAACAGGCGTTGAAAGCCCCAGGCAATGATTGAAACCGCGACCTTAGCATTCCCAAAGTTCGAATCTGCACCCCACACGTAAGTAGGCAGAACATAAGCACACAGAAAATTATCAAAACACATAAAAGGACAAAGCTAAGATATTTTCTCATGAATTATTAGGAAGTAAAGGGCCGAGACTTTTTTGAGTATTAATCAAACAAAAAACTTGTGAAACATGACCTAAAATCGAGAAACATCATGTAAAAAGGTTGGATGATTTGATTATTTACAACTTTCATGCAGATCAAAAAAATAAAACAAAGAATAAAAATTTCAAACTTTATACTCAACTATTCCTAATGAATATGCATAAAACAAAATTTGAGGTAATAGATTAAAAGAAGTCACTAAAATGGTGTCACTTTTGTTATGAAACAATCGGTCCTATGGTAACCACACTTTCTCACAGTTAACTTGCATACCCAAACACTTCATATCTAGACAACATTTTAAACGTAGCAATGGTAACTCTTGGGCCATGAAACAAATTGCGACCGAGTGAAGTGTCCTCCTTGGACGTGTAGCCCTCCTTAAACAATTGGATACTCCCTCCGTCCCAACCAATTCTTTACACTTTCCTTTTTGGGACGTCCCACCCAATTCTTTACATTACTAAAAATAGTAACTTTTAACAATAAATATATTATTACATCCACTACTTCACTCCACTTTTTCAACACTTTACACTATTACACCCACTACTTCATTTATTTTAACAATAAAATCACTATTACACCCACTATCCTTGGTCTCCGTGCCCGGACCAAATGTAAACATTTGGCCGGGACGGAGGGAGTATAATTTAATGGTTTTAGCCATGATCATTACCCCTTAATCAGCAAAGTTTACTTATAAGTCTCCAAGTTTAATTCTGTAATATATTGTGTCTTTCAGGACCATCAGGCTGCAAGTAATCACATCCACCACATTTTTCAAATAAGATCTAAAACCCAATTGAAGGTGGAAAGTCAACTAACCTCTCCAAGACGACGAAATGCACCATAGATACCTCCAAACAAAGTAGAAAAAATAGCATACCAAATCTGGGTATCCATGAAATAAACCTAAAACAGAACCAACATGTAACGAATCATTTCACATTTGATTGAAAGGAAAAGAGCAAGGGAAACAAGGCAATTGCAAACTCATACAAGAATAATTGGAGCCCAGAGAGCAATTACAACTCCGATATTGTTCTTAGCTGCAACAGGTAATTACAAAAAGGCATCAAACAAAGTACCAACTATCAATAATACTGAATATTAAATAGTTATTAGACATGGTCAAGATCATTACCGCGGGGAAAAAACTCGTGCCATTGGTAGATGGATATATGAACATTCATGATAGCTTTTGTTGGCCCAACAAGAGGTTTTATCTGCAATTGCAAATCAGATTGTCAAAACGAATCAGAAAGCAGTGACGCGGTTCAAATTTCCTATGGTAGACAGCCCTTTTTTCAAATATAATTATATAAAGAACATGTAGCCCTTTAAGCAGTTTGTTCAAGAGATTAAGCTTGGTATAACTGTATATGACTATTTGTCTAACATTATAGTATAGTATATCAATTCATCCATGCTTAATCCTCTAATTATTCCAGGAACTTTCTCTTAACTTTTTAGTTCAACTGTGGACGACTATATTGTCACATACTACTATACTATCCACAGGATTTTTTTAGTCCACGCCCCCTCCATAAATGAGCTACAAATTAAAACATTAGTCTGTGGAATAATTAAATGAGATTAGTTTGGGATTTAATAATCCCTTAGCAGAAATTCCTATTCCAAGCATGTTATTTGAACCATTATAAGTATCATTCATTAAGGTTTTCACTGTTTTAATTTCTAGATTTCCCTAAGAGCAACAAGTACAAAAAACTCAATTTTTGTCAATTATTTCACAATTACTTATGAAATGATGAATTAAGATATATACACACTTGGTCAAAAGATACAAAGTATGAATCTTATCTTTTATTATCTTAGATAATTTAGTCTTCCGCTAAATTTCTCTTCCGTAAATTAAATTCTTACTCATCTCAGAATTAATTGAGGCCGTTTATCAAAAACGTGTTTCAATCAAAGTTATTTGAAAGAGAGAGTGTAGTAATTAACATAAGAGATATAATTGGAGATGCATTCAAATGTTATTACCATAAACAAAAATTCTAACCGTTTTAGAGGAGTTGCAACAAAGTTTAACCCGAGTCTCTATATTTCTAATAGCAAGTGCATTATGAGAACTTTGCAGCATCTTTATATAATACCAAAAAAAAATAGTTAGAATCATGCAGAGCCCTTGTCGAACACACCTGTATATAAATATATATTAATATATATTAAGCACATTAAATTTTGAAGAAATTATAGATTTTAGATTAAAAAATATAGAATTTTCTATAATCAAATATTATTGATAAGTAGTACATCTTTTTTTTAGGACTCGTCTTTTCCTTTAAAAATAACTATATCTTACTTTTAAAGGGTCAATCCTTTTTTTTTTGTTAACTCAATTATATGTACTATCTAAAATCCTATTTCTAATGGTTCATATTTTTATAATTCTAACCCAGCCCAAAAGACAAATCTATCCAGATATATTATTTTAATTCGACCCATAGGACCAACTGACCGACTACCAAAGATCTTTTGTTCGGCTGTAATAGTATTATAAGTATAGATAAATACAGATATGTGGCCTTCGTGAATGTCACGGAGAGAACAATATGCTGCGATATATTTTTTAGGTTTGGAATAATTTGTATTAAGCATCAAACTCGGATGATTTATGGAGAAGAGAAGCACCTCCAAGTAATAACTGAATGCCAACTTTGTCACTACAAGGAGCACCCAAAACACCATGTACCTTCAATATAAAGTCAGAAGTAAACAGAAGGACTAGTGTGAATGTTGTTGTCAACATTTGTAAGCAATATTAAAATCGAGCTTTACTTAAAAAGAGAAAATGTGCTTTCATGCATTCCCCTGCCAACGTAAAGTCGAGGCTGCAAACACATCACAGACACAGAAGTAAGTACTTGCAACTACTCACCGCTGGCAGTCGACATTAAAGCTAAAATTGGCACATTAAAAGAGTAAAATACAGGAATATAAGAGATTTATAAACCTGTGACCACCACATCATGAGCATCACAATTCTGTAGTTTGACCTTTCAAGGAATCGACGAAATATGGGAAATAGAAAGAGTATCCCTGCAAGCATATTTGGTGACAAATACACTACGACAGCCAAAATGAACAATGTAGGAGAGTTTGAGCTATTCCCAAGCCAGCCTTTTATGGTCTGAGCTAGTCCAGGAGGATTTTTCCATGTATAAGCATAAGTAACCGGTAGAATTATCACCCACGCAGCAGCCAACACAACCTTTAAGACATATCTAAGCTTAACATACAACGGCATGCTTTGCCTTGCTTTCCAATTAAAGGCCACATCAAGAAGAGCTGTAATCACACAACCAGTATCAGATTGCGCGATCAATGTCTTACATAAAAGATCAACTATTGTTTCTTTTTAAGTCTCCACTTTTTTCAGGAAATGTGGCACAAGCTATACTATTTCAATTAATAGTGTAAACATTTAAAACAAAACCTGAGCTGCTATCATTTTTGTGACGTAACTCGCACAATCTTTCTTTTAAGGTATATAATTACTATGAGATCCAAAAGAAGCAACCCAGACCGCACACGCATTGTTTTAAAATGATTTTATAAGAAGAATCAGGATCGGAAGATTCATAATCATGCAGAGACTACTGAACACCTTTCATAATCTGGTATTGGATAGATTATTTGGGGATAAGAAAAACTCAAGGTACCTTGCCCAAGCTTCAGTATTGCTGCAGTTATAAATACACTCAATACTTTTTTGAAAACATCAGCCTCGAAGATAGAGCTTGGCGCGCCAGAACCATTCCAAGCAACAATTATCATAGCCTTCAAAAAAGTAGTGATATGTTGACAGATACATCATACAAAGAAATGAGTTCAATGCAATGAATAATAATAGACTTTACCTGTAACCATAATATAAAGAAACCCCACATTCTATCAAAGCTTCTAAAAACATGCCAATATGACCTTATTTCAACAAAATTAACTTTTCCAACCCATCTATCTCCACTAGCTGGCTTGGTATCCTGAAAAGGAAAAATAGTCATGATTTACCAGGTACTTTAGACTTTAGCGGTAACTTGATAAAAATAACACTAACATTCAGCACATAGACAGTAAAAAACATTGCCATACAAATAGAAACAATTCAAGAAGAGCACAAGAACATGGTTGTCTTAACATCCAACACAAACCAATTTAAAATAAGAACAGAACTCAGGAAGGCAAAATGTAGTAGGCAGCTTTTTAATAAATTAAAGGTGCGAAATGGCGGCATCAATTTTTTTTATTTTTTATTTTTTGCAATTGTGTAAACTAAATCTTATCATATATAAAGTTAATATGAATTTTTTTTGTGAATAAATTTTATGGAGTTATTTAGGCCTTTAGGGGAAGGTTCAAAATTCAAATAAAAAGAGAGAGTTAAAGTTTAATCGGATATATGAACATCTTTTATCTACATAATTATTAGGTGTGTACCAGGTGGATAGTTTTTTGCATGTGCTCTGGGTGTTTCGCCTGTAGATTTAATCTGAATAATTCAGATGTCCATCTTCATGCATGTTAAGTAGTTTGCAGGAAAAACGAGAACCATACATGTATCTGTCTAATGCTTATAAGATAACAGTCGTAGCGAAACATGATCTTAACTGTGGCTCTGCAACCAGGCTTGCCATTAGAAAATTTACTGTACTAGCCGAACCACAGGAGGAGGAACTCACTGAACTGAATGTAGAGGTTTGAAACCTCCAAATTAAGAAATATGATTGGAAGTATTAGCCAGCAAGTGAACTCTGAAACGAGCCTTGTCTTCAGGCATCAAATGTGGTGTAAAATCTATGTGAGTTTAAAGAATAATGTTTTTCCCTTTTTATTATTCTTGTCTGGCCTTTGAGGTGCAGAGTGCAGACATCTGTTTATTTAAATGAACAAAGAGTACTACATATAGACAAAAGCTTACCAAACTTTTGTCAAACTGCAGCTGTTCTATGGGCAAACAAAAGAAATCAGCATCAGCACGCATTGGCCAGCCTAGACGGAAGCAGTCAACAGACCTAGCATGAACAAGTGGACACACCAATTGAAAAATATTTAATATCGATAGCAAATATATATATATATATATATATAATATAAAACATTTAGATTATATAAGAAATCATGCATACCAAAAGTATTCATTTAAATCATCATAGTTCCTCCACTCTGAATGCTTGGATTTTCCTCTATTGCTTCTTGCAGCTTCCTGTACAGCAGCCATCAATTTTTGAAATTTGACAAATGAAAAGTTGAAAGCGTAACTAAACCTGAAATCTCATGAATGGAATACAATCAATACCTTAACAATCACTTCATAAATTGGAGTAACAACTTTTCTTAAGAACGCTTCTTCTTCTCCTCCGTATGCTGGCTTCACATTCTCTCCAGTCATAGGACTAACATTACCAGCTAGCATGCCATAGAGCTCAAAGGCCATCTAACAAAGATGATGACCCAAAGAACTGTTATGATAATCTAAAAATCCCAAACAAGCAGTATCATGTCATGTACTTCAAAATGATCACCATAGAGAGATCAAAGGAAATTCCACTACATGCTATTCGAAATTTGATACACAGGCAGAAATTTAAGATTGAGAGCCTCTTTGTTTCACACAAGATATCGATTTAAACACTAAATAACAATAATAAATGTAATGGGTGCTGCAAACTAAATTATCAATTACAAAGCTAAAACTCATTTTCTAGAAATGGTTATACAAGGGTAAAGTAATAGTTTAAAACAGAAAAAAAATTATCAATGTATTACTAGACACTTAAGTGTACAATTTTGACTTGGAAACTATTTGTGTGCAACCGGATTCAAAATTAACTACTTGTGGTTTGTTGCAGAAAGCAGATGGAAACCTCAATCTGTTTGTCGCTCGTCCTTCAATTTTTAAACTGCGTTCTTCTATTTCACTTTATTCTTTTCTTTTAATCTACAATCAATATTCGTTTTATACTACTTCATTCTTACCTATTTATAATAATACACACAAAAAGTTCATTTTCCAACACAAGTACTATAACGGTCGCATCCAGCACACAACGGCTAAGGCTCCTGCAGTACGCTGAGGAAGGTCCAATATATGCAGCCTTAAGCTTATTTTTCATGACGAGCTCACCTTTTCTCAGTCTCAGCCACTACAATACTACAATATTGCTTTCAAGGTTGAACCTTTGACCAAATTATATAAAATCCTTGTTAAAGTTTTTCAATTTTCTATTACATTATTTATTCTGCCACTTCTCTTAATATTATCCCCCTCCCCCTCACTAAAATTTATAATCCAATTAACAGTAAAAGACTGCTACTACATCCAACATGTATAATTCTTGAATCCGTACGATCCTACTATCCTAGTCAATATTCTCTTCAATAAAATTTTCTAAAATCTCACACATGGCTTCCCAAGAAGTTCGTCTCCTAATTGTTTTCAGTTTCTTAGAGCCTGTTTGGGACAGCTTTAAGCCAGGGGCTTAAAGTTGTTTCTGACTTTAAGCTGAAAAATGTCTGTTTGTGTAAATAAGCCAAAAACTGACTAAAGTCAGAAATAAGCCCAAAACTGACTTAAAGCCAGAAGTAAGTATTAGGTACTTTTTTCAGTGACTTATTTTTTTTTTTTTGATAAAAGTTATCCATATGTCGTAAATTACACATAAGTCATTTTTATTTTTATTATTATATGTTTAAAAGCTCACAAGTCACTCATAATACAAAATTACTCAAACATGCATTTTAAGCTCCCGGCTTATCAAGTTAAGCCACTTTAAGTCATAAGTCACAATTTTAAGCTTAGCCAAACAGGTCTTAGTCAACTGGAGTTGATATGAAACTTATTTGATTGCTTCCAATCAATGGTAATAAGAGTTAAAGGTCCTTGTTGATTCCTCTATCACGTAAATAACATCCCGCCTGCCTCACAAAATAAAAGTAGGGGTTTTTTAACTCTTACTATATCCTCAAGTTTCCAGGTGCATTTCCATATCAAAAATGAAATGTTGTTGTAATCCATTTATGTTTCTTATTGGAGAGTGTCTTTAAGATTATATTTATGAGCATGTTTGTCTAGGCTTTAAGCAAGGGGCTTAAAGTGATTTCGACTCCCTAAGTTAAAAAATGTGTGTTTGTGTAATAATTTAAAAAGGCACCTAAAGTTACAAAAACAGCTTAAAGTAGGAGATACTTTTTTCAACAACTTATTTTATTTTTGTAATTTTATGTAACTTGAAGTTTTCAATTTTTACTTTCAGCTTTAAGTAACTTTTAAGACATTAGTTATTTTTTTAAAAACATTATCCAAACGGGCTCTATATCTGTTAACAATACATCACAAGATAAAGATAAATATGCCTGAATTATCCACAGCAACCATAAGTTATCACAAAGCAATAAGGAGGTATATAATTTAAACGCAAGGGATCAAAGTAAAATATAATGTCACACCAAATCAAATATTTATAATCAATAAACTAGAACAAGCATTTAAGGACATACATGGTGGTAAATATAGCAAAGGCACTCTGGCATAAATCTTAAGTTGGCAGCTTCCCCCCATATTAGAAGATATAAACCCATATACAATAATTTCCTCTGTTGGACTTCTTGTTGTATTGTTGGTAACCTACAGTTTGTAGATAGTAAGGAAAGTACACCAAGTTTAGAGCTACAAAAAGGAAATAGAACTTGAAATTAAACTTGTTAATATGAATGCTGAAGTGGATGATCTTATCAAATTCTAGAAATTATTATCCAGGATAATTGGATAAACAAGGGAGAGCTAGGTACATAGCAGACTAAAGTAGTCAATTTATGTATATGCATGAATAATGTAATACATTGGGGAGAAATAATTACATTAATCATAAATGAAATATATAAAGTAACAAAAATTCACAACATACATTTTAGATGTTCCATGTCTAGTAATGTGATGAAGATCCACTCTTTTTAGGGGTGATATACTATTGTAAATTAAAATCTTACACCAAGGTTCCACATGACGGGGTCTTTATAAACTTCCTATCCGTCTAAATTAATAATAAAAGAAATCAAATGAGTACAAAATGTTCTTACCATAGACTACTCTTACGATCCAGATACTTGCACCATTTTTTATAATTTTTGAACAGTTTCTTCATCACTTCATTTATTGCACGTTCATCCAACTAAGCAGAAAACAAAAATATTGTTACAAATCAAATGAAAAGAATGACATCAACGTGTTCAAATAAAAAGACCACTTGACGGACTTCCCTTCTCAACAAACCTGAATATCACCTTATCTTTTAATATGGATTATATGAGCCATTTTCAAGTGAGAAGTGCCCATGACAACAGACCCATTTTAGTTTGAAACACAATATCCTGTAGAAACCTTTTAAAAAATCTATATTTTTTCAAACCTAACAATGCATATAGTTGCCTCCATAAAAGACAATGTTAATTTATAATTCAAAATAAATAGGTAGCATTTAGTTTTGCACGTGACACCTTGAGAAATTTCGTACATATTCAACAACAGTATCATACAAAACTTATACTTCTTTTTTTGGCAAACAATGCACCCCACATTATAGAACTTAAGAAATTCACCAATTGCCTAACATAAACATATCTTCTAAACTGACAATCATGAATGATTCAGCAATATGACATGCTAGAATATGATTGAACACAAACTGAAGCAGCAGCATACCTCACTGGCTTTTGAAACCAAAAAACTTTTGGGAGAGATAGACAATGACTAGGAGAGATGGATTTAGCCATAGAAAAACTAAATCATGTATAGGGGTCCTCGGCAAAAAGTCAAGTTACAAATTGCACTTCATGTTGCAACTGTGACACAAGCTCTCTATGCATAAAAGCTAACTAGGTTGTAAGCTAATGGCACCGATAACAGGTAATTTCCAACTTGGAATAGAGGGAACTTCATCTTGCGGCAGACAGTAAAAAGTAAGAAATGATGCGAAATAAACTCTGGAGTTGGTGAGCAAAGTTGAAATCAAGACAAAACTCAGGTGGTTGATCACATTCTGAGTCAAATAGATAAGCTAGAGAGTCGCAGAACAGAGTTTAAATCAAGACAAACCTTGGGTTGTTGATCAGGCTTTGGAAATTGTCGAATGTGAACATTTGCAAGCAGTAAGATAAGGTGCTCCCTTTGATTTGCAATGCTGTCCTTCTGCAAATTTACTTTGACTTGAGTCATAGTGCTAAAATTAATATTTCATTTAAATAAAATCCTGAACCCTCACTACTTATTATAGTACAAGGAACAGTATACCCAGAGAATCAATCACTCATAATACATCAGCACAAAATGACTGAAATACTATTCACCTGAAATCCAAACATTGCTTGAAGCCAATCAAGAATATCTTCATCTTTTTTCTTCTTGTAGTCCCTTGGCCATGGAAGACCCCTGGTATTTCGAAGAGCGTAAACAGCAGCTTGGATCTGTTAACAGACAAGCAACATAACAACTTAGAGGATAGACCCACAAGGATAAAACACTACAACAGAGCGCCAACATGCCAAAACATAAAAACAAACCTCTGGATATTTCATAATTGCCTGATTTGCACTGTCAGGGTCAAGAGGAAGAATATTGTAAGGAACATAAATCTCTGTCTTCTCTGCAACTTTATCATGAGCCTCCAAAATCTGTATTTATTTCTCAACTTGATGATTATGAGAACAACAGTAAACATATTTTTAATTTAACAGCACTCATGCAGAAACCATACACACACACACACACAAAACTTCTACTAAAAAAGTACAGCATATTGCACAAACGTATGAAAAAATCACTTATTAACCTCGCGATCAACTTCAACAGATTGTGTCTGGTTAACAGCTTTTAGAACCTCAAACAAAACATTAGCCGTTTGATATGCTTTTGTAAGTTGTGCCCTGCACATATATTATCAAATCGAGAACCATGATAATGCTCAAAGAACAAAAAATAACAACTGAATGATTAATCAAGATTGTTTTTCCAGCATGTCATGGCTACAGTAATTTATTTACCTGTCAGCTTTATCAGCAGCATTTTGCAAGGCCTGGATATATTTTTTGTAATAATGCTGGTAAAAGCTCTGCATCTCACGTGCATCACTTTTTTTTACTCTCCCCATCAATGTAGGATCGTTCTCCTAAATAAGTTATAGGGATAGCCTATTAAATGCGAGGACATTAAAATGAAGATTAAGATACTGCAGAAACAAGCTAAACTATTGAATAGCCCCTCCAGTCTCAACTACATATTTCAGTATTCACATCCAAATATAGCTCTTAAGCAACAGCTGAACGATGCCCACTAATCCATAGTTAGATTCATCACTTACAAAGATGAAGAAAAAAAATTATCTAATAAGCACCACGATCTTCAGAATTCACCACCTTCAAAACGTAGTAATTGGCGATACCATATAGTCAATAAATAAACTAAACTCTGGCGGGTCCTGGATCAATATGAACAACTAACCTTCTGAACCTATCAAGTAAAATTTTGAAATACAGAGATATCGTGACATGACATACATCTCTTTGCAGGTACATAAAAATTAGGAAAAATAGTGTCGCGCACGGAAAAAAGAACCATTCTTATGGTGTGACCAATGAATAAACAAGCACTTATTGCATGTACGTTACATATTCTTCCAGCAAACATTGGTACTTGTGTGGTTGTTTTTCAAGAATATTTCTAACAAATATAGCCTTGGAGGAATCTCACTGACAGTAGAGGTTCCATATCAATATAGAAACTAAATGTGAACATTAAAAGAAATCTATAACGAAACAGTAATGTATGATGAACTTGCAAAAGTTACCCTTTCAAGACGTTGGAGAAGAGCAGTTTTAAATTGGCGGACACCACGTCCACTAGAAGTGGGATCCAATCTATGAGCTTTCTCAAAAGCATAAAATCGACCTGCACTCCAAAATGTTTGGTTATTGAAGTTTAGCAGACCATATATACAGATAAGTGACTAGAGAGTTTCATTATAGTGGTAAAAAAATTTGACTTAAACAAGTAATATGCTGGTTTACACCAAGCAAAGGGAGCTGATATGTCAAAAGTAAATTTTTTTGAAAAAAACTAGAATAATTTTTGTCAAGTCAAATTACAAACTCATAACAAGTACCTCCTTCGTTTCAAAATTCATCTTAAAGTCAGTTGTAAGCCATAAGTTGTTGTTTGACAATCAGATGAAGTAAATTAATTCGGAATCAAAAATTAGTAGACTCAGATAGTCGTCTTCACCACTGCTATTTAACTCAAGTAAAACCTATTCTGTATTTTACTCCATCTTGTGCAATATATCTCTCTTCATCAGCAACCATCTAGAATCTTAATTTGACTACCAGAGTACCACTCATGTTCTTCTCATTCCTCACCTACCTTCATAGTTCAGACTTCAGATGCTTGTCGGCTGTCGCATTGTCAAAAACTATCCCTGTGCATTTCCATTGTATTTGTTTGGTAAATATGGTTTCAGTTTTTACATCTATATCATTTTCCTTGTTGGATTTGTGAGGATTAGTAATATCCTTATTCCTTGACAACCTGATTTCGACCTTATGCAATTCATAAAGTCATTATCAAATAACAGTCTCTCTTCAATCAACACTGAACCATGATATGAAGCATGAACACCTCATGGTCACTGACATACAACTATACAAGGTGTTGTCCGCTCAGTTTTTACCTGTATTATATCTCACCCTATAATGTCCGAGCTATAAATATTATAAAACAGCTCAATACAGAGGCGTTAAACTTTCCATGCACCATCTAGCAGGCATAAACAAAACTGGTGACGGGGAATGATAGTACATTTTATGGAAATTTGTGTGTTCCTATTCAAAGGGAACCCGGTGATTAGATCTTAATTCTAGAAATCAGATTAAATCACTACACCAAATTTTAGGAAAACATTTAAGAATGAGAAAGCAGTCATGACATAAAAAACACAAACAATCTTCAAGCACAAAACTAATAGAAGACAGTAAATCTTACAAAGATAAGCAACTCTAGGATTGCTCGGTTCAACTTCATTGGCCACACGAAGAATCGAAGCAATTTCAACCAAAGATGAAGGCACAACCTCACTGTCAAATATAGATTCCCCCAAATTTCCAGCTGTTTGGGTGCGCATAAGCTTCCTCTGAGGCTGCTTCTCAGAGCCACCCCCTCTGCTTGCCATTTTCCAACCACCTCAAATAAAACCCTAACAAACATTCATTAAAACATTTTCAATCCCTCATAATTACACCACACACACACACACACAAATATATAATAAAACTCTACTCGTAATAACAAGATTCCTAAAATACACACACATTACATTACATTACATTACAACATCACTCACTACTACTACTTAGTACATATCACACACACACACACACAAATAAGAGATGAAATAGTGAGCATACCAGCAGATGCTAAGCTTTATGTTCTTGGATTCATTGTATGTAAATAATTAATAAACCCTAGGAGTGTGTGTGTGTGTGTGTGTGTGTGTGTGTAAGAGCTTTAGCAATATAAAAGTTTTTGCTGCAACTTTAAGCTAACACTTAGCACCGAAGCAAAGAGGAAGCTAAACTAGATGGAAACATGGGAGATTGTACTTGGTTCATGTCCAGTTTTCGGTTGTAATTCAGGCTTATGTTTTGATTTAATTACTTTCTATGCCACTGTGGTATTAAATGATTTTTTTATTTATCGAATATATTTTGTGAAATTACGAATTTATTTCTGAATGTTGATTTATGGAGGGTAACTGTGGAAGGGCATTTTGGTAATTTGAAAGGATAATTCAAATTTTGGAAAGTCGGTTCGTTGAGATTCGAACGTAAAAGGGAAATAAAGTTGTTGTCATAAGATATAATTTAATTACCAAATATACCCTTGCAAGTTGTTAAATTTGTACTATTGTTTCAATTAAATGCTCATGGCAATTTCGTTATTTTGTAAATGCACGTGAACCGAGATTGTGTTGCACCCCATTACTGCGGTCCCACTTATGCATGCTTGTACAGTTTGGACGAACATTAAAAATATTAGTGGATGTTTGTTTTATAATTAAAAAATTATTTTTAAACTTTAAAAATAAAAAAAATAGTTTTCAGAATATTTATGGGTTGTTTAGTTCTATTTTTTACAATATTTTTAGAAATTAAAAAATAAATTTTTTTTAGAAACAAAAAAATATGCAAATGATATTTTATAAAATTATTTTAAAAATCTAAAAATTACTTGATATAATTCTTCAAACTCACTATTTATATTTTGAATGTAGGACAACAAAATAACATGAATGTACACCCTATACTGAGATTTAATAGTGTCGGTTTTGTGTTTATTCTTTCAGTACGTGACACAATACGAAATATAATATATAAATAAACAAATAAATATTATATGTGCATATAATATTTTATAACATAATTTAAAATTTTATATGCAATTTTATGCATTTTATATACAATATACATTTTTAATTTTAAAAAGAACAACATAGGGAATGACATAATTTATAGATATATTATTTTTATCATAGATATATGTATATTTATTTATATAATTATACATAATTTTATTATCTTATATGTAAATATGTTGCAAATATATATTTATAGAAATATACTTAATAATATATTAATTTTTATTTAATATTATACGAAAATACGATACAAAAATTATAGACAAAATATATACGAACTCTAAATGAGACGTGTTACGATTTAATATTTCAATACACATGAAAGTACATGACAAGAACCAATTATCATTTCTAATATTCACTGGTAATTTAACTATTTTACATCTAAATAAAATATATATCATACCAAACAAAATGATGCTTTGTAACTTACAATTTATTTTCAAAAAATAATGGTCAAACAAAACCTATTTTAAAAAACTAAAAAAATAATTTTTATTTTATTTTTATAACCACATTATATCCTATATATAATAAGCGTAAAAGGGATCTTATCCAAATACTACCAAGGTCAAGAGTTCGATACTCCTTAATAACATATTTAAATATAATATTTTACTCATACAAATTTACACTTGAAATTTTATTAACAATATATGAAACATATATATATATATATATATTATTTCTAAGTAGATTAATAAAATTTTAAAATTTAAATCACATTATTAATTATATATTATATTTATCAAAATAATTTAACGTCTTGAACAATATAAACTATTTGCATTTTCGATTATCAAAGTTTGAATCAGTATGAGAGTTCAAATATAGAGGCTATCGTACCATATTCTATTACTATATCTATATCTAGAACTGGTATGTTATGGGATGTTTAAAGGTCTATGTTAGAACTTTTTTTTTTTGGCTAATTACCTATGTAAGTTATCACTTGCAATTTGCGAACCACGAGTCCAAAGAGAGAACATGCGAATTCTTATAACATGGATCATAAAACACATGAATGGGGAAAAAATAATAAGTTGTCAAAAAGAAGCTGTTAGGATTAGAACTGACCTTTAAAATAAAACATTAAAAAAAGTTGTAAGTTTGGTAATAAATCAAAGTCCAATCCTCTTTAAAAAAATCATTAGTATTTAAATTTTTAAATTTTTCTATAATTTGTCCCTAATTATTATATTAAATAATGAAATTAGTTGTGTAAAGTAAAATATTGGAAACAGGAGTATATAGGTAATTTTTTAAATAAAATATATAATAAAATGCATTGAAAAAAAAGAAAAAAAATATTTAAGAATAATTTTCATTTTAAAAGAAATGGAATAATCAAATGGATATATTCTTTTAATCTGACTATATCCAATCACTATATCCTAAATATAATACGAGTAATAGGGATTTTATCCAAATATTAACAAAGATCAAGATTCGATACTCATTAGTAACATATTTAAATTTTAATATTTATAACTTTAAAATATTTATATATAAATTTAATTTTTGAATCTAATTAACAATATATAAATTTAATGTTTGAAATTGTAAATTTTAAATATTCATATATTAATAATATAAGCTTATGATCAGTACGATGCACACAAGTTTATTTTAAATATTTTATAATTTTTATTTTTTCCTTATACTTTTTAATTATTCTTTTAATAAATATTTGAATTATCACACAGGTTTATTTTAAATATTTTATAATTTTTTATTTATATTTAATTAAATTATTGTATGAATACATAATTTAAAATTATACTAATATATTAATTTTGTTTAATATTATAAAGATGTTAAGAATTTTAAAATAAATAATTAAATTATTAAAAAATAAATAAATATCCGTGCATCGCACGGGTTAAAATCTAGTTATTAAAAAACAATTAATACCAAATAAGCAAATACTACCTTAATTTTTAAAATAATTGTTGTTATTATAGAAAAAAAGTAAAGTTAGTCAAAATGAAAATTAACTAGGTTAATAAATACCTTAATTATTTAATAATATAAATGTATGAATTCCGCTAGAATTTATGGAGGTTACTTCGTTTGTCCAACAACATGGATGAGAAATATTTTGCAGGTATATATGATTTTATTATGGATGAGAAATTCTTACATGCATGGTTTAAAAAAAAATATGTATTTCTCGTTATAGCATTAACATCAGGTATATGTGATTTTATTATGGTGTATAGAATCACTAAAAGTATCTTGCATTTGATTCGCAATATTTTGCATATGAATAATTCTTTTACCATCATTTTCACATTGATTAGTACGTGAGTCAATAGAATTCAATCCTGATGCATACCATGATATTTCAGAATTTAATTTTATGTAAAATTTTATATCCCCATAGTGAAGGGAACATAGACTTATCAAAATGACAATCAGCATAACGACCAGTAAAAACATCATCAGTAAATGGTTCAAGATATCTAATGATAGATAGAGAATCAAAACCAACATAGATACTGATTCTTCTTTGAGGTCCCATTTTTATTCTTTCTGGTAGAGCAATGGAGACATATACTGCACTACCAAAAATCTTAAAGTGAGAAATATCGAGTACATGACCAAGAACTAATTGATGGGTAGATTCCTTATGATAAACAGATGGTCTAACCCTGATTATATTACTGGCGTGTAGTATAGCATGACCCCAAACAGATGTAGGTAATTTGGCCCTTAATAATAAAGGACGAGCAATAAGTTGAAGTCTTTTAATTAAAGACTCTGCTAGACCATTTTGTGTGTGTACATGAGGCACATGGTGTTCGACTGAGATTCCTGCTGACATACAGTAATCATTGAAAGATGAGGATGTAAATTCAGCAACATTATCTAATCGAATTGATTTAATGGGATGATCAGGGAATTGGGCTCGTAATTTGATTATTTGGGCAAGTAATCTTGCAAATGCTACATTTCGGGTAGAAAGTAGATAAACATAAGACCACCTGGTTGAGGCACCAACTAAAACCATGAAATATCTAAATGGACCAGAAGATAGGTGAATTGGACCACAAATATCACCTTGGATTCTTTCTATGAATTTTGGAGATTCGGTTTGGAGTTTCACAAGGGATGGTCGGACAATTAGCTTTCCCAAAGAACATGTTGAACAAGCAAGTTCATCACGTGGTATGACTTTTTTGATTTTTAAGAGGATGTCTTGTAGAATTTTCTATAATGTGGCGCATCATAGACATTCTTAGATGACCAAGTCTTTCATGCCAAAGAGTAAATGATTTTGGGCCTACGGTTTTAGGAATGGTGATTGTGTGAGACTTGATAATTTTTATTTTCGTAGCATATAATCCGGAAGAAATCTAGGGTAGTTTTTCCAACATCTTCTTATGGCCTGAAATAGTGGAAGTGATAAGGAGATATTCCTTTTCATCGTCACTAGTAGTTTCAATATGAAAACCATTAAAATGAATATCTTTAAAGCTTAGAAGATTTCTAGTGGATTTACTAGAGTGGAGGGCATTTTATATGTGAATTTGTGTCTCGTTTGGTAGGATAAAACTGGATTTTCCAAAACCTTCTATTATACTAGATGTACTCGAAATCGTCCAAACATGTGAGTTGGTTTTAGTCAACTGTGAGAAATATTTTGGACTTTGTAAAATAGTGTGAGTGGTTGCGCAGTCAGCAATGCATATATCTTCCATATTTATGTTGTATATATATGTAAATAACAATTTTATTCAGATCAAACAAATACATATAACAAATACATAAAGCAAGCACATAAAACAAGTGTATGAAGCAAGTACACGAAAACAAAGAAAGTACATATGAAACCTAGCCATCTAAATCATAATAAAGGTTAGCATCAGTGTCTATTTTAATTGAGGTCTCGTTGGTTGGTACATTTTCTATATTTTGATTATATTCAGCTAAGTTTATTTCCATCCTATTTCCATTAGGCCTTTTTGATGATTGATTGAGTTTAACAAGATGTTTTGGAGTACGACAAGTTTGTGTCTAGTGCCCTTCACCCTCACACCTATGGCAAATATCACTAGTATCTCCTTCTTGTAGTGCTTTCCTTTTATTTGACACTTCATGCTGCCACTTCTAGTGGCTAGAGTTGTTGTAACCATCATGTTGCCACTTCAGATGACCAGAATGATACTAATGTGTGTGTAGCATGAGTTATAATATATTATATTTAAATTGATCGAATAATGGTATAAATCAAATTGAAATAGATTGTCGAAAAATCACAGAACCCATACCCAATTCATTAGGTTTGGTTTCATGTATGAACTGAAAATAGGGCCGAGATTTGATTTGATTTTGTCGAGAAAAATAAATCCTCTACCGATTTTCTAGCAAGTTTGTGATTGAACATGTTATGAGTAAATTATTAACACACAATATTATAATTAATTTGACAGAAAGTTATTTTAAATAAAATTTAAGATATACAATATTTAAAATTAAATATGTAGAAGTCCTAAATAAAAATTAAATATGAAATTATATATATATATATAATAAAAAATAAATATACGATAAGAGATGTAATATATCAGCCTAAATGTTTAATTTTTAATAATAACACAAATTTATTTATTTTTAGCATTAATTAATAAATAGTGTAATTTTTGTTATTTAATATTCAATAGAAGTATATTTTTAATTTTACGATTATTTTATTGATTCAATTTGTCTTTATGTTAATTTATTATATATAAAATCATATATCTATTAATATATAAATTATAAAATATCCGTATTAACCGTGTGCGTAACACGGACATATAATCCGGTATATATCAATTTATTTAAATCAATTTAGACCGGGTTCCTAAAACTGAAAATACAACAAAATTGATTGGGTCGATTTGGACTGGGAATTAAACGGAGACCTAGGCTAACCCATGAAATATTTAGAATAATGGTTCTATATGTTATAAATTGAAGACAAAATGTTTAAAATGTCATAATTTATAAAAATGGTTCTAAATGTTACTTTAAAATTCAACATAGTGTGACGTTTTTGTTGTTTTGATTTTTGATACAAAACGTTACTTAGTATCACGTTTTTCACAAATATTTTTAAAAAAATCTGTGCAAGACTCAACTTAAAGTAACGTTTTACTCTAAAACTCTATTTCATCTTGTGTTTTACCCTAAAACTGTACTTCATCTTGCGTTTTGAACTTTAAAAATTTAACACACAAAAAATTTGCTCAAGAGACAACATGATATAGCATTTTTGTGAAACCTCAACTTCATGTAATATTTTAGCGTGACATTTTAGGTCATTCATCCCGGTTATACCATTTTGTTCATTTGTTAATACTAAGGACATTCCCCAAATATTTACAACGCTAGTCACTCCAGCACCTCTTTTTCTCAAGCTCAGCCGCTGTTCCTCCTAAATTTCTTCCATGGCTGCCAAAAAGAAAGGTTAGTTTTTGTTGGGTTTCTTGTCTACCTTGGTTTTCAACATGGGTTTATAATCTCTGCCTCTCTTGTATATATATATTTATATATTGTATTATAATTTCACCTGTTGCAGTGAAGAAATCAAAGAAAGATGTGACCCATCAAATTGAAGAGAACATTGAGGAAGAAGACATAAGTAATGATTCTCCCAAGTCAGCAAAAGAGCATGCTTTGCAATTGCAAAGACTTCAAGAAAAGGTTACACACACACACCTTTCTGTTTTATGGGTTGGTGCTCAAATGGATACATTTGATTGGTTTGCCATGTTTTACGATTCCGTAAAGGTCTTAGTTTGAAATTTTAAAAATAAATACGTAAATTTGAAATGATACTAATTTCAATAAATGAGACTATCATATCAGTCTTGTTCAAGCTGTTGTTAGTGGTTCGTGATGCATTAGAAAATATCATTTGGGTTTTGAATTTTAATGGTTTATTCGTCCTATGATTGTGTATTTTTTATTGTTGTTATTAAATATAATTGGAAATTCTTTATTCTTTGCCCCCCTGCAGGACCCTGAATTTTATCAGTTCTTGAAAGAGAATGACAAGGAACTACTAGAATTCGATGCAGAAGAAGAGGACGAAGAAGATGTGAGCCTAATCTACTTTATACTCTAATTACTGAGGTCATTTTGGTTTTAGTGTTTACATACTGAAATCTAATGGTGCAGGAGGATATTGAAAGTGATATCGATGGTGAGGAAATGCAAGAAGATGAGGAGATGGAAGCAGGTGAAGAAATGGAAGAAGATGAGGAACATGGGACTACTGTTAAAGACAAGGAAGTTAAAAATTCTAGAACAGTAATAACCAGTGCGATGGTTGATACTTGGTGTACTGCCATCAAAGAAAATTCAAGCTTAGGTGCGGTGCGGTCTCTTATGAAAGCTTTCCGCACTGCATGCCATTATGGTGATGATGGCGGAGATGAAGATGTATCGAAGTTAAGTGTCATGCCCAGCCATGTTTTTAACAAAATAATGTTGTTTGTTTTGAATGAAATGGATGGAATTCTTCGAGGATTATTGAATCTCCCTTCTTCTGGTGGAAAGAAGGAAACTGTATTAGACGTGGTGAACACAACACCATGGAAGAATAACAATCACTTGGTGAAGTCTTATCTTGGAAATGCTTTACATGTTTTGAACCAAATGACTGACACAGAGATGATATCATTTACATTGAAGCGTCTAAGATATTCAACAATTTTTTTGGCTCCTTTCCCAAGTCTATTGAGGAAGTATATCAAGGTATGGCTTCAGTTTTAACTATTGCATTCAGTACTACGACTGGTTGGTTGCGGTCATTTTAGAAGAAGAACCGTAATTCAAGGCTTTGATCTGACGTATATACAGGATCTAGGGCTTTGATCTGACATATCTACAAGATCTAAGGTTTATAACTTTTGGGTGTTCATTGTATCTACAATATTCCCAAATCCTGAGCTAACGCTCTACAGTATTTTGCATTCTATGTACTATGTTGGTATATTTTTTCTTTGTATATATTATCATGCTTTGAAATAGTTATCATATTTTGGTCTAGAAATATTCCCCACCTTGTAGTATCAAGCGAACTATTGTTATTTGGCTGTCTAAGAAAGAAAGAATAAAGAGAGCAGAAAATAAAATACAATCTCAAAGGGATGAGTCTAAGAGGTTGAAAAAGAAGAAATGGAAAATATTGATTTGGCTGTCTACATACTTCTGAATTCTAATACGGTCTTGGGCCTGCTGTTACACTGTTGAATTATTTTAGCATTTATGGTTGCCACAATTTTTTGCTAGATAATATTCCAATCTAATGGGCAATAAATATGAATTGCTGAACTTCTCAGGTGGGTCTTCATTTCTGGGGAACCGGGGGAGGTGCACTGCCAGTTGTCTCCTTTTTGTTTTTGAGAGACTTGTGCGTTCGTATAGGTTCTGATTGTGTAGACGACTGCTTTAAAGGTATATACAAAGCATATGTACTGAATTGCCAGTTTGTGAATGCAAAAAAGTTGCAGCACATCCAGTTTCTTGGAAATTGTGTCATTGAGCTTCTTCGGGTTGACCTTTCTGCTGCATATCAACATGCCTTTCTTTTCATTAGGCAATTGGCGATGATATTAAAGGAGGCACTAACTATGAAAACAAAGGTACAATTTTACTTGTGAGTTTTGTAATATTAAAATTAAATTCTGCGGTAGAACTTTGTTTTTAAACAATTTTTAGGATTATTTGAATCTCAACTTCCAACACCTCTGCAAATTTAATATCTTCTAATTATGGTATAAGTTGCCATTCATCCCTTCAAGTATGGGTTTATACGATCGCAAGAAATCAAACAATATAAACCTTGATTTGAAATCTGAATCCTGATAAGTGGCTTACTATTTTTTTCCTGTATACCCTCATTAAAAAGTAGTACCTGGTTGCTGCTTCTAAAAATCTCTTATTAGTCATATATTGCGGAGTTTCAATTTTCTAATTCCACCTGGATCTGATTTTTTGCAGGAATCTTTCAGAAAGGTTTATGAGTGGAAGTATATAAACTGCCTTGAACTTTGGACAGGAGCTATTTGTGCTTACAGTTCAGAAGCCGACTTGAGTCCCCTAGCATATCCGCTGACTCAGATAATTTCTGGTGTTGCTCGTTTAGTCCCAACTGCTCGATATTTCCCCCTCAGATTGCGTTGTGTTAGGATGCTCAACCGTATAGCTTCTTCTACTGGTACCTTTATTCCAGTTGCAGTGCTACTTTTGGACATGCTGGATATGAAAGAATTCAATAGGCCCCCTGCAGGAGGTGTTGGCAAATCTATAGATTTGCGAACTGTGCTAAAGGTGTCACAGATGGGATAGTCTTATTATTCAATTTATGTTCTAGTTAAAATTTTCCTTTTCGTAAATCCAAGTTTTTTTTCTGCAGGTGAGCAAACCGATATTAAAGACGAGATCATTTCAGGAGGCATGCGTCAATACTGTGATTGAAGAGCTTACTGAGCATTTAGCTCAATGGAGCTATTCTATTGCTTTTTTTGAACTGTCATTTGTTCCTGCTGTGCGGCTACGTAATTTCTGCAAATCTACAAAAGTTGAGAGGTTTCGGCGAGAAATGAGGCAGCTAATTCGTCAGGTATATGTCAAAATCTAGTTTAGGGTATGCATGATGCAGTTCCCTTAAGCTTTCAAGGTTATTCAAAGCCAATTTATTTTGATGTATTAATCGGTCATGCATGCACATGTATAGTTAGTTATTTTTTAAACCACATCTTAATCATTTTTAACCTTTTGCACGCTTCTGATCGGTTTGTATAATGTCACAGATCGAGGCTAATTCTGAGTACACCAATGTGAAACGCATGTCAATCTCATTTCTACCCAATGATCCTGCCGCATCATCATGCCTTGAGGTTTGTATTGAATTAAGCAAGCTTTATGGCTGGCTGACGGCTAGCTAATAATCTTATAAACTTTTGATATGCTTTGAGTAGTAAATTTAATTAGGTAGTTCATTGGCTGACTGATTAAGAAACTGAGAACTGTATTGGCTTATGAATAAACCTGTATGCAATCAGTGGCCTGCCTCCACCCTCTCAAGTTATTAAACTAGCTGTCTTGAAGTCTTGAGTCCTACATTACCAAACATATTACTTATAAACCGATTAATCTATTTGATAGTGGAATAGTTTTTTTATATTGAAGCAATATTAATTATACAGGCTTACAAAGCCTGTTTACCAGAACACACTGTTAATATTTATCTAAGATTTTTTTTAGGGCTAATATTTATCTAAGATTAGTAGAATACATTATATGATATAAGATATTTAATTTAATGACCGAATAGAATATATAGATACACACACACACACAAGCATGTTCAAAACCCTTGCAAGGCAGTGAGGCACAAGCTTCAAGATAAATATTTTTTAATATTAAATGTTTTATATTTGTTAAAACTATATAATATTTTAAATTTCAGTAGAATTATACTCCCTCCATCCCAATTCAAGTGTCTTATTTGACTTTTTGAGGTCAACTTGACTAAATTTTGACCGAAAATTACATACATTATATAATTATAAAAAATTAAAAAAATATATCATTAGAAAATTTATTTATTCTACTTTAAAATGTAACTTTTAATTTTCAAAAATTATAAAAAAATAATCTCTAATCTTCAATCAAAATTTAGTCAAGTTGATCACAAAAAGTCAAACAAGCCACTTGAATTGGGACGGAGGGAGTATAAAATATAATATAGATAAAAGAATAATAATATTATAATATTCATGAGATTTAATTATTGAGTTGCAATTTTAAATGAATTAAAGAGTTTGAGTGGTGATGAAATTGAGATGTGCACGTACATTGTATTTGGTACAACTATGTTATATTAAAATTATATCGTAAATAGGATTCTTGATATAAGTATATAAAATCAGTGTATAATTTTAGATATAATGTTGAAAAATATCATTGATATATTATTGAAAAAATATTGGGTTAACCAAAATTATAAGGTTCAATTATAATAATATAGTATATATATATATTTGTTGCTTCATTTCTTGGAAGCACATTACTTACTCTGAATTTTAACCAGAGATTAGTAGTACAATGTCATTGAAGTCATCATGAATTCTACCCACAAAAGTATTGTAGTTCTAGTCTGGATAATTATATATGATATAGTACAGATTGGTTGGTTAGTTTATAAGTGCAGGGAAGCTTAATACCTGTTAGTTGAAGGTAATCCTTTTGTGTGGACATGGTAATTGTAAATCGACATTACCTTGTATTTGGTTGTAGGATGCGAAAAAGTCAGGTTCTAGTCCTCTGTCCCAATATGCGGCCATTCTACGGCAGAAAGCACAGCAAAAGAGGGACTCATTAACAGAGACCAGGTGAATTTGGTGTTGTACTTATTGTAATGTTGTATCGATGGATAATGTTTGATCTGTCACTTAAAATGAACATGTTATTTCCAGTGTAATTGTTGGTGAAGACTCGTCTATCTTCGGAAGTAAGCTGCCGGGTGGTGATGACGACGACGACGATGATGATGAAATAGATCAAGAAGGTGGTGCTGTCTTCAATTCCTCCTCTTGGTTACCTGGACGTGATTCCAAGTATGTTTTTTTTCAATCTTCTCCCTCCATTATATGCATGCGTGTTTCTTGTTGGATCTAAATGTTCTTCTCTTGCAGAGCTGAAGTAGCGAAAGAAAATAAAAAGAAAAGAAAGAAAAGGAAAAACAGGGGAACAGAGTCCCAGGAAGAGACAGCTATTGATGAAGATGTCGTGGAAGAGTTGATTCTTTCGGATGAAGATGAGGGTTCTATGAGTGATTCTCCATCTGACGGAGACAATGTCGAAGCTGAACCAGTGTCAAAAAAGAAAAAAAGTGCGCAGCAAATGCCAACTGGCAAGTTCTCAAAAAAGAAAGCACAATTTAATGCAAAGAAATCAAAGAAGAGGAAGAAAGCAAATTAACATGTCATGGCTTTTATTTTAATTTTTCACATAATTCTTTTCCATTTCTAATATCTACGGAGTTCTTTATCAACCAGTTTTGTCTGCTGCAAGGGTCCTAAAACGAGTCTTTATCAACCAGTTTTGTCTGCTGCAAGGGTCTGAAGACATCATTTTAGATGGATTTGAAAGTTCGCCATTGTATTTTTGTCTTTTTTTTGCATTCTGTAAGAACCCGAAAAGATCATAAACAGTGCTTTAAATCTGTTGCTTCCAAAACTCCAGAGTCTTAGTTTTTGTTAAATTCTTACTGACATACTTAACAGTTCGAATTTGTTTGTGTCTTGCATGACATTCTTAAAAACGGATCTCTCCATGTTGGAATTGATCACTTTATTGTACTTCAGTTCATGATAGTAAAATAATTTCTACTTGTTGAAATTGATCACTGTATTGTACTTGAGTTGATGAGAGATTAGGAATTTATAAGAAACTAACGGTAGATAATGTCATTTATAGAATTAATTGAAAGGACAATTTTTTTTTTAGTTATGTAAATGGGTATTGATTCCCTACTTTGACAATTCATATAAGAGTATTTTCGATAAGAGGTTATCTAGAAGGTTGTCAAGAGATGAACAACTCATCATATATATTATTTTTTTATTTTCTCTCTCATCCACATCATTGTTGACAACCTTTATATAAAATTTACTTTAATAATTGGTAATCTTTAAGGTTACTAATGTTGTCCCCTACGGCCCTACTAATAATATAGAAATGAAAAAAATATTAAAATGGATAAAGTAATATACATTTTAGAGTTTTTATGTGCACTTTAACTATTCCGGGTCAAATTTTGGAAACCTTGGTTGACAACCTCTCAACTCCAGTTGGTAAGCAACCAAGAGTGTCATGCCGCATAAATTTGGCAGATGCTCTGATGTGGGAAAGGTACATTAATCTTATTCGAACATAAATTTCGCAAGTCTGAACAGTTGTGGTGTAAACATATGTATGTGTTAAACTAAAATCGAACTTTTTTTGTTGGTATAATGGTATTCGAACATAAATTTCGCAAGTCTGAACAGTTGCGCTTGTAAAATATGTTTGTCATGCAATGAATTAGTGGACAATATGAAACGCTCAGTATTCAACAACTTGCATGCATGTGAAACAAGCTCCTTGTTGTTTTTATTACAGAAATGCATGAAATCAAAAGCCTTGAAACCAGGCAAACAAGTCCATTGTTGTTTGTTAGCTTCAGGTGTTGACTTGGACTTTGACTCATTGGGTTCCAAACTTGTTGGATTTTATGCAAGTTGTGGGGATCTCAAATCTGCTAAATTAATGTTTCAAGAAACTAAAAACCCATCTGTTTTTGCATTTAATTGGATGATTTCATCTCTTGCATTCACTGGTTATTATCATCATGCATTGGACTACTTTTCATTGTTTCAAGATTCAAGAAATGTGGCTAATGAGTATACTTTTGCATTTGTGTTGAAAGCTTGTGTTGGGTTGATGGATTTTAATAAGGGTAGGGAAGTGCATTGTGCGATTTTAAAGATGGGTTTGGGTTTGGGGTTGGAGGTTGGTAATGGGTTGGTTGATATGTATTAGAAATGTGGGTGTGTTGTGTATGCTCGGTATGTGTTTGATAGAATGATTGAGAGAGATGTTGCGTCGTGGACTTCGATGATTTGTGGGTGTTTTAGTGTTGGTGGAATTGAGGAGGCTTATGGTTTGTTTGAGAGAATGGAGGTGGAAGGAGTGGAAGCAAATGAGTTTACGTGGAATGCAATGGTAGCGGGGTGTGCTAGGGAGGGTGATTGTGATGGAGCGTTTGCGTTGTTTTGTAGGATGGCGAAGGAAGGTTTGGTTCTGGATTTGGTTACTTGGAATGCAATGATTTCAGGTTTTGCTCAGAGCCAACGAACGGTTGAGGCTGTAAAGCTGTTTAAAGACATGACGGTTGCTGGAATTAGGCCTAATCATGTGACTGTTACTGCTGTTCTCCCTGTGTGTGGATTGATGGACTGGGTCCAAAGAGGGAAAGAGATTCACGGTCTCATATACAGAATGGAGCTATATGTGAATGTCTTTGTTGCTGGTGCTCTGATTGATATGTATTCCAAGTGTGGAACTGTCACTGATGCTAGAAATGTGTTTGACATAATTCCAATGAAGAATGTGGCTTCCTGGAATGCGATGATTGGATGTTACGGGAAGCATGGGATTGTTGATTCTGCGATCCGGTTTTTTGAGAGGATGAGAACTGAAGGAATGCAACCAGATTCAGTTATTTTGACTTGTGTACTTTCTGCTTGTAGCCATTGTGGTTTTGTCGATAAAGGTTTGGAAATCTTTTGATTGATGAGGAAATGTTATGACCTTGAGGCTAGTCCGGAGCATTATTCTTGTGTTGTTGATCTTCTTTGTCGCTTTGGGAGAATGGATAAAGCATACGATTTTGTGAAAGAAATGCCACTTGCAATTACGGAGTCCACTATTGGGGATTTCTTCAATGGATGCAAACTACACAAAAGAAGAGATCTAGCTAAGAAAATCGCTGAGGTACTTTCTGGAATGGAGACAAGGGGATCTGGTGGTTTTGTAACACTGTCAAATATGTGCGGTGCTGAGGAAGAATGGGAAGAGGTTGAGTATGTGAGGAAGCTTATGAAGGAGAAGGGGATCCATAAAAGACCTGGTATTAGTTTGTTCTAGATAAGAGACATGCTTTCTGAATCAGAGCTCAAAGTAAAGGCTTTAAACTGTAACAGGTATGTGCATTTCAATTCCAGTAATTATGTAACATTATGTATACTGGACTTTATAGCGAAACTATTGTCGTAGATCTTGCAGCTTTATGGTTTCTACTTTTTGTTTAGCTTGTCATAATCACTTGATGTATTCTTTTACTGTTTGTTGATATTATCCTAATCTATCTCGATGAAAGAGAATAATATGGATAATAGTAGTATAGAACTCAATATCAAGAGCATACATTTATCCAATTAACAAATTGTACAAAAATAGCCAATTTTTTCTCAAAAACCATTTGTAAATTGATAGGGAGAAATTGTCTTAGAACTTATTCATGAAATATAGTGGACAGTTACAATAAAGTTTTTATTTTGTGCGAAGAAAATTTGTGAACCATTTGGCTGAAAGTTTCTTGTATCTTTTCAGCCTAGCATTGTAGTCAACGAAGTTCAAGCCAAACCTTACAGTGTATCCGGAATTCCACTCAAAATTGTCCATAGCTGCCCATGCAAAGTATCCCCTCACATCAACGCCTTCACTGTGTAAAACAGAATCTTATCAAGTAGGAATATTCTCTCCATCTTAATATACAAGTCCTGCTATTTCAGTACTAACTATTCATCAATTTTAACAAAATATGTATGTTAACAATTCCATGTTAAATAAACATAACTCACCTACATTCTAAAATTGTATTTGTATGTTACCTTATTGCTTGTTGAACAAAGGAAAGATGTTGATAGTAGTAGTCAATTCTTGTGCTGTCATCGAGGGCTTCTTCCAGAGGCAATGTAGAATTATTTAGCTCATCGATCCCTAGAGAAGAATATATATGTATGAATATATGTTGCCATTAACCTCCAACTTTAGTCAATCACTAGTTTGCAGAACTAATCACCAAAGTAACTTCTGTTCAATACCATTCTCAGTGATGTAAATTGTTGGACTATTGTAATTTCTTTTAATGTATAGCAGAAGATTATATATTCCTGTTGGATATGCATACAGCCAACTTGAAGCACCCTGCAATATGTTCCAGTTACTATTAGACAAGACTGAATTAAACATGTGCTTTATTTGTCTAAAATTAATGTTGTACGTATAACTTTCCAGTCCTGATAAAGAGTAAAACTTAAAGAAAAAAAGATGTCATGATCTCTGAATTTTCCGATTGATGACTAAGGTTATATAGCATTGTATGTATTTAGGATGAATAGGGAGAACGGTTAAGTAGTTGTACCTTAGGACCGATAGGGACTCCATTCCTTTCAGCTACATGACAAGTAAAACACAAACAAGGGTCAATACCAATTAAACTTGCAAGTTTATTACCAAAAATTAGTTAGGACAAAATTAAATGTGGAGTTTAATCCTACTGCTTGCACGAGTTTGTGAATCGGTTATGTAGCTGACGTTAATAAGATTGGAATCTGAAAAATGTTCAACGTAGTTTGAAGTGTAGTAGTTGAGACCAAGAAAATCAAATGAGCCTTTCAGCATACTGGCTTCTTCTTCGGAGAAGTTATGAAGTCGGCTTCCTACCCGACAGCGCATTGTACTCGGATAGTCTCCGGTTATTAGTGGTTTCATAAACCTGTGATAAGCATTGATTTTTAGACTTAATTTTATTAATGTAAAAACCCAAAACATGTCTGTTAGGCAGATCACCCTCACAGCCATATTAGCTGGGCAACGTTGGTGCCCATGTAAAAAGAACTGATTAATAACCATAGAACTGCAGTTTGGAAGCAAGATTTAAATTATGAATTGGGGGCTTGGCTGACCCAGTAAGTTACCGTGTCTTTCATATTTCCAATTTTAATTCTATGTTATAACACCTTCTGATTTCATTTATTCAAATACATTCATTTACATGTACCGCTAGATAATGTTGGAATTTTAATCCAAGTTAATTATGCAAAATATAATTACCATCCAAAGCTGAAGTCTAGGGCTCGATCTGCAGCATTCCTGTTAATAGACTCATCAGACTGAGGCACCATCCAACGTGTCTCTAGTGTGATTCCAATCTTTCCTTTCTGTGATTCCTGAACATGACCACGTTACCTTATCACTGACCTCTAGTAACTACCTTAATACACCTTCCATTACAAAACAAGAGTCTGGTTTCCTTGTTTTAGTTGTTCCAGTTTCCATTACAGGTAGGTCAGAAATGAAAAAACTACCTGATAGTTATCCCTGTACAATTTAACTGCAGTTGCATGAGCTAGGAGTTGGTTATGTGCCACCATATATGGCTCCACACCTGAATCTCCACCGGTACAATTTGCATTTTGCCATGAAGAACATCGACCTGGTGCAAAATTACCCGAGACATAGCCCCCTAAAGTGTAAGTGGATGGCTCATTAAAAGTGGTCCAGTACTTCACTTTATTTCCGAAGGTTTGGAAACATAGATTTGCATAATCACGATAATCATTTCTGCAACAAGTTAAACTGGCATTATTAGCACATGAATTGTGTTATAGATTGTGTTCATTCCGAAGGAATGATATAGGACAGGAAAGGATTGGAAATTGTGAAGGAAAAGTAGAGGTAGAAGTAGAACTGACACAGAGGTGATAATCTTATATGAGTAATGGAATAAGGAAGGTTGCGGTGCAGGAGAAAGGAATATATGAGATGAATGGATATTAACTAATTGACCCGATAATAATTTCCATTCCGCATAATATCTTTCCTTCCAACCGAACACAACATTTTCGCAAAAAAATGAAAAAATAAAAAACCAAAGCCAATGTCAGCCATGAATTTTAGGAGTACAAGATTGAGTATATTACACAATCTGAGAACTTAAGAAACCACCATATTCATCCTCTAGGGCCTGAGGAGTATCCCAGTGAAAAAGAGTGACATAGGGTTCTATGCCTGTTCATATAAACGGTTATGAGTTAAGAGTACAAAATGATCTGAGGAGCATATTGAATATATCTAATAACAACTTGGCATGAGTATAACCATTTTTAAGTAGTTCATTGATGAGGTTGCTGTAGTAATGGAGTCCCTGTTCATTAATACCTCCAGTCACCTTTCCATCTACAATTATCAAACAAACTTATCAGAGCTGCAAATTTAGTTGAAAATAGGGCATATATATAAAAAGAAAACAAACAAATAAGCCAAACTGGCTGCAGTCCTACGTGGTAGGATTCGAGGCCATGAAATTGAGAAGCGATAGGTGTCAAAACGCATTTTCTTGATCATCCTCACATCTTCCTGGAAGATGATAATCAAAGAATGAATCATTGAAAGAGAGCAGGGAAAACCAACTCAAGATGTATAGCATTCTTCATGGATGATCTGCTAGTATAAATCACACACACACACGCTGAACCTTGTATTGATGGTAACTGTCTGTGGCAATGTTTCCATCACTACGATCCTTTATCTTTTCTGCTACATGTAAACCGTAGGCTATATTAAAAAGTTTTACATACAGTACATAAGTATATAACATGTATGTGTACATGTCATAATTATCAAGATTTTTTTTATGTAGGTGATTCAACTTCATTTGTTTTGCTAAGGAAAATGTATATCAATTCACAAACTTTTTTTTCTTTTGACACTTTAAGAAAGTGAATAGATCAACTCCTACACTTTTTATAAGAGTTCCATTTTCTCTGCACATGACATGCCATATACCTGAATCTATGGTAGAGTTCTATTTTCTTATCAAATATGATAGACTCAAGATGTGAGGTATTTGCACCACTGAGAATCTCATTGTACAGGCCGGAGGGGCATTGGTGCTTATATGCAGCCAGGTCCATCTGCTCTTAGTTGATATCAAAAAGTAATATCTACATTTAAGCTCGATAAATGAATATACCCTTGGCCCCTGAGAATTTTATTCATTTATTGAAGTTGAAAATACACTATCCCTATTAGGCTATTACGTTCGGACCGGAAAGAATTATTCATTTGATGAGATTATCTGTTTATTGGATATTCATTTATCGAGGTTCCTCTATATCATGGCCCCTTTTAAGGGACTTTTTGGTTAAATGCTTAAGGTGCTGATAAGCAACCAAAATTCTTCTGATTCCTTATTAATACAGGATTAGTGAAAATTATTACCATGTATGCAGGATTAGTAAAAAAGTATCTTACTAAAAAGTTGATGCAATGGCATGAAGGTATATATATATATATTCTGCAGATGGAGAGAGTACCTGGAAATTTTTGAGTAAAAGTATCCCATATACTTGGCCCCTTACCATCTTCATTTGCAGCTCCTTCTGTCTGTGTTAATTAGAACAAAGAAAATAAAATAACAACCACCGGCAGCAGGATTAGCAGAACAGTAAATACATATAAATAAGATTAAATTTTTACACAAACGCATCCGCCTGCACACATCTAAACCTAATAATAAGGCCTCGAGGAACCTGGTAAGCTGATGAAGATACTCCAAACACGAAATCAGGAGGAAAACTTGTTCTATTGAGCAAATTTAGGCCATAAGTTGATGTTAAAGCTTCCACTTGAGTTCCGGTTCCTAATATAACGGAGGTAATAATGAGGCAAACGGACCATTGAGCAAGATTTTTGGTTTGTATCCTCATAGCTAGTGCAAGTGTTCGATTTTGCCTACTTCCTATAACACTGATCTAAATGCTCAACTCCATCTTCAGTTCACTTATATATGTCATTGTGTATATAATCAGCATTTGCAAGTCCATGCAAATGAGCTAGCTATGATCCTTAAATGCTGTATGCATTTGTCATCTACCAAGGAAGGTAAATCAGCCAGGCTATGTGGATGACTAGTATACTTGCATGTATTGTGCATTGTATAGATGTATGCACATTTTTATTTACTATAAAGTCTATAATATAATTAAATCAAGGTTTTGCATTGGTACTTTTTTAAATTTTCAGCATCTTCCCATTCCTTGTAATACTACATTAAAATTGGACTACATTGGCCTTATGTACCGATGGAAGGGAATATGGCCTTTTTTGAGCAATTAAACACGCATGCCAATTATGTGTATTCTATAGTTTGATATCCGTAACATTTCTACCGTGTATATGTAGTAACAAGTAACAACCTGTGGAAATAAGGTGACTACACATGACAATTCCGAGAAGGACAATCAATTGGTTAAACACTCATACAATCATGAACTCGATGAATCATTCATAGTAATAATAAACCTCTCCTTCAGAGTCATTTATTAAAAATCCAGCTTCGCTCGACTCGAAATTAATATACGTTCTCCTTTATTTTAAACCCTTTACAAGCTAGAGTTTCAAGAGTTCATGCAACCTCAATAGAAATTACAAGACTGATTTAAGCACACAAATTCAAGTTCTAAATAGAAATGCTATTAGGAACTCCTTTTCCTGTGACTCCAGGTTCTGAATAAGGCTTCAAAAGCTCATATGGCACTACACCAGCTCCAGTTCTGTTCCTCAATTTCCTATTAATATTTCGTGCATCAATGGTTCCTTCAAGCTCCTTCAACTTTCCAGCAAACAATTCAAATGATGCTTTAATCGCTGGATTATCTTCCCATGAGGGCTCTGGTTCTCCACCAATATACTCCTCATCAACCGAATGATTTGACAGAACATCCAAAATTGCCATAATTTTCGATGCCTGAAGTTGTGTTGGAAAGCACGACAAAAGTTCATCTTCAGGCCTATATTCAAATGTGTTCCAAGATTCATCGGTTGGGTCTTCGGTTGGCATTTTGACTCTAGCAATTGTGGGTCTATTAGGCATATAACCTGCGAAATCATACTGTCCAAAGTTTACAGCTGCATGGTGACCAGATGCAACCCATATAATGGTTGTGATGATTCCTACTAAATCTTCTGGGGTTTTCAAATTCGGCCACCAGGGTTCGTCCTTTTTGTCTCCATGTCCAACCGTTCGGATTTCTTCCCACCATGCCTGGAGTTCATTGTCAGATTCGATAAGGCTTGGTTCAGGATAGAAATGGTTCACATAATCTGTAACCCATTCTTTAATGCAGTCCCATAGGATTAGACCATCATTTGCGTAAGGATAGTCTTCTATTGTTAACTTTAGACCATGTGGAGCTTCTGGATCTTCCACTGCCATTCCCCTGCAAGATTTTAACCAAAAATTAAGATTGTGGTAGGCTCTTTACATCGAAAAGAGGTGGGAACAAATTGAAATTAAAGCTGGAATGAAGTGGCAGTTCCCATGTAGGCTGTTCTGTTGACACATATGCTAAATATTTAAGTTCATTCGCTCATTCCATATTCTCTCATATAACTCCAAATTCATTTTCTCCAATTCAATTGAATGCTCATCTTTCACCAACTTGTATTTTTCACATATATGCACTCTACTAGTTTTTTCATCCCTTCAAGTCCTTTGTTCTTCTCTTCCATGTCCAATTAATTTGTTCATACTTTTTTTAATGGCATTTACTTCTCTAATCCACTCCAAGTACTAAACAAGCTAAAAATAAGATTACTTAAATGTTTCCAAACTTTTTTTACTTGTGCTTTACTCTATAACAAATACAATTCACAAGAAAAAGTACATGCCTGGTTCCCTCTTGATTTTCATTTAGCGAAGCTCCACAACGATTGCACAAAGTTGATTTTTTTTAGGTTTTTAGGTCATTGAACCACTATAAAGTGTCAGTTTAAGCATCTGTCTATAATAATTAAACCTCAAAATGCTTATAATTTTGCAAAATTATGATCAACATTTTTGGAGAATTATATAAGAGCTGATTAGTAGATTTAGTTTCTTAGTAACTAATTACCTGCTAATGAGGTCTGCTGGCAATGCCTCGTGATCAAAACGCCAAAGCTTGTCATAGGCAACAGAGCTAAATTCGATAGAGTACTTTTTAGGTGAAAAGGATGACTCGATAATTCCATCTGCATTGATGAGAGCTTGTCGAGCCAAAGCATTGATTTCCATTGTGTATCGAAAATAAGGATGTAATAGTCTGTAAATTGGGTGCAGCTCACTGAGTTGTCTGTTGGTTGCAATTATATAAGGCTCTGTTGCACAATGAGTTCTAAGCCTGCAAAATAAAACACTACACATTAGACCCCGATTTCGTTGTCTCCATACACACTGAACATTTAAATAGTAATTTATAAGTTAGCAAAAAAGAAACTGAAGTTGTGAAAAGTGAATCTACACAACCAAATTGCTAAGAAAATGGCACATCAGGTGTAAATGTTTCCTTTCAAGAGGCAAATATATCTTACAAATAAATTTTTATGCTTGTCATGTATCATATGAGGTTAATCTATCCAACAATATATATGCATGTTTATGAAATTGTGCCTCTTTGTTGGCCAGCCTTATATTCAGTTTCTACAAGTCTCGAACACTGACAAATGACAATCAATGTATTGGGGTAACACTTCATGGTTCAATGTGTTTGAACTGATATTAAACTTTTTTTTAAGCATGCCTACAATTTGTTAAAATAAGCAGAGATTTAAGTGAAAATGTACCAATGACTATAAAGCTGGTGAAATCCGGAGTCATGTGCCAAGAAATGAGCTTTAGCGAGCTTCCAAAGCCAACCAGTTGTAGCATCAATCCCGGGACAATACGCTTCTTTCCACTGGGGCTTCCCATCTCCCGGAGGCCGGACAAGCTCAATGGCTACTGGCTTCAATGTGCCAATAGGAGTTAGAAAAAACAATGCCCTTGATCCATATAGAGTTGTCCCTTTTAACTCTCTCACTCTGTTTACATATGGTAGCAGCAATTCATGGTAATCTATAACGAAAAGTTTCTTCTGCTTTATGGCCTGCATTCATGTGTATAATTATCAAAGATAAGTTGCTGGACAGTATATTTATTAATCCTTTTGGACAACTATACACACTGTTTAAATTATGACGACATTATTTCAAGGGGACTATATAATATATGACTCATGATTACTTCTTCAACTGTCATGAATCCTCTGATGACTTGCTCCACCAATTTTGTGGTGATTGCAGATTCAGGAGGTCCATACTCCTCGGGGTCTAGCTGACTTTTCAATGGCCATTCCTGCACATAATTTATATAAGTTCATATATACCTAAACACACACACAGAGATAATTAACTAAACATTTCCGGCATGAGTGAAGCAGTTTTATGTATTTAGGACATTACAGAATTAAGATATATATGGTATGACATACTTTAACCAATTGTAAGCAACAGGGGTTTAAGCCAGCAAGGGTTTGACGACCAAATTCCTCATCCTTCATCCACTTAAATTTATCTCCTGATAATTAGTAATACACAACGAAAAATATGAATTAAACAAAGAACCACATATATGTTACATTTTTTAAGGTTGAAGGAGAGATAAGTAAAGTTGTTGGTCTCACTGTCAAGAAATTCAGGAGTCTCAAATAAAATGAGGTTTTTCCCTTGATCGGTAACATTTTTTAGGATACGAGGTAGAAGATTTATTAGAGTTTCTTTAGGAACCTCAGGGAGATCAATGCCCTCGTTAAAGAGAGAATCAATGGCAGTGAAATATGGGAATCCAAGATCCGCGTCGATAGACAGGTTCTCTAGTGAAGGTATGACAGCATGAATCACCGAGTAGACAGTCTTGGCTGAGAATGTTAATGTCTTGACCTCTGAGAATTCTTCATCCCTTGGCACGTAAATACTGCTCCCCCTCGACTCTGACAATGGATCTGTACATGTAAACATATCAGATCAGATCACTAAATAGTATATGCACAACTCTAAATACGAACACCCTAATTCAAAATTTACTAGTATCCCACATTCTGTACACATCATGGCTTAATTATCACCATCTTGTGCACCTCATTTGCGGCATAAATGACATCTTCTTATAATTCCACAAAGCAGTACTTAAAAGCACAAGTTTAAGCGTAAGCAAACTCTCTCTAATTTCTAGTCAATGTGGGATATGATAAGTGCACGCATGGACAGATACATGAGTCATGCATTAAGTTAGATAAGTAGCTAGACATGCATATATTACACACTCTCTATACTTTAATAGCAACATTTCATCAAAAGGTCTTGTTTACTGGTATAAAATGTTCACAATAACACTCCACATAAAATTGGCCCATTATAGCACATATGGTGTTTTCAATAACATTAGCTTATTTTTGAAAAACAAGTAAAAAATTATTTGGTAAAATTTAAAAGCAGTTTTCTATAAAAGTCATCTAATTTGTCCGACACCACAACAGTTTTAAACAGAAGTCTCAAACGGAAAAATTGCGGTGAATGCATGAGTATAATTATGTCATAATGTTTTTTTATTAAGGTTGTTATGACCTTTTTTAGAGCGGGGACGCCCGGTTCTGCAACGCCTAGGATAGGGATATTCCTTGCTACCGAGAACAGGCCTGGCAAGTTGGTCATTTTTGTCAGGATCTCCCAGATCATTGTAAACATCGTAATCATATATTCTATCTTTGTTTTTTCTTTGTCCCGTTCCGTCTCCTCTCTTTTTAAGCAGCTCACTTTCTCTGTACCGTTTTAGCCCCTCCGGGGTATTCGATGGCAAATATGACTGCTTGCAAAACATTTAAATCTCATAATTTGCTTGTATCCATTAAATCTAACAATCAATATGCCAGTCTTCGAGTATTCAAATCTTGTCAAATATAACACGGTGCACTTAAAATAAACCATTTAGATTTTTACTTACTCAAATGAAGTAAAATTAAACCATCTAGAGAAACACTTGAAATTTGGGCAGAAATGTAAAACTAGAAGTCATCCCTGTGGCACATGTTCCCGTTCGACTCTCCTCATTCCGAGATTTTTTAGAAGGATACTCATTTTTAAGATTATGAGCCAACTTATTCAAAAAAAAAATCATAAAACTTGTAGATGTCCCTCTAGATTTGTTTTGAAATCAAATTTTCACAAATATATCCATTAAAACTAAATTTATAAAAATATCTACTCAAAAGTAATAAATTACACACCGGAAATTATTTTTTGAATAACTAACTTGAGAGTAGTTCTATAATAATAAAAGATAAAAGCTCCTTTTCTATTTTATTTTTTTGACATTGATATTAGTATAGGTGAGCTGGTTCGACTCGATTTTTTAGAATAGACACTCTTTTGTAAGGTCATAGAACAACGTCCTCTAAATTTGTTTTGAAATCAATTTTTTTTATAGAAATATACGTATTGAAACTAAATTAATAAAAATATCTACTCAAAAATAATAAATTACACACCGAAAATTATTTTCTGAACTACTACTTGTGAGTAGTTCTATAATAATAAAAGATAAAAGCTCGTTTTCTATTTTGTTTTGTTGACAATGACGTACAGAAGATTGTGCTAAGCAGACTGAACTAGAACCACTCTTTACTGACACCACACAAGTCATTCCCTTTTAATGTGAATACAATACATGTGACCATTAATGCAAACAAACAATCAATACATGTTCCAATATTATTGGCCTAGGTATGGACCACGGATTACAATCTAGGGTTTGTACGGTCCTAAATTTTAAATAACTTTTTATGAATTAGACTCTTTGTGATCTTTTTTCTAACAGAGGAGCTAGATACGTTCCGGTGAGAGGATAAAATTAATAAGAGCAATGTTACGTGATCAAAAATTATTTCAATTTTTTTTTGTTTTCAAATGTGTCATAACATATGACTTGTTTTGATTGGTAAACGTATATGTATACACACGACACGAGATCTCATATTATTATATAAGAGTTACCAATTACACATGATAGACATTTTTTAGTTTTTGAGATTTTAAGTAAATTACTCTCTCTGATCCTTTTTATAGGGCACTGTACGCAACTCAAGATCTAAATAAAAATAGTTCTACTAGCTATTTTTTAATAATTCTTTTTTTGAAAAAAAGAGTTTTAAAAATACTTTTATTTAAAAAAATAATAATTAAATAATATTAAGTAAAATTCATTTTATTAAGGCTTAGAATTGCGTGCAGTGACCTATAAAAAGGACCGGAGGGAGTAAATAACTTAATATTGTATGGAAGTTAATTATGATTGGAAAAATCTTTGAGCTTGATTATGAATTCACGATATTGAAGAATCGAACTTAATACAGATATACTCATTTACTACGAAATAATAAAGAGATTGATTGTGTTGACTGTTGAGGATGACATCAGAGAATTATCCGAGATAAATGTAGTGGTATTTTTATAAATATATGAAATATATTTTTTATTTACATTTTTATCCTTTCAATTTTGTATACAAAATAGTTTTAACATGAGTATGTAGATATTTGATCTAACTTGTTTATAATTAAATTGATTAATTTCTATTGAAAATTTTAAAATATTTTTTATATTGTTAAAAATAAGTTTTAAAGTAATTCATACATTTGTTAATAATATAAATTTTAATTTTTTTTTATAGTTATATAATATCTTTAAATTTTAACTAAATTTGATTGATTTAACCATAAAAAGTCAAATAATAGAGCTGTAAGTTGAATGAATTACTAACCTTGTTAGTGAAGAAAATTCTATTATCAGAATTATCTCGGTGGGAATCAACCCAGGATTCACAATTGACATGGATACTGCCATTGGGGAAGCCATCGAGTTGAATTTTCTTGAAGAACATCTCATTGTGATGGTCATTCTCTACTATAACACCACCAATTTCTCCAAAATCATTCGGTACTACAAATTTGCATTCATATTTCACGTCATCTACATCTACATGTCCTGCCCTGTGTGCATAACCCTTTATTGTCTCCTTCTCTAATCCATTAGCTGATCAAAAATTAAACCATGAAATCAGTGAGCAATATGCATATATTTATAACCCGAATATTTATAAGTCCGGAAATAAATGATTTATGCGAATACACGGTTATACATATTAAACTGCATGTTTCAGCGCTACGTAGGAGCGAGAGATGTTCCATGATGTACTCGACAATGATAGTTTTAATGAAGAAAATATTAATTTGATCTATGATACATTCGTTAAATTTTGATTAATTTTATAAATATCGTATAACCTTTAATTACTGAATTATTTTACTTATACAAAAAAAAGTATCAAGATATAAGATATAATTATAAGCCTTTTTCTGCCCAATTTTTGTTAATTTTTTTATAGCAAAAATGATCATCCGGAAAAATAAAATGGTCCCAAGAAAAGAAAAAGAGATGCATCCCAGTTCGGAGTGAAAATTTTGGATAATTTGTGTACGTGCATCAGATAAGATTCTCAAATTCTCAAATATTCATTGGTTCTCCAATATTCGTGCCTTTCATTTTCTACTTACCTCACTACAGTCTACAGCCCTTTCTTCATTACCTATATAATTTTCCACATTTTATATTTCTTCATCATTTTTTAACATTATATATGTGTGTGTGTGTGGTCCACAAGACGGTCCTGAAATTGAGGAGGCAAAATTAGTTTTTAGGGCCTAATTAATATCTATATATTCTACTTTTTTATATAATTTATAAATATATAATTTGTTACAATGCTAAATACTCTATACTTAAACGTTGATTAATTAATTTGGAGAGTGTAATGATAGATTTGTTTCCTGCTTAACTCTGGTAAAATCTAATTATATAAATTAATATAGCTAGATTATGTGCATGCTATTGCTTGCTAGTACTTACATGGATCAAGTTGAGCAGCAACAAGTTCCAACTGAATTGATTTACCAAACAAATCACTTATATCATCAAGCGGATTCCACCCTAAATTTGACAAGAATCCACCAACGGTGAATTGCACTATAACCGTAGCTAACACTTTCGTCGTCGTTTCGGTATCATCGGTATAATTAGCCACACATTTTATATTACTGCTTCTCGCAGCATAACGGACACTACTGTCATTTTTGTTTTTGTTGCCACTTGTTCTAGCCCTAGTGATGTTTGAAACCGTAGGTATAGCTAAGACGTTTCCGGACAAGAAGGGCTTGTGGCATTGTAGTAGGGTTTTTGATGAGGAGAAGTTGTGAAGTTGAGGCTTCAGCATTTTAGAGAATCAAGTTTTTTTGTTTTGTGGGGGAAGGTTTTGGTTGCTTGTTCGAGTGGTGCTTGTTCTGTTCGAATGGTGCTTGTTCTTATTTATAGAAGAAAATTCAAAGAGATGGTGCATGTGAGGGATGAAAATTCAAAGAGATGGTGCATGTGCGGGATGAAAATTCAAAGAGATTATGGTGCATGTGGTGATGTGGGATGTCAATCAGCGTTCGTACCATAGTTAAGTGAATTGACTAAATAATTATAATATTTTTCGATTTAATTTTGGACCACATTAGTCACTGCCCATAATTAAGTGAATTGACTAAATAATTATATGTAGCAAATAATATTGATAAAAAAACACATATACGTACATGAACATGAGACATATACGGATATTATAGTTCCTACCCGAAACCCTACATGCACCCTCTCTATATACATATTCTCCTTATAATTGATGTTTTTTCCTGCAGTTTTGGTGCGCTTCCTTGTTTATTTCGATATATATGTCTCGTTATTAAAGGTAAAATAAATAAATAAATAAATATTAATTTAAATATTTTATAGTTGATATTGAAATATATGTATAGGCTAAGGTTCAAATAGGAACCCATTATTAGCTGGGGAACTCGGGAAATCACCAAGAAAAAAACTTAATTTTCACAATTTGATTCGATCCAATTAATTATTAAGAATGAATTATCTATATTATATGTTTAATTGAATGCTAATACATGTTAATAATTTTATAAAAATATTGAAAGTATGTTCTGTAAAATTATAGTTTATAAAATATATGTTTGAGAACATAATAAAATATAAATTATAGAAAATATGTTAATAATATATAGTACAAAACATAATTTAAAACATATTTACATTAAAAAATATTAATTATTAGGTGATTCCTAGAGTTGCCCGTGTAACCGGTTCAGCGTAGCACCTTACCCCATATGTATATATTGTGTCAGCACGTCATATCATTTGGTCACACTAATGATCATATATAGTTCAAATTCGAATTAGATTTTGTAATATCTATAATTCATTTACATCTAACACGGCTCGTGTAACACATTTCATACGTAGTATTCAAAAAGTATTTGAATCAATCATGATTACGTGAATCATGTGGTGGATTGTAGAATGCATGATTGTACTGAATTAAGACAAGACCTACGGCAGTTTGGTTTCATAAGCTAACTTATAATTATAATATAAATATTTTTTAACTAATAAATTATAAAATATATAAAATTTCAATTTATAAATTATTTATCGGATAAGCCAAACACACATGTTAATATTGTGTCCAAATTCCAAGCAACTTAAATTTTAAATTTGAGGTTTAACATTTTGAGAAAGAGCCCAAAATTATTTCCCAAAAAAGTTCTGTGTGTCCAAATTCCATGCAACTTAAATTTTAAATTTGAGGTTTAACATTTTGAGAAAAAGCCCAAAATTATATCCCAAAAAAGTTCTCAAATAACATTTGTCTAATTTTTATTTTATTCTTGTCAAAAAAAACGAAGAATCATTTTAGTGATATATAAAATCCGATAATACATCACAATGATAATAAAAACTTATCATCAAACTGAAAGGTATGCTTAACCATGGGTCGAACGACCTAAAAGAAAGAGATTCCCCTAGAAGTTTAGATAATAAAAAATCTTTATATCGACAAAACGGGCCTGATTAAAACCCCATTTGAGTAAACGCTTATGAGAAAAATCTCAAAAAGAAAAAAGAGTACTGTAAAACGATCATAAAAATATCAATTTACGTAGTTTGAAGTTTGAAGTGTAGTAGTTGAGACCAAGAAAATCAAATGAGCCTTTCAGCATACTGGCTTCTTCTTCGGAGAAGTTATGAAGTCGGCTTCCTACCCGACAGCGCATTGTACTCGGATAGTCTCCGGTTATTAGTGGTTTCATAAACCTGTGATAAGCATTGATTTTTAGACTTAATTTTATTAATGTAAAAACCCAAAACATGTCTGTTAGGCAGATCACCCTCAAAGCCATATTAGCTGGGCAACGTTGGTGCCCATGTAAAAAGAACTGATTAATAACCATAGAACTGCAGTTTGGAAGCAAGATTTAAATTATGAATTGGGGGATTGGCTGACCCAGTAAGTTACCGTGTCTTTCATATTTCCAATTTTAATTCTATGTTATAACACCTTCTGATTTTATTTATTCAAATACATTCATTTACATGTACCGCTAGATAATGTTGGAATTTTAATCCAAGTTAATTATGCAAAATATAATTACCATCCAAAGCTGAAGTCTAGGGCTCGATCTGCAGCATTCCTGTTAATAGACTCATCAGACTGAGGCACCATCCAACGTGTCTCTATTGTGATTCCAATCTTTCCTTTCTGTGATTCCTGAACATGACCACGTTACCTTATCACTGACCTCTAGTAACTACCTTAATACACCTTCCATTACAAAACAAGAGTAATACATGGCTCCACACCTGAATCTCCACCGGTACAATTTGCATTTTGCCATGAAGAACATCAACCTGGTGCAAAATTACCCGAGACATAGCCCCCTAAAGTGTAAGTGGATGGCTCATTAAAAGTGGTCCAGTACTTCACTTTATTTCCGAAGGTTTGGAAACATAGATTTGCATAATCACGATAATCATTTCTGCAACAAGTTAAACTGGCATTATTAGCACATGAATTGTGTTATAGATTGTGTTCATTCCGAAGGAATGATATATGACAGGAAAGGATTGGAAATTGTGAAGGAAAAGTAGAGGTAGAAGGTAGAACTGACACAGAGGTGATAATCTTATATGAGTAATGGAAAAAGATGAACTTTGGGAAGGTTGCGGTGCAGGAGAAAGGAATATATGAGATGAATGGATATTAACCAATTGACCTGATAACAATTTCCATTCCGCATAATATCTTTCCTTCCAACCGAACACAACATTTTCGCAAAAAAATGAAAAAATAAAAAACCAAAACCAATGTCAGCCATGAATTTTAGTACAAGATCGAGTATATTACACAATCTGAGAACTTAAGAAACTACCATATTCATCCTCTAGGGCCTGGGGAGTATCCCAGTGAAAAAGAGTGATATAAGGTTTTATGACTGTTCATATAAACGGTTATGAGTTAAGAGTACAAAATGATCTGAGGAGCATATTGAATATATCTAATAACAACTTGGCATGAGTATAACCATTTTTAAGTAGTTCATTGATGAGATTGCTGTAATAATGGAGTCCCTGTTCATTAATACTTCCAGTCACCTTTCCATCTACAATTATCAAACAAACTTATCGGAGCTGCAAATTTAGTTGAAAATAGGGCATATATATAAAAAGAAAACAAACAACAAATAAGCCAAACTGGCTGCAGTCCTACGTGGTAGGATTCGAGGCCATAAAATTGAGAAGCGATAGGCGTCAAAACACATTTTCTTGATCATCCTCACATCTTCCTGGAAGATGATAATCAAAGAATGAATCATTAATTGAAAGGGAGCAGGGAAAACCAACTCAAGATGTATAGCATTCTTCATGGATGATCTGCTAGTATAAATCAGACACACACGCTGAACCTTGTATTGATGGTAATTGTCTGTGGCATTGTTTCCATCACTCTGATCCTTTATCTTTTCTGCTACATGTAAACCGTAGGCTATATTAAATTTTTTTACATAGACAGTACATAAGTATATAATATGTATGTGTACATGTCATAATTATCAAGATTTTTTTTTATGTAGGTGATTCAACTTCATTTGTTTTGCTAAGGAAAATGTATATCAATTCACAAACTTTTTTTTCTTTTGACACTTTAAGAAAGTGAATAGATCAACACCTACACTTTTTATAAGAGTTCCATTTTCTCTGCACATGACATGCCATATACCTGAATCTATGGTAGAGTTCTATTTTCTTAACAAATATGATAGGCTCAAGATGTGAGCTATTTGCACTACTGAGAATCTCATTGTACCGGCCGGAGGGGCATTGGTGCTTATATGCAGCCAGGTCCATCTGCTCTTAGTTGATATCAAAAAGTAATATCTACATTTAAGCTCGTAAATGAATATACCCTTGGCCCCTGAGAATTTTATTCATTTATTGAAGTTGAAAATACACTATCCCTATTAGGCTATTACGTTCGGACCGGAAAGAATTATTCATTTGATGAGATTATCCGTTTGTTGGATATTCATTTATCGAGGTTCCACTGTATCATGGCCCCATTTAATGGACTTTTTGGTTAAATGCTTAAGGTGCTGATAATGAGGCAAACGGACCATTTAGCAAGATTTTTGGTTTGTATCCTCATAGCTAGTGCAAGTGTTCGATTTTGCCTACTTGCTATAACACTGATCTAAATGCTCAACTCCATCTTCAGTTCACTTATATATATCATTGTGTATATAATCAGCATTTGCAAGTCCATGCAAATGATCTAGCTATGATCCTTAAATGCTGTATGCATTTGTCATCTACCAGGGAAGGTAAATCAGCAAGGCTATGTGGATGACTAGTATACTTGCATGTATTGTGTATTGTATAGATGTATGCCCATTTTTATTTACTATAAAGTCTATAATATAATTAAATCAAGGTTTTGCATTGGTACTTTTTGTTTGGAATTAGAGTTTCACAGAAGTGTACAAGGGGGATGAATGTATACTTCAAATTTTTATATGCTCTTTTTGATTTTGATGAACTGTGTGTTTGTTGTGTGTTGCTTAACAATACAAGTGTTTACATAAGCATAATGCAAGAAATAAAGCAAACACAGAATATAGTATTCAATTTAATTTGTACTAGAATTGAACTTGCTACAATATGAAATTCAGTGTGAATTTCAGTTTCTTGTTCTTAGAAGATACAAAATATGAACTTGATAAATTCAAAGATACCTACTAATGAAACAGTGCTAAGCCTATATAGACAACATGTCTTTTGGCACATGTTTTCATTAGTAAGTTAAACTAAAACTAGAAATAGACAAATATAACTTTACATTTGACTACTATCTATTTCTAACTAACACTATCTTTTGGCAGTCTATAGCTTTCTGTCTTATCTCTTCTGTCATTTTTCTTATGTATCTTCCAAGCTTCATTATAGACTTGTCTCTCTCATTACAGGTTTGACTGACCCTGTAATGACAGTGCTGCAAATTACTTGTCTTATTCTTCTGCAATTCTCCTTGAAAATAGCTCTTTGAACAGTCGAGTACTCTATTGATTTTGATTCGAGAAGTCATAGTGATTGACTTCTCGATTGGGTACATGCTGTGACTTCTCGATTAGTCCTTGAATGACTTACTTCTAGAATGACTATACTTCTTGATTGCATACTTCATTTGATGACTTCTTGATTAATCTAGACTTCTCGAATGGATACTTGAAACTGAGATATCTCGATTGGTTCAGTCCTATTACTTCTCGAATGCTCCTTTGGCTAACTTCTCAAATTGTTTATTCTGGACTTCTCGAATGTATGACATTTCACACTACTCGATTGGCTTTAGTTTCTTGACTTCTCGAATGAACACTTCTCGATCGAATACTGAGCCAATGAGTGATTTGAGACTTCTCGACCAGTTGCATGTTTCTGACTTCTCGAATGGGGTGACTTCTCGAATGTGTATTTGCCTTAGTCGAATTCTCAGACTGCATTTCTTATTCTTCAACAAGTCTTCTTTGTCTAGTTGCATGATTCAACTTGAATCTTTTAACAGACTTTATTCTTTGACTTTAATTACAACTTGGAATTACAATTTGATCATACTTCTAACTGCAATAATACATTGAAATGACTAAGTCACTAATCCTAATACAGAAGTTCTAAACATGTTACAACAAGACAAATAATTACATAGAGTATGCTTGATTTGATCCAACAATCTCCCCTAATTTGGGAAAAGTCAATTTCACAAATTAATACAAGATATCAAGTCTACCTATTTTGTTGTTGTTGATGATTGGCATGATCATATCTTTCTTTCCTTTCTTTCTCTTGCCTTGATTTGATCTCTTCAATTGCATGGAGGATTTGTTGTCTGGCCATGACCTCTTCAATTAGAATTGCACCATTTAGCATGTCAGCAGCAATTTTGAGAGTTTGTATAGGGTAATAAAGGACAAACTTGAGTCTGATTTTGGTTGTTACTCCATTTCTCAGCTTGAACTAAACTCTATCAGGGTCTTTGAATATTCTGCACTTTCCCTGTCTTCTCAATTCTTCAGACAACCTCTCTATTTCTTCATCTTCCTTTTTCCTCTTCTCCACCTTCTCCTCTAAGTACTTGGCTTGATCAATTTTCTTTTGGTACTTCCTAGCCAAGTACTCGGCCATTTCTATCATTTTCAATTTGTCAATCATGCACCTTTTGTCAAAAAGACTGATCACTCTTTTAATGTCATGAGTGGTTGAAAATGAGTTGTCATGATGTTTAACTATTGCCGTCAAAGTGCTGATAAGATTCAAAAGGGTTTCTGCATCTGCAACTTGCTCTCTCGGCTTCTTGACTGCAAGAATATACAGATTACATAGACTTTATTCAAGAATGATGATATGGTTACTATTAGAACCATTGGCGAGACTATGATTTCAAATTACCTGGGGCTTAACTAGTACCAAAGTTCTAACCTGAGCTAAAAAAGATAATTTAAACTAGCATCGTGTTCATACTTGTGAAAAACTTAATATGATTAGACCAGTGTTAGACTTTTAATCTTAAAACCAAATTCACAACAACATAAATTGCATTACCACTTTGTGATTTCAAAAGCAAAACTAAAACTCGTTTCCTTATTTGAATAATTAAATTATAAGTAACACATCTCTCAGTCTTCGAACAAATAAAAAACAATGAAGTTCATAATAGACAATGTGTTCAAGCCCAAACCATCGGCAGCATTGTAACACCCTAGCGAGTACCTGTCTTCTTTTTGGTTAAAAAAGAATAGTGGGTTTGGAGCTGTAGATTATTAGCATATAAGATCCCGATAAGTCATTCTAGTAACACCTAAGTTTTCATGAGAACAGGTAACTTAACATGACGTTTTTGCAATTATTTTCTTTTTTCTTGGTTTGCAGTTAAACAAAAAAAAAAGCCCGAAATCAAGAAAAAATTGATGTCTACTGTAATGTAATTAGTCGACTTGCAATATAATATGGGACCCCAAAATTTTTCTCAAATGCTGAGTTGTCATATACGTAAATGGTAACTTTCCTAACAATAATATGGGACTCCGCCTGTATAAATATGCGTCCACGAATCAAAACTAGTCATTTGAGAAAAATTTTGAAACAATTTTTGGGGTTCCCAACACTACTCTAATACATTAACATATTATTTCAAAAATTACAATGACATCAAAATCGTAGCATTTTCATTTATAACACACTGACATTATAGCCATAACATAGATATATTAAGTATATGTAGAAATAGACATAGATACCATGGAGATGCAAGTCCTCTACTTGTTTGATGATGGAATCAAATTTGTTTGAATCAAGAGCTGCTGCTATATCATCTTTGTTCTCTGCAATGTAAACAATAATAAATCTTGAATATTTACAACTAAAAAATCAAGAAAAATATATATATATATAGAGAGAGAGAGAGAGATAAATACGGGTAATGAGAGAGAAAATCTTGAAATAATGATAACGTAGAGCTCTGGGATCTTTGTTATTTGACACTGCTTTGTTTCAAATAAACATGCACAGTAGAGAGACTGAGAGAGTTATGTATTATTTTGTATGTAAGTTTTCCCGCGCGATAAGATGTGATGGAAAGGGAAACGCATGGAAGATCGCTAAATGCAGTAAAGAATTGCTTTATGCAGTTATGAGAAATTACATTTAAGGACCTTAACGGTGCATGTCTCGATAATCAGCTATTCATACAACTAATCAGCTATTCATACAACTTTATTCTTTCTTTTTATTCAAAATAAATAAATTATCCATTCTTTTTATAATTTGTGTAGTGTATGTTTAATTATTATTTTTTAATTTATCATAATTATTGGAGTAAAAATCTTTTATATATAAAAAAGTAGTCATTATATGTTTACTCTACGGTTAAACACATAAGGACTACTTTTATAATATGAAAAATAAATATACACCTTTATCTTTTATATCTTTTTTTTAAGAAATGGATTTTTTTTCTTATTAAAAATGAATTAAAATAAATAAAATTGTAATTACATTTGAATATGAAACTTATTGATATGAAATTTTCTCGTGTCATAATATATAATATAAAAGAAGAAGAAATAAAATAAATTAATCTTTTGAAAGATTTAGTGAAAAACAAGAGAATAATAAATACACAACAAATAATTATTAATTGTTATATAAATTAATTTTTAACTACTCGTATCAATTAAATATATATTTGTTTGATATAAAAAATTTAGCAAGCAAATTTTTATAAAAGACACATGAAATTTTCATAAAAATGGACTAATATAAAATTTTAACCGAGCACAATATTATTGTTTATTGATCTGTTAAATTTATAATTTATAACTTAAATATTAATATATGATGTTTTACATGTCCTTTTTTGACTTCTTGTGATCAACTTAACTAGTTTTTGATTAAGTTCTTTTATAATTTTAAAAAATTAAAAAATACATTTTAAAGTAGATTATATATATAATATAAAATTTTATTTTTTTAATTATATGTTATTCTTAAATTACAGTCCAAAATAAATTAATTTGACTGCACAAAAAACAAAGTGGACAACTAATTGGGGACGGAGGGAGTAATATATATCATAAAAAATTAATTTAAATAATAATTTTTTTAATCTAATAACATAAATATTATGTCTTATAAAATTATATTATAATAATATATAATAGTATAAACATATTATATAAAATAAATAAAATAAAAATGACACGATGTGTTGCTAAGCAAAAACAAATAAATAGAATGAAAAAACTAAACGTAAACGTATAAATCATTGACCATTTATTTAATATAGTTAGAGAAGTGAGGAACATTGAATGAATGTATTAAATGCTCTAGTATTTCAATTTTGCACAAAAAACAGGTCAGGGATATTAGTGTAATTTCGGTTACTGCACGGAGTAATTCTTTACTGCATTTAGCAACCATGATTTTTATTACTATTCCTTCTGCTCGTATAGGGTTAAGTACACAGGCTGGGCACAACTACGACCGCACATGGGTAGGGTTGAGTTGGTTTTTGACTCAACTCCGATCTAATCCAATTAATTCGTTTTTATAAAAACTCAAACCATTAATTGAAAAAAATATATATAACCCAACTCTGACTCAACCTAATAAGTTCGGTTTGATTCAGGGTTGAGTCGGTTTAAAATATTTATTGCAGAAAATATGAATAATATGCAGAAAATATTCATAAAATCTGTAAAAATCTACAGAAAATGCATAAAATTGGACAGAATCTGCATAGATCTACATAGTGCAGAAAATATTTTCTGCAAAAAATGTATAAAACTGGACAAAATTTGCAGAAAATATTTAATTAAAATGCATTATATGTAAACGGGTTGGGTTGAGTTGGGTTAGAGTTAAAATTTATTAAACTCTAACCCAACTCAACTTATTCAGCCTAACAAAAAAATAACTCATTCATAATTCGGGTTTTGTTGGTTCGGTTTGTTCGACCTAAATAAAGGTCGGGTTTGGTCGGTTTTTACAACTCATGAGCAGCCCTGGGAACAAGTTGTGCATTCGGTTCGGTTAACCGAAAACCGAACCGAAAACCGAAAAAAATTCGGTTCGGTTAACCAAATTAAAGAATTTCGGTTCGGTATTCGGTAGCCTTTTTTTGAAATTTCGGTAATTCGGTTATTCGGTTATTAACCGCGGATAACCGCAAAATCGAAAAAAAACCCGAAATAATATATATTTAATATTTTTTTATTTTTAAAGTTTTGAATATACATTCATTTAAGTCCAGTTCACATGTTTTTCCTTTCAGTAAAGGAACATGTCATCGTCGAAGATCATCAACGACGTCAAAAGGAATTGTCATATGCACAGTTACAGGTGGATTACTTGTTGTTGTTGCAGCTGGAGTGTTTTGCTACTGCCTTTGCAAGAAAAAGGTGATGACCAGAGGAAAATTTGATGGAGGACATCCTATGACAAAGAGTGCGTAAACAAATCTTTCTCCATTGTTAGTCATCATTCTTTACTTATAACTTATAAGGGATGACAACAAAAGCTACAATCAGGCTAGCATTATGACAATCAGTTTTTTTTTCAAATGTAAACTGAGTTAAACTCATAAATCAAGTACTTTCAAGTCTGAAGTCAGTAGTATGGGACAGTGGACTTGTGTTTATGGTTTAATAACTTTGCTAAATTATGTTTTTTTTTATAATTTTGCTGATTTGTAGTAAATTTCGGTTTATTAATTCGGTTTTCGGTATTAACCGTAATATTTATTTCGGTTCGGTTTTAAAACCGAATAAATTTCGGTTCGGTTTTCGGTAGCTATTTTTCAGACATTTCGGTTTCGGTTAACCGAAAAAAAATTCGGTTCGATTCAGTTTTAACCGAATGCACAATCCTAGGCACAACCACCCCCTTAATTCAGATTTTTAATCGGGGTAAAATAAGCGCCTTTAGTTAATTATCTAAAGTTGACTCAAAATATAATGAGAATGAGGAACCTAAGATTGATCTTACTAACTTACATGAGATAATGAATAAAACAATTGTATTTTGATAATTATGATATTTTTTTATGTACAATCAAAATAATATCTACAAAAATTGTGTATATCAAAATACCATAATTATCAAACACAATTATTTTATTCACCATTTTAGGAAAAATTATATAAGATAAATATTTCCTTATTCTCAAATATAATACGCTATTAACACTATTTTGTAAATATATGAGGATAATTCTATTATTACAAAAAAGTCATTAAATTTTTATACTAAAAATGCATGTAAATTGAGGTAATTTATCTCCAGTTAATTTTAGGAACTTTTTTCTCATAAAATAACACTTTACTCTTTTGTTTGAAAATTAATATATAAAGTACATTGTACTTTTTAATTATTTGACTGAAATTAATATAATTTCATACTCACTACATCTGAAAATGATTATGTTGTTTTGACTTTTGTTAATTAAATTAATTAATTTTTAATTAAATACTACCTTTTTTTGAGTAATTATTAATTCAATAATAAAAAGTCATACGATATCTACAAAAATAGTCACGTCGAACAAACATAAAACAGAAAAAATAGCTGATTAATCCATTCTTTTTGGAGATACAATCACGTCATTTGTTTTAGATGATATATTTACATGTACCCGTTTCACCACTTGGAGCTAATCCAGTTTGAGCTATCGACCATAATTACAATCTCAAATCTTCTGAAAACTTTTATCACTGAATCAAATATTATACTCTCATAAACAAAGGAGAGAAACACTAAAACTCTCACCAAAGAGAAACTACAACCAAACTGAAATTGCAAATTAAAAATAAAATTTCAAAATAAAAGCAAGCCTTAGATCCAGAAAACGAAACTACAAAAAAAAGAGAAACCGGACTCCTCGAAACAGAATAACCACCCATTTGATCGGAGAAGAAAGAAAATCCAGATGCTCCGATGATTTACTATTTAAGAATTTTTATTGAAAAATGAAAGGAAACATGAAACTAAGATATTGAGGTTTTCCACTGGAAGCCCCTACGACTATGTTTGAGAAAGAATAAAAGGAGACTATGTTTGAGAAAGAATAAAAGGAGGCGGCTCGAGAGAGAATTGAGAGAAATAATGAAACCACTTTTTCTATTCTAATTAAATACTACATAGAATATATAGTGGATATTCTAATCAATTTTAAACATATATTTCCATTTTTAAAAATGTGAAAAGATAATTTTTAATTTATAGTCAAAGTTGAATTAATTAAATCCCCAAAAAGTTAAATAAAACACCTATTATCAGATGGAGGGATAGGGGAGTAACTCAGTGAGCTATCCTTTATTCTTTCTAAGTTGTTGAGTTCAATTTTTTCTATATTAATATATATTAAACCGATACTAATGGATATTCTAAAAATTAATCAAAAGAAAAAAAATATTACTTCTTTTAAAAATTATAATCTTTTATTTATAATGATTGGTTTTATTTCGAACTATTCTATTAATGAAAGTTTATATTTATAATATAATTTAATAATCCCTCTTTTTAATTATATAAATCATTTAACTTTATTACATACATGTAAAGACATTTTAATGATGTAGCTAAATTATATACAATATCTTTTTATTTTTTTTAAAATAAAAATATATACTCCCTCCGTCTCATTTTACATATCACTTTAAAAAAAATTACGCATATTAAAAAAAGGTTAGGAAGATACTTTATTTTCTTGTTTATCCCTGTTAATTGCATTAAATAAAGATGAGTTGTTTGTATATTTAAATTAGTCAAACATCGGAAATAGTAGTACAAGGATAATTTTTAAAAAATTCTTTATAAAATTGCTTTGGAAAAATAGAGTGACAAATATTTTGATTTTTTTTTTTTACAAAAGTGACATATGTACGGAGGGAGTATTTTAAATCTTTTAATTTATGAAGTTTAAAAATATTAATTTTAAATATGAGAGTCATACTTGCCGGAAACCAAACTCAAACTGCGGTTAAACTTCAATAAATAAATAATCTAATCGAATATTGATGGGTTAAGGAGCTAAATAACAAATTTTTATAGAATATCGAACATAATAATAATTTTGAGAATAAGTGATTGAAAATGACGGATGAAAGACGCATTCACCAATCGGGTATTATATAATACCTATCTCATATATGGATAACAACCGATCTGCATATGTAGTTGGAGTGTTGGGAATTTTTTTTATTTTTAAAAGACTTGTTACGCAATCGAAAGTTGGGTAACATGCCTAATAGCCGTTAAGGAAGGGGTGAAAAGACCTAATACCCATTTCAGATTTGGATAACAATAAAAATTATTGTATATATTTAAATTACATGACACACATTGTTGAAAGAGGTTAATAGATTGATACGATGTTTAGTTGAGCAGGGGTATTATATCTATTATACTCATTTGCTAATTGGGTAAACAATCCGTTATTTTTAGCCACCATCTCTTAAAAATGATATTTTCATTTTTTTATAAAAAAATGTTATTTTCAACATTATTTCAATATTGATTTACCGAGGTTCTCCATACATGTAATAGTGTATAACGCACACTAACAGTTGCGCTTGTAAAATATGTTTGTCATGCAATGAATTAGTGGACAATATGAAACGCTCAGTATTCAACAACTTGCATGCATGTGAAACAAGCTCCTTGTTGTTTTTATTACAGAAATGCATGAAATCAAAAGCCTTGAAACCAGGCAAACAAGTCCATTGTTGTTTGTTAGCTTCAGGTGTTGACTTGGACTTTGACTCATTGGGTTCCAAACTTGTTGGATTTTATGCAAGTTGTGGGGATCTCAAATCTGCTAAATTAATGTTTCAAGAAACTAAAAACCCATCTGTTTTTGCATTTAATTGGATGATTTCATCTCTTGCATTCACTGGTTATTATCATCATGCATTGGACTACTTTTCATTGTTTCAAGATTCAAGAAATGTGGCAAATGAGTATACTTTTGCATTTGTGTTGAAAGCTTGTGTTGGGTTGGTTGATATGTGTTGGAAATGTGGGTGTGTTGGAAATGTGGGTGTGTTGTGTATGCTCGGTATGTGTTTGATAGAATGATTGAGAGAGATGTTGCGTCGTGGACTTCGATGATTTGTGGGTGTTTTAGTGTTGGTGGAATTGAGGAGGCTTATGGTTTGTTTGAGAGAATGGAGGTGGAGGGAGTGGAAGCGAATGAGTTTACGTGGAATACAATGGTAGCGGGGTGTGCTAGGGAGGGTGATTGTGATGTAGCGTTTGCGTTGTTTTGTAGGATGGTGTGTTAGAAAATGGAAAGTTTGAGACATATTTTATATATGTTCTTCATGTAATTTCCGGAAACTAACGATTGAAAGTTGTTACTTGATATGAGGACTTAAACTTTCATGTTTGGATCTAAGACATTTTTTTAGTGTAATTCATAGATAAATTGAGTAGAAGTTGCTAGTTTGAAATGAGTTTAAAGAGTTTGTCCCACATTGAATATGTAATATGGGTGGAGACGCTTTATATGCATATATGTGCAAGGGTAGTGTCAACTACTAAAACATGTGAGTGTGCATGGTGTACTAGTGTGCCCTCGCGCACACACACGTTCCGCCGCCTCGCCACGCCACGCCACGACACGACTCGACTCGGGTCGGGTCGGGTCGAAGGGCGATTTGGGCGAATGTCTCGGTGTCTCGCGTACGCGAGGCGACCTGAGCGAGGAATTTTATTACATGCTTAATTAATTTAATTATGACTTTAAATATTATTTTAATATGAATAATGAATCAAAAGTTACTGTCAGAGAAAACTTACTGTCAGCATAATGCAAAGTTGCTGTCAAGGATTTGCAAAGGTGCTGTCACATAAAGTTACTGTCGGAGAAAAACTTACTGTCAGCAAAGTAGCTGTCAACAGATTTATAAAAGGTGCTGTCAACAGAATTATAAAAGGTGCTGTCAACAGATTTTATAAAAGTTGCTGTCACAGTTTTTATAAAAGTTCCTGTCAGTTTTATAAAAGATGCTGTCACAGAATTTTTGACAGTAAACTCTGAAGACTGTAACTGATTCTGAATATTCTATTAAATGCCTTTTAAGTCAGAATAATTATTTTAATTAATGTTTTATCTGCTGTTACGTTTTATTGTATTATATATACATAAAAACGTTGGAGATAGCGGGGACGAATTTTGAACACAAGTTTGAGAAAATCCTAGCAGCCATACTCTGTATCATCCACAAACATATTCATACAGTTTTTTTGCATAAGGTTTTCTGGGCTAACTGAGGTGCAGGTCGCTGTTGAGTGCTACGTATCTGTGGATGAAGTATTCTGTGCTGTTTTATCCTGGAAGTGATATTGCTGCAACCCAACACAGCGTAGTGGGGAAATAATCTCTTCAAGAACAGTTAAGACTTCTAGCAAGGCTTGACGACTCAACTGTTCATTGGTTCTATCAGTGTATGCGAAAAAGCTTCTGTTAGAGCTAAGACTTCTATCTTTTCTCTTGTCATTACAGTTACTGATCTATATATCCTGTTTCTGCCTTCATTGTTTGTTTTGTTAATTAGTTTAATCTGCCTGTTCTTGTTAAACTGTTTATATAACTGCCCCATTATTGTGTGTAGTTTTTAATTACGGTCCAGCAATCTTGAAGAGATTAATAGTGTTATATATTGTTAATTTACAAGATGGTTAACGAAACTGAAACTCCTATTGTTGGTGCTACTGGTTCTGGGTCTGGGGTTGCTGCATCTGCCATTGATTGGACCACGTACCGTTTCCCACAGCCCATTGATTTGTCGGGCATGCCTGATAAATTCGGTGGGGGTGTTGATTTTTCTCGTTGGCAGAAAAAGATGAAACTGTGGCTAACGGTAAAGGGTCTATAGCCGGTGGTGCAGTATGCTTCACCAGTTGTTGATCAAGAAAAAGCTGACTCTGTTAAGGCTTATTCTATGTGGGAAGAAAATGATGGTGTGGCTAGGGCTGCAATTCTGGCAGCTTTAGCGAACACTCTGTTCGATGTTTATTCATCAGATTCTTACACTGCTAAGCTCTTATGGGAGAAGCTGGACCAGACACATAATACTGACTCACAAGGTCTGGAAAAGTATAGTGTGGCAAGGTTCCTTGATTTCAAGCTGGTGGATTCAAAATCCATAACTGAGCAAGTGCATGAGTTTGAGATGTTGGTACATGCTTTGAAGGAGTCTGGAATGGACTTTCCTGAGAAGTTTCAGGTTATGTCGGTGATTGAAAAGCTCCCGAAGTCTTGGGAAGAGTTTGCTCTCTCCCTGAAAAGACAGAAAAGAGAGATCACCTGGACTAACTTGATGTTAGACATCTCTGTGCAGGAACAACACAAGTCCAAACAGGGACATGTGATGCCTGCTGAACATGGGAGTTCGAAGGTGAACGTAGTGACTGTAGGACAGAAAAGAAAGTCTGTCACTAAGAAGGAAAATACTAAGCCTAAAAATGACAAGAAGATGGCTAAGAAACCAAAGGCAAACAAACCATGTTGGTCTTGTGGACAGGTTGGTCACTGGAGCAAGGACTGTCCTGCTAAGAAAGCGAAGAAACCTAATGTGGTAGCACAATCTAATACTGTGCTTGCAACCACTGAAGGGCCTGTGGTTAACATGGTTGTTGGTGAGGTTGTTGCTTCTGAAACCAATGATGGATATGTTACCTACAACCCTACACTACTTTCTACTTATCTGTCAAATGAATGGTTGATTGATACTGGAGCTAATGTACATATTTGTACTGATATTACTCTGTTTGTATCTTATCAACAGGTTCAAGGAATGACAGTGACGATGGGGAACGCTAGTGCTGCTCAAGTGCTTGGAGTAGGAAACGTGGACCTGAAGTTTGCTTCTGGGCGTGTTCTATCCCTTACTAGAGTGCATCATGTTCCTGACATTCGTAGAAATATAATAAGTGGAAGCTGTTTAGTTAGAAATGGTTTCGAACTTTCTTTGAAGTGTAATAAAGTAGTTATTACGCATACTGGTTTATTTTTTGGTAAATGTTACTTGTCTTATGGATTATTTTTAATAAATGTAGAGCCTGTTTTGGGCAGTTTTATTAATGATAATATTGTTCCTTCTGTGAATTGTGTTGAATCATCCGAATTATGGCACTCACGACTTGGTCATCTAAATTTTAGTGCTCTAAAGAATATGATGAATTTAGAGTTGATTCCAAAGTATGCCATTGAAAAGAAATCTAAATATCAAGTATGTGTGACTGCTAAACTAACTAGGAAACCCTTTCATAATGTTGTTAGAGATTCAGAAGTTTTAGAATTAGTACATACAGAGATATGTGAATTTGGTGGTGTTTTGACTAAGGATAATAAAAGATATTTCATTACCTTTATTGATGATTGTAGTAGATATTGCCATGCTTATTTAATTAAACATAAAGATGAAGCACTAAATAAATTCATTATGTATAAAAATGAAGCTGAAACACAAATTGGCAAAGTACTTAAACGGTTGAGGTCTGATAGAGGTGGAGAGTATACGGGTACCTCATTTAATGAATTTTGCAAAAGCAATGGTATAGTTCATGAGGTGACTCCACCATACACTCCTGAGTCTAATGGGGTGGCAGAATGAAAAAACAGAACCTTTAAAGATATGATTAACAGTATGCTAATTAATTCAGGGTTGCCTAAGTACATGTGAGGAGAGGCTCTGAATACGGCTTGCCATATTCTGAACAGAGTCCCTCTGAAACATATGGACAAGACACCTTATGAATTATGAAAAGGCAGAAAGGCTAGTTTAAAGTATCTTCGTGTGTGGGGCTGTCTTGCAAAAGTACTTGTCCCTGAACACAAGAGAAAGAAACTGGGGCCGAAAACTGTTGATTGCATCTTTCTGGGCTATATTGAAACCACTACCGCTATGAGATTTTTAGTGTTAAAATCTGACATAGATGGTATAGTGGCAAACACTAGAGTTGAGTTTCGTGATGCAACATTATTTGAGAATGTGTTCCCTATGAAGACTGGTATACCTCAGGGTATTTCTGATGATGATCCACTCGCACATCGAGTTCTATTCCTGATCATGTGGAAATGATGACAAATGCGGGGGCAGATCTTGCTAGTAGCTCTACTCCTAACGAAGTAGAGGAACCTAGAAGGAGTAAGCGTGCAAAGGTAGTCAAGGATTTTGGAAGTGATTTTATCACCTACAATGTCGAGGACGAACCTTTGACTTTCCGGATGGCCATGGATTCTTCGGAGTCAAGGCATTGGAAAGGCGCTGTGAAGAGTGAGATTGACTCTATTGTTTCTAACGGAACATGGGAGTTGGTTGATCTCCCTCTTGGGTGTACTACTATAGGATGTAAGTGGATCTTCAAAAGAAAAATAAACCCGGATGGCTCAATAGATAAGTATAAGGCTAGGTTGGTAGCTAAGGGTTTTAGGCAGATGGAAGGCATTGACTATTTTGATACATACTCTCCTGTTGCAAGAATGACAACAATTTGAATGCTTATAGCATTGGCTTCCGTACATGGTCTTATCATCCATCAAATGGATGTAAAGACAGCTTTTCTTCATGGTGATCTTGAAGAAGAGATTTATATGGATCAGTCTGAGGGATTTGTTGCTTCTGGCAATGAGAGAAAAGTTTGTAAATTAGTCAAGTCTATCTATGGCTTGAAACAAGCTCCTAGAGACTGACACAAAAAGTTTGATGAGACTGTTTTGACTTCGGATTTTTTAGTTAATGAAAGTGACAAGTGTGTCTACTATAAAGTTAAAGGAAATGATAAAGTGATTTTGTGCCTGTATGTGGATGACATATTGTTGTTTGGAACCAATATTAAGATTATTAACGAGACAAAAAGTTTCTTGAAAAGGCACTTTGAAATGAAGGATATGGGTGCTGCTAATGTGATTCTTGGTATCAAGCTGACTCAGTCAGCTGATGGAATAACTTTGTCACAATCTCATTATATAGAGAAATCTATACTTGAGAAGTATGGTTATTCAAATTGTAGAATCGCAAGCACGCCATATGATTCAAAAGTTGCTCTTGTCAAGAATAAGTTAGGAGTTCCTGTGTCTCAGTTAAGATATTCTCAGATTATTGGGAGTTTGCAATATCTTGCTAATGGTACTAGACCAGATATTTCATACTCTGTGTCTAAGTTAGCTAGATATACAAGTTGTCCAAACAAGACTCATTGGGATGCTCTTGATAGAGTGCTTAGATATCTAAAAGGCACCATCTACCTTGGTTTGCACTATAGGAGGTTTCCTGGAGTGCTAGAGGGATATAGTGATGCAAGTTGGATAGCTAAGAAATCTAGTTCCAATAGAGTGACTAGATACGTGTTTACCCTTGCGGGTGGAGCTATATCCTGGAAGTCTGCTAGACAGACTATTGTAACTCGGTCTACTTTTGAGGCTGAGTTGTGTGCATTAGATGCCACGGGGACGGAGGCTGAATGGTTGCATGGACTTATGTCTGTAATTCCTGTAGTAAGCCAACCGCTTCCTACTCTTGCTGTTCATTGTGATAGCCGTACAACTATCGACAAGATAAACAGTAAGAAGTATAATGTGAAAACCAAGAGACACGTCCAAGTTAGACTAAAGTCTATAAGGGGTTTAGTGTCTGACAGGGTCATTGCTACTGAGTTTATTGGAACTCAAGATAACCTGGCTGATCCTTTGACTAAGGGACTTGAGCATGCTGTTGTCCTTAAGTTGAGGTTGGGGATGGGACTGACAACCCATTTTGAGTCATCAACAGCGGGAACCCAATACAACCGAGAGGATATCCCTCGAAGTGTATTCAATGTGGTAATAACAAGTTGTGAGGGTGATTCGGTAGTACCTCTACTACATATATATAGATACTCAAGTATCTTAGTTTTTCCCCTGTAAACCTCAAGAGGTACTGTAATTGCTAGTTAGCAAGAGTTTTAAGAACTCTAAATGGGGTCAAGTCGTGAGACGAGATGTTGGCAGTACATCTTTGGAGATGCCCAGCTAAGCGAATGTTATTGTGTGGTCGCAATTAGAGGATAGGGTTATTCCTCCAAGCATTCGACGAACATGATCGAGACATGACCATTAACGTCTCAAAGCCGTAGATCGGCACCATAGCCTTTGACTTGTCGTCGTCTATGGAGTGTGGTTACACACCAACGGATAAAGATTCAAGGTGAAACATTCCATCTATATCCGGTAGCCATCGAAGTAGAGGACTTAGGAGGGTTCAAACCTTGACCGGTACCAACTCTGAAAAGCAAGTCATGAGTAGAATCTGATATGCATTTCTGTATGGATTTGTAGGGGATTGTTAGAAAATGGAAAGTTTGAGACATATTTTATATATGTTCTTGATGTAATTTCCGGAAACTAATGATTGGAAGTTGTTCCTTGATATGAGGACTTAAACTTGCATGTTTGAATCTAAGACATTTTCTTAGTGTAATCCATAGATAAATTGAGTAGAAGTTGCTAGTTTGAAATGAGTTTAAAGAGTTTGTCCCTCATTGAATATGTAATATGGGTGGAGGTGCTTTATATGCATATATGTGCAAGAGTAGTGTCAACTACTAAAGTATGTGAGTGTGCATGGTGTACTAGTGTGCCCTCGCGCACACACACCCGCGCGCCGCCGCCTCGCCTCGCCACGCCACGCCACGACACGACACGACTCGGGTCGGGTCGAAGGGCAATTTGGGCGAATGTCTCGGCGTCTCGCGTACGCGAGGCGACCTGGGGGAGGATTTTATTACATGCTTAATTAATTTAATTATGACTTTAAATATTATTTTAATATGAATAATGAATCAAAAGTTACTGTCAGCATAATGCAAAGTTGCTGTCAAGGATTTGCAAAGGTGCTGTCACAGAAAGTTATTGTCGGAGAAAAACTTACTGTCAGCAAAGTAGCTGTCAACAGATTTATAAAAGGTGCTGTCAACAGAATTATAAAAGGTGCTGTCAACAGATTTTATAAAAGTTGCTGTCACAGATTTTATAAAAGTTGCTGTCACAGAATTTATAAAAGTTGCTATCACAGAATTATAAAAGTTACTGTCACAGTTTTATAAAAGATGCTGTCACAGAATTTTTGACAGTAAACTCTGAAGACTGTAACTGATTCTGAATATTTTATTAAATGCCTCTTAAGTCAGAATAATTATTTTAATTAATGTTTTATCTGCTGTTACGTTTTATTGTATTATATATACATAAAAACGTTGGAGATAGCGGGGACGAATTTTGAACACAAATTTGAGAAAATCCTAGCAGCCATACTCTGTATCATCCACAAACATATTCATACAGTTTTTTTGCATAAGGTTTTCTGGGCGAACTGAGGTGTAGGTCGCTGTTGAGTGCTACGTATCTGTGGACGAAGTACTCTGTGCTGTTTTATCCTGGAAGTGATATTGCTGCAACCCAACACAGCGTAGTGGGACAATAATCTCTTCAAGAACAGTCAAGACTTCTAGCAAGGCTTGGCGACTCACCTGTTCATTGGTTCTATCAGTGTATGCGAAAAAGTTTCTGTTAGAGCTAAGACTTCTATCTTTTGTCTTGTCATTACAGTTACTGATCTATATATCCTGTTTCTGCCTTCGTTGTTTGTTTTGTTAATTGGTTTAATCTGCCTGTTCTTGTTAAATTATTTATATAACTGTCCCATTATTGTGTGTAGTTTTTAATTACGATCCAGCATGGTGAAGGAAGGTTTGGTTCTGGATTTGGTTACTTGGAATGCGATGATTTCAGGTTTTGCTCAGAGCCAACGAACGGTTGAGGCTGTAAAGCTGTTTAAAGACATGATGGTTGCTGGAATTAGGCCTAATCATGTGACTGTTACTGCTGTTCTCCCTGTGTGTGGATTGATGGACTGGGTCCAAAGAGGGAAAGAGATTCACGGTCTCATATACAGAATGGAGCTATATGTGAATGTCTTTGTTGCTAGTGCTCTGACTGATATGTATTCCAAGTGTGGAACTGTCACTGATGCTAGAAATGTGTTTGACATAATTCCAATGAAGAATGTGGCTTCCTGGAATGCGATGATTGGATGTTACGGGAAGCATGGGATTGTTGATTCTGCGATCCAGCTTTTTGAGAGGATGAGAACTGAAGGAATGCAACCAGATTCAGTTACTTTGACTTGTGTACTTTCTGCTTGTAGCCATTGTGGTTTTGTCGATAAAGGTTTGGAAATCTTTCGATTGATGAGGAAATGTTATGACCTTGAGGCTAGTCCGGAGCATTATTCTTGTGTTGTTGATCTTCTTTGTCGCTTTGGGAGAATGGATGAAGCATACGATTTTGTGAAAGAAATGCCACTTGCAATCACGGAGTCCATTATTGGGGCTTTCTTCAATGGATGCAAACTACACAAAAGAAGAGATCTAGCTAAGAAAATCGCTGAGGTACTTTCTGGAATGGAGACAAGGGGATCTGGTGGTTTTGTAACACTGTCAAATATATGCGGTGCTGAGGAAGAATGGGAAGAGGTTGAGTATGTAAGAAAGCTTATGAAGGAGAAGGGGATCCATAAAAGACCTGGCATTAGTTTGTTCTAGATAAGAGACATGCTTTCTGAATCAGAGCTCAAAGTAAAGGCTTTAAACTGTAACAGGTATGTGCATTTCAATTCCAGTAATTATGTAACATTATGTATACTGGACTTTATAGAGAAACTATTGTCGTAGATCTTGCAGCTTTATGGTTTCTACTTTTTGTTTAGCTTGTCATAATCACTTGATGTATTCTTTTACTGTTTGTTGATATTATCCTAATCTATCTCGATGAAAGAGAATAATATGGATAATAGTAGTATAGAACTCAATATCAAGAGCATACATTTATCCAATTAACAAATTGTACAAAAATAACCAATTTTTTCTCAAAAACCATTTGTAAATTGATAGGGAGAAATTGTCTTAGAACTTATTCATGAAATATAGTGGACAGTTACAATAAAGTTTTTATTTTGCGCGAAGAAAATTTGTGAACCATTTGGCTGAAAGTTTCTTGTATCTTTTCAGCCTAGCATTGTAGTCAACGAAGTTCAAGCTAAACCTTACAGTGTATCCGGAATTCCACTCAAAATTGTCCATAGCTGCCCATGCAAAGTATCCCCTCACATCAACGCCTTCACTGTGTAAAACAGAATCTTATCAAGTAGGAATATTCTCTCCATCTTAATATACAAGTCCTGCTATTTCAGTACTAACTATTCATCAATTTTAACAAAATATGTATGTTAACAATGCAATGTTAAATAAACATAACTCACCTACATTCTAAAATTGTATTTTTATGTTACCTTATTGCTTGTTGAACAAAGGAAAGATGTTGATAGTAGTAGTCAATTCTTGTGCTGTCATCGAGGGCTTCTTCCAGAAGCAATGTAGAATTATTTAGCTCATCGATCCCTAGAGAAGAATATATATGTATGAATATATGTTGCCATTAACCTCCAACTATAGTCAATCACTAGTTTGCAGAACTAATCACCAAAGTAACTTCTGTTCAATACCATTCTCAGTGATGTAAATTGTTGGACTATTGTAATTTCTTTTAATGTATAGCAGAAGATTATATATTCCTGTTGGATATGCATACAGCCAACTTGAAGCACCCTGCAATATGTTCCAGTTACTATTAGACAAGACTGAATTAAACATGTGCTTTATTTGTCTAAAATTAATGTTGTACGTATAACTTTCCAGACCTGATAAAGTGTAAAACTTAAAGAAAAAAAGATGTCATGATCTCTGAATTTTCCGATTGATGACTAAGGTTATATAACATTGTATGTATTTAGGATGAATAGGGAGAACGGTTAAGTAGTTGTACCTTAGGACCGATAGGGACTCCATTCCTTTCAGCTACATGACAAGTAAAACACAAACAAGGGTCAATACCAATTAAACTTGCAAGTTTATTACCAAAAATTAGTTAGGACAAAATTAAATGTGGAGTTTAATCCTACTGCTTGCACGAGTTTGTCAATCGGTTATGTAGCTGACGTTAATAAGATTGGAATCTGAAAAATGTTCAACACTTCAACGTAGTTTGAAGTGTAGTAGTTGAGACCAAGAAAATCAAATGAGCCTTTCAGCATACTGGCTTCTTCTTCGGAGAAGTTATGAAGTCGGCTTCCTACCTGACAGCGCATTGTACTCGGATAATCTCCGGTTATTAGTGGTTTCATAAACCTGTGATAAGCATTGATTTTTAGACTTAATTTTATTAATGTAAAAACCCAAAACATGTCTGTTAGGCAGATCACCCTCAAAGCCATATTAGCTGGGCAACGTTGGTGCCCATGTAAAAAGAACTGATTAATAACCATAGAACTGCAGTTTGGAAGCAAGATTTAAATTATGAATTGGGGGCTTGGCTGACCCAGTAAGTTACCGTGTCTTTCATATTTCCAATTTTAATTCTATGTTATAACACCTTCTGATTTTATTTATTCAAATACATTCATTTACATGTACCGCTAGATAATGTTGGAATTTTAATCCAAGTTAATTATGCAAAATATAATTACCATCCAAAGCTGAAGTCTAGGGCTCGATCTGCAGCATTCCTGTTAATAGACTCATCAGACTGAGGCACCATCCAACGTGTCTCTATTGTGATTCCAATCTTTCCTTTCTGTGATTCCTGAACATGACCACGTTACCTTATCACTGACCTCTAGAAACTACCTTAATACACCTTCCATTACAAAACAAGAGTCTGGTTTCCTTGTTATAGTTGTTCCAGTTTCCATTACAGGTAGGTCAGAAATGAAAAACCTACCTGATAGTTATCCCTGTACAATTTAACTGCAGCTGCATGAGCTAGGAGTTGGTTATGTGCCACCATATATGGCTCCACACCTGAATCTCCACCGGTATAATTTGCATTTTGCCATGAAGAACATCGACCTGGTGCAAAATTACCCGAGACATAGCCCCCTAAAGTGTAAGTGGATGGCTCATTAAAAGTGGTCCAGTACTTCACTTTATTTCCGAAGGTTTGGAAACATAGATTTGCATAATCACGATAATCATTTCTGAAACAAGTTAAACTGGCATTATTAGCACATGAATTGTGTTATAGATTGTGTTCATTCCGAAGGAATGATATATGACAGGAAAGGATTGGAAATTGTGAAGGAAAAGTAGAGGTAGAAGTAGAACTGACACAGAGGTGATAATCTTATATGAGTAATGGAATAAGATGAACTTTGGGAAGGTTGCGGTGCAAGAGAAAGGAATATATGAGATGAATGGATATTAACTAATTGACCCGATAATAATTTCCATTCCGCATAATATCTTTCCTTCTAACCGAACACAACATTTTCGCAAAAAAATGGAAAAATAAAAAACCAAAGCCAATGTCAGCCATGAATTTTAGGAGTACAAGATCGAGTATATTACACAATCTGAGAACTTAAGAAACCACCATATTCATCCTCTAGGGCCTGAGGAGTATCCCAGTGAAAAAGAGTGACATAGGGTTCTATGCCTGTTCATATAAACGGTTATGAGTTAAGAGTACAAAATGATCTGAGGAGCATATTGAATATATCTAATAACAACTTGGCATGAGTATAACCATTTTTAAGTAGTTCATTGATGAGGTTGCTGTAGTAATGGAGTCCCTGTTCATTAATACCTCCAGTCACCTTTCCATCTACAATTATCAAACAAACTTATCGGAGCTGCAAATTTAGTTGAAAATAGGGCATATATATAAAAAGAAAACAAACAACAAATAAGCCAAACTGGCTGCAGTCCTACGTGGTAGGATTCGAGGCCATAAAATTGAGAAGCGATAGGGGTCAAAACACATTTTCTTGATCATCCTCACATCTTCCTGGAAGATGATAATCAAAGAATGAATCATTAATTGAAAGGGAGCTGGGAAAACCAACTCAAGATGTATTGCTAGTATAAATCAGACACACACGCTGAACCTTGTATTGATGGTAACTGTCTGTGGCAATGTTTCCATCACTACGATCCTTTATCTTTTCTGCTACATGTAAACCGTAGGCTATATTAAAAAGTTTTACATAGACAGTACATAAGTATATAATATGTATGTGTACATGTCATAATTATCAAGATTTTTTTTATGTAGGTGATTCAACTTCATTTGTTTTGCTAAGGAAAATGTATATCAATTCACAAACTTTTTTTTCTTTTGAACTTTAAGAAAGTGAATAGATCAACACCTACACTTTTTATACGAGTTCCATTTTCTCTGCACATGACATGCCATATACCTGAATCTATGGTAGAGTTCTATTTTCTTAACAAATATGATAGGCTCAAGATCTGAGGTATTTGCACCACTGAGAATCTCATTGTACAGGCCGGAGGGGCATTGGTGCTTATATGCAGCCAGGTCCATCTGCTCTTAGTTGATATCAAAAAGTAATATCTACATTTAAGCTCGATAAATGAATATACCCTTGGCCCCTGAGAATTTTATTCATTTATTGAAGTTGAAAATACACTATCCCTATTAGGCTATTACTTTCGGACCGGAAAGAATTATTCATTTGATGAGATTATCCGTTTATTGGATATTCATTTATCGAGGTTCCACTATATCATGGCCCCATTTAAGGGACTTTTTGGTTAAATGCTTAAGGTGCTGATAAGCAACCAAAATTCTTCTGATTCCTTATTAATACAGGATTAGTGAAAATTATTACCATGTATGCAGGATTAGTAAAAAAGTATCTTACTAAAAAGTTGATGCAATGGCATGAAGGTATATATATATATTCTGCAGATGGAGAAAGTACCTGGAAATTTTTGAGTAAAAGTATCCCATATACTTGGCCCCTTACCATATTCGTTTGCAGCTCATTCTCTCTGTGTTAATTAAAACAAAGAAAATAAAATAACAACCACCGGCAGCAGGATTAGCAGAACAGTAAATACATATAAATAAGATTAAATTTGTACACAAACGCATCCGTCTGCACACATCTAAACCTAATAATAAGGCCTCGAGGAACCTGGTAAGCTGATGAAGATACTCCAAACACGAAACCAGGTGGAAAACTTGTTCTATTGAGCAAATTTCGGCCATAAGTTGATGTTAAAGCTTCCACTTGAGTTCCGGTTCCTAATATAACGGAGGTAATAATGAGGCAAACGGACCATTGAGCAAGATTTTTGGTTTGTATCCTCATAGCTAGTGCAAGTGCTCGATTTTGCCTACTTGCTATAACACTGATCTAAATGCTGAACTCCATCTTCAGTTCACTTATATATGTCATTGTGTATATAATCAGCATTTGCAAGTCCATGCAAATGAGCTAGCTATGATCCTTAAATTCTGTATGCATTTGTCATCTACCAGGGAAGGTAAATCAGCCAGGCTATGTGGATGACTAGTATACTTGCATGTATTGTGTATTGTATAGATGTATGCACATTTTTATTTACTATAAAGTCTATAATATAATTAAATCAAGGTTTTGCATTGGTACTTTTTGTTAGGAATTAGAGTTTCACAGAAGTGTAGGGGGGTGAATGTATACTTCAAATTTTTATGATCTTTTTGATTTTGATGAACTGTGTGTTTGGTGTGTGTTGCTTAACAATACAAGTGTTTACATAAGCATAGTGCAAGAAATAAAGCAAACACATAATATACTATTCATTCTAATTTATATTAGATTCTAACTTGCTACAATTTGAAATTCAGCCATAGTGCAAGAAATAAAGCAAACACAGAATATACTATTCAATCTAATTTATATTAGAATTGAACTTGCTACAATCTGAAATTCAGTGTGAATTTCAGCTTCTTGTTCTTATAAGATACAAAATATGAACTTGATAAATTCAAAGATACCTACTAATGAAACATTGCTAAGCCTATATAGACAACATGTCTTTTGGCACATGTTTTCAGTAGTTAGTTATGCTAAAACTAGAAATAGACAAATATAACTTTACATTTGACTATTATATATTTTTAGCTAACACTCTCTTTTGACAGTCTGTAGCTTTCTGCCTTATCTCTTCTGTCATTTGTCTTATGTATCTTCCAAGCTTCATTGTAGACTTGTCTCTATCATTACAGGTTTGACTGACCCTGTAATGACAGTGCTACAAATTACTTGTCTTGTTTTTCTGCAATTTTCCTTGAAAATAGCTTTTTGAACAGTCGAGTACTCTGTTGATTTTGATTCAAGAAGTCATGGTGATTGACTTCTCGATTGGGTACATGCTGTGACTTCTCAATTAGTCCTTGAATGACTTACTTCTTGAATGACTAGACTTCTCGATTGCATACTTCATTTGATGACTTCTCGATTAATCTAGACTTCTCGAATGGATACTTGAAACTTAGACTTCTCGATTGGTTCAGCCCTATTACTTCTCGAATGCTCATTTGGCTAACTTCTCGAATTGTTTATTCTAGACTTCTCGAATGTATGACATTTCACACTACTCGATTGGCTTTAGTTTATTGACTTCCCGAATGAACACTTCTCGATCGAATACTGAGCCAATGAGTGATTTGAGACTTCTCGACTAGTTGCATGTTTCTGACTTCTCGAATGAGGTGACTTCTCGAATGTGTATTTGCCTTAGTCGAATTCTCAAACTGCATTCCTTATTCTTCAACAAGTCTTCTTTGTCTAGTTGCATGATTCAACTTGAATCTTCTAACGAACTTTATTCTTTGACTTTAATTACAACTTGGAATTACAATTTGATCATACTTCTAACTGCAATAATACATTGAAATGACCAAGTCACTAATCCTAATGCAGAAGTTCTAAACATGTCACAACAAGACAAATAATTACATAGAGTATGCTTGATTTGATCCAACAATCTCCCCCAATTTGGGAAAAGTCAATTTCACAAATTAATACAAGATATTAAGCCTACCTATTTTGTTGTTGTTTATGATTGACATGATCATATCTTTCTTTCCTTTCTTTCTCTTGCCTTGATTTGATCTCTTCAATTGCATAGAGGATTTGTTGCTGGCCATGACCTTTTGAATTAGAATTGCACCATTGAAAGACATATGACTAGACCTATTTGTAATAAGTAAATGACAACTCAACTAAGATAAGAAAGTGAAGTAAGTAGTAAATACTGAGGAAGGAATCAAGACGAAAAAAGTCAAATAGACACAAAGAATCCTAATATCAGAAGTGTTCTAATGAAGCTGCTACTCTACACCGGAAGAGTTACCAATTACACATGATAGATATTTTTTAGTTTTTGAGATTTTAAGTAAAATACTCTCTCTGATCCTTTTTATAGGGCATTGTACGCAACTCAAGATCTAAATAAAAATAGTTCTACTAGCTATTTTTTAATAATTCTTTTTTTGAATAAAAGAGTTTTAAAACTACTTTTATTCAAAAAAAGAATAATTAAAGAATATTAAGTAAAATTCATTTGATTAAGACTTAGAATTGCGTGCAGTGGCCTATAAAAAGGACCGGAGGGAGTAAATAACTTAATATTGTATGGAAGTTAATTATGATTGGAAAAATCTTTGAGCCTGATTATGAATTCACGATATTGAAGAATCGAACTTAATACAGATATACTCATTTACTACGAAATAATAAAGAGATTGATTGTGTTGACTGTTGAGGATGACATCAGAGAATTACCCGAGATAAATGTAGTGGTATTTTTATAAATATATGAAATATATTTTTTATTTACATTTTTATCCTTTCAATTTTGTATACAAAATAGTTTTAACATGAGTATGTAGATATTTGATCTAACTTGTTTATAATTAAATTGATTAATTTCTATTGAAAATTTTAAAATATTTTTTATATTGTTAAAAATAAGTTTTAAAGTAATTCATACATTTGTTAATAATATAAATTTTAAATTTTTTTATAGTTATATAATATCTTTAAATTTTAACTAAAATTGATTGATTTAACCATAAAAAGTCAAATAATAGAGCTGTAAGTTGAATGAATTACTAACCTTGTTAGTGAAGAAAAATCTATTATCAGAATTATCTCGGTGGGAATCAACCCAGGATTCACAATTGACATGGATACTGCCATTGGGGAAGCCATCGAGTTGAATTTTCTTGAAGAACATCTCATTGTGATGGTCATTCTCTACTATAACACCACCAATTTCTCCAAAATCATTCGGTACTACAAATTTGCATTCATATTTCACGTCATCTACATCTACATGTCCTGCCCTGTGTGCATAACCCTTTATTGTCTTCTTCTCTAATCCATTAGCTGATCAAAAATTAAATCATGTAATCAGTGAGCAATATGCATATATTTATAACCCGAATATTTATAAGTCCGGAAATAAATGATTTATGCGAATACACGGTTATACATATTAAACTGCATGTTTCAGCGCTACGTAGGAGCGAGAGATGTTCCATGATGTACTCGACAATCATAGTTTTAATGAAGAAAATAATAATTTGATCTATGATACATTCGTTAAATTTTGATTAATTTTATAAATACCGTATAACCTTTAATTACTGAATTATTTTACTTATACAAAAAAAAGTATTAAGATATAAGATATAATTATAAGCCTTTTTCTGCCCAATTTTTGTTAATTTTTTTATAGCAAAAATGATCATCCGGAAAAATAAAATGGTCCCAAGAAAAGAAAAAGAGATGCATCCCAGTTCGGAGTGAAAATTTTGGATAATTTGTGTACGTGCATCAGATAAGATTCTCAAATTCTCAAATATTCATTGGTTCTCCAATATTCGTGCCTTTCATTTTCTACTTACCTCACTACAGTCTACAGCCCTTTCTTCATTACCTATATAATTTTCCACATTTTATATTTCTTCATCATTTTTTAACATTATATATATATATATATATATATATATATATATATATATATATATATATATATATATATGTGTGTGTGTGTGTGTGTGTGTGGGGTCCACAAGACGGTCCTGAAATTGACGAGGCAAAATTAGTTTTTAGGGCCTAATTAATATCTATATATTCTACTTTTTTATATAATTTATAAATATATAATTTGTTACAATGCTAAATACTCTATACTTAAACGTTGATTAATTAATTTGGAGAGTGTAATGATAGATTTGTTTCCTGCTTAACTCTGGTAAAATCTAATTATATAAATTAATATAGCTAGATTATGTGCATGCTATTGCTTGCTAGTACTTACATGGATCAAGTTGAGCAGCAACAAGTTCCAACTGAATTGATTTACCAAACAAATCACTTATATCATCAAGCGGATTCCACCCTAAATTTGACAAGAATCCACCAACGGTGAATTGCACTATAACCGTAGCTAACACTTTCGTCGTCGTTTCGGTATCATCGGTATAATTAGCCACACATTTTATATTACTGCTTCTCGCAGCATAACGGACACTACTGTCATTTTTGTTTTTGTTGCCACTTGTTCTAGCCCTAGTGATGTTTGAAACCGTAGGTATAGCTAAGACGTTTCCGGACAAGAAGGGCTTGTGGCATTGTAGTAGGGTTTTTGATGAGGAGAAGTTGTGAAGTTGAGGCTTCAGCATTTTAGAGAATCAAGTTTTTTTGTTTTGTGGGGGAAGGTTTTGGTTGCTTGTTCGAGTGGTGCTTGTTCTGTTCGAATGGTGCTTGTTCTTATTTATAGAAGAAAATTCAAAGAGATGGTGCATGTGAGGGATGAAAATTCAAAGAGATGGTGCATGTGCGGGATGAAAATTCAAAGAGATTATGGTGCATGCGGTGATGTGGGATGTCAATCAGCGTTCGTACCATAGTTAAGTGAATTGACTAAATAATTATAATATTTTTCGATTTAATTTTGGACCACATTAGTCACTGCCCATAATTAAGTGAATTGACTAAATAATTATATGTAGCAAATAATATTGATAAAAAAACACATATACGTACATGAACATGAGACATATACGGATATTATAGTTCCTACCCGAAACCCTACATGCACCCTCTCTATATACATATTCTCCTTATAATTGATGTTTTTTCCTGCAGTTTTGGTGCGCTTCCTTGTTTATTTCGATATATATGTCTCGTTATTAAAGGTAAAATAAATAAATAAATAAATATTAATTTAAATATTTTATAGTTGATATTGAAATATATGTATAGGCTAAGGTTCAAATAGGAACCCATTATTAACTGGGGAACTCGGGAAATCACCAAGAAAAAAACCTAATTTTCACAATTTGATTCGATCCAATTAATTATTAAGAATGAATTATCTATATTATATGTTTAATTGAATGCTAATACATGTTAATAATTTTATAAAAATATTGAAAGTATGTTCTGTAAAATTATAGTTTATAAAATATATGTTTGAGAACATAATAAAATATAAATTATAGAAAATATGTTAATAATATATAGTACAAAACATAATTTAAAACATATTTACATTAAAAAATATTAATTATTAGGTGATTCCTAGAGTTGCCCGTGTAACCGGTTCAGCGTAGCACCTTACCCCATATGTATATATTGTGTCAGCACGTCATATCATTTGGTCACACTAATGATCATATATAGTTCAAATTCGAATTAGATTTTGTAATATCTATAATTCATTTACATCTAACACGGCTCGTGTAACACATTTCATACGTAGTATTCAAAAAGTATTTGAATCAATCATGATTACGTGAATCATGTGGTGGATTGTAGAATGCATGATTGTACTGAATTAAGACAAGACCTACGGCAGTTTGGTTTCATAAGCTAACTTATAATTATAATATAAATATTTTTTAACTAATAAATTATAAAATATATAAAATTTCAATTTATAAATTATTTATCGGATAAGCCAAACACACATGTTAATATTGTGTCCAAATTCCAAGCAACTTAAATTTTAAATTTGAGGTTTAACATTTTGAGAAAGAGCCCAAAATTATTTCCCAAAAAAGTTCTGTGTGTCCAAATTCCATGCAACTTAAAATTTAAATTTGAGGTTTAACATTTTGAGAAAAAGCCCAAAATTATATCCCAAAAAAGTTCTCAAATAACATTTGTCTAATTTTTATTTTATTATTGTCAAAAAAAACGAAGAATCATTTTAGTGATATATAAAATCCGATAATACATCACAATGATAATAAAAACTTATCATCAAACTGAAAGGTATGCTTAACCATGGGTCGAACGACCTAAAAGAAAGAGATTCCCCTAGAAGTTTAGATAATAAAAAATCTTTATATCGACAAAACGGGCCTGATTAAAACCCCATTTGAGTAAACGCTTATGAGAAAAATCTCAAAAGGAAAAAAGAGTACTCTAAAACGATCATAAAAATATCAATTTACGTAGTTTGAAGTTTGAAGTGTAGTAGTTGAGACCAAGAAAATCAAATGAGCCTTTCAGCATACTGGCTTCTTCTTCGGAGAAGTTATGAAGTCGGCTTCCTACCCGACAGCGCATTGTACTCGGATAGTCTCCGGTTATTAGTGGTTTCATAAACCTGCGAAAAGCATTGATTTTTAGACTTAATTTTATTAATGTAAAAACCCAAAACATGTCTGTTAGGCAGATCACCCTCAAAGCCATATTAGCTGGGCAACGTTGGTGCCCATGTAAAAAGAACTGATTAATAACCATAGAACTGCAGTTTGGAAGCAAGATTTAAATTATGAATTGGGGGCTTGGCTGACCCAGTAAGTTACCGTGTCTTTCATATTTCCAATTTTAATTCTATGTTATAACACCTTCTGATTTCATTTATTCAAATACATTCATTTACATGTACCGCTAGATAATGTTGGAATTTTAATCCAAGTTAATTATGCAAAATATAATTACCATCCAAAGCTGAAGTCTAGGGCTCGATCTGCAGCATTCCTGTTAATAGACTCATCAGACTGAGGCACCATCCAACGTGTCTCTAGTGTGATTCCAATCTTTCCTTTCTGTGATTCCTGAACATGACCACGTTACCTTATCACTGACCTCTAGTAACTACCTTAATACACCTTCCATTACAAAACAAGAGTAATACATGGCTCCACACCTGAATCTCCACCGGTACAATTTGCATTTTGCCATGAAGAACATCAACCTGGTGCAAAATTACCCGAGACATAGCCCCCTAAAGTGTAAGTGGATGGCTCATTAAAAGTGGTCCAGTACTTCACTTTATTTCCGAAGGTTTGGAAACATAGATTTGCATAATCACGATAATCATTTCTGCAACAAGTTAAACTGGCATTATTAGCACATGAATTGTGTTATAGATTGTGTTCATTCCGAAGGAATGATATATGACAGGAAAGGATTGGAAATTGTGAAGGAAAAGTAGAGGTAGAAGGTAGAACTGACACAGAGGTGATAATCTTATATGAGTAATGGAAAAAGATGAACTTTGGGAAGGTTGCGGTGCAGGAGAAAGGAATATATGAGATGAATGGATATTAACCAATTGACCTGATAACAATTTCCATTCCGCATAATATCTTTCCTTCCAACCGAACACAACATTTTCGCAAAAAAATGAAAATCCTAGCAGCCATACTCTGTATCATCCACAAACATATTCATACAGTTTTTTTGCATAAGGTTTTCTGGGCTAACTGAGGTGCAGGTCGCTGTTGAGTGCTACGTATCTGTGGATGAAGTATTCTGTGCTGTTTTATCCTGGAAGTGATATTGCTGCAACCCAACACAGCGTAGTGGGGCAATAATCTCTTCAAGAACAGTCAAGACTTCTAGCAAGGCTTGACGACTCAACTGTTCATTGGTTCTATCAGTGTATGCGAAAAAGCTTCTGTTAGAGCTAAGACTTCTATCTTTTCTCTTGTCATTACAGTTACTGATCTATATATCCTGTTTCTGCCTTCATTGTTTGTTTTGTTAATTAGTTTAATCTGCCTGTTCTTGTTAAACTGTTTATATAACTGCCCCATTATTGTGTGTAGTTTTTAATTACGGTCCAGCAATCTTGAAGAGATTAATAGTGTTATATATTGTTAATTTACAAGATGGTTAACGAAACTGAAACTCCTATTGTTGGTGCTACTGGTTCTGGGTCTGGGGTTACTGCATCTGCCATTGATTGGACCACGTACCGTTTCCCACAGCCCATTGATTTGTCGGGCATGCCTGATAAATTCGGTGGGGGTGTTGATTTTTCTCGTTGGCAGAAAAAGATGAAACTGTGGCTAACGGTAAAGGGTCTATAGCCGGTGGTGCAGTATGCTTCACCAGTTGTTGATCAAGAAAAAGCTGACTCTGTTAAGGCTTATTCTATGTGGGAAGAAAAGGATGGTGTGGCTAGGGCTGCAATTCTGGCAGCTTTAGCGAACACTCTGTTCGATGTTTATTCATCAGATTCTTACACTGCTAAGCTCTTATGGGAGAAGCTGGACCAGACACATAATACTGACTCACAAGGTCTGGAAAAGTATAGTGTGGCAAGGTTCCTTGATTTCAAGCTGGTGGATTCAAAATCCATAACTGAGCAAGTGCATGAGTTTGAGATGTTGGTACATGCTTTGAAGGAGTCTGGAATGGACTTTCCTGAGAAGTTTCAGGTTATGTCGGTGATTGAAAAGCTCCCGAAGTCTTGGGAAGAGTTTGCTCTCTCCCTGAAAAGACAGAAAGGAGAGATCACCTGGACTAACTTGATGTTAGACATCTCTGTGCAGGAACAACACAAGTCCAAACAGGGACATGTGATGCCTGCTGAACATGGGAGTTCGAAGGTGACCGTAGTGACTGTAGGGCAGAAAAGAAAGTCTGTCACTAAGAGGGAAAATACTAAGCCTAAAAATGACAAGAAGATGGCTAAGAAACCAAAGGCAAACAAACCATATTGGTCTTGTGGACAGGCTGGTCACTGGAGCAAGGACTGTCCTGCTAAGAAAGCGAAGAAACCTAATGTGGTAGCACAATCTAATACTGTGCTTGCAACCACTGAAGGGCCTGTGGTTAACATGGTTGTTGGTGAGGCTGTTGCTTCTGAAACTAATGATGGATATGTTACCTACAACCCTACACTACTTTCTACTTATCTGTCAAATGAATGGTTGATTGATACTGGAGCTAATGTACATATTTGTACTGATATTACTCTGTTTGTATCTTATCAACAGGTTCAAGGAATGACAGTGACGATGGGGAACGCTAGTGCTGCTCAAGTGCTTGGAGTAGGAAACGTGGACCTGAAGTTTGCTTCTGGGCGTGTTCTATCCCTTACTAGAGTGCATCATGTTCCTGACATTCGTAGAAATATAATAAGTGGAAGCTGTTTAGTTAGAAATGGTTTCGAACTTTCTTTGAAGTGTAATAAAGTAGTTATTACGCATACTGGTTTATTTTTTGGTAAATGTTACTTGTCTTATGGATTATTTTTAATAAATGTAGAGCCTGTTTTGGGCAGTTTTATTAATGATAATATTGTTCCTTCTGTGAATTGTGTTGAATCATCCGAATTATGGCACTCACGACTTGGTCATCTAAATTTTAGTGCTCTAAAGAATATGATGAATTTAGAGTTGATTCCAAAGTATGCCATTGAAAAGAAATCTAAATATCAAGTATGTGTGACTGCTAAACTAACTAGGAAACCCTTTCATAATGTTGTTAGGGATTCAGAAGTTTTAGAATTAGTACATACAGAGATATGTGAATTTGGTGGTGTTTTGACTAAGGATAATAAAAGATATTTCATTACCTTTATTGATGATTGTAGTAGATATTGCCATGCTTATTTAATTAAACATAAAGATGAAGCACTAAATAAATTCATTATGTATAAAAATGAAGCTGAAACACAAATTGGCAAAGTACTTAAACGGTTGAGGTCTGATAGAGGTGGAGAGTATACGGGTACCTCATTTAATGAATTTTGCAAAAGCAATTGTATAGTTCATGAGGTGACTCCACCATACACTCCTGAGTCTAATGGGGTGGCAGAATGAAAAAACAGAACCTTTAAAGATATGATTAACAGTATGCTAATTAATTCAGGGTTGCCTAAGTACATGTGAGGAGAGGCTCTGAATACGGCTTGCCATATTCTGAACAGAGTCCCTCTGAAACATATGGACAAGACACCTTATGAATTATGGAAAGGCAGAAAGGCTAGTTTAAAGTATCTTCGTGTGTGGGGCTGTCTTGCAAAAGTACTTGTCCCTGAACACAAGAGAAAGAAACTGGGGCCGAAAACTGTTGATTGCATCTTTCTGGGCTATATTGAAACCACTACCGCTATGAGATTTTTAGTGTTAAAATCTGACATAGATGGTATAGTGGCAAACACTAGAGTTGAGTTTCGTGATGCAACATTATTTGAGAATGTGTTCCCTATGAAGACTGGTATACCTCAGGGTATTTCTGATGATGATCCACTCGCACATCGAGTTCTATTCCTGATCATGTGGAAATGATGACAAATGCGGGGGCAGATCTTGCTAGTAGCTCTACTCCTAACGAAGTAGAGGAACCTAGAAGGAGTAAGCGTGCAAAGGTAGTCAAGGATTTTGGAAGTGATTTTATCACCTACAATGTCGAGGACGAACCTTTGACTTTCCGGATGGCCATGGATTCTTCGGAGTCAAGGCATTGGAAAGGCGCTGTGAAGAGTGAGATTGACTCTATTGTTTCTAACGGAACATGGGAGTTGGTTGATCTCCCTCTTGGGTGTACTACTATAGGATGTAAGTGGATCTTCAAAAGAAAAATAAACCCGGATGGCTCAATAGATAAGTATAAGGCTAGGTTGGTAGCTAAGGGTTTTAGGCAGATGGAAGGCATTGACTATTTTGATACATACTCTCCTGTTGCAAGAATGACAACAATTTGAATGCTTATAGCATTGGCTTCCGTACATGGTCTTATCATCCATCAAATGGATGTAAAGACAGCTTTTCTTCATGGTGATCTTGAAGAAGAGATTTATATGGATCAGCCTGAGGGATTTGTTGCTTCTGGCAATGAGAGAAAAGTTTGTAAATTAGTCAAGTCTATCTATGGCTTGAAACAAGCTCCTAGAGACTGACACAAAAAGTTTGATGAGACTGTTTTGACTTCGGATTTTTTAGTTAATGAAAGTGACAAGTGTGTCTACTATAAGGTTAAAGGAAATGATAAAGTGATTTTGTGCCTGTATGTGGATGACATATTGTTGTTTGGAACCAATATTAAGATTATTAACGAGACAAAAAGTTTCTTGAAAAGGCACTTTGAAATGAAGGATATGGGTGCTGCTAATGTGATTCTTGGTATCAAGCTGACTCAGTCAGCTGATGGAATAACTTTGTCACAATCTCATTATATAGAGAAATCTATACTTGAGAAGTATGGTTATTCAAATTGTAGAATCGCAAGCACGCCATATGATTCAAAAGTTACTCTTGTCAAGAATAAGTTAGGAGTTCCTGTGTCTCAGTTAAGATATTCTCAGATTATTGGGAGTTTGCAATATCTTGCTAATGGTACTAGACCAGATATTTCATACTCTGTGTCTAAGTTAGCTAGATATACAAGTTGTCCAAACAAGACTCATTGGGATGCTCTTGATAGAGTGCTTAGATATCTAAAAGGCACCATCTACCTTGGTTTGCACTATAGGAGGTTTCCTGGAGTGCTAGAGGGATATAGTGATGCAAGTTGGATAGCTAAGAAATCTAGTTCCAATAGAGTGACTAGATACGTGTTTACCCTTGCGGGTGGAGCTATATCCTGGAAGTCTGCTAGACAGACTATTGTAACTCGGTCTACTTTTGAGGCTAAGTTGTGTGCATTAGATGCCACGGGGACGGAGGCTGAATGGTTACATGGACTTATGTCTGTAATTCCTGTAGTAAGCCAACCGCTTCCTACTCTTGCTGTTCATTGTGATAGCCGTACAACTATCGACAAGATAAACAGTAAGAAGTATAATGTGAAAACCAAGAGACACGTCCAAGTTAGACTAAAGTCTATAAGGGGTTTAGTGTCTGACAGGGTCATTGCTACTGAGTTTATTGGAACTCAAGATAACCTGGCTGATCCTTTGACTAAGGGACTTGAGCATGCTGTTGTCCTTAAGTTGAGGTTGGGGATGGGACTGACAACCCATTTTGAGTCATCAACAGCGGGAACCCAATACAACCGAGAGGATATCCCTCGAAGTGTATTCAATGTGGTAATAACAAGTTGTGAGGGTGATTCGGTAGTACCTCTACTACATATATATAGATACTCAAGTATCTTAGTTTTTCCCCTGTAAACCTCAAGAGGTACTGTAATTGCTAGTTAGCAAGAGTTTTAAGAACTCTGAATGGGGTCAAGTCGTGAGACGAGATGTTGGCAGTACATCTTTGGAGATGCCCAGCTAAGCGAATGTTATTGTGTGGTCGCAATTAGAGGATATGGTTATTCCTCCAAGCATTCGACGAACATGATCGAGACATGACCATTAACGTCTCAAAGCCGTAGATCGGCACCATAGCCTTTGACTTGTCGTCGTCTATGGAGTGTGGTTACACACCAACGGATAAAGATTCAAGGTGAAACATTCCATCTATATCCGGTAGCCATCGAAGTAGAGGACTTAGGAGGGTTCAAACCTTGACCGGTACCAACTCTGAAAAGCAAGTCATGAGTAGAATCTGATATGCATTTCTGTATGGATTTGTAGGGGATTGTTAGAAAATGGAAAGTTTGAGACATATTTTATATATGTTCTTGATGTAATTTCCGGAAACTAATGATTGGAAGTTGTTCCTTGATATAAGGACTTAAACTTGCATGTTTGAATCTAAGACATTTTCTTAGTGTAATCCATAGATAAATTGAGTAGAAGTTGCTAGTTTGAAATGAGTTTAAAGAGTTTGTCCCTCATTGAATATGTAATATGGGTGGAGGTGCTTTATATGCATATATGTGCAAGAGTAGTGTCAACTACTAAAGTATGTGAGTGTGCATGGTGTACTAGTGTGCCCTCGCGCACACACACCCGCGCGCCGCCGCCTCGCCTCGCCACGCCACGCCACGACACGACACGACTCGGGTCGGGTCGAAGGGCAATTTGAGCGAATGTCTCGGCGTCTCGCGTACGCGAGGCGACCTGGGGGAGGATTTTATTACATGCTTAATTAATTTAATTATGACTTTAAATATTATTTTAATATGAATAATGAATCAAAAGTTACTGTCAGCATAATGCAAAGTTGCTGTCAAGGATTTGCAAAGGTGCTGTCACAGAAAGTTACTGTCGGAGAAAAACTTACTGTCAGCAAAGTAGCTGTCAACAGATTTATAAAAGGTGCTGTCAACAGAATTATAAAAGGTGCTGTCAACAGATTTTATAAAAGTTGCTGTCACAGATTTTATAAAAGTTGCTGTCACAGATTTTATAAAAGTTGCTGTCACAGAATTTATAAAAGTTGCTATCACAGAATTATAAAAGTTACTGTCACAGTTTTATAAAAGATGCTGTCACAGAATTTTTGACAGTAAACTCTGAAGACTGTAACTGATTCTGAATATTCTATTAAATGCCTCTTAAGTCAGAATAATTATTTTAATTAATGTTTTATCTGCTGTTACGTTTTATTGTATTATATATACATAAAAACGTTGGAGATAGCGGGGACGAATTTTGAACACAAATTTGAGAAAATCCTAGCAGCCATACTCTGTATCATCCACAAACATATTCATACAGTTTTTTTGCATAAGGTTTTCTGGGCGAACTGAGGTGCAGGTCGCTGTTGAGTGCTACGTATCTGTGGACGAAGTACTCTGTGCTGTTTTATCCTGGAAGTGATATTGCTGCAACCCAACACAGCGTAGTGGGACAATAATCTCTTCAAGAACAGTCAAGACTTCTAGCAAGGCTTGGCGACTCACCTGTTCATTGGTTCTATCAGTGTATGCGAAAAAGCTTCTGTTAGAGCTAAGACTTCTATCTTTTGTCTTGTCATTACAGTTACTGATCTATATATCCTGTTTCTGCCTTCGTTGTTTGTTTTGTTAATTGGTTTAATCTGCCTGTTCTTGTTAAATTGTTTATATAACTGTCCCATTATTGTGTGTAGTTTTTAATTACGATCCAGCATGGTGAAGGAAGGTTTGGTTCTGGATTTGGTTACTTGGAATGCGATGATTTCAGGTTTTGCTCAGAGCCAACGAACGGTTGAGGCTGTAAAGCTGTTTAAAGACATGATGGTTGCTGGAATTAGGCCTAATCATGTGACTGTTACTGCTGTTCTCCCTGTGTGTGGATTGATGGACTGGGTCCAAAGAGGGAAAGAGATTCACGGTCTCATATACAGAATGGAGCTATATGTGAATGTCTTTGTTGCTAGTGCTCTGACTGATATGTATTCCAAGTGTGGAACTGTCACTGATGCTAGAAATGTGTTTGACATAATTCCAATGAAGAATGTGGCTTCCTGGAATGCGATGATTGGATGTTACGGGAAGCATGGGATTGTTGATTCTGCGATCCAGCTTTTTGAGAGGATGAGAACTGAAGGAATGCAACCAGATTCAGTTACTTTGACTTGTGTACTTTCTACTTGTAGCCATTGTGGTTTTGTCGATAAAGGTTTGGAAATCTTTCGATTGATGAGGAAATGTTATGACCTTGAGGCTAGTCCGGAGCATTATTCTTGTGTTGTTGATCTTCTTTGTCGCTTTGGGAGAATGGATGAAGCATACGATTTTGTGAAAGAAATGCCACTTGCAATCACGGAGTCCATTATTGGGGCTTTCTTCAATGGATGCAAACTACACAAAAGAAGAGATCTAGCTAAGAAAATCGCTGAGGTACTTTCTGGAATGGAGACAAGGGGATCTGGTGGTTTTGTAACACTGTCAAATATATGCGGTGCTGAGGAAGAATGGGAAGAGGTTGAGTATGTAAGAAAGCTTATGAAGGAGAAGGGGATCCATAAAAGACCTGGCATTAGTTTGTTCTAGATAAGAGACATGCTTTCTGAATCAGAGCTCAAAGTAAAGGCTTTAAACTGTAACAGGTATGTGCATTTCAATTCCAGTAATTATGTAACATTATGTATACTGGACTTTATAGAGAAACTATTGTCGTAGATCTTGCAGCTTTATGGTTTCTACTTTTTGTTTAGCTTGTCATAATCACTTGATGTATTCTTTTACTGTTTGTTGATATTATCCTAATCTATCTCGATGAAAGAGAATAATATGGATAATAGTAGTATAGAACTCAATATCAAGAGCATACATTTATCCAATTAACAAATTGTACAAAAATAACCAATTTTTTCTCAAAAACCATTTGTAAATTGATAGGGAGAAATTGTCTTAGAACTTATTCATGAAATATAGTGGACAGTTACAATAAAGTTTTTATTTTGCGCGAAGAAAATTTGTGAACCATTTGGCTGAAAGTTTCTTGTATCTTTTCAGCCTAGCATTGTAGTCAACGAAGTTCAAGCTAAACCTTACAGTGTATCCGGAATTCCACTCAAAATTGTCCATAGCTGCCCATGCAAAGTATCCCCTCACATCAACGCCTTCACTGTGTAAAACAGAATCTTATCAAGTAGGAATATTCTCTCCATCTTAATATACAAGTCCTGCTATTTCAGTACTAACTATTCATCAATTTTAACAAAATATGTATGTTAACAATGCAATGTTAAATAAACATAACTCACCTACATTCTAAAATTGTATTTTTATGTTACCTTATTGCTTGTTGAACAAAGGAAAGATGTTGATAGTAGTAGTCAATTCTTGTGCTGTCATCGAGGGCTTCTTCCAGAAGCAATGTAGAATTATTTAGCTCATCGATCCCTAGAGAAGAATATATATGTATGAATATATGTTGCCATTAACCTCCAACTATAGTCAATCACTAGTTTGCAGAACTAATCACCAAAGTAACTTCTGTTCAATACCATTCTCAGTGATGTAAATTGTTGGACTATTGTAATTTCTTTTAATGTATAGCAGAAGATTATATATTCCTGTTGGATATGCATACAGCCAACTTGAAGCACCCTGCAATATGTTCCAGTTACTATTAGACAAGACTGAATTAAACATGTGCTTTATTTGTCTAAAATTAATGTTGTACGTATAACTTTCCAGTCCTGATAAAGTGTAAAACTTAAAGAAAAAAAGATGTCATGATCTCTGAATTTTCCGATTGATGACTAAGGTTATATAACATTGTATGTATTTAGGATGAATAGGGAGAACGGTTAAGTAGTTATACCTTAGGACCGATAGGGACTCCATTCCTTTCAGCTACATGACAAGTAAAACACAAACAAGGGTCAATACCAATTAAACTTGCAAGTTTATTACCAAAAATTAGTTAGGACAAAATTAAATGTGGAGTTTAATCCTACTGCTTGCACGAGTTTGTGAATCGGTTATGTAGCTGACGTTAATAAGATTGGAATCTGAAAAATGTTCAACACTTCAACGTAGTTTGAAGTGTAGTAGTTGAGACCAAGAAAATCAAATGAGCCTTTCAGCATACTGGCTTCTTCTTCGGAGAAGTTATGAAGTCGGCTTCCTACCTGACAGCGCATTGTACTCGGATAATCTCCGGTTATTAGTGGTTTCATAAACCTGTGATAAGCATTGATTTTTAGACTTAATTTTATTAATGTAAAAACCCAAAACATGTCTGTTAGGCAGATCACCCTCAAAGCCATATTAGCTGGGCAACGTTGGTGCCCATGTAAAAAGAACTGATTAATAACCATAGAACTGCAGTTTGGAAGCAAGATTTAAATTATGAATTGGGGGCTTGGCTGACCCAGTAAGTTACCGTGTCTTTCATATTTCCAATTTTAATTCTATGTTATAACACCTTCTGATTTTATTTATTCAAATACATTCATTTACATGTACCGCTAGATAATGTTGGAATTTTAATCCAAGTTAATTATGCAAAATATAATTACCATCCAAAGCTGAAGTCTAGGGCTCGATCTGCAGCATTCCTGTTAATAGACTCATCAGACTGAGGCACCATCCAACGTGTCTCTATTGTGATTCCAATCTTTCCTTTCTGTGATTCCTGAACATGACCACGTTACCTTATCACTGACCTCTAGAAACTACCTTAATACACCTTCCATTACAAAACAAGAGTCTGGTTTCCTTGTTATAGTTGTTCCAGTTTCCATTACAGGTAGGTCAGAAATGAAAAACCTACCTGATAGTTATCCCTGTACAATTTAACTGCAGCTGCATGAGCTAGGAGTTGGTTATGTGCCACCATATATGGCTCCACACCTGAATCTCCACCGGTACAATTTGCATTTTGCCATGAAGAACATCGACCTGGTGCAAAATTACCCGAGACATAGCCCCCTAAAGTGTAAGTGGATGGCTCATTAAAAGTGGTCCAGTACTTCACTTTATTTCCGAAGGTTTGGAAACATAGATTTGCATAATCACGATAATCATTTCTGCAACAAGTTAAACTGGCATTATTAGCACATGAATTGTGTTATAGATTGTGTTCATTCCGAAGGAATGATATATGACAGGAAAGGATTGGAAATTGTGAAGGAAAAGTAGAGGTAGAAGTAGAACTGACACAGAGGTGATAATCTTATATGAGTAATGGAATAAGATGAACTTTGGGAAGGTTGCGGTGCAGGAGAAAGGAATATATGAGATGAATGGATATTAACTAATTGACCCGATAATAATTTCCATTCCGCATAATATCTTTCCTTCTAACCGAACACAACATTTTCGCAAAAAAATGAAAAAATAAAAAACCAAAGCCAATGTCAGCCATGAATTTTAGGAGTACAAGATCGAGTATATTACACAATCTGAGAACTTAAGAAACCACCATATTCATCCTCTAGGGCCTGAGGAGTATCCCAGTGAAAAAGAGTGACATAGGGTTCTATGCCTGTTCATATAAACGGTTATGAGTTAAGAGTACAAAATGATCTGAGGAGCATATTGAATATATCTAATAACAACTTGGCATGAGTATAACCATTTTTAAGTAGTTCATTGATGAGGTTGCTGTAGTAATGGAGTCCCTGTTCATTAATACCTCCAGTCACCTTTCCATCTACAATTATCAAACAAACTTATCGGAGCTGCAAATTTAGTTGAAAATAGGGCATATATATAAAAAGAAAACAAACAACAAATAAGCCAAACTGGCTGCAGTCCTACGTGGTAGGATTCGAGGCCATAAAATTGAGAAGCGATAGGGGTCAAAACACATTTTCTTGATCATCCTCACATCTTCCTGGAAGATGATAATCAAAGAATGAATCATTAATTGAAAGGGAGCTGGGAAAACCAACTCAAGATGTATTGCTAGTATAAATCAGACACACACGCTGAACCTTGTATTGATGGTAACTGTCTGTGGCAATGTTTCCATCACTACGATCCTTTATCTTTTCTGCTACATGTAAACCGTAGGCTATATTAAAAAGTTTTACATAGACAGTACATAAGTATATAATATGTATGTGTACATGTCATAATTATCAAGATTTTTTTTATGTAGGTGATTCAACTTCATTTGTTTTGCTAAGGAAAATGTATATCAATTCACAAACTTTTTTTTCTTTTGAACTTTAAGAAAGTGAATAGATCAACACCTACACTTTTTATACGAGTTCCATTTTCTCTGCACATGACATGCCATATACCTGAATCTATGGTAGAGTTCTATTTTCTTAACAAATATGATAGGCTCAAGATCTGAGGTATTTGCACCACTGAGAATCTCATTGTACAGGCCGGAGGGGCATTGGTGCTTATATGCAGCCAGGTCCATCTGCTCTTAGTTGATATCAAAAAGTAATATCTACATTTAAGCTCGATAAATGAATATACCCTTGGCCCCTGAGAATTTTATTCATTTATTGAAGTTGAAAATACACTATCCCTATTAGGCTATTACGTTCGGACCGGAAAGAATTATTCATTTGATGAGATTATCCGTTTATTGGATATTCATTTATCGAGGTTCCACTATATCATGGCCCCATTTAAGGGACTTTTTGGTTAAATGCTTAAGGTGCTGATAAGCAACCAAAATTCTTCTGATTCCTTATTAATACAGGATTAGTGAAAATTATTACCATGTATGCAGGATTAGTAAAAAAGTATCTTACTAAAAAGTTGATGCAATGGCATGAAGGTATATATATATATTCTGCAGATGGAGAAAGTACCTGGAAATTTTTGAGTAAAAGTATCCCATATACTTGGCCCCTTACCATATTCGTTTGCAGCTCATTCTCTCTGTGTTAATTAAAACAAAGAAAATAAAATAACAACCACCGGCAGCAGGATTAGCAGAACAGTAAATACATATAAATAAGATTAAATTTGTACACAAACGCATCCGTCTGCACACATCTAAACCTAATAATAAGGCCTCGAGGAACCTGGTAAGCTGATGAAGATACTCCAAACACGAAACCAGGTGGAAAACTTGTTCTATTGAGCAAATTTCGGCCATAAGTTGATGTTAAAGCTTCCACTTGAGTTCCGGTTCCTAATATAACGGAGGTAATAATGAGGCAAACGGACCATTGAGCAAGATTTTTGGTTTGTATCCTCATAGCTAGTGCAAGTGCTCGATTTTGCCTACTTGCTATAACACTGATCTAAATGCTCAACTCCATCTTCAGTTCACTTATATATGTCATTGTGTATATAATCAGCATTTGCAAGTCCATGCAAATGAGCTAGCTATGATCCTTAAATTCTGTATGCATTTGTCATCTACCAGGGAAGGTAAATCAGCCAGGCTATGTGGATGACTAGTATACTTGCATGTATTGTGTATTGTATAGATGTATGCACATTTTTATTTACTATAAAGTCTATAATATAATTAAATCAAGGTTTTGCATTGGTACTTTTTGTTAGGAATTAGAGTTTCACAGAAGTGTAGGGGGGTGAATGTATACTTCAAATTTTTATGCTCTTTTTGATTTTGATGAACTGTGTGTTTGGTGTGTGTTGCTTAACATTACAAGTGTTTACATAAGCATAGTGCAAGAAATAAAGCAAACACATAATATACTATTCATTCTAATTTATATTAGATTCTAACTTGCTACAATCTGAAATTCAGCCATAGTGCAAGAAATAAAGCAAACACAGAATATACTATTCAATCTAATTTGTATTAGAATTGAACTTGCTACAATCTGAAATTCAGTGTGAATTTCAGCTTCTTGTTCTTATAAGATACAAAATATGAACTTGATAAATTCAAAGATACCTACTAATGAAACATTGCTAAGCCTATATAGACAACATGTCTTTTGGCACATGTTTTCAGTAGTTAGTTATGCTAAAACTAGAAATAGACAAATATAACTTTACATTTGACTACTATATATTTTTAGCTAACACTCTCTTTTGACAGTCTGTAGCTTTCTGCCTTATCTCTTCTGTCATTTGTCTTATGTATCTTCCAAGCTTCATTGTAGACTTGTCTCTATCATTACAGGTTTGACTGACCCTGTAATGACAGTGCTACAAATTACTTGTCTTGTTTTTCTGCAATTTTCCTTGAAAATAGCTTTTTGAACAGTCGAGTACTCTGTTGATTTTGATTCAAGAAGTCATGGTGATTGACTTCTCGATTGGGTACATGCTGTGACTTCTCAATTAGTCCTTGAATGACTTACTTCTCGAATGACTAGACTTCTCGATTGCATACTTCATTTGATGACTTCTCGATTAATCTAGACTTCTCGAATGGATACTTGAAACTTAGACTTCTCGATTGGTTCAGCCCTATTACTTCTCGAATGCTCCTTTGGCTAACTTCTCGAATTGTTTATTCTAGACTTCTCGAATGTATGACATTTCACACTACTCGATTGGCTTTAGTTTATTGACTTCCCGAATGAACACTTCTCGATCGAATACTGAGCCAATGAGTGATTTGAGACTTCTCGACTAGTTGCATGTTTCTGACTTCTCGAATGAGGTGACTTCTCGAATGTGTATTTGCCTTAGTCGAATTCTCAAACTGCATTCCTTATTCTTCAACAAGTCTTCTTTGTCTAGTTGCATGATTCAACTTGAATCTTCTAACGAACTTTATTCTTTGACTTTAATTACAACTTGGAATTACAATTTGACCATACTTCTAACTGCAATAATACATTGAAATGACCAAGTCACTAATCCTAATACAGAAGTTCTAAACATGTCACAACAAGACAAATAATTACATAGAGTATGCTTGATTTGATCCAACAATCTCCCCCAATTTGGGAAAAGTCAATTTCACAAATTAATACAAGATATCAAGCCTACCTATTTTGTTGTTGTTTATGATTGACATGATCATATCTTTCTTTCCTTTCTTTCTCTTGCCTTGATTTGATCTCTTCAATTGCATAGATGATTTGTTGCTGGCCATGACCTTTTGAATTAGAATTGCACCATTGAAAGGCATATGACTAGACCTATTTGTAATAAGTAAATGACAACTCAACTAAGATAAGAAAGTGAAGTAAGTAGTAAATATTGAGGAAGGAATCAAGACGAAAAAAGTCAAATAGACACAAAGAATCCTAATATCAAAAGTGTTCTAATGAAGCTGCTACTCTACACCGGAAGAAGTTCATTAATATGTTCAAGCGTCGGCGAAAAATAAAGGAGTAGTGTTTCAGAAGAGTTCAGAAGATACAGAAGATTCCAAGTGCCTACTATAAAGAGATTCCAAGAAAAGAAATATTGAACACAAAGCTAGAAGCAAGACAAGACACAAAGACCACTACAGAAGAAATGAGAATCAACATTGTAGTTAGTCATCTGTGAACCAGACCAGTGCACAGGGTGTCAACAGTGTCAGTGAAGATTCGTCATCAAAAAGTTCAAGTGGTTAGAAATGTTATTGTTGAAGAACAGAAGAGTTTTATCTACATCAACAATAGTCAAGCCTTTAATTTAATTCTCTATTAATTAATTAAATTAATTAGTTAATTTAATTAGTAAATTAATTCACTCAGAATTAATTTATTTCTTAAATTAATTAAAGGATTAATTAATTTAGAATGACAGAAGACAGAAGTTGGAAGCTCAAAGGGATACAGGTTTGTTTGGAATGCAGTGTACAAGAGTCAGAATCCAAGATTGAATATTTGACTGGGTACATGCAGTGGTGAAAAGAAGTATTGGCTAGTTTAAAGAGTCAAATTATTTAAGAAACAGAGGTACTTCTAATTGCAACTGTAGAAACAGCCAAACATGTCTGACGGTACAGACTTGAAGACAAGACGGTAAAAGTATTGACACGGAAGAAATACAGAGTAATATATTCGTAAAAGTGGAACCCCGGTTGGAATTGATTTATCATTCCCAAGTGAAAATGAGTTCGGTTCCAGACGTTCAGGAGACCGTAGCTTAGAGCGTAAGGATTTATTTTAATTAATAAATATTTTATTTATTTAGTAAATTATATTTATAAATATCTAAATAATATTAGATATTTATTTTTATAATTTCTGAATTAAATTTATTATTTATTAATCAAAGATTATAAGTTGTGCGGGTCTAAAAACATTTCTAGGGGACTATTTAAAGAACCTACGTCTAATCAAACAAAGAAATGGTCAGGTGGTTTTATGTGGTTTAAAAGCAGCCAATCAGGCCACGCCACATGTCCAACCAATTGAAAAGAAAAGAATTGGCAGGCGGTTTCAAGTAGTCATACCGAGTGTTTAAATTGAAGTCATACCGAGCTTCAATCTAATGAGTCATACCGAAGGATTTCTTTATTGAGTCATGCTGATTTTAATTTTAATTAATTAAGTCATTCCGATTTATTTAATTTAAAAGAAAATCCAGCATGACTTATAACAAGTCATACCGAATTTCTGATGAGTCATACCGGATTCTAAATGAGTTATACCGAATTTCTGAAGAGTCATACCGACAGAAATAAGTCATGCCCAGCCTTTTTGTGAGTCATACAAGTGTTAAATCAATTAGGAAAAAGGTCATTTTGGGATGAGTCATGCTAGCTTTCAACCTCTATAAATATGAGGAGTTTTCTTCATTTTTCAGAGTTAGAAAAAATAGTTCAAATTCAGAAATTTGTCTGCATTGTAATATTCACAGATTTCTATGCAAGTTTGGAATATAATTGTTTAACTCGAACAATTCATGTCAAAATCGTTCTAAGCTTTTAAACAGTTATATAAACTTTCTACTTATTAATTTTGTAATACTTTTCAAGTTAAAATTATATCTTCTACTTGAACAGTATTTCATCATAATTAATATTTTGTGTGAATTTAAAATAATATTTTTAAATCCAATATTCCGCAATAATTTATTGATATTGTATTCAACCCCTCTTCTACAATATCAGGGACCAACAACCATTTAGCATGTCAGCAGCAATTTTGAGAGTTTGTATAGGGTAATCAAGGACAAACTTGAGTCTGATTTTGGTTGTTACTCCATTTCTCAGCTTGAACTCAACTCTATCAGGGTCCTTGAATACTCTGCACTTTCCCTGTCTTCTCAATTCTTCAGACAACCTCTCTAGTTCTTCATCTTCCTTTTTCCTCTTCTCCACCATCTCTTCTAAGTACTTGGCTTGATTAATTTTCTTTTGGTACATCCTAGCCAAGTACTCGGCCATTTCTATCATTTTCAATTTGTCAATCATGCACCTTTTGTCAAAAAGACTGATCACTCTTTTAATGTCATGATTGGTTGAAAATGAGTTGTCATGATGAAAACCTCTTTCTTCCCCATTAACAGTGGTCACTAGGGATGACAAAACTATTCGACTCGACGGATAGCCGATCCGAAACACGATTTTTTTGGATTTACTGAACTCGATTTTTTGGATTTGGATATGGATATGGATTTAAATTTTAAACCCGAAAGATTTTGGATATGGATATGGATTTCATGTATACCGAGCCGAAATCCGACCCGAAATCCGAAATCCGATCCAAACCCGAAACCTGAAAAAAATCCGAATTATATTTATTATATTTTATATTTCATATATTGTATATCATATGTTGTATCTTGTATATTATACATTATAATATATACTTTATATGGAGTATGTATTATTTGTTAGTAAATTATTAATAACAAAAGTAGAAGTGGAATTAGGGTTATTGACTAAATTAGTCAGACTAAGTTCATAAAATATAAAATATTTTTTTTAAATTTACAATGAATTGATTTTATTTTAAAAATTAAATAAAATATTTTATGAAAAATAATAATGTTTAATTGAAATTACTAAAAACTTTTATCATAAAAAATAAAAGTTTATAATAATTATAGATTATTAAAAGTTAGCTAATATAATAAAGTTATTATAATAATTTTAATATCAACAATTCTTTTAAAAAAACACTATTTTTAAAACTAAAAAATATGAAAATTAAATAATATAAAATATTTAGGCGGTACATTGAAATGTTAGAAGAGGTAAACACATAAATTAGATCTGGATGTTCAAAACAAAACAAAACGAAATTAGAAACAAAATTAGGGTTGACTCAAAATTATTATCAATTATACCCCTCTCGTCTCATCTCTCATCCTCTCATCCTCAGTACCTCACTCTCATCCTCTCGTCTCTCTCTAGTCTCTTCGAAACAATATTAGGGTTGACTCAAAATTTCAAGGTAACAAGGTTCGGGTTTAATTAGAGCAAAAGTTACAAATAAAAGTTTAACAAGGATTCTTCAAATGTTTCAAGCTATAAGATTCGGGTTCAATTAGGTTGAAGCAACAAGATTCGGGTTCAAGTGAAAGTTTAGGGTTCACTCTTCACTTTAAAAAGCTTCGATTTTGAGGTATAATCTCTGTTACATCTTCGATTTAAAAAAATTTTGTGTTTATATTTTAATGCTTTTGTAATTCTGTGTATTGTTTAAACAAGAGTTTGGGAAACTTTGGGTTTGTATTTGTGTATACATGTTTGAGTAATTATATATATATTTTGTACGGTATATCTTTAACTTTGAGTAATTTTGTTTATAATTATATATATTTTGTATTGTTTATCTCTCTCCATTGAATAGACCATGTAATTATTGTTCATCATTCTTAATTTATTCAGTTCAGCAAATAGTTTTTAGATTAGCCATAATTATTCCCCAGATAAATCTTGTAAAAAGGCAAGGGACATATTGATTTGATTTGATTTGATTTGGAGTCATCAAAGAGGTTGCAAAATTGTATTTCTCAACAGGCCGTCTAACATATATACATGGTGCATTTTTAAACCAGTCGATGTTATAATTAATATTCATCAAGATTCCAACTTCAACATCAGTCTGCTGCTGCTCATTTTCTGATAGGTAATTTTTGATTCTTATGTATTGAACATGAATATGTTTGTATAGATGATGGGCTTATATTTTTATAATTTAATTAATTATCTATTTACTCTGCTGATATGATGAAGATGTTAGATTAAGGGATACATTTTATAATCTATGTTAAATATTCTTCCCTAGTTGTTTTTATCAGTTGATAATGAAATACACGAAGTGTATGCTTATATTTTTGTTGTATATGTTGTATGCAGTCAGCCAGTCATGTCAACTTCACAGTCAACGCCTAATTCACAGTCATGTCAGTCTATTCCGGATGTAAATTCTCAACCGTCATCAACGCCGGAGCTACAGTCAGCCCGTACTGCTATTGGAACTAACAGTAATTCGAGCCCTAAACCTCATGTGATTGAAATCAGTAATGATGTTGCTAAAGAAGAATAACCAGTTGGTAAAAAATTAAAGAGTGAAGCATGGTTACACTTTGATAATGTGAAGATTGATGGTGTTATGAAAGCCGTGTGCAAATATTGCAAGGCAAAACTTCGAGGTGATTCAGGTTGCGGGACTTCTCATTTACTCAGTCACTTCAGAACAAAACATCATAACAAGGGTCAAAATAGTATAAGGCAGAAACTTTTGGCGAGCAACTTCAACAAAGAACATCCGGAGTTAGCCGCTTATAATTTTAGTTACGACGGCGCCAAGCAAGAACTTGCGAAAATGATTATCATGCACGAATATCCTATTTCTATTGTGGAACATATTGGATTCAAGAGGCATTCATCATATCTTCAACCATTGTTCAAGGTGCCTTGTAGAAACACGATAAAAAAAGAGATATTTCAGATTTATGAATTTGAGAGGGCGAAGACAATTAGTGTATTGGATAGAAACATAAGTCGGGTGGCCATCACTAGTGATATGTGGACTGCAAGCAACCAAAAGAAGGGATACATGGCAATTACAGCACATTATATTGATGATTCTTAGACTTTGCAAAGTATTATTATGAGGTATATTTATATATTACTAGTTAATATTCTTGTGAATAGCTCCTTATATATATTTATATATTTGTTTTATTTGTTTTAGGTTTATCTATGTTCCTTGTCCGCACACTAAAGATGTCCTATGTGATCAATTATTTGAATGTTTGATGGATTGAAATTTGGATAGAAAAATATCTTGTCTAACACTTGATAATTGTTCGACTAATGATGCCATGGTTCTTCTTTTGTTGGAGAAGTCAGACAGTTCTTCACTTATAGTAGGTGGTAGCTTATTCCATATGCGTTGTGCTGCTCATATTCTGAATATTATTGTTAAAGATGGATTGGATGTGATGAAGGCTGCACTCGAAAAAATTCGAGATTCCGTTGCTTATTGGACAGCGACCCCTAAAAGGGAAGAAAAATTTGAAGAAACAGCCCGACAGCTACGCAATACAAATACAAAAAAATGGGGCTTGATTGTGCAACTAGGTGGAATTCAACTTATTGATGCTTGAAACATCTTTTTTGTATAAGGACGTGTTCGCTCGATTGTCTCAAAGGGGATCTCATGATTCTCATCAATACAAATGTAACCCTTCAAAAGAAGAGTGAGAGTTTGCTCAAGATGTTTGTAATAGACTGAAATTCTTTTACAAGGCTACTGAAGTCTTTTCTGGAACGAAATACCCCACTGCCAATTGTTGTTTCATTAATATATGTGAGATTCGACTAGCAATCACAGAATGACGTAGAAGTTCAAACTTTATGATTAAGACAATGGCAGAAAAAATGTTGATAAAATTTGATAAATATTGGGAAGTAATGCATGATGCTGTAGGGGTTGCTGCTGTATTGGATCCTAGGTACAAGTTGGAAGTACTAGAATTTTACTTTGAGAAGATTTTTGGAGAAAGTGCAGAGGCTCAAATTGATCGTATTCAGGATCTTTGTTATTCTTTGCTTAAAGAGTACAATCAAAGGCGTGTCGTAGATAGCGAGTGCAACGGTGATTCATATGCTGCTGCCTCTACTTCAATTCCTAATTCCAAAAGTAAATCACAATATGATTTATTCATTAGTACTAAAAAGCAAAAAAGGGTGGACTCTATAAAAGCCGAGTTGGATCATTATTTGGATGAAGACGTCGTGCAAAAAAGCGATGTATTGACTTGGTGGAAGGTAAATGAGCTTAAATATCCTACCTTGCAACTTATGGCTCGAGATTTCTTAGCTGTTCCGGCATCGTCAGTTGCATCTGAGTCTGCGTTTAGCACTGGTGGTAGGTTAATAAGTCCACATCGTAATAGGCTTGATCCCAAAACAATAGAAGCTCTTATGTGTGCTCAAAATTGGCCGTGGGGGTGCTGAAATGGAAGGTATTCCATGTGTTTTTTATGATTTAATGCTTTAGTGAATCTTATGTTTGTAACTTGTCAAACTTTCAGGTGAGGCGTCTATTGGATATGCAACTATATACAAAGACATGGAATTGGAAGATTCATGTGTTACACACGAGGTAATTGAAATCGTTTAAATTAGTAAACTTAGAGTGTTTTTCTTATGTTTAATGCTTTACTATTTTTCTTTCTTATTTTGTTGGTATATCTTAGTTATGAAAAATCAGATTCAAAGTCAGAGTGTTGTTGTTCCGCACAATTAAGGTTAGTTTTCAAAAATAAATGCCCGCGCTCAACTGTTGTGCTTTTATTAATGTCATCCAAGATTCTGTATTTATGTGCCCAGTTGGCTGCTGTAGTGTTGCCATGTTGGTATGTTGATGATTGGCGATTGCTGAACTGAACTGAAATTAAATTGTCATGTTATAAATTTGAAATTCACTCTTTTATTAATTTTAATTATGCTTGTAAACCTTAATTATTTGATTTGATGTAAACTATGTTTATTTTTAACTTTATAAGCTCTGCAGACTTATTTTATAATTGGATTTTATTTTCGGGTTTTGGATATTATCCAAATCCAATCCAAACATTTTCGGGTTTCGGGTATATCCGAATCCGATCGGATATCCATTGGATTGGATATGGATATTATTTTTCGGGTATGGATCGGATTCGGGTATGGCTTAAAATTTCGGGTATGGATATGAATATTGCCATATCCGAGCCTATCCGACCCGAATGCCATCTCTAGTGGTCACAAACATTCTCTTGTCCCTGATTTCAACCTTGATAATTTTGTTTGCCTTCCATTACTTTATCTTCACTTTATCAACTTCAACAATTTCTTGGATAAGTTTAATTTATAGACCTTTGTCAAGAACAATGAGCTGATTTCTCTATTTAGGACATCTAACTAGCAATGAGCTTGTAGATTTCTTGAATCTTGTTGTTGTAGCAGTGTTGACCTTTATCTGTTGACATGGCTTCAAATTCTTGATTTGGTTCTTTTTCACTTCCTTCCTTATCACTCCATGGGCAGTCACCTTGATTAGAAATCTTTTTGGCTCTTTGGATTTAAGGATCATAGCCGTTTCAGAAATTGTTGCAATCATACTGGTACCCTGAATTGTGGTAGGTGTACTAGAATGAATACCAACTTGCTGCTTGGAGGGTTTCTTTCTTTCATACTTCTTTTCTTTTGCAGAATCCTCTCTCTTTTTCTTATCCACATTCTCCTTTTTCTTGTCATCTTTCTTTCCTCCCTTATCACTCCTGGACTCGGGATTCTTATCATTCTTGTCTTCATCATCTCTATTCTGTTTCTTCAACTCTTCATTTGCAAAGTCAGAAATCTGATCATTTATAAAATTCTTCATCTTTTCTAGAATCATCTTATCCTCTTCTTGCCTAATCTTTTTCTTCTCAATTAGCTCAATAAGATTCATGATTTGACTTCTGTTTCCTGAATTTAGGTGCTGAGGAATTTTGAAGTGAGCAAGTTTATTTCCCCTTGTCATGTACATCACACCATCTGGATTGCAGTATGTCTCAGGAAGAGCATTGGGTAGAAAAAGACCCAATATTTGATTTTTCAATTCCTCATCCTCCCGAGTGACTAACTCAACTACTTTGTGTAGGTATTCCAGTTCAGTAAATGACATATTCTGAAATATCCCAACAGATACCTTGAAATAGCCAGACTCTATATGCACTATTGGTTCCTTTAAACATTCTTCCATCTTTTTCAAACTTAACTCCCCTTACTGTAACAATAGCATTGTCAAACATTTTCTTATAGCTCCAATGATTGCCTTTGACTTTTTTTTTGATGTGTTTCAGAAGGTCCAAAAAGTCCTTATCAACATTTGGCTTTTGAATTTCTCCTTTCAGCTTTCTCATGACTGCCTTTTGCCTCTCAACTTCAATTTCTTCCCTTATTTCTTTCTCCCCCTTAGGGTTGATACCTTGTGTTTGAAGAAATGTAGAGTGACTGGGCTAGATTTGAGTTGGCACTTGAACTGAAGGTGCTTGATTAGCATGTCCCAAGTTTGAGAGAAGAGTTTGCAAAGATGTGAGTTGAGTTGAAATTTGTGCAAGTGTGGTACCTTGAGTGGTAGTAGATGTGTCAATCTCCTTTTGTAGAGTGCTCACACTGGTCACAACTGTAGAAACAGTAGATGAGAGAGATTCAACTTTGGCATTCAAATCAGCAATTGTCTTGGCCTTAGCAGCTTCATCCTTAGCCTTGTATTGATAATAAATATCCACTTGAAGTGGTGACAAGGCATGAAGAGGTACATCTTCAGGCAGCCTATTTGCATGTCTATTTGTGTAGAGCACTTCAACCATGTTATTGGTTCTCCTTTGATTGTCAAGGATGGTTGCATTGCTTTGAATCATTTCTTTGAAGGCTTTCTCTATTGTATCCATCTTGGTGGAGAGAGTGGACAGTTTCCCTGATTCACTTTTAGAGGGCACATTTGCATAGAAGCCTCTTGGTCTCAACTTCTCCTCAATTGCTTGCAAAGTCCTTTCCACTTTTGTTCTGTGATCATTAATTTCAGCTTGCACACCTCTAGCAAAGTAGTGGTTTGATTGAAGTTAAACATTGGCAGCTTCATGTATGGCATCATATATTGCACTTGAAGTGAAGGTTTTCTCACAAGATCCAAGAGAGGTTAAGTATTTCTGCCTCATCCATTGTAGCATTTCCTCCATGCTTACAATGGTTTTGCTGTCCAACCAAGCATCTATATTGGCCTCTTCATCTTCATCCATATTAGCATTTTTATCCTTGATTTCCTCTTGGTCCTTAGCATACTCCAACATTATTGCAACAAAATCTTTGTTGGGTAGGTGAGAGGTGAGAAGTTGTTGAGCAATATGGTAGAAACCATCCAATTGATCTTCATACAATTCATTGAGTTGTTCATCTGAGAGTGACCCACCATGAGATGACGGTCCTGATTCCCTGTCATGTTGCACAGGTTTCAGCCATTGTGACAGAGAATGAGAGCCAGGGCCACTTATGACAGTGGTCCACTCAACATCAAATTCATTATCTAATTGCTCAGATGAATCCTTAGATACTAGATGGACATGTAATTTCTCCTGAGAAGACAATTTTTGAATGATTGAGGAGTGTCCAGGGGATGCCATTTGCATGGTGTGAAGGTCCCCTAGATTACCCAATGTCTGTGAAGACACTTAGTTTTCAAATTCCTTAGCCACCACATAGTCTGAAGTAAAGACTCCTGAAGCCTTTGTGGCTTTGATGGTGTCATCAGGATATGCCTCAGCATGCATTCCCTCACCATTTAGATGTGTGTCCTGAGTGGTGAACAAGGTATCATGAACCAAGTCACTTGAGTTGGGCTCACCAGGGAAATAGAAATCCTGATGATCAACAACCTTATGTGTTTGGCTAGACACATTTGGTTGAGAAGAAATTTGGAGAATAGAAGAGATATTGTGAGTAGTTGTGAGTGTTGGCAACTCCCCCTGAGAAAATGGGAAAGTTTCAATAGAAGTTCCTACCTGTGCATTTTGTGTTTCCTTTTCTACTTGAACTACTTCATTGACAGGAGTGAGTTCCTGCAATGGTGCAGACTCTGTACAAGGTGGAATGGGCTGGCTCTCAATTTCAATAGATGTGCCTTGTTGAGAAAGTGCACCTAGAAGTAGGTTTAATCCCTTATGTACCTCTACAACCTGTTGGGAGGATGTAGAGTGGTATGCTGTGGCCTTTTTATTTTTCTTCCTCCTCTTTAAAGGTTCCACAGGTGACTCATTAATTTCCTCTATAATTTCTTATACTACTACTTCTAATTGCTTCTTTGTAGTAGGTTTCTTCCTTTTCTTCTTTTCAACCACACCCTGTTGAGAGGATGTGGAGGTTGGTTCACTATCATCTATTGAATTTGAAAGAATAGGCTCAGTTTGGTTAAGGTTCCCTGGGGTAGGTGCAATTAGTACTTCTGCAACCTTGGGATCCTTTACTGTATGCAAGTAACCATATGTAAGTTGCACAAGTGGATACCCTTCAAACATACTCCTCATATGAGGTGTGATTTGAAGAGGCACATTCACTATGGTTCTCCTATCCAATGTAGCAAAAATGATTTTTGACATGGATTTGGAGTAGCCAATTCTATTTTTATTTTTATAATTGAGTATTGATTGAATAAAGTGAGGGAAGAAAATTTCATTACCTTTCTTAAGAATCCTGGTTGTGAGCTCCCTAAGAATCAACTTCCCAACATTAAGCTTTTGGTTGTGAGCTAGTGAATATGCCAACTTCAAGGCAATGCCACTAATTTAGTCAAACCATGTTTTTCTGCAAGTAAACACCCTAAGTATGGTGTCAAACAAGAACATTCCTCATGTATTTCTTGTTTATTTTGCCCAGCTTGAACTTCTCAACTCCTTTCTCCACAGTGTCTGAGTACCTAATGAACTCTAGGAAGTCTAGAAGATCATTTTCCAATGGTTCAGCATCAAACTTCTCAGTTGGCAACAATAAACTCTTGTTCATATCATCTTCATTAAAACTTATGTCCTCATTTTGGATTTTATAGGTCACCACAATCATGGAGCTACCATCCTTCAAAGCTATGTCTTCCCACGTTGCAGTGTTCCAGAATTGTTCGAATATATCAATGTAAAGAGTGGGGTTGGCTAGGAATCAATGAGAAACCTAGTGAATCACTTGTACTGAGGTTTTGCATCTACATCCCTTGCTATGGCTAGAAAATTAGTTTCAGGGATGACACACACTTCGGTTACAGAGTTGGAACTTGAAGACGCCATTTAATTAGTTTATAGAAATAGTGAAACAAAGAAATGAAAGTTTTAGAGAGAATAAAAGCTAGGGTTTCAATTATAACTGTTGAGAGCAATGGATTCTTTGAGTTTGCAATTAAGTGTAGAAATGAAATGTTAATTCCATTTTGCTATTTATATGACTTGGACAACTCGACTAGAATTGTAATCGATTTTCAGTTATCGAGAACTCAGAAAAAGAAATAGAGTTACTTTTGTAGAGAACTGTTAGAATTTGATCGAGAACTCTTATGTATATAAGATTCGAGAAGTGTATCAATCGAGAACTCATCAAAAACTGAATTAAACCATTCAAGAACTAAAGCATTCGAGAACTCAAAACAATCGAGAACTCTAGAAATGAACTATTCGAGAACTCAAGGCATTCAAGAACTCAAAGATTATAACTAGTTGAGAAGTCAGAAAGGACGAAAACTTAATCACAACCTCCAGTTTTGAAAGATTATTCTATTTTCACTTGGAAAACAAAATAATAATTTACAAACCTCATTTCCTAAATAAATAAAATTTATTTATTCATTTTTAAAGTAAGAAATGTGTTTGATCAATATTCCTGAAATTTTAATTATCACACTTGTTATTTAACAATGCACAAGTATAATAGCTTTCTTTAGGATTCCTTAGAACCAAGAAATAGTTTCAATTTAATAATAATTTTATTTTGAAGCACAATAATGTACAACAATATAACTGATATATTTATAAATATACACCCGTTTTATTTCACTTAGATAAATCATTTAGCTTCATGTATGTGGAATAATTGTTGTAATAGTTGGGAAGATATATTTATTTGGCCACTTATCGTGAAGAATTTAGCATTCCAATTTCACTAACCAACCTGTTGAAGGTGGCTTCATCAAGTGGTTTAGTAAATATATCAGTCAACTGTTTTTGTGTAGGAACATATAATAATTTAATTACTCCATTTTCTGCATGTTCCCTTATGAAATGGTACCTTACATCAATATGCTTTGTCTTGGAATGATTGACTGGATTGGTAACAATTGAGATGACACTAGTATTGTCGCACATGATAGGAATTCCTTATAACACTAGTCTATAGTCCCTTAGTTGATTCCTGATCCAAAGCACTTGAGCACAACAGCTTCCAGCATCAATGTATTCAGCCTCAGCTGTGCAAGTAGAAACTGATTATTGCTTTTTGCTAAACCAAGACACCAATCTCTGTCAAGAAATTGACAGCTTCCTGAGGTGCTTTTCCTATCCACTTTGCATCCAGCAAAATCAGCATCTGAATATCCAACTAGGTTGAATCCTGTTTTTTTAGGGTACCATAACCCCATGAAAGGTGTTCCTTTAAGGTATCTCAGAATCCTTTTGACAACAATGAGATGAGATTCCTTGGGATTTGCCTGAAATCTTGCACATAGACAAATAGTGAACATAATGTCAGGTCTGCTAGCTGTGAGATAGAGAAGAGATCCAATCATTCCTCTGTAGGTCTTCATGTCTACACTTTTTCCTTTCTTATCTTCATCATGTTTTGTAGCTGTAGACATTGGAGTTTTGGTAGTTGAGCAATCTTGCATATCAAACCTCTTGAGTAAGTCATTGATGTACTTAGTTTGACTTATAAAAATGTCATCTTTTCTTTGACTTATTTGAAGGCCTAGAAAGTAATTGGGCTCTGTTAGGTCCAAATGTGTTGTAGAGGGGGGGGGGGGTGAATACAACTTTTCGAATTAAAGAAGCAATAAATACTATGTAATAAATGAACACAATGATTCAAGGAATATATGTTTTATATATAACTTGAAAGGGTTGCTACAACATTCATTACAAAGTACACCAGAAGTAAAGAGGGTAGTAAATGATACTAAGCTCTGTGAATATACTCTCTCTCTTTTACAAGTGTTTATCTCGAAAATATTGCTCTCTCTAAAAAAAAATACACAAGTACTTCTATTTATACTACTTGTAATCTATGTCTTGTAGTCTTCAAAGATTAAGATATACGTGGCCTAATGATGTCCACATAAATCTTATCTAATCTTGAAAGCTTGAAAATCTGCCAATTAGATGATGCCATGTGTCATGTTGAAACTGCCCTCCATGTAGAACATCTACTTGAGAACTTCTACTTGGCCATCTCGAATATCTATCTCGAATATTCTATCTCGAATATTCTACATAGGAATGTTCTACTTGGCCATCTCGAATATTCTATCTCGAATATTCTATCTCGAATATTCTACATAGGAATGTTCTACTTGGCCATCTCGAATATTCTATCTCGAATATTCTACATAGGAATGTTCTACTTGGCCATCTCGAATATTCTGTACTTAGAAAAATTCCGGGCTTTAACTTGAAACTTCAATGCAGCATCTTGAACTTGTGATTTCTTTATGTCTTCCAAATTCTTCAACAAGCTCTTGAACTTGGATCTCTATTACTGACATAAACATACTATCAATGTCCTGACACTTGATGCAATGGTTTGATTCATAAGTGACTAGTCTTGATAGTGTCTCTGCTTTTTGAATAGATTACCATTTTCAATTAGTAATGTGGCTTTCCAATCATTGCTTTTCTTCTTGTTCACTTGAAATCAATTAGCCTTGTTGATACTGATAGTTATGATCTTGAATCTTTAAGTTACAAATCACTGAGGCATGAACAACTTTGTCTTGAACTTCTTTCAATGATTTCTTCTTTGTTTGATCATAGTTAACAAATTGAATTGTATCAATTACCTTGTCTTCATGGTTAACATTGATTTCTTTGTGACTTCATGTTCTTGATTGTCTTCAGGTTAAATATCTTTTCTTTTAGTTGAGTTACATAAGTTATAGTATTACAAGTTTAGACACTCTGCCTTTCAATCTCCCCCTATTTGATAGTCTAACAATGACATTCAAATTAACAAAGGGATAACTCAACTAAACAATGAGACGAGAAAAAAAGATAAATAACATTACTGTCTTGTTTGAATTACAACTAAAATAAACCTGAAAACAATTCAAAGAACTAGAATAAATAAAACTTAAGCTAGACAGAAAATTCGAACTTCGAATTAAAGATCATTTGAGTGATTTCTATCACCTGGATTATTTCATACCTTTCAGTCAAACTTATATCACTTTATTGGATCCACTCTGATTCACGGTTACAGTATGGTAAGTTAGCCTATCTCGCATACCGTGATCAGGTGAATTTTCCTCAAGTGAGTTAAAGCAACAAAAAAAATATGAAGTTTTTCCAACTTCAAGTTCACACCACTCTGACCGCTAATTCTAATTCCGTCTCTTCTTCCTAACTTCTTCAGCTTGGCGCTTCTTCTCCTTCAACCTTCTGCGCCTTTCCTTCTGCTGTTATTCTTTCTTGTAAACTGGATCATGAAGCTGCTTCCACCTTGCATTCAACAGACTTACCGCTTCCATTTCTAGAGGATTCCTGGGCTCTGGATAAGGATGCCTGAAAAGCCTTCTTAGTTTGTCCACCTCCTGAGTAGTTCTGATCTTTGGAATGTCCTCAAAGTTCTTCATTATGAGCTGTGACTTCCAATGAGATTTATCAGCCTTAAACTGACAATAGATCATTTTAGGGTAGCCCTTAACACGGTTAGTATTGTGGACACTAGCCGCATCTCGCTCTATTCGCTTCTTTTCCACCACTACTTCAGACAAGTACTTAAGGAGTCTCTGCTTCTCATCTACATTCTCATTCTCCACTTCGCCCCATTTGAATACTTCTAAAACTCTCTCCAGAAAAGCAGCATCTTGAGTCTGCAGCAGCCATTTCCTGCTCATGTGCAACAATGTTTGATTTTGGTCTGCGTCTATGAATGCTAAAGCATCAGCTGTGTTATCGTCATTTTCCTCTAAGCTTACCCTCTTCATCTTTCCATCAACAACCATCCGAACAATATCAGGATTCGCTGAGAATTCTGGTCCCTTGTCCTCTGCTAGCTGCATTAACTGATCCCTCTACAGAATGCTAAGCTCCTCAGCTTGAGAATATTGAATTTTTGTTGCTAGCAAGAACAACTCTGACGCAGATCTTCTCGAGATGAATTGATCATCCACATACAAGAAAGATGTCGGGACTCCTTCGACTAAAGACAAGATGACCTGCCATTCCTTAACCATTGCATTATATCCAACTCTGACTTTTGAGATCAACTTTTTCAAAGCATTTATGTAGTCAACAATCAGTGGATTCTGCAAGTTCAAGTTATAGAACAAGTCTTCCGCCTCTTTGTTATGAGTTCCTTTTGTACAAACTCCCGATAGAATCTTCCTTGCATCATCCCATTTTTGTCCGATCCTTCTCTTGTCCAGATCTACTTGAGGATCAGCTAACCTTGCAAGCTCGTGATCATACTGTTTCTCCTTAAGCTCCGCTTTTTTTTCAAGGAAAGTAGCCTCATCCTGCATCATCTTCATTTTAAAGAACTGAGCTTGTTCCAAGGCCAACTATTGGGCTTCTAGAGTTTCCTTGTCAACAGGTATTTCTTCAAGCTGTCCGGAAGACATTCCAGCACCTCCACCTTGTTCCTTCAAAGATCTTCTAATAACATGTGCTAACGGAACATCCTCCATATCAGAATCTGAATCAAGTACTTCATGTGCCTCTTCCTGATGACGACTCAAGTCAATGAATGGCTCTTCTTGTTCAGCCACCACTGCCTTACCCTTCCTCTTTCTTTGAGCCTCTTCTTCATTCAGTGGCTCACTTTCTTTGACAACATCAGCAGTTTGTTCTTCAATTTCTTCAATTATTACCGGCTGCTGTCTCGTCTCCTTACCACTCTCCCCCTTAGGTGAGTTATCCCCAACACCACCTTGCTTGCCAGATTCAGTAGCTGCATGAGAGCCACCAAAACCAGAATCCGAGGGTCCAGCTCCACCAGTACCTCCAGCACCACCAGTACCATCATTATCAGGGGGAGGCTGATTAAATTGTTCATCAAAGCACTCGGGGGGAACAAAGCTCCTAACTGCATACATCATTCTGCTGATCTCTGTCGCCATGGTATGCATGATGCTCTCCACTGCTCCCATTCTCTCATTCAGAGTGCTGCCCAAGATACCACCAGCATGGCCCAAGTCATTCACTTTATTCGTCAAGTCATCCAACGCTGTTGCTTGACTGGCCATTCGTGCTGCGTAGTCATCAAGAGCTCGTTGATTGTTACCAACATTGATCCCTAACTGCCCCATCGACTGCCCGAACTGCTTGATTTCAGTTTCAATTGCTGTCATACGCGTGTCAAGATTTTCAAGATGAAGGGACGGTGTTTGGTCTGGGTGTCCTCGCTCTAAAAATTGTTCTGTTAGTGTTTGTCGCTCGGTTTCGGGCCTTAAAAATGAAGGTCCCTCACTCCCTAAACGCTCGCACACACTCCCTGTCTCACGCTCGTGTATGTCTTCAACAATAGTCCTAAAAGAGAAAGCAGTACCTGCAGAAACTGGATAAGCAAAATAAGTAGCAGTAATGGGATCTGGTCCTGTAATGTCCTGAGGTGGAATCTCAGGCTGAGAGGCCGCAGAGTGTTCTAGTACAACATCAGAACCGATCCTCTCTGCAGCATCAGTATGTACCAGTGAAGGTACTTCGAAAGCAATGAAAGCTTGTTGCCGCTCTGAAGTAACAGGCTCTTCAGAAGGCATAGAATCCTCACCATGTTCCCTATGTGTTGAATGTGCACGGGGCGAACCACTCGCGTGAGGTGGAGTGGTTGTGATAGACACACTAGGGTGGGACTGGGCTTTAGAAGTTGCAGCATGAGAAAATTTAGGTTTCTTCCGAATAAGGGGCTGCACTTCAGGGTCACTCTCAGAACCCTCACCTAAATCTAAAGCTGCCTGCCTTTTAACTCCCATTAGCGAGGGTGAAAGAGAGGAAGCAAATGTGTCAAACTCCGAATCAGAAATATAGCTCTTGCCCGGGGATAGATCCTGCGGGCTAGCAGAATCTTGGGCCATGGAATCAGATTTAAGGGAAGAAGTATCAGTAGTGTGAACAGAGAGTTGCTCTTGTTCAAAGAAAGTACCTTCTTCATTACCTTGTCCGGCAGGTGGAGTGGATTGTCTGGTCCTCTGGCCGGCAGATGATTGTGTGTGAGAGTGTCCATCATCATCTTCATCATCATTTTCATCATCATTGTCATCACCAATACTCTCGTCCGGAATCCCCTGGAATGCGTGAGCATGGGCAGAGGGATTCTGAGCATGTGATGAAATGTGGGAGGTCCCCGCCATGGAAGTGATACCTGCATCAAACTTAACCCATACTTGAATGTTATCAGGAATAGACATCGGCTTACCATGATGCTTATCTTGATTAGCAATCGTCGTTAGTGACTTGGTGCCCATGCCCAAGGATGCAGATGTCGCACTTGTGGCAAATGCCTGGCTCACAGATAAAGCATCAATAGGTACTAAGTGATTAATAAGCATTTGTAGGAACCGAGGATACCAACAGACAACGTTAGTAGATGCCAGGTCTCGACTTGCAGGAGTTCCCATAGCAGTCACTATCTCGGAAAGAATGATCCTGCCATAATTAATATTTAATTCACGAGCAAGGGAAACTGTAAACACCTGCATGGGAATTGGAATTTGATGATAATCTTTTTCGTGTGCCCGAAAACATCTGGTGATGGCCTCGAAAAAGTAGTTCCATTCCACATGGAAGTATTGTTTCTGGATGGCGCCAGTTGAGATCCGTCCAGAGGGAGGGTAGCATCCAATTTCTTCAAAGAATTTAATACGCTCAGCTGTGTTAGGGTCGGGGTCATAAACATCTCTTACTGGGAACCCCAGAACCCGGTTGAACACTTCCTCCGTGACTTCAAATTCATGACCCGCCAAGGTAAACCTGAAACCATAGGGGGTAGATTTACTCCCGAAAGTAACCGCACTAGTCCACAATTGCTGCAAAGCATCATGGACTAGTGTTGGTTTAGCAGTAAACGCAACACTAGCCTTGGAATATAGATTTAGGAATCGTATCCAAAACTTGAAGCGCGGGAGTTGATCACCAATATCCGTAGGAATATTATAAAAATTGTTTCTGGCAAGTGAAAATTGGTGATTCATGTTTGAAAAAAAATTCTTTTTTTTTGACTTAATTATATTTTTGTTTTAAAAGAAACAATAAAAAAAAAATTAAGCACAAAAGTAATCAGAACAATTCCTTTTAATTAGACAAATAACTGGCTATGTATTTAAACTATGGAACAATTCTCAATGAAAGAAGCGAAATCAAGACTTTAGCAATTTATGTAATCAAAATCACCAACCACTGTTGAAACACAGAACACTTATGTAATTAATAACACCGGGAAATTAATAACACAGGAACACTTGTATCGATGTGCGTGTGTGTAAATATGCGTGTATAGATCGTTGTATGGAAAACAAACACAATTAAAGATACACGGATTCAGAGAAACACACAAAGAGAGATGTAAATAGTAATGGCAGATGAGAATTGGACAGTAATTCGAGATATGTAATAGTCTTAACACAAATCGAAAGAACAGTATTGCAAAGGTTTGAAATCGCAGGGAGGGAGGGAGGGAGGGAGGGTGGGGGCTGTAAAAATCTAGGGTTAAAATAATTAGGTAAAAGTGAAAAGAAAGACGGGTTAATGTTGTATATATAGGCATATATGTGCAAAGACGAGAATATCCCTGTGAAAATAGAAAAAAAAAACGTTAAGTACATACAGGGGAACATCAAGTCGAACACTATCTCGAACATCAAGTCGAATATTCGAGATAGTGTTCGAGATAGGGTCTATCTCGAACATCAAGTCGAATATTCGAGATAGTGTTCGAGATAGGTCTATCTCGAACATCAAGTCGAATATTCGAGATAGTGTTCGAGATAGGGTCTATCTCGAACATCAAGTCGAATATTCGAGATAGTGTTCGAGATAGGTCTATCTCGAACATCAAGTCGAATATTCGGGATAGTGTTCGAGATAGGGTCTATCTCGAACATCAAGTCGAATATTCGAGATAGTTGAACTCGAATTTTATCCCAGACTTGGAATTTCAAGTAGGCATACTAGGAACTGTAACTCGAATTTCAAGTCGAATTTCGAGATGAATTTCTAATTAGACAGTAACTAGAATATCCTGTCCAGACTTAGAATTTTCAAAATTGTGAATTTTGAAGATAGTTAGAATAATTTGGCAATATTTGTAATCGACATAACAAATAAATTTTGTCAAATTAATCAAAATATCAATGCAAGGATTTTTAGCAAAATAATTATTAAAAACCATTCCTTGACAATTCTAAGGCCTCTAAATAGATAAGAATTACATGAAAAACACAGGTAAATTCATCTAAAAATTATGAAAAATCAAGAAAATTATGAATTTAACTCCCCCTGAGATCATGCAATCTATCTAACATAAATTCAAAGATTTTATTAATAATTACATAGGAAGCACAATGAATTTATGTAAAAATATCACAATATGTATCCTAAAATACTCATTAATTAATCATTTTAAAGTCTAAGCCCTTAATGATTAATTTAGCATACAGAAGTGATATTTTTAGCACTTGTAGAGATTATTTACATATGTTTTCAACCAGCATATACAAAAAGAGCAATTATTAAGACTAAAAACATATGTTCATTATTAAAAACTGAAATTTTGCAGATAGGAGAAATCACTAACTTGTGTTAAGCATTCCCAATTCACCAACCAACCTATTGAATGTTACTTCATCAAGAGGTTTAGTGAATATATCTGCAATTTGTTGCATTGTGGGCACAAAATGTAGCTCCACAGTCCCCTCCTCGACATGTTCTCTAATGAAATGATACCTGATATCTATATGCTTGGTTCTTGAGTGGTCTACAGGATTGTTGGTCATGGCAATGGCACTTGTGTTGTCACACATGATTGGAATCTTTTTGTGTTCCATGCCATAATCTTTCAATTGGTTCCTCATCCACAGTATTTGAGCTACACAGCTTCCAGCAGCAATGTACTCAGCTTCAGCAGTAGAAGTAGATACTGTGTGTTGCTTTTTACTTTGCCAGGACACCAATCTTCTGCCAAGAAATTGACATACACCAGATGTGCTTTTCCTATCAATCCTGCAACCTGCATAGTCTGAATCCGAATAGCCAATAAGATTAAAACCTGTATCTCTTGGATACCAAATCCCTAGATTTGATGTGCCCTTGAGATACCTAAAGATTCGTTTGACGGCTATGAGATGTGATTCTCTAGGATCCACTTGGAACCTTGCACATAAACAAGTTGCGAACATGATATCGGGTCTACTTGCAGTTAAATAGAGTAGTGAGCCAATCATACCTCGATAACTTGTGATATCAACTGGTTTACCTGATTTGTCTTCATCAAGTTTCGTGGCTGTTGCCATAGGAGTTTTAGCTGTTGATGCATCTTCTAGATTATACTTTTTGAGTAAATCTTTGATGTACTTGGACTGACAGATAAAGATTCCATCTTTTCTTTGACTAATCTGTAATCCAAGGAAGAAGGACAGCTCTCCCATCATGCTCATCTCATACTTATCCTGCATTAACTTGGCAAATTTCTCGCACAAGCGTTCATTAGATGACCCAAAAATAATATCGTCCACATAGACTTGAACAAGTATTAATTCACCTTTTACATTTTTGTAGAACAATGTTTTATCAATTACTCCCCTAATAAATCCACTTGCAATTAAGAATAAGGATAGGGTTTCATACCATCGTCTTGGGGATTGCTTGAGGCCATAGACAGCTTTGAAGAGAAAGTACACAAAATCTACAAGTTCTGGATTAACAAAGCCAGGAGGCTGTTCCAGATATACTTCTTCTTCTAGTTCTCCATTCAGGAAGGCGCTTTTCACATCCATCTGAAAAACCTTGAAGTTCTTGTGTGCTGCAAAGGCCAAGAACATCCTGACTGCTTCAAGTCGTGCAACTGGAGCGTAGGTCTCATCATAATCAATACCTTCTTTTTGAGAATAACCCTTCGCTACCAAACGAGCCTTGTTTCGTGTTACAAGTCCGTCTTCATCCAATTTATTTCTGAATACCCACTTAGTTCCAATTACTGATCTGTTCTTCGGTCGGGGTACCAGCTTCCAAACTTTCTGCCTTTCAAACTGATTGAGCTCCTCTTGCATTGCAATTACCCAATCAGCGTCACCAAGAGCTTCTTCTATTTCTTTAGGTTCAAGCTTGGATAAGAACCCAGAATATAAGCAAATATTAGCTATGTCAGCTCTTGCAGATCTTCTAGTAGACACACCAACATCTGGATCACCAATAATTAATTCAACCGGATGGTCTCTACTCCATACCCGTTCTCTTGGAAATTGTCTTGATGATTCAGCTTGAAATTCTGAATTGTTGTGTTGACTACTTGTGTTATTTCCACTAGCTCCCCCTGAGTTAGTGCCAGCTCCTACAGAACTAGTGTCATCTCTTCTTGAGCCTTGAACACTTGTCCTTGAGCTGCTATTTACTCCCCCTGAGTTGTTGCCAGAATGTGCTGAGGAAGTTTCTTCTGATCGTGCATTAGACTCAGGTGTTTCTTCTCGAACACTTGGCATATTTGAAGTAACAACCAACTCAGGTTCATCTTCAATTTCATCTAAGTCCAGATTTTGAAACATTAGGGACTCAGGTTCACTATTATCTTTAGAAATTGATGGGAGTTTAGTATCGTCGAATCTGACATTGTAGCTTTCAATCACTTTCCGATCATTCACTAAAAATACCCGATAAGCTGCCACCACATCTGTAGAATAACCCACAAATATCCCTTCACGTGCTTTAGCTTCAAACTTGCCTAAATTCTCATCGTCTATAAGTACGTAGCATTTAGCTCCAAAGACATGAAAGTATTTGATTGTTGGTCTTCTGTTATTCATTAGTTCACATGGTGTCTTTTCTTTATCTTTTATGATCAGGGTTCTATTCTGAGTGTAACACACTGTACTCACAACTTCGGCCCAAAAGTATAGAGGAAGTTTTGAATCATACAACAATATTCTTGCTGCTTCAACCAGTGTTCTGTTCTTCCTTTCAACTACTCCATTTTGCTGTGGAGTTCTCGGGGCTGAGTACTGACGACGTATTCCCTAGAAACACAGAAATCATTCAAGATTGCATTCTTAAATTCCGTGCCATTATCTGATCTAATCGTCTTCACAGTGAGTGTTGAAACATTCTCAATTTGAGTGATATGATCAATGATTTGGAAAGGTACTTCATCTTTTGTCATAACAAACAATACCCATGTATATTTAGAGAAATCATCCACGATTACGATCGCATATCTTTTCCTTGATAGCGATAGCATGTTCACTGGGCCAAATAAATCCATATGAAGAAGTTGCAGAGGCTCAATGATGCTAGAAATCTCTTTATTTTTATGCGATGCTCTCTTTGACTTTCCCATTTCACATGCTTCGCAGAGTCCTTTAGGAGCAAACTCCATTTGAGGTAGATCTTTCACCAATTCTCGCCTTGCGAGAGCATTCATCGTTTTAAAGTTTAGGTGAGATAGCTTTTTGTGCCATAACCAGCTTTCATCATCTGAAGCTTTACTGTAGAAACAAGTGACTTCATTCTGGTTTGCCGAATCCATATCAGCAACAAAAAGATCTGCCTTCCGAACTCCTCTTAAAGCTAACGAACCTTCCTTAATGTGAGTTATTGATACACCTTTCTTGTTAAAGACAATTTCATAACCTTTGTCACAGAATTGACTTATACTCAACAAATTGTGCTTTAATCCCTCAACATAGGAAATATCTTCAATGATGACATTGCCAGTCTTCAGTTTGCCATATCCCTTTGTCACTCCTTTGCTGTCATCTCCAAAGGTAACATAAGGGCCAGCCTTCATAACCAACTCTGTAAGCAGGGACTTGTTTCCTGTCATATGCCTTGATGCTCCACTATCTAGCACCCATATAACTTTATTTCTGTTTCGCTTAATGCCCTGCAATGTCAGATTGATTAGACATTCTTCGGAACCCAAGATTGATTGGGCCCGGTTTTTCTATAAGATCGAGAATTATCAGTTTTAACAACAGAAGATGCACTTTCTTTAACATTCTTAGAACTTTCGACTTTGTCTTTTCCCTTGTCAGACTTAACAGATTTGTTAGTCTTAGGAGAAGGCTTGTCACACCTAACTTTAGGAGGACTGGCAGTCTTAGCTCTTACATGCTTCTTCTTGACATTAGAACTAGTAGCAGTATTTAAACATGTTTGACTAGTTGCATTCATCAAGTTCACGAAGGTTTGCATGACATTAAAAGTGCATGGCATACAATTAGGTTGACCACATTGTACATGATTTTGATGCATGTTACTCATTGCGTGTGGTACAGGCATGGCATGTGCAACAGGAATATTCATGTTAGATGTACATGCATAAGAAAGATGTTCAGTGGATTTACAGTGATAACATGCTTTCTTTATTCTTTCTACCTTAACCTCTTTTTCAACCTTTTCTTTCTTAACTTGTTGTTTAACAGCCTTGGCTCCTAGTCCTGGTCTAGATCCTTCTCTAGGGGATTTGATTTTAACTGATTTAGTAGGAGTTACAGGTTGTTCTTTCTTCCGATCTTCCATCTCGATTTCATATCTAACTAATAAATCAGTCTCTTCTTCTTCTCGAGGAGCAAAGTGTTTGAATATTGGTTTAATAGCAGATTTGAGAATTGTAGGTACTTCCTTTTTAATCTCACTGGGACTGGTGTCTACAGGCCTTTTCCCTTCTTTCTTTGATAAGTTAGAATAGTCAAGCCCTACACCAACACCAGTTATCTTCTTAAATGTGCTACTATCAACATTCACTTTACTAGCTGCTAGTTTATAAGCTTCGCATTTTGTTTCTAACTCAGCTAGTTTATTCCTAAGACATGCTTCTATTTCATCTTTAAGGTTAAGCTTGTGTTCCAAAGTTTTAATAGAGTCTCTTAGGGAAGTATCTATAGTGCAAACAGCCTCTAATTCTTCCACTTTTGCCTCAAGCATTCTGCATTTGGCAACAAGTGTTTTCTGTTCTTTTTGAGAAGTATTTAGGCTTTTGCACAGCATATAGATCTCTTCGCTAAGAGCCCCGTTCTGCACCTTATAATCATCTATAGACATTTCTTCCTTAAGGGTTAGAACTGGTACCCCTAGTTCATCTGATGTCTCAGCCATGAGGGCAAAGTTTTTTGTATGAGTAACTTCTTCCTCATCTGAATCATCCCACGCTCTTCCTTCTGTGACAACTAAAGCTCTTTTTCATGTCTTTCCTTCACCAGGGCCTCATACTTGCTTTTGAGGGCTTCATAAGTTTCTTTTGGATATGTCTGTTTAGGCTTCTTGCAATCTGTATCAAAATGTCCAGCTTCACCACAGTTATAACATTTGAACTTCATTTTGAAATCCAAAGGAGATTTGTAGCTGGTACTCTTGCCTTTCCCTTTGTAGCCTTGTGAACTACCACCACCCCTAGTAACCCGATAGTAAGATGAAGATTTACTTTGCGGTCGGTTACTCTTTCTGAATCTAATATTGTTGAACTTCCTTGCCATGTATGCCACGACACTGTCATCCATGTTGTCCAGCTCTTCTTGGGTGAAGTAGTCGTCATCACTATTTGATGTGCACTCATCATCATTTTCAACTTGATGTGATGCAGTTGATGACCTAGGCTTTTCTGCAACCATTGCCTTTTTAGACTCTACCTCATCAGCAACTAACCCTGATGCAGCTTCTTTTCCTCTTGAATCATTATCCCATGCTTGATCTTGAAGTGTTTCCAGCTCATAGGTCTTAAGAATTCCATAATATTCTTCCAGAGTAGTTGTGTGCAAATCTCTGGTTTCTCTAACAGCATAGATTCTATGTTCAATACTTTTTGGCTGGTTCCTCAGATATCTCGTGTTGACTTTAACCACGGGGAGAGTTACACCTCTCAGATTCAAATCCAAAACCAACTGACTGAATCTTAGATAGACATCGGTTATACTTTCTCCTTTTCTTATTCTGAAAGTGTCATACTCCATCTTGAGTATAAGTGTTTTGTTGCTTCTGACCTCAGAGGTACCTTCCATGACGACCTCTAGCTTATCCCAAATCTTCTTTGCTGTAGTTAGTCCTTTAACTACGTTAAACATCTCATGATCTAGGGATTCCATCAGTGTTTGTCGAACGGATGTGTCGAAAGATATCTGCTCCTTATCAGCATCTGAAAAGTCTACTGCTTTCTTAGGCTCAGACCGTTGTGGTACTACCACATCTCCTTCCATATGCTCAGGAACAACAACCATTGGTACATATTTACCTTTATCGAGGACTTCCAGATATTCAGGATTGACGGACTCAAGGTAAAGTTTCATTCTCAAAACCCATTCTTCATAATGATCTCGGTCGAACATTGGAATCTTGAAATTGTTTTTAGGTGCCATCTTAATGTGGATTTAAAGTAAAGTTAATAAACTTTTCTTATTACTTGAGTAGTAATTAAAAGAAAATTAAATTATCTTAAAATAAATCAAGGTTCAAATTCTGGACACCAAAAAAAATTCTAAGTACCCAAGACTACGCTAAGTAGAATATCTATGTAGAACTGCCCAAGTCGAATTTCTCTAAGTAGAACTGTTGTCCAAGTAGAATATTCCAAGTAGAATATTCAAGTAGAATATTCCAAATAGAATATTCAAGTAGAATATTCAAGTAGAATATTCCAAGTAGAACTTTTGTCCTTGGAAGAAATTTTCTGCAGGTCACTTTTAATATTGAATAAACAATATTACTTTTCACACTTTTTGACTTTTGTGGCTTTTCTCACCTAACTCACCTAACCCACGTGCTAGGTACTGAATACTTCTGTAACACTTTTTGTTGTGAGATTTATGTCAAATCAAAAGCCAATAACACCTTTTTAACTTTATGTCTCTTGAAAAGGTAATCAAAAGTTGCTGGGTTTATCTTCTTTATCAAGAACAGTAATGACTCCTTGAAGAACACCAAAAATCAAAGTACCCAGAATAATTCACAAAAATTATCTAAAGTCCTCCCAAGCTAAATAATTACACCCGGAGTATTTAAATAATTTTTAGAGTGAGTTTTCTCTGTCAAACAAATTTGAGCACTCTTTTCGAGAAGAACTAGAAAAGTAGATCTGTAGATGAAAACTCACTAATCTTCTACCAAACACAAGGATCTATGTTTTGTATATTAAACATGATGCTCTGATACCAATTGTTAGGTCCAAATGTGTTGTAGAGGGGGGGGGTGAATACAACTTTTTGAATTAAAGAAGCAATAAATACTATGTAATAAATGAACACAATGATTCAAGGAATATATGTTTTATATATAACTTGAAAGGGTTGCTACAACATTCATTACAAAGTACACCAGAAGTAAAGAGGGTAGTAAATGATACTAAGCTCTGTGAATATACTCTCTCTCTTTTACAAGTGTTTATCTCGAAAATATTGCTCTCTCTAAAAAAAAATACACAAGTACTTCTATTTATACTACTTGTAATCTATGTCTTGTAGTCTTCAAAGATTAAGATATACGTGGCCCAATGATGTCCACATAAATCTTATCTAATCTTGAAAGCTTGGAAATCTGCCAATTAGATGATGCCATGTGTCATGTTGAAACTGCCCTCCATGTAGAACATCTACTTGAGAACTTCTACTTGGCCATCTCGAATATCTATCTCGAATATTCTATCTCGAATATTCTACATAGGAATGTTCTACTTGGCCATCTCGAATATTCTATCTCGAATATTCTATCTCGAATATTCTACATAGGAATGTTCTACTTGGCCATCTCGAATATTCTATCTCGAATATTCTACATAGGAATGTTCTACTTGGCCATCTCGAATATTCTGTACTTAGAAAAATTCTGGGCTTTAACTTGAAACTTCAATGCAACATCTTGAGCTTGTGATTTCTTTATGTTTTCCAAATTCTTCAACAAGCTCTTGAACTTGGATCTCTATTACTGACATAAACATACTATCAATGTCCTGACACTTGATGCAATGGTCTGATTCATAAGTGACTAGTCTTGATAGTGTCTCTGCTTTTTGAATAGATTACCATTTTTAATTAGTAATGTGGCTTTCCAATCATTGCTTTTCTTCTTGTTCACTTGAAATCAATTAGCCTTGTTGATACTGATAGTTATGATCTTGAATCTTTAAGTTACAAATCACTGAGGCATGAACAACTTTGTCTTGAACTTCTTTCAATGATTTCTTCTTTGTTTGATCATAGTTAACAAATTGAATTGTATCAATTACCTTGTCTTCATGGTTAACATTGATTTCTTTGTGACTTCATGTTCTTGATTGTCTTCAGGTTAAGTATCTTTTCTTTTAGTTGAGTTACATAAGTTATAGTGTTACAAGTTTAGACACTCTGCCTTTCAGGCTCTCCCATCATGTTCATCTCATATTCACTTTGCATTAGCTTGGAGAACCTTTGACAGAATTTTTCATTTGTAGACCCAAAAATGACATCATCCACATAAATTTGAACTAGTATGATATCTTCACCATGCTTCTTGTAGAAAAGAGTTTTGTCAATTGTTCCTCTAGTGAATTGATTTTCTAGAGGAAATTTTGACAAAGTGTCATACCATGCTCTAGGGGCTTGTTTGAGTCCATACAATGCTTTGATGAGTCTGTAAACAAAATCTGGAAAATTGGGATCCTCAAAGCCAAGTGGTTGTTGCATATACACTTCCTCTTCTAATTCACCATTAAGAAATGCACTTTTGACATCCATTTGGTAGACCTTAAAGTTTGAGTGTGCTGCAAAGGCTATGAAAATTTTAATTGCTTCCAGTCTTGCAACAGGAATAAAAAACTCATCATAGTCAATGCCCTCTTCTTATGAATAGATTTTTGCAACCAATCTTGCCTTGTTTCTTATCATAATTTCATGTTCATCCATTTTGTTCCTGTAGACCCACTTAGTGTCAATTACTGATCTATCATTTGAAGGTGGCACAAATTCCCAAACATTGTTTCTCACAAATTGATTCAATTCCTCTTGCATGGTAATTACTCAGTCTGGATCCAACATGGCTTCTTCAATCCTTTTTGGCTCATTTTGAGACAGAAAGAAAGCAAATAAGCATTCATTCATAATTGCTTTCCTTGTCCTTACACCTTCATCAGGATTTCTGATGATTTGATCAGCTGTATGAGCTCTATTCCATTTAGTTTGATGAGCTCCATCTTTATCACTTGAACATGTTTCCTCTTGATTGAAGTTGTTGCCATTTGTTGCAGACCCTTGAGAATCTCCCCTTGAGTTGATGCTAGGATTGTGTGGAGAGTTCTCAAGTTAAATATAACTGAAATCATCATTTTCTCTTTCCTTATTTGTTCCATGTGAGATGTCTACATGTGAGTCTTTATGAGTATTGATAAAATTTTCAGTTGTAAATGTTTCAGGCTCCATTTCATTTTCAAATCTCAATGTGTCATTGTTTTCACTTTCCAGATTCATTGCAGGAAACTTGTAGTCATCAAATGTCACATTTGTGCTTTCCATTACTTTTTGTTGATCAATCACATATACTCTATAGATAATTTTGTCTAAGGAGTATCCCACAAAAATTCCTTCATATGCCTTGGCTTCAAACTTCCCAAGGTTGTTAGCATCATCCTTGAGAACAAAATATTTTGTTCCAAACACATGTATGTACTTTATAGATGGTCTTCTATTTGTCATAATGTGATAATGAGTCTTTTCAGCTGGTTTTGTGATGAGTGTTCTATTTTGAGTGTAGCATGTAGTCCTAACAACTTCAGCCCAAAAACTAGTTGGAAGACTTGCTTCTGTTAACATGGTTCTTGCAGCTTCAATAAGGGTCATGTTCTTTCTTTCAACAACTCCATTTTGTTGTGGAGTTCTTGGAGCTGAAAATTGGTGAATGATTCCATTTTCTATGCAGAATTCATTTAGTATAGCATTTTTGAATTATGTTCCATTATCACTTCTTATGGCTACAACAAGTGTATGGCCTTTATCCAATCTTATCAAATTTTCAATAATAACTTCATGAGCTTAATCTTTTGAATGCAAGAATTTCACCCAAGTGTATTTTAAAAAGTCATCAACCATGACTAGTGCAAATTTTTTCTTAGACATGGACATGACATTTACTGGTCCAAAGAGATCCATTTGAATCAATTGTAGTGGTTTGGTGATTGATGTAAATTCCTTACTCCTGTGACTTGATCTCTTCATTTTCCCTTTTTGACATGCCTCACACAATCCTTCTATGCAGAATTCAAGTGAGGGCAGATCCTTCATTAATTCTCTTTTGACTAGAGAATTAATGTTGTTGAAATTTAAATGAGATAGTCTCTTGTGCCAAAGCCAACTTTCATTTTCAGAGGCCTTGGTGTAGAAACAACAAATTTTCTCCTTGTTTGCAGAGTCCAAATCTGCTACAAACAGCCTCCCTTTTCTTACTCCTTGTAGAGCAATATCCTTGGTCTTTCTATGTAATATGAGACACAATTCTTTGTCAAACTCGATCTTTAAATCTTTGTTACAAAATTGAGTGATGCTGAGCAGATTATGCTTCAAACCACTAACCAAGGCTACATCTTCAATGATAACATTTTCATGAATCAATTTGCCATATCCCATGGTGAAACTAATGTTGTTGTCTCCAAAGGTGACCATTGGGCCAACCTCATCTTTGAATTATGACAACAAGGCTTTGTCACCAGTCATATGCCTTGAACATCCTCTATCCAAGTTCCACATGACCTTCTTCTTCATGTGCCCTGTAAACATAAACAAATCAAGTTTTCTTTGGTACCCAAACAAGGTTGGGTCCTTTATGCTTAGTCACATGAATGTCATTCCTGTTCTTAACAGTCTTAGTCACTTGAACATGCATACTTTCATTTTTCTGATTTTGATTTTTAGCTTGATTAAATTTCCAGAGCTAGATGCATGCTTATGTGACATGTAGTTTTTTCTTTGTTTAACAGGACTAGCAGACTTAGGCCTAGGGATGTTGATGTTTAGGTTTTGACTTATGCATCCATCAACAAACTATTTCCTGAGCCTAAAGCAAGTGTTCATGATATTCATGTTACATGGCATACAATCAAATTTGTCATAGAATCTATGATTATCATGCATCAAGGGTTTCACATAGCCACCGACAAATTCAGCATTATTAACAACAGGTTTCTTGCACATATGTGTAAGATGATTTGTTGATCCACAGTTTTTACAAATCTTCCTGGGAGCATTATGAACATGTTCATAGTTATTGTGTTTGTTAATGCCTATCTTGACATTTCTATTTGCTATTTTCTTCTTAGCATGCATGGTGTCATTTTTTTAGACATTTTGTTTTGAATCACTTTTAGCAAGAATGGACTTGGTCTTGACAACTGGTTCTTCTATTTCAACAGAAGGCACATCATTCTTAGTTATTTTCTTATCCTCATCATTCAACTGTTGTTTGATGACCATACTGACATCATTAAATTCAATAGTTGCTTTCTTAAAAATTGGTGCCTTTACATTTTTCAAAATGTGAGGATTTCCAAGAATTTCAGTTTTCTTGCCTTTTGTTGAAACATATTTCTTTTTCTTTTTAGAGTGTCATAATCAAAACCAATCCCAATCCTAGAATTTTCCTGATGCTTCTCATAGAATTCTTGAACAATAGTAGATGAGTTTTGATAAGATCTTATTTTCAATTCATTTTCAGAAATTTGTTCTTTAAGAAATTTTGCAATTTGCTCATAGCAAATAACCTTATTTATGAGATACTCATTCTCTTGTTTCAAGTTTTCCAGAGTTATCAAAGACAATTCTAAGGTTTCATTCTTAGCAGTCAGTTCATCATTAACTTTTAGAAACCTAGCAATTTTCCCATATGCAGCAGTCATACTGGTATGAATATTAAACATTTCAATGCTCAATTCTTCAACAGTTTTCTTATATTGAAAATTAGACATGTCAAGTGAGACTAATGAGGGTACCTGAGTATTTGAGGATGATGCTCCAATATGTGAGCTAGCCATGAGTGCCAGATTCCCATATTCCTCATCTTCATCTATATCATCCCAGCATTTCCCTCAATTATGTAAGTCTTTCCTGTCTACTTTTTGAGGAGTGCCTCATACTTGGATTCTAGTTCCAAGTAATCTTTGTCCTTCTTGATTGCTTTAAGTTTTCTACACTCTGTTATAAAGTGTTCAAGCTCATTACTGTTATAGCATCTTATTTTAGATCTATCAATTGTTCCAGTTTTATACCCTTCATTGATATTGCTTATTGTTGGAGTCATGCCTTTGCTTGAAGATTTGAAATTTGGTCTTGGTTTAAAACTTTTGTTTTTCTTGAATCTTAAGTTTCCAAATTTCTTTGCCATGAAGGCCATGGTTTTGTTGTCCATTCCTTCAAGTTCTTCAATAGTGTAGAAATCTTCTTCACCTGATTCACTCTTGACAGAGTCCCTTTCTTCTTGTTCTTGTTCTTCAAGTTCTTCATTCTTCAACTTTCTACCTGTACCAGTCTTCTCAATTCTTGAAGGTTCATTTGCAACCAAGGCATTTGAAACATTTGCCATTTTTCTTTTATTTGCTGAAATGACCTTCTTTTGATAGGACTCCAGTTCATATGTTTTTAAAATTCTATAGAGGGTTTCAAGTGGAAGTTTTGTTAGATCTCTCCCTTCTTTTATTACAGAGATTTTGTGCTCTAAATGTTCTGGGAGAGTCAACAAAAACTTCATGTTCTTCTTCATTGTTTCATAGTACTTTTCATGAAGTTGAAGGTCATTTATGAGTTTGTTGAATCTTTCAAATACTTTAGTTATGCCTTCATTTTGTTTTGACATGAAAGCCTCATACAATGAAACAATAAGTTGCCTTTGGTTGTCCCTTACCTCTTCAGTTCCTTCACACAAAATCTCTATGGTTTCCCATATATGTTTTTCAGATGTACAGTTCACAATTTTGTTATACATAACAATGTCTAGAGATTCTATTAGTATGAGTATTAGACTATTGTCAAGTGACACCTTCTCTTTTTTGTGTCTGTGTACTGAGATGGATCTATGAGTATCCATGTTGCAAGAATTACCTTAGAACCACTGGTAGTTTCAGGAACCAATGTTACTGGCATAAAAGGGCCATTCTTCAGAATTTCTGGATACATGGAGTTAGCAGCCATTATGAACATTAACATTTTTCTCTTCCATAGATTGTAATTTTCTCTGTCAAAAGTAGGAATCTTTATACTGCTTAGCTTCTGAGAACTCATCGTGATCTTTAAAATGTATGTATGTTAACAGCTTGAGCTCTGATACAACTTGTTAGGAATTAGAGTTTCATAGAAGTGTACATGGGGATGAATGTATACTTCAAATTTTTATGCTCTTTTTGATTTTGATGAACTGTGTGTTTGGTGTGTGTTGCTTAACAATTTAAGTGTTTACATAAGAATAGTGCAAGAAATAAAGCAAACACAGAATATACTATTCAATCTAATTTGTATTAGAATTGAAATTGCTACAATCTGAAATTCAGTGTAAATTTCAGTTTCTTGTTCTTAGAAAATACAAGATATGAACTTGATAAATTCAAAGATACCTACTAATGAAACAATGCTAAGCCTATATAGACAATATTTCTTTTGGCACATGTTCTCACTAGTAAGTTAAGCTAAAACTAGAAATACACAAAGATAACTTTACATTTGACTATTATCTATTTCTAGCTAACACTTTCTTTTGACAGTCTGTAGCTTTCTGCCTTATTTCTTCTGTCATTTGTCATATGTATCTTCCAAGATTCATTGTAGACTTGTCTCTATCATTTCACACTACTCGATTGGCTTTAGTTTCTTGACTTCTCGAATGAACACTTCTCGATCGAATACTGAGTCAATGAGTGATTTGAGACTTCTCGACCAGTTTCATGTTTTTGACTTCTCGAATGAGGTGACTTCTCGAATATGTATTTGCCTTAGTCGAATTCTCAGACTGCATTTCTTATTCTTCAACAAGTCTTCTTTCTCTAGTTGCATGATTCAACTTGAATTTTCTAACAGACTTTATTCTTTGACTTTATTTACAATTTGGAATTACAATTTGATCATACTTCTAACTGCAATAATACATTGAAATGACCAAGTCACTAATCCTAATACAGAAGTTCTAAACATGTTACATCAAGACAAATAATTATATAGAGCATGCTTGATTTGATCCAACACTTTTACAATTTTCAGCATCTTCCCATTCCTCGTAATACTATATTAAAATTGGACTACATTGGCCTTAAGTACCGATGGAAGGGAATATGGCCTTTTTTAAGCAATTAAACACGCATATCAATTATGTGTATCCTATAGTTTGATATCCATAACATTTCTACCGTGTATATGTACTAACAAGTAACAACCCGTGGAAATAAGGTGACTACACATGACAATTCGACAATCAATTGGTTAAACACTCATACAATCATGAACTCGATGAATCATTCATAGTAATAATAAACCTCTTCTTCAGAGTCATTTATTAAAAATCCAGCTTCGCTCGACTCGAAATTAATATACGTTCTCCTTTATTTTAAACCCTTTACAAGCTAGAGTTTCAAGAGTTCATGCAACCTCAATAGAAATTACAAGACTGATTTAAGCACACAAATTCAAGTTCTAAATAGAAATGCTATTAGAACTCCTTTTCCTGTGACTCCAGGTTCTGAATAAGGCTTCAAAAGCTCATATGGCACTACACCAGCTCCAGTTCTGTTCCTCAATTTTCTATTAATATTTCGTGCATCAATGGTTCCTTCAAGCTCCTTCAACTTTCCAGCAAACAATTCAAATGATGCTTTAATCGCTGGATTATCTTCCCATGAGGGCTCTGGTTCTCCACCAATATACTCCTCATCAACCGAATGATTTGACAGAACATCCAAAATTGCCATAATTTTCGATGCCTGAAGTTGTGTTGGAAAGCACGACAAAAGTTCATCTTCAGGCCTATATTCAAATGTGTTCCAAGATTCATCGGTTGGGTCTTCGGTTGGCATTTTGATTCTAGCAATTGTGGGTCTATTAGGCATATAACCTGCGAAACCATACTGTCCAAAGTTTACAGCTGCATGGTGACCAGATGCAACCCATATAATGGTTGTGATGATTCCTACTAAATCTTCTGGGGTTTTCAAATTCGGCCACCAGGGTTCGTCCTTTTTGTCTCCATGTCCAACCGTTCGGATTTCTTCCCACCATGCCTGGAGTTCATTGTCAGATTTGATAAGGTTTGGTTCAGGATAGAAATGGTTCACATAATCTGTAACCCATTCTTTAATGCAGTCCCATAGGATTAGACCATGATTTACGTAAGGATAGTCTTCTATTGTTAACTTTAGACCATGTGGAGGTTCTGGATCTTCCACTGTCATTCCCCTGCAAGATTTTAACCAAAAATTAAGATGAGCATATATGTGAAAAAACTAGTAGAGTGCATATATGTGAAAAATACAAGTAGGTGAAAGATGAGCATTCAATTGAATTGGAGAAAATGAATTTGGAGTTATATGAGAGAATATGGAACGAGCGAATGAACTTAAATATTAAGCATATGTGTCAACAGAACAGCCTACATGGGAACAGCCACCTCATTCCAGCTTTAATTTCAATTTGTTGCCACCTCTTTTCGATGTAAAGAGCCTACCACAATCTTAATTTTTGGTTAAAATCTTGCAGGGGAATGGCAATGGAAGATCCAGAAGCTCCACATGGTCTAAAGTTAACAATAGAAGACTATCCTTATGCAAATGATGGTCTAATCCTATGGGACTGCATTAAAGAATGGGTTACAGATTATGTGAACCATTTCTATCCTGAACCAAGCCTTATCGAATCTGACAATGAACTCCAGGCATGGTGGGAAGAAATCCGAACGGTTGGACATGGAGACAAAAAGGACGAACCCTGGTGGCCGAATTTGAAAACCCCAGAAGATTTAGTAGGAATCATCACAACCATTATATGGGTTGCATCTGGTCACCATGCAGCTGTAAACTTTGGACAGTATGATTTCGCAGGTTATATACCTAATAGACCCACAATTGCTAGAGTCAAAATGCCAACCGAAGACCCAACCGATGAATCTTGGAACACATTTGAATATAGGCCTGAAGATGAACTTTTGTCGTGCTTTCCAACACAACTTCAGGCATCGAAAATTATGGCAATTTTGGATGTTCTGTCAAATCATTCGGTTGATGAGGAGTATATTGGTGGAGAACCAGAGCCCTCATGGGAAGATAATCCAGCGATTAAAGCATCATTTGAATTGTTTGCTGGAAAGTTGAAGGAGCTTGAAGGAATCATTGATGCACGAAATATTAATAGGAAATTGAGGAACAGAACTGGAGCTGGTGTAGTGCCATATGAGCTTTTGAAGCCTTATTCAGAACCTGGAGTCACAGGAAAAGGAGTTCTTAATAGCATTTCTACTTAGAACTTGAATTTGTGTGCTTAAATCAGTCTTGTAATTTCTATTGAGGTTGCATGAACTCTTGAAACTCTAGCTTGTAAAGGGTTTAAAATAAAGGAGAACGTATATTAATTTCGAGTCGAGCGAAGCTGGATTTTTAATAAATGACTCTGAAGGAGAGGTTTATTATTACTATGAATGATTCATCGAGTTCATGATTGTATGAGTGTTTAACCAATTGATTGTCCTTCTCGGAATTGTCATGTGTAGTCACCTTATTTCCACAGGTTGTTACTTGTTAGTACATATACACGGTAGAAATGTTATGGAATTGTCCTTCTCGGAATTGTCATGGCATTCACTTCTCTAATCCACTCCAAGTACTGAACAAGCTAAAAATAAGATTACTTAAATGTTTCCAAACTTTTTTTACTTATAACAAATACAATTCACAAGAAAAAGTACACGCCTGGTTCCCTCTTGATTTTCATTTAGCGAAGCTCCACAACAATTGCACAAAGTTGATTTTTTTAGGTTTTTAGGTCATTGAAGCACTATAAAGTGTCAGTTTAAGCATCTGTCTATAATAATTAAACCTCAAAATGCTTATAATTTTGCAAAATTATGGTCAACATTTTTAGAGAACTATATAAGAGCTGATTAGTAGATTTAGTTTCTTAGTAACTAATTACCTGCTAATGAGGTCTGCTGGCAATGCCTCGTGATCAAAACGCCAAAGCTTGTCATAGGCAACAGAGCTAAATTCGATAGAGTACTTTTTAGGTCAAGAAGGGCTTGTGGCATTGTAGTAGGGTTTTTGATGAGGAGAAGTTGTGAAGTTGAGGCTTCAGCATTTTAGAGAAACAAGTTTTTTTGTTTTGTGGGTGAAGGTTTTGGTTGCTTGTTCGAGTGGTGCTTGTTCTTATTTATAGAAGAAAATTTAAAGAGATGGTGCATGTGAGGGATGAAAATTCAAAGAGATTATGGTGCATGTGGTGATGTGGGATGTCAATCAGCGTTCGTACCATAGAATGGAAATTTTTATTTAGTTATAAAAATGATAAACAAAAATGAACCCTATGTTCCTCTTGCATTCATATCCATCCTATCAACTAAAAAATTTCATTCTTCCAGCACTACCCTATCATTTACAAAAATATTTTATAAATATTTTTGGATTTAATTTTAGACCACATTAGTACTGCACATAATTAAGTGAATTGACTAAATAATTATAATATTTTTCGATTTAATTTTGGACCACATTAGTCACTGCACATAATTAAGTGAATTGACTAAATAATTATATGTAGCAAATAATATTGATAAAAAAACACATTTACGTACATGAACATGAGACATATACGGATATTATACTTCCTACCCGAAACCCTACATGCACCCTCTCTATATACATATTTTTATAGTCCTTATAATTGATGTTTTTTCGTGCAGTTTTGGTGCGCTTCCTTATTTATTTCGATATATTTATATATGGGGTTAAATCTCAAAGTGCTCACTCAAGTGAGATGCTGGTACCAGATTAGTCACTGAAGTTATTGGCATCTCAATTGTACCATTAAAGTAAGGAGTGATGACATAGCCGTTAGTCGGGGCCTTTGACTTGATGGGAGAATCAACGTGACATGGTTGACTAGAACAGTGTGGAAGGTACCGGCTATTTATGTGATGTGGATAATTGTAACGGATATATCATTTATATCTTTTTCTGTGTATATATATATATGAGTTAAGGTTCATATACAAAAATTGAACCCGTCGTAAATCTTGTGAGTATTACTTCAATTCATGTTACCCCTTTCATGTTAATATGACAACATATCAAAGCCCCTTATCAAAATCTAGTAGTAGCTCTTACGATTCTCAGTCGGTGAATAAGGAAGAGCAGAAAAAATGCTTATGTGGGAAAAGAGCTAGAGTTTACACTTCTCGGACTCTAAAAAATCCTGGAAGACGATTTTATACATGTGCTACACCAAAGGTATTTTTATAAAAATATTTTGTTTGATTTTATGATATGTGTATAGGGTTGTAAAAAATTTGTTTGAAAAATGTAGGAAGCCCCTGGATGCAATTACTTTGAGTGTTTTGAAGAAGAATTCTGCCCTAGAGCTTTGGAGGTGATTACTCACTTGAATCATAGGAGAATTTATCTTGAGGAGAAGTTGAAACTTGTTGAGGAGAACCTTGCAGAAAAGAATGTAAAAAAGAAGTCTTTGAAAGAGGAAAAGAAAATGTTGATCGAGGGAAATTTGAGGCTTGAAGCTGAGAAGATCAAGATGAAAAAGCAACAGAAGCTGTGTGTGTTTGTAGCTGTGTTTTTGATGGCATTGATGTTAGCTTTCAAGTAGTTGTAGTGATAGTCAATGTGGTTGCAGTGGGGTTAGATATGTAGTGCATGTAATGAAATTAAGACAACAATATGTATCTAGTTTTTGTAATGAATGAAAAGGTGCGAGGCCTGCATTTTGGTACTGCATTTCAGTGATTGTTGCAGTTGGTATATAGATGCAGTGAATATAGCATTTTGGTATCTGTTTCAGTTGATAAATGTAAAATTGCAGTAACATGTTTTTAGTCTTAAACAAGCAAGCATAACATTGAAAGAAGTCATAGATTAATAAAAAAGTTGCATACATTAAGTCTTAAACCAGCTTAATAAAGTCAATATATCAAGTCTTAAACGAGCTTAAAATAGAAGTCTTAAACAAGCTTAAAAAACATAGTGTTAAACATAAATTGTTCAATCATCAATATCAACTGGATCATCACTAGTGTTCTTAAACTTGAATATGTTTTTCATTCTAAGTCTTGTTGCCCTCCTTGGAAGTTCAGTGCTAGTAGTTTGAGTAGAAGTTTTGGGCTTTTTTTTGGACTTTATTTTGCTTCCAGTTTCTTGGTTTGGTTTTGCAGTAGGTGCTTGAAGGGGTAGACTTGTTGCTGATGGTGTTCCTGTTGGATGGCCAATTTGTAATAGGCCTGGTGTGGGCATGAATAGAACCTGACCTAGTGGACCTCTCAGCTTTTCTTCAAAAGATATTGGATCCTTCCTTGTCTCTTCTTCTGTTTCTTCTAGTAACACAGGCCATCTTCTTCTTGGAACCCTTTGCATAAATGCTAAAGGGTCTGCCTTTGGTTCATTTTGTCTTTCTTCATTATCTGCAACTTTCTCTCCTGAATGAGATTTCTCTCCTTCTGACTGCTCGGCTTCTGGAGTGTGTATAGGTTTTTTTCCTTTGTCCTTTGGTAGTGAAGGACCTGATTGTGAAGCTTGGGTAGGGGGCCTTTCACTTATGACTATGCCTTTCTGAGGCCTTGTTCTAACTGTTAGTTTTTGTCTCTTGATCTCCCTTGCACACCTCTTCTGAGTCTCCTTAGAATTTTTGTGTTGAGGCACCTTAGATTACTCAGCATGTGGTTGTTTCCCCTTGGGTGATTCAGTGTTTTAAACAGGCCCTTCAGTTTCTTCTTTCTTACTAGGGCATTTTGAAACTCTATGTCCTGGTTGTCTGCAATTGCTACAGTGCATTACTCTTTTATTGCTAAATCTTTCAAGAAGTACACCTTTAGCAGTCTGTGATTGACTCCTACAACCACCTTCCCATTCTTCTCTCCTTCTCAATTTTTTTGGTCTTTCCCTCAATTTTTTTAGAATATCAGGTGGAAGTAGTTCTTCTGTAGAGTGAAAGTCCCAATATTCTTCTCCCTTCATAGCTTCTAGAGAATGATTATAAGTGGCTAGAAATTTTTCTCTCTTGTAAAAGTCTGAAACATAATCAGCTGGTTGATGCCTCCTTGAATGTATTGCAGCTATGGCATGATGGCATGGAATGCCTGTCAAGTCATACATTCTGCAATCACAAGTTCCCTTCTCTAGATCAATTGTGACTGATCTACTACCATGTTTCACCTGAAATTTTCTACTGCCATCCCAAGCTGCAGACCAATTTCTTGATTCAGTTACAAGGAAGTCCAGTCTCTTCTTGATTCTTGGGCATATCTGCAGACCACTTTCTAGCATCTCAACCCTTCTCTGCCTCATTCTAGTCAGTAGCTTGAAATGAATTTCTTGGAGCATCCCTAAAATTGGCATAAACCTGGGAATACAACATTCATAATCTGTTAAATAAATGGATAAAAGTATTAAAACAGTATAATAACTATGTCAACGGTTTGTATATACCTTTCATAGATAATCCAGTTATTAAAACTTTCAGACATGTTATTGTCTGTGTTATCAGTCAATGAATGTGTTGAGAAGTAAGCTTTACACCAAGCCTTGGGGTCTAGCTTCTGTAATTCATCATGTGCAGCCTTAGAATGTTTTCCAAATCTTTCATTGCTCTGGTATGTGCTACTTTATGTGTAGCCATTTCCACATTCCAAAATAAATTCTCCAGTACACCTGTTTTGAACCTGTTAAACAAAACAATTATAACAATTAGTATTAGTCAATACATGCCACAAGTAATAAATTTTTAACAAGGGTTTTGTACCTTTTTCTAAAATTGGAACACAGATGTCTTGTACAGAACCTGTGCTCAACTCTAGGGAACAACTCTTTAACAGCAATCTCTAATCCTTTTTGTTGGTCACTTATAAGGGTTAATCCAGCTCCATCTTCAAGGTCCAGGTTATCTCTCAACAAACTTAGAAACCACCTCCATGAATCTGTGTTTTCAGTCTCAACTATAGCATAACAAATTGGAAACATTTGATTGTTCCCATCCCTGCCAACAGTTGATAGTAATTGCCCTCCTGTAACTGTTTTCAGAAAACATCCATCTAAGCCTATTACAGGCCTGCAACCAGCCTTCCACCCAGCCTTTAGAGCAAAATAGCACACATAAAATCTCTTGAATTTCACTAGATCACCTTCATTCAGTCTTGTAGTTGCTAATTTCACTGTGTTATTTGGATTGCTTAAAAGAACTTCATGCCTAAAATCTCTTAATCTAGAGAATTGTTGTTTAAGTGAATCAGCCACTCCCTCCAATGTAGCCTTCCTCAACCACAATATTTTACTTCTTGAAACTTCAATTTCAAGTTCCTTTTTTATGGTTTCTGCCATTTCCTTACACTTCCACTGAGGATTTTTCCTAATTCTATCCCCAAATACTTCACATAAATACTTCACAGTGGCCATTTTATTTGAGTATGGTTTAGTGCACAAATGTGTGTCAACCAAGGTCTTAATGGTGCAGGTTTCACTATCTTTGTCTGAAAGGCATATGTCAAGGCCTATTTGTAATTAGTAGATGACAACTCAACTCATGTAAGAAATTAGAGTAAGTAATAAATTCTGAGGATGGAATCAAATCGAAGAATGTCAACTAGACACAAAGAATCAACTTGTCAGAAGAATTATAATGAAGTTGCTACTCTACACCGGAAGAAGTTCATTTATATGTTCAAGCGTCGGAGAAAAATAGAGAAGCAGTTGTTCAGAAGATTCAGAAGATTCTAAGTGGCTACTACAGAAGATTCCAGAAGAAGAATGAAGATAATGAAGTAGAAGAAGAACAGAAGACCACAACTTAATGTTAAAGATGAAGAATATTTATTATAGTAGGACATAAATGAACCAGACAGTACATTTGTGTGTCAACTAAAATAATAAATATTCATCATCTAGCTCAAGTGGTTTTATGACAAAAGACACAACGAAGACTGGAAGACTTCAAGACTGATAGCACGGATTTAGCACAGTCTATCTGCAAGAATCAATCAACGGATATCTATCTGCAAGAAGCAATCGACTGATAAATATCGATCGATAAGTCATCAACTGATAATAAGCCATCGACTGATAAAGCCAATCGAGAAGTCATCGATCGAGAACTCAAGTCATCAACTGATATTTATCAATCGAGAACTCAAGTCATCAACTGATATTTATCAATCGAGAACTCGACAATATATATTTATTGATCGAGAAGTCATCAACGGATATTTACCAATCGAGAAGTCTCACAAGTACTCGATTGATTAGCTCACAGCCTGACTTCTTGAAGCTTAAAGGAGATGAGTATTCGGTTGATTCAAACAGCTAGTTTAAAGAAAAGTCATACCGGAGCAGCCGACTGATAAGTCATACCGAAGCTGTTAAAGAAAAGTCATACCGGAGCAGCCGACTGATAAGTCATACCGAAGCTGTTAAAGAAAAGTCATACCGGAACAGCCGACTGATAAGTCATACCGAGCTCAGTGGATAAGTCATACCGAGATTTCTGTGCTCAAAAGGTCATACTGAACCTATTTTGTTTAATTAAAATAAGTCATACCGATTTATTTTAATTAGATAAAATCTGAATATGACTTTAAATAAGTCATACCGAGATTCAGTAAGTCATACCGACCATTCAGAAGTCATACCCAGTTTTTAAATATCATACAAGGGTTAAAATAAGTCATACAGACTTATTTTCTTGAAATAAAGTCATACTGAAAAAGGTCATAGCAGCCTTTTTCAAATCTCTATAAATATGAGATCAGCTCTTCATTTTTCAGAGTTCAGTTGTTAAGAGTTAGAAAAATCAGATCAAATTCAGTAATTTATCTGCATTGTAATATTCACAGATTTCTGTGCTGAGTTTGAATATAATTGATTAAACACGAACACTTCATGTCGAATTCGTTCTAGACTTTTTATCAATTATATAACAGTTTTCTAAATATTAATTTTGTAATACTAATCAAGTTAAAATTATATCTTTCACTTGAACAGTATTTCATTCTAATTAATATTTCGCGAATAATTAAAATAATATTTTTAATCCAAATTATTCCGCGATTAATTTTCAGATATTGTATTCAACCCCCCTTCTACAATATCAGGGACCAATAATTGGTATCAGAGCTGGTTGATATATTTTCATATCAGATCCAAATCAAATTCCGCGAACTCATACAAATCTCAAAAATTATTTTAAATTCGAAATAATTTTTTATTCGAAATAATTTTTTTTCCGAAAAATTATTTTTGATCAAAAATTGTTTTAAGTCAAAAATTAAAATATATTTTGAAACACTTAATTTTTAATCTTATTAAAGATGAGTACCCAGAAAGTGACCAGTATCAAAATTCCACAGTTCGACAGAGAACACTACAATTTGTGGAAACATAAAATGCTACTGTTTATCGGGATTGCAAATCCCAAGTATGAAAATATTTTGGCCAATGGTGTTGAACCCCCTATATCAGTTATTCTCAAACATATAGTAGATGGGGTCGTAATTCCTCACAGACAGTTTCCAAAAAGTCTATCTGACTATACAATTGAAGAAAAGGAAGCTATGTCCCTGGACAACAATCTCAAACTGATATTGATTGAATCTCTAGACTACGTCATGTACAATCAAGTAGTCAATTGTAGAAATGCAAAGCAGATTTGGGATACAATAGAGATTATCAACGAGGGGACTGAGGAAGTCAAAGAGAATAGACTCGAAATCCTGATCTCCCAGTACGAGCAGTTTAGGTCCAACCCTGGTGAGGGTATCTCTGAGGTGTTTCAGAGATTGAACAAACTGATAAACGAGCTCAACATGAATGGGAAGTATTATCAGAATCAGGAGATCAACAGGAAGTTTCTGCTAACCCTACCCGAGCATCTGGAGCATAGGATCGCAGCAATCCGTGAGTCTAGGGACATGAAGGAGGTAACCCTAGAAAGACTCTATGGAGTATTGAAGACATATGAGCTGGAACAGATCCAGACGAGAGAGATGTATGGGAGAGGCAAGGTTCAGAGTTCCTCCAAAGCACTGTTAGTGGAAGCACCACAGAAGATGGAAATGAAGGCTGCTGTACCTTCACTGGAGTATGTTGTTCTAGAAATTGGACATACTTCAGATAAACAAGAAGGTGGTGAATTCTACTCTCTGGAAGAACTAGATCAGCTAGAAGATGAGTCTCTAGCTTCGGTTGCCAGGAAGTTTGGCAACATGAGATTTCGGAGAAATCCCTCCTATAAAGTTAAATCAAATTTTGGGAGATTCCAAAGAGGAGGGTCTTCAACAGCTGAATCAAAGAGCGGCTATAAGACCGACTTAGTGGATAGAAGCAAGTTTCGTTGCTTCAACTGCAATGAGCTAGGCCACTTTGCAACGGAGTGCAAGAAGCCTAAGCAAGGGAAGAAGAGAGAGTCTTACGAAGAGCTCAAGGAAAAGTACGATGCACTTTTGCAAAAGCATCAAGGAAAGTCCTATCTGGCAAAGGGAAAAAGCTGGGATGACTCAGATGATAGTGATGGGGAAGAGCTGGGAAATCTTGCTCTTATGGCTTCATCCGAAGAATCAAGGTCTCCTAATAGTAATAAAGGAATAGAGGTAAATCCTTATTGCCCTAAAATGTTTAATTTAATAGGTAAAGAACTAGAGGGTGAAAGAAGTAATGTTAAGTAACTAAGACTCGAAAATAAAGATCTAGTTGATGAGCTCGAAGTCTTAAAACAGTTAAAACGAAACAGTGACAAGTTGACTAAGAAATTAACTGAGGACTTAGCTTTTCAAGTCAATAGAGTCAGTTGTTATGTTGAAGTTGAGACCTACCTCAGAAACCAGATAGAGGAAGAAAAGAAAAGGTGTCTAGCATATAAAAATTCCTCGTATATTGTAAAGAACCTAGTTGACCAACAGGTAATAAACAGAAAAGTTGGAATAGGCTTCGAGTACAATGAATCTGTAGGAAAGCCAAGCAACATTACCCCATTCAAGCAAAGCGCTGAAGAAAGGGGTATTCCTCATGTTGTTAAAGACACACGCAAACCTCTTTTCATTACACCTGTAGCTGAACCCATCCTCGAGAGCTCTATACTGATCGCTTATGAGATGCAATTAGAGGATCAAGAGGAAGAGAAGAAAAGAGGAGAACAAGCAAGGGACATAAAAGGAGTAAATGTCCAAAAAGAGAAAGCTACACCCAAGACACCAGTGAAAGTTGTGGGAACTTCTGATTTCCACAAACCTGGTATAGGTGCTAAGAACTTAAAGAATAATTTGAACAGACCTAGCAATAAGTTTGTTAGAAGTAGGGATAGTAACAATAAATGTCATTCTACTGAAAACTTTAAAACTGCTGAGAAAGTTAAAGTAGAAATTGTTAAAACTCCTACTGCTGTGAATAACATGCCTGTTATTGATGTATGCCATAAACCTTGTGGTATGTTAAATTGTATGTTATGTGCCTTTAATGCTATGACTGCTTATTTCAAACGCATGACTGCTAATAAAAAGAACATGACACCGAGACAATACATCAATAATAAATTTGCTAAATCCAAGACTGCTATTCCTTCACCTGTCAAGAAGGAAAAATATATTCCTAAGTCTAAACAAAAAGTTGTTAAGACTATTTATAGGAAAGTAAGTACAGTCAAGGAGGATGCAGGTGTTGTTCGAAGAGGATCTGTTGTCAAAGCTGACAAAGGTCAATTCTTTAAGTATGCCGGGCCCAATCAATTTTGGGCTCCGAAGATAATCTAATCCGTTTGATATGTGCAGGGAGTTAAACAGGAAAACCGGGTTGTTTGGATCCTAGACAGCGGATCGTCAAGGCATATGACCGGAGATAGAGCCCTGCTATCAGACGTGGTTGAAAGAGCTGGCCCAATTGTCACCTTTGGAGATAACAGCAAAGGAATGACTACGGGATATGGCAAGTTAAATACTGGAAATGTTATCATTGAAAACGTCTCTTTGGTGGAAGGACTTAAGCACAATCTACTCAGCGTCAGTCAATTCTGTGATAAAGGTTACAAAGTGAACTTTATCAAGGAGAAGTGCTTAATAGCTCATTCTAAAGAAGACAGACTAGCCTTGCGTGGAGTAAGGAAAGGAAACTTGTACGTAACTGATTTCAACTCGGGAACTGAAGCTGAAGCAAACTGTTTTTATTCAAAAGCTTCATCAGAAGAAATTTGGCTATGGCACAAGAAACTCTCACACCTGAATTTCAAAACAATGAACTCTCTAGTCAAGAGGGATTTGGTGAGAGGACTGCCTCCGATGGAATTTACACAAGAAGGATTGTGCGAGGCATGTCAGAAAGGGAAGTCAAAAAGAGCAACTCACAAAGGCACAGACATTACATATATTATTGAACCACTGCAGCTGCTTCATATGGATTTATTTGGTCCAGTAAATATTCTGTCTATGTCAAGGAAGAGATATGCCTTAGTGATTGTAGATGACTTCACAAAGTACACGTGGGTTTTATTCTTGAACTCTAAGGATGAAACTCCACAGTTGGTGATTGATCATGTAAAATTGATTGAGTTAGATTCAAAGCTACCTGTCCGGGCAATCAGATCAGATAATGGAACAGAATTCAAGAATGAAATTCTAAATAGCTTCTGCTCAGACAAAGGGATAACAAGACAATTCTCAGCGCCAAGAACTACGCAACAGAATGGAGTAGTAGAAAGGAAGAATCGAACCTTGATTGAAGCTGCAAGAACAATGTTAAGTGAATCAAGGTTGCCTATCTACTTCTGGGCTGAAGCAGTGAACACGGCTTGTTATACCCAGAATCGAACTTTAATCAACAAGGATCATATTAAGACACCCTACGAATTAATGGCTGGCAAGAAACCAACACTCAAATTCTTTCATGTATTTGGAGCCAAATGTTTTGTGCTAAAAGATGGAGATGAACATCGTGGCAAATTCGAGGCCAAGGCACATGAAGCAATTTTTGTCGGCTACTCAAAAAGAGCATATAGGGTGTACATAATTGATCAGCACCAAGTAAAAGAAAGTGTCAACATATCATTTGACGACACTGAACTCCCAAGCATCCAAACTGAAGATCCTTCTGAGTCATTAAAATTTGACAATCATCCAGACTCAGATTTGGATAATGAAGAAGAGCCTGAGGTTGCAACAGAAAATGATGATGACAACAATGATGGTAATGATCTAGGTAATAGTGGTGGAAACAATGGCAACACTAGAGATACTACTAATACCAGTGGTGGATCAACAAGTCATCCAGGCAGCAACTCAGGGGGAGATAAAGGATCAACTGGCAGAACACAACATCACAATGAATTTCGAGGCGAATCATCAAGATCAAACCTACCAAGGGAAAGGATATGGAGGAAAGATCATCCCTTTGAATTGATCATAGGTGATCCAGATGTTGGTGTTAGAACCAGAAGTGCAACTTCAAATGAATGTTTATTTTCAGTTTTTCTATCTCAAGAAGAACCAAAGAAAATTGAAGATGCTCTAACTGATCCAGATTGGGTTCTTGCCAAGCAAGAAGAACTCAATCAGTTCGAAAGGCAAGAAGTATGGACACTGGTACCCAGGCCTAAAGATAGATCTGTTATTGGCACGAAATGGGTATACAGGAACAAGTTAGACAGTGATGGCATTGTTACAAGGAACAAGGCCAGACTGGTTGCTAAGGGTTACTCTCAGGAAGAGGGAATTGATTATGATGAGACCTACGCACCAGTTGCAAGACTTGAAGCCATCAGGATATTTCTGGCATTCGCAGCACATTCTAATTTCAAAGTTTATCAAATGGATGTGAAGAGTGCATTTCTGAATGGAGAGTTAGAAGAGGAAGTGTATGTGGAGCAGCCCCCTGGCTTTGAAAATCCAGAGTTTGCTGATTTTGTGTACTTTCTTTTCAAAGCTCTCTATGGACTCAAGCAAGCACTGAGGACATGGTATGACACACTCTCTCAGTTTTTACTTGAAAACGGTTTTACTAGAGGTGTCATAGATAAAACTCTCTTTTACAAATTACATGATAAAGATATGATATTTGTCCAAGTTTATGTTGACGATATTATATTTGGTTCTACTAATGAAAACTTGTGCAAGAGATTTGCTAAGTTAATGCAGAGTAGGTATGAAATGAGCATGATGGGTGAGCTGTCATTCTTCCTTGGATTGCAAGTGAAGCAGATGGAAGATGAGATTTTTATTTGCCAATCAAAGTACGTAAGGGATCTTCTAAGGAAATACAATCTAGAAGATTCTTCACCGGCAAAAACCCCTCTGCCAACAGCCACAAAGCTTGACAAAGATGAAACTGGTAAGAAGGTTGACATCACAAGCTATAGAGGTATGATAGGCTCATTATTATATCTAACTGCTAGTAGACCCGATATAATGTTTGCAACATGCTTATGTGCAAGGTTTCAAACTGACCCTAGAGAATCTCATCTTATAGCTGTTAAAAGAATTTTTAGATATCTGAAGGGTACACCGAATCTTGGAATTTGGTACCCTAAAGGTACAGGTTTTGAACTAATAGGCTATACAGATTCAGATTATGCAGGATGCAGGATGGACAGGAAAAGTACATCTGGAAGTTGTCAGTTTCTAGGACGACGGTTGATTTCCTGGTACAGTAAGAAACAGCACACAGTATCTACCTCGACAGCCGAAGCAGAATATATTGCGGCAGGTAGTTGTTGTGCACAAATCTTGTGGATAAGGAATCAACTGAATGATTATGGACTTGCGCTATCTAAAATTCCAATACTTTGCGACAACACAAGTGCCATAGCTATTTCCAATAATCCTGTACAACATTCAAGGACCAAGCACATAGACATAAGGTATCATTTTATCCGAGAACATGTCATGAACGGAACTGTGGTGTTACATTTTGTACCCACAGAAGATCAAATTGCCGACATCTTCACGAAACCACTTGATGAATCCACTTTCTCTAAGTTGGTTAGTGAGTTAGGGATGTTAAACATGAACTAATTATTGCATATTGTTTTAAATTGCATATTTATTTTGAATCACTGTAAATACACTGTATATATTCCTTAAAAAAAATTATCAAAAACAAACAAACAAATTGAAAAAGAAAACTCAAAAAGATTTTCCTTATTTTGTACAGTTGTTATTTCATTGGCATCTTTACTGTAAATATTGTTTATTATAATTGTTTTCCAACAATTGGCATATATTTTATATATATATATAAGTATGTATAGTGTTATTTATTTTTCAACTTTGACATCCTTATCTTTATTATTTTTATATATATACATAAATATAAGCTGATTATTTCACGTCTCTTTTGAGAAGTAGGAAAGATCTATGAGCTTGATCATCCAATTGTTTCTAATAGTTAGATCCCAAACATTGGCATCAATCTCTATCCAAGATCTTAGAACCAAACACACAAACACAATCACATCCGTCTCTCTAACCATTAAACAGAATACCTAATTGCTAAGAATGAGGGAGTCAATGCCTTGAGTGCATTTGATAAGGTTGGTAATGTGAGGGAACCAACAGCTCTGTCTCCAGAAAGGTGATTCAAATAGATATAAACTGAGACAACTGTTAGCTCATCTGTGTTCTCTCAAAAGGATACAGACTTGGAAAAGGCAAAACTGTTACTAGGTTCATCTCTCAACAGAGTGAGCCTATTGAATTCAGCCTGTCAGCCAAGGCTATCAGCAAAGAGTTAATTTCATCTGACATTTTTCAAGAAACCAAATATTGTCTTATTTTTAGGGACAACAATGGACCAACTCAATTGGCATTTTGGACTAACAATTTAAGAACTTACTTGGGACCAAAATGGACCAAGAAAGAACAATTGAAATGTCACAGGAAGGATGAATTGACGGTAGCAATTTTTCTAAACTTCCATATCAAGGAAGGAAGAATGATTGATGATTCTGACTGAGTCAACATGCCTTCACAGGCGTCAGGAGGAAACTTGGATCATTTGCTACATTATAGATCCTTGTCTCCCTCCCCAGATGGAACATATCTGGATTCCTAACGGAATAGATCATCTAAGATGATCAGCAACTCACTGAATCTATTTCTGAAGCAATTCAGTTTTTCAAAGTCAAAATGTTTTTATAGATTCAATTGAGGACGGGGATTTACGAAACCCCATTGCACCACCAGTGACCTCTCTTGAAGGGGCTATGGTGATCTTTCTTGCAGGTACAAAAGACTATGTCATTCGTACTGAGAGAGAAATAGTGTTGTGAGAAAAGAGTGAAACACAAGTAAGGAAGAGTGAAAATATATATTCTATGAGTGAAACACTTAGAGAGTATATGAGTGAAACACTTGTGAGGAACACAAAGTAAAATCACACACTAGCACACTTACCGAATCCCTTTCCCCATTCCCTGTTACAGATTTCAAATGTTACTTAACCAAGGTGGAAATTTCTTCAGAAAAGGACCAACAATTGTTACCTATCTACAATTGGGGGAGAATTATTAAGAGGATTACTCAACTAAGGGGGATAATTATTAAGAGGATTACTCTAAAATGTTAAAGTGTTCAACTAAGGGGGAGTAGATCAAAAGGGGAGAAGTAAACAAAGGCTTTTGCTAGAAGAGGATTACTCAATTGTTGAACAAGAAAAAGGGGTATATAACAACATGATTGGATTCTATTCCATTTGATTTTAGAAGATTCTTGTAAATATGATTAACCGGATTTTCTAAAGTGCATAACATGTCATAGTTTGCATTTTTTATATCTGCGATGGTTTAATGCTGTATGTATGCCATGTTTGTTACCTCTATTAAAATGGTTGGATAATTCAAGTAAGGGGAAATTGAATTCACCTTGGAAGAGAAGGGAAGACATGAGTTGGAGAAATAGAGGAGAAGTGGTAAGAAGAGAACAGACATCATCTCTGACATCCTAAGGGGGAGTAGTGATGAGTCTGAGAAATGAAGATAATACTACATGTATAATATGTTCAGTGCTAGAGGAACAAACATCTTTCATTTCAGTTACACAAAGAAATCTGGAAATGTATTATATGATCCAGAGAAAAATTTATTTACTTACAGTTCTTAAATGTCATATTAGTTTCTTAGTTGTTAGTTGAGTTATCCTCTAGGAATTTGTGTGTTAAAGGTTTAACAACAAATAGGGGGAGATTGAAAGGCATATGTCAAGGCCTATTTGTAATTAGTAGATGACAACTCAACTCATGTAAGAAATTAGAGTAAGTAATAAATTCTGAGGATGGAATCAAATCGAAGAATGTCAACTAGACACAAAGAATCAACTTGTCAGAAGAATTATAATGAAGTTGCTACTCTACACCGGAAGAAGTTCATTTATATGTTCAAGCGTCGGAGAAAAATAGAGAAGCAGTTGTTCAGAAGATTCAGAAGATTCTAAGTGGCTACTACAGAAGATTCCAGAAGAAGAATGAAGACAGTGAAGTAGAAGAAGAACAGAAGACCACAACTTAATGTTAAAGATGAAGAATATTTATTATAGTATGACATAAATGAACCAGACAGTACATTTGTGTGTCAACTAAAATAATAAATATTCATCATCTAGCTCAAGTGGTTTTATGACAAAAGACACAACGAAGACTGGAAGACTTCAAGACTGATAGCACGGATTTAGCACAGTCTATCTGCAAGAATCAATCAACGGATATCTATCTGCAAGAAGCAATCGACTGATAAATATCGATCGATAAGTCATCAACTGATAATAAGCCATCGACTGATAAAGCCAATCGAGAAGTCATCGATCGAGAACTCAAGTCATCAACTGATATTTATCAATCGAGAACTCAAGTCATCAACTGATATTTATCAATCGAGAACTCGACAACATATATTTATTGATCGAGAAGTCATCAACGGATATTTACCAATCGAGAAGTCTCACAAGTACTCGATTGATTAGCTCATAGCCTGACTTCTTGAAGCTTAAAGGAGATGAGTATTCGGTTGATTCAAACAGCTAGTTTAAAGAAAAGTCATACCGGAGCAGCCGACTGATAAGTCATACCGAAGCTGTTAAAGAAAAGTCATACCGGAGCAGCCGACTGATAAGTCATACCGAAGCTGTTAAAGAAAAGTCATACCGGAACAGCCGACTGATAAGTCATACCGAGCTCAGTGGATAAGTCATACCGAGATTTCTGTGCTCAAAAGGTCATACTGAACCTATTTTGTTTAATTAAAATAAGTCATACCGATTTATTTTAATTAGATAAAATCTGAATATGACTTTAAATAAGTCATACCGAGATTCAGTAAGTCATACCGACCATTCAGAAGTCATACCCAGTTTTTAAATGTCATACAAGGGTTAAAATAAGTCATACAGACTTATTTTCTTGAAATAAAGTCATACTGAAAAAGGTCATAGCAGCCTTTTTCAAATCTCTATAAATATGAGATCAGCTCTTCATTTTTCAGAGTTCAGTTGTTAAGAGTTAGAAAAATCAGATCAAATTCAGTAATTTATCTGCATTGTAATATTCACAGATTTCTGTGCTGAGTTTGAATATAATTGATTAAACACGAACACTTCATGTCGAATTCGTTCTAGACTTTTTATCAATTATATAACAGTTTTCTAAATATTAATTTTGTAATACTAATCAAGTTAAAATTATATCTTTCACTTGAACAATATTTCATTCTAATTAATATTTCGCGAATAATTAAAATAATATTTTTAATCCAAATTATTCCGCGATTAATTTTCAGATATTGTATTCAACCCCCCTTCTACAATATCAGGGACCAACATTGTCCCTACTACACCAAATGTAAAATGGACAATCTCCCTCACAACATACCTGGCATCTTTTCCCATCATTTGTCACAAACTGGACCCCTCTCCTATCACTCACTCCATATGCTCTAACTGCTTCTCTAAAAACAGCCATGTTCACAAATTTCATACCTACTTCCCACTTCATAATGCCATCTGTCCCATGAGTTTTCATTTTCTGTAATTTTCTCTTTCTAGGATTAGGTGGACCTATATAACCTATCTTTGCATTTTCATCTTCACTAGAGGATGACAATGATATAAGGATTTGAGAGTCAAATTCTGATTCTTCACTACCACAACTAGCAGGTACATTCATAGATTTATACAAGGATTCCTTAAATTTTTTAGACTTTTCCCTTCTACTATCCATTTCATCATCAGTTTCACAATTTTCAGCATATGACATAAAGGTCTCAGAATCTTCACTCTCCTCATCAACATACTCTGGATCAGATGGATCATGACTATCATCACTAAATTCTATATCTTCCCCTGCCCCCTCCCAGTCATTATAATCATCCCCCAATTCAATATCTTCCCCTAATTTTTTTGTTTCCATTTCCTTATCAATATTGGTTTATTTTGCAGTTTCTTGCACATCAATTAACACATCTAAATCAAAATGGTCTATATACAACTCTATCCTCCCATAAGGCTTACATAGCTCAACTAATTCCCTCACTGAGGTATCATCATACACCAACTTAGTCCCCTTACTAAAAGTATGCCCATCACACTTAAAATAAACAAGAGAATTCATATCATAGCAATACTTAACAGCAAATTCTTCAAGGTCACGAAAAGATAATAAATCACTATCAAAATCAGGTATCGCTTCAACTTTTCCACCTCTGTAGACTACATTAGGAGGTTGTGTAAATTCACCATGGTGGTAAAGATAGAGAGTGGTAGACATACTGTAAATTATAACAAAAAAAAGATATACAAGCATAGTCAGTACAAACAAATATCATATAGAATCAATCCAATACAAGTATCACATAGAATCAGTTCAATGAGTTCAATACCTAGGTTGTAGATAACTCGAATTGCTCTTGCAAATGGAAGGTGGTAATCAATCTCGGTTTCACAATGTATGCACAATATCACAGTCAATTGAACTCTTTCACTCGATTTCTTGAATTAGGGTTTCCCCCCAATTCTTGTTCTACAGCCTCGGACATCTGCAACTGAAGAATGATATATGAATAATGGTCTTGTTACTTATTCATTATAACGACTTAGTTGGAATCCACCTAAGCTGCCATATTGTTGCCACGTCTGTCCACCTGTTTTTCCGTTACAATTTTAACGTTTCTCGTTAGGTCACTAAGTCAAAGTAACGACTATGTCATCACTCCTTACTTTAATGGTACAATTGAGATGTCAATAACTTCAGTGACTAATCTGGTACCAGCATCTCACTTGAGTGAGCACTTTGAGATTTAACCCTATATATATGTCTCGTTATTAAAGGTAAAATAAATAAATAAATATTAATTTAAATATTTTATAGTTGATATTGAAATATATATATATGCTAAGGTTCATATAGAAATCCATTATTAATTGGGGACTCGGGAAACCATCAAGAAAAAAAAAATCTAATTTTCACAATTTGATACGATCCAATTAATTATTAAGGTTGAATTATTTATATGATATGTTTAATTGAATGCTAATACATGTTAATAATTTTATAAAAATATTGTAAATATGTTCTGTAAAATTATAGTTTATAAAATATATGTTTGAGAACATAATAAAATATAAATTATAAAACATATGTTAATAATATATAGCATAGAATATAGTATATAACATATTTATATTAAAAAATATTAATTATTAGGTTGCTTTAGAATTCTCATGTAACAGGTTCCCCTTGCACCTTACTGTATATGTATATATTGTGTCATATCACATCATATCATTTGGTCACGCTAATGATCATATATAGTTCAAATTCGAATTGGATTTTATAATTCATTTACATCTAACACGGCTCGCGTAAAACATTTCATACGTAGTATTCAAAAAGTATTTGAATCAAACATGATTACGTGAATCATGTGGTGGATTGTAGAATGCATGATTGTACTGAATTAAGACAAGACCTACGGCAGTTTGGTTTCATAAGCTAACTTATAATTATAATATAAATATTTTTAACTAATAAATTATAAAATATATAAAAATTTCAATTTATAAATTATTTATGGGATAAGCCAAACACACATGTTAATATTGTGTCCAAATTCCATGCAACTTAAATTTTAAATTTGAGGTGAGGTTTAACATTTTGAGAAGGAGTCCAAAATTATTTTCCAAAAAAGTTCCGTGTGTCCAAATTCCATGCAACATAAATTTTAAATTTGAGGTTTAATATTTTGAAAAAGAGCCCAAAATTATTTTTCAAAAAAGTTCCCAAATAACACTTGCTAATTTTTATTTTTTTTGTCAGAAAAAATGAAGAATCATTTTAGTGATATATAAAATCCGATAATACATTACAATGATAATAAAATCTTATCATATAACTGAAAGATATGCTTAACCAATTCATGGGTCGAACGAACCATAAGAAAGAGATTCACCCAGAAGTTTAAATAATAAAAAACCTTTATATCCGACAAAACGGGCCTGGTTAAAACCCCATTTGAGTAAACACGTATGGGAAAAACCTCAGAGGGGAAAAAGAGTACCCTAAAATGATCATAAAAATATCAATTTACGTAGTGGTTCCTAATACAAAGACCGGAAATTCAAAAGTCACGAAATCAATCACAAAAACTGAGTCAAGGTAACATTACCAAAATATTAATTAATATCTATTATGTTCAATATACTTGATAAATAGAATTTTATATATATCTAACCAAATGGGTCCCTTTTGGTTAGATACATAAAACTTCCCGTACTCATAAATAAATAAAAAATGTACTTCCCTTTTATTACTCCTTCCAACTATCCTACATTTTTTCTTATTTTTATCAATTACCGATTTCTCATAACAGATAAAGAAGTCATTTAAAATGACACAGATTCATCAATTGACGACAGATAATACACACCAATAAATGATCCAAAATGTCAACATTTATAGCACACCCTTGATAGACGCAAAACTTCCTTATAAAATGACATAATCTTCAATTTATGAAAATTTTAAGAACCTTGAAAACAATGTGAGATACAGTCTTATGGATTAGATTTTGATTATTTTGTCTTAACGATAAGTGTATATTAAATTAGGATTAAAAAGTTACTAGTTAACATAGTAATCCTCCCTTGGAAGTGATAGTCAACGAAAAGAAAGTCAAACGAGATCAAACTCCTTTTACAAAAGAAACCAAATGATTTTCTCTCTACATATATTTAGATAATATTATCAAAATAATGATAATATCAAATCTAATTTATATATGAGGCAAAGTCTGAAGATGTACAAATACAGTATTTTAACACTGCTTTTACGAAACAGAAAATGTGTTATCTATTCAAAAGAGTGTTTGTTTTAAAGATTTTCAAGAGAATATATTTTTAATATATTCTATAAATATATTTGTTCAATTTATCTTCAACAAAGCCCTGTCTAAAATAAAATACAGATTTTTTCCTGAAAGCCCTGAATTGTCCTATTTCTTTGGATAATTTGTATTTTAATTCAAATTAAATATTCCTTATACTTCATAGTCATTATTATTTTAGGAATATTATATTTGAATATATTTTAAGCCAAAACTTTAGTCCAAATGTCGACAAGTTCCGACAAATGACTATCGATTATTATTTCGGCATGTAGGGACAACGAAACAATCTTTTCCTCAAAATAATAGTTACACAAATTCAAATGACTTGAAACTTGAGGATTGTCATTAGAATATTGAAAAAGAAATTTAGAATTTTGTTCATAATTTTTGGGTGACTTTTATTTTTGGCCTGTATTCCGGATTTAGGGATTGTTTGTTCGGTCAATTAAAATGTTGGGTTCCGAGGCATAAAACGCAGCGGATAAACGTAAATATAACGAAAAATTTCGGAACCCTAACGCAGGATCATGTATAAGATTGGACGGATTATGGTGATAATCGAATCATACCTATTACGATCTTGAATGTCACGAACTCAACGGAGATCCTTGCTATCACGACTTGTGTCTTCTTCTCGAAAACACCTCTATGGTATCCACACGAGCACCTTCAAGAGCGTCTCACGATCTTGATTACGGAGTGGATGTACTAGCAAACCTTTAATAATTCGAATTGTCTTCCTGCCTCTTTGCTGCCTCTTCTAGGGTTTTTCTATCAAAACGTGTTCTGCCTCTTAACCCTACATTATCTATTTATAATGTTTGGTTAACAGGCCCATAGCAACAAAACCTAACCCATGTAGGTCTAGGAAAATAATAAAACGAATTTTATTATTTAATTAATAACTAAGTCATACTTAATTATTATGGGCAGAAATACAATTCTAATTTGAATTTATATTATCTTAATTAATTAAGTCTCACTTAATTAATATAATAAAAATTCAAATAATTATCAATTAATTTAAATCTATAATTTAAATTAACTATTCCTCTAAGTGCTCTTTGCGTGTGACCCTATAGGCTATTATTTAATTGGCAATAATTTTATTCTCCAATAAAATTATAAACAATGAGCGGCATCTAGTAATACATCATTGCTACCCAATTAAACAATAATTAAATCGTGATTCGATAAAACCTTTCGTGATTAATGTTTCCGTGTAATATAATCCTTTTAACCATATATATTATAGATTAAACTCGAGGCATGTATTTAGTCATCCTCTTCAACATTTAATCCGGGTTTACTTGATCCATGAGTAGACTATGAAAACAAATCATTATTTGAGCACGACCATGCATTTTATAGTCTCACTCAATCAAGAGGCCAATAATATCTCTCCTAATTATAGGAGGGTTAAATCCTTTATCTATCATTCATATTTCTCATACGACTCATGATATACCCGATGTCCACTTTTATCATTACCCGGTCAAAGGTAACTTTTAATGTAGTCAAAGTATATTAATCCTCGTATAAAAATATAATGATCTCAAGTCAGAGGATCATTACACCATTATCACTGTGAGTCTTTCTTATGACTTTATTAAACATGAAGAATCTCACTGTGGGTCTGTCCAGTACCATGTACTCCTGCATGTACCTATGTGTTGACTTTAGTATCCCCATACTTATAACCAATGAGATGTGGTTATCTGTCAAACAACATACTAGTCTATTTATGTATTATTATTGTCCTATAAAAATAATACTCGACTAGGGACATTTAAGAATATGATATATTATATAATCTCAAGTTCAAGTCATGTACTAAACTATACAATGTGTATCATGATTCTAAGGACATTTATTATGCTAACAAATATATCGCAGTAATTAAAGTCATAATAAATATGTTTATTGAATAATCAATTGACATAAAGGTTTATCAAAATAAACATTGTATTGCCTCTAGGGCACCTACACCAACAATCTCCCACTTGCACTAGAGCCAATCACCCATGTATCTAATACCCATGGAACTAGTGTGACCATCGTGCTTCTTCTGCGATAAGCCTTTGGTCAGTGGGTCTGCAATGTTATCATTTGTGTGCACTTTACATATGTGTATGTCACCCCTTTCATTAATCTCTCGAATGAGGTGATATCTCCTGAGTATGTGTTTGGTTCGGGAGTGGGCTCTAGGTTCTTTAGCCTGTGCAATGGCTCCATTATTATCGCAGTATAGATCAATGGGATCTGCGATCGATGGAACCACTCCCAAATCATTAATGAATTTTCGAATCCAAACAGCTTCCTTAGCCGCTTCACAAGCTGCAATGTACTCAGCCTCCATTGTAGAATCAGCTACTGTTTCTTGCTTTGAACTCTTCCAACTTACAGCACCTCCGTTTAGACAAAACACAAAACCAGACTGTGATAGAGTATCATCCCTGTCTGTTTGGAAACTTGCATCGGTGTAACCTTTTACAACCAGTTTCTCCTCTCCTCCATACACCAAGAATGAATCTTTAGTCCTTTTCAAGTACTTTAGAATATTCTTGACAGCCGTCCAGTGACCTTCACCTGGATTAGATTGGTATCTGCTCGTCATGCTTAAAGCATACGAAACATCTGGGCGAGTACATACCATTGCATACATGATGGATCCAATTGCTGAGGCATATGGAACCTTACTCATGCGGTCCTTGTCATCCAATGATTTCGGACACTGATCTTTAGAGATCGTTATCCCTTGAGATACGGGGACATATCCCCTTTTTGCATTTTGCATACCAAAACGATGCAAAACCTTTTCGATGTATGTACTCTGACTTAGACCGATCATCCTTCTAGATCTATCCCTATAGATCCTCATTCCTAGAATATAGGATGCTTCTCCTATGTCTTTCATAGAGAAGTTGCTCCCTAACCAAATCTTAACAGCCTTGAGAGAAGGTATGTCATTCCCCATTAGTAGTATATCATCAACATATAGTACTATGAATGCCACATGGCTCCCACTAACCTTCTTGTAAACACAAGGTTCATCTTCGTTTTGAACAAAGCCATACTCCTTGATTGTTTCATCAAAACGGATATTCCATCTCCTAGAGGCTTGCTTCAATCCATAAATGGATCTACGTAATTTATATACATTGCTAACATTCCTTGGATCGACAAAACCTTCAGGTTGTGTCATGTACACATCCACATCCTCTTCAAGGATTCCGTTAAGGAAGGCTGTTTTGACATCCATTTGCCAGATTTCATAATCATGGAATGCTGCAATAGCGAGCAAAATCCTTATGGACTTGACCATAGCCACTGTTGAGAAAGTCTCATCATAGTCAATACCATGAATTTGTCTGAAACCTTTTGCAACCAGCCTTGCTTTATAGGTCTGAACATTTCCATCCATGTCAGTTTTCTTCTTGAAAACCCATTTGCACCCTATGGGTTTTACCCCTTCAGGTGGATCAACCAAGGTCCATACTCGGTTTTCGTACATGGAATCCATCTCGGATTTCATGGCTTCTAGCCATCTCTTAGAGTCTGGACTGTTCGTAGCATCTTGGTATGTGAGAGGCTCATCTTCGTCTATGAGCATCAAATCACCACATTGAGTCAAGAGAAATCCATATCTCTCTGGCTCATGGCGAATTCTACCAGTTCTACGAACAACCTGTGTTTGTTGAGCATTATCATTATCCTGCTCTTGTTCCACTTCAGGTTCAATGCTATTTTGTGGTTCTCGATCTTCATCGAGGTCTATAGTTCTCCCACTGTTTCTTTTGGAAACAAAATCTCTTTCCATGAAAACAGCATCTCGAGCAATGAACACTTTCTGCTCAGTAGGACTATAGAAATAGTACGCCTTTGTTTCCTTAGGGTATCCCACAAAATTACACTCTTCAGATTTAGGTCCAAGCTTGTCAGATACTTGACGCTTCACAAACGCCTTGCATCCCCAAACTTTCATAAAGCTCATGCTTGACCGTTTCTTCTCCCATATCTCATATGGAGTCTTTTGAACCTTCTTAGTAGGAACACGGTTAAGTGTGAAAGCCGCTGTTTCTAGAGCATAGCCCCAGAAACTAATTGGAAGATCTGCATGACTCATCATCGATCGCACCATGTCCAACAAGGTGCGATTTCTCCTCTCTGAAACTCCATTCCATTGAGGTGTACCTGGCGGAGTGAGTTGTGATACAATACCACACTCCTTTAAATAATCTTTAAATTCAGTGCTCAAGTATTCTCCTCCACGATCAGATCGTAAGATTTTAATACTTGCACCTCCGCCAATTTGCTGCTCTACTTCAGCCTTGTATTCTTTGAACTTTTCAAAAGAATCGGATTTATTCTTCATAAGATATACATATCCATATCTACTGAAATCATCAGTAAATGTTATGAAGTAGTAGTAGCCTCCTCTAGCCATCACACGCATTGGGCCACATACATCACTATGTATTAGCTCCAAACGTTCAGTGGCCCTTTGACCCTTACCAGTGAAAGGGGCTTTAGTCATTTTACCAAGCAAACAAGATTCGCATTCTTGGTATGATTCAAAATCAAACTTATCCAAATATCCATCCTTATGTAATTTGGATATGCGTTTCTCATTTATATGGCCTAGACGACAATGCCAGAGGTATGTTTGATTTGAGTCATTAACTTTAAGTCGTTTGTTTTCTATATTACAGACAGGATTATCTAAGTCAAGAACATATAAACCATTAAACAAACGCGCAACACCATAGGTTAAATCATTCAAAGCAAAAGAGCAACTGTTGTCCTTTATTGTAAACGAAAAACCTTTCTTGTCCAAACAAGAAACAGAAATAATGTTTCTGCGAATTGCAGGCACGTAATAACAATTCTCCAGTTCTAAAACTAGCCCAGAGGGCAAAGATAAATAATAGGTTCCTACAGCTAAAGCAGCAACTCTTGCTCCGTTACCAACTCGTAGGTCCATTTCTCCTTTAGCCAATGTCCTACTTCTCTGCATTTCCTGCACATTTATACAAATGTGAGAAGCACATCCGGTATCCAATACCCAAGATGTAGAAATAGACAGATTGACTTCTATAACATATATACCTGAATTAGAAGCTTGCTTAGCCCTCTTCTTCTTCAGATCCTCCAAGTAAACTGAACAGTTTCTCTTCCAGTGACCAGTTTTCTTACAGTAGTGACATTCACCCTTAGCGACCCCACCTTTAGGCTTTAAAGCCTGTTTAGGACCTGACTTTGGCTTGGGTGTAGAATCAGAACCTGTCTTCTTCTTACCCTTCCACTTGCCTTTCCCTTTGGCCTTACCTTTATTGCCCACCATCAGTATGGGAGCGGGTTCAGCCGTTTTCATGTTGGTCTCATATGTTCTCAACATAGCCAACAATTCAGTAGGTGTTTTGTCAAATTCATTCATATTGTAGTTCATAACAAACTGAGTGAATTTGTTGTTCAAAGAATTCAAGATTAGGTCAATACCAGTTTCCGGACCAATCGAGAAACCCAAAGTATCAAGATACTCAATGTAACCAATCATCTTCAGAACATGTGGGCCAACTGGTTCACTTGCCCCTTGTTTGCAGTTAAAGAGTGACTTGCTCGTGTTGAACCTTTCTTGACGAGTTTGGCTTGCAAACATGCTTTGCAAGTGCTCATTGATAGTATATGCATCCATATGCACATGTTGTCTTTGAAGCTCAGCACTCATAGTTGCCAACATAAGACATGCAACATCAGTTGCATCATTCTCATCCTTTGTGTGGGCCGCTCGTTCCTCAACAGTAGCGCCCTCAGGAAGGGGACCTGCCGGAGGAATATCAATGACATGAAGCTTGCGCTCCTGCCTGAGGACAATCCTCAAATTCCTCTGCCAGTCTAGGAAGTTGTTTCCTCCTGTCAGCTTATCCTTCTCAAGGACAGATCGTACGGATAGTGTGTTTGTGTTGTTTGTCATTATTCGGTATCTACAATGATAAAAGCACAAAATAAATATTAGATTGTCTGAGTTATTTATTATGTTCAAATGATTATGATACATTCATAATATATCTCCCACTATTTTTATCAAATCAATAGCCCTTACTATTAATTTGGAAAGTATATCCCATAATTCTTTCTAGTGAGCCAAGATCCATATTTCGTCATGTCTTAAGTCAACCACTGGAAGTCCTTAAGAATGATTATTTAGGTAGACAACATTTGTCAATTATATCATATATAATTCTTGGATAGTTTGGTGAGCAACGATTGATCTTATTTATCTAATAGATTTTTAACCAAACTCCATGCTTCTAAGTTCATAATTGTTGAATATAACCGTTTACTTTCACCTTATTATGACGACTCAGTTAAGTTTGACCCAATGATATAACGGCCGAATATAACCGTTTATATTCGTCGCATCTCACCACGATAGATAGGAGTCCCCTGCCACTGACAGTCTTTCCCCTAATCGATCTAGGATTCGATGAGTGTTCATTCATTGGAAAGCATCCGATTAAAACTTAATATTTTGTTAAGGGGTTTAGAAAATTTACGACGATCATGATCACATCATGAAGAGATCCTCAATTTTTCCTTGAACCAAATATTTCAAATTGACATCTTAAATTGTTCATTTCCCAGGTAGATGGAGGATACCAGTGGTCACACTTAAAACCCATCAGCCTTACGAATACGCATATCCGCTTTTGACAGAAAATCCCAGTTTTAGATATCAAAAATTCATATTTAATTCCGTGTTTTAAAATCCATATTTCATAAACACAAGAATCTCATGATCGTTCGTTTGTTAATTTTAAAATCTTAAATCGTTAAAGATTTTATCTTGTTTAGCATGGCAAGCATGGCATGGGTGACGTATCTAATACATACATACATCATTAATCTAATTAAAGCATGAATCTTCTACTCTACACATACATTCATACATCAATATGTAAAGTGCAGTATGTAAACGTGCTTGGTTATGGCCCTTTTCCTATGTGATCCTTTCGAGCTAATGAAAGGATCAAAGTCAATCTATGGTGGTAAAATATAAATACAATTACATGTCTTCATTCTTCTTGTATCCATGGGTGCTTGCTCCTCTTCTTGGATCATCCTTCAATCTTCAAGTACATTACATGGAATAATTGAATACAATCTATACTAATGTACTTACATAAGAAAACTCGAGTTACATTCGAGGTTAAACAATTACAAGAATGAAGAAAACGACATGCAAGTCGTATTTATAAAACCAAAACCAAAAACCATTAATCTAGGGGTCCAAAGGCCATAACCAGCACCATGCTCAAGTACACAACAAAAATAATGTGGGGGTCCGGGGGCGGCAGCCCCTGGGCGGGGGTTCGGGGGCGGCAGCCCCCGGCTAGGGTCGAGCTGACAGGTCAGCTCAAAATTTTTTTTATTTTCGAAGACCAGTCCTATTCAGAAATCATCAATTTCTGAATTACAGATCATATCTGTTGGCCTTTTTCCCCACTGCAATTTACACAGTTTCAGAAGCATGTATCATATACATACTTATCATATCCCAGTTAACAGATCATGTCCAACATAAATCTTTCCACCAGTTTGTATCATATACAAACTGACCCTCATGCAAAATATACAAATCGCAAACATGCATATAAATCAGTCATGACAAATCAGTCATGACAAATCATTAACATGCTAGTATCATCATCTATTTACTCATCATATGAATAACAATTCGAATATACATGGCAGTAGCATGGCAGTAGCATAGCAGAAGCATGGCAGTATCATGGCAGTCATCAAACAGGCATGGCAGTTTCATAACAGGCATGGCAGTAGCATAAGCAGTGGCATGGCAGTTATGACAAAGCAGTAGCATGGCATGGCAGTCACCAAAACAGGCATGTATGCATCAAATACATAAAACACGTAACCAAATCAGTCCCTTATACACGTAGCTCTGATGCCATTGTTGGGTTCCGAGGAATAAAACGCAGCGGATAAACGTAAATATAACGAAAAATTTCGGAACCCTAACGCAGGATCATGTATAAGATTGGACGGATTATGGTGATAATCGAATCATACCTATTACGATCTTGAATGTCACGAACTCAACGGAGATCCTTGCTATCACGACTTGTGTCTTCTTCTCGAAAACACCTCTATGGTATCCACACGAGCACCTTCAAGAGCGTCTCACGATCTTGATTACGGAGTGGATGTACTAGCAAACCTTTGATAATTCGAATTGTCTTCCTGCCTCTTTACTGCCTCTTCTAGGTTTTTTCTATCAAAACGTGTTCTGCCTCTTAACCCTACATTATCTATTTATAATGTTTGGTTAACAGGCCCATAGCAGCAAAACCTAACCCATGTAGGTCTAGGAAAATAATAAAACGAATTTTATTATTTAATTAATAACTAAGTCATACTTAATTATTATGGGCAGAAATACAATTCTAATTTGAATTTATATTATCTTAATTAATTAAGTCTCACTTAATTAATATAATAAAAATTCAAATAATTATCAATTAATTTAAATCTATAATTTAAATTAACTATTCCTCTAAGTGCTCTTTGCGTGTGACCCTATAGGCTATTATTTAATTGGCAATAATTTTATTCTCCAATAAAATTATAAACAATGAGCGGCATCTAGTAATACATCATTGCTACCCAATTAAACAATAATTAAATCGTGATTCGATAAAACCTTTCGTGATTAATGTTTCTGTGTAATATAATCCTTTTAACCATATATATTACAGATTAAACTCGAGGCATGTATTTAGTCATCCTCTTCAACATTTAATCCGGGTTTACTTGATCCATGAGTAGACTATGAAAACAAATCATTATTTGAGCACGGCCATGCATTTTATAGTCTCACTCAATCAAGAGGCCAATAATATCTCTCCTAATTATAGGAGGGTTAAATCCTTTATCTATCATTCATATTTCTCATACGACTCATGATATACCCGATGTCCACTTTTATCATTACCCGGTCAAAGGTAACTTTTAATGTAGTCAAAGTATATTAATCCTCGTATAAAAATATAATGATCTCAAGTCAGAGGATCATTACACCATTATCACTGTGAGTCTTTCTTATGACTTTATTAAACATGAAGAATCTCACTGTGGGTCTGTCCAGTACCATGTACTCCTGCATGTACCTATGTGTTGACTTTAGTATCCCCATACTTATAACCAATGAGATGTGGTTATCTATCAAACAACATACTAGTCTATTTATGTATTATTATTGTCCTATAAAAATAATACTCGACTAGGGACATTTAAGAATATGATATATTATATAATCTCAAGTTCAAGTCATGTACTAAACTATACAATGTGTATCATGATTCTAAGGACATTTATTATGCTAACAAATATATCGCAGTAATTAAAGTCATAATAAATATGTTTATTGAATAATCAATTGACATAAAGGTTTATCAAAATAAACATTGTATTGCCTCTAGGGCACCTACACCAACATAAAAGTCAATGAAGGTTAACTCCAAATTGAGTAGGATTTTGACCATGACCTATTGGGATCATTCCTAGATGTTTCCCAAAATTTCATAATTTTTTGAGCATATTTTGAAAAACGTCATTTTTTCTACGTATCGTTCGATATCGTATTTATTCGCTTAAATAATTTACTGAATGAGGCTAGCACGTTTTTCTAGGCACCCATATGGGTAAATACAACTGGGGGGATAACATTTTCAAGTTGTGTACCTTACCTTATCACATGCCAAGCCTTGTCCCCTTATTCAATAAATAAAAAATGCTTAATTTTGGCTTATAAATAAGACCTCACCCCCACTTCATTCCTCAAGCCTTCAAGTGACAAGTATATGCTGCATATTTCTCCTCCAAGAAGCTCTCAAGATTAGTAGATTTTAATCTCCAAGAGTTCTTGCCTTTTAAGCTTAGTTCTTTCATAGATCTTACCCCTTTCAAGCTTAAACACCCATATACTTGCACTTTAAACACACACACCATACAAGTCCCTTTAGGCCAACCAAAGACTATACATCTACTGACTTTAGGCTTGTCTAGTTTCCCCCAAAGCTATACCAAAAGTTCACTTTCCGGTGATTTTCCGGTGACTTTTTCCGGTAATTACTTTTTGTGTGTTTTGGCTTCGAAATTCACTTTTTCTCTTGATTTCTCTCTAGATCTCAAAGGTTACAAATTAATTTTTATATGTTAGTATACATATTAGGAAGATTATAAATAGATTTGTGCTGGCTTGGTTTGTTTGTTAGATCTATTATATAGTTAGCTTTGTCTACAATTTATATAGTTACGTGCTTTAATTGTTTGTTCTTTGTCTTCTATATAAATTGTAGTAACCATTGGAAGAGATTTCTTTTCATCTCTTGCTCTTCACAACCAAGTTTTTTATATCCTCGGTGTAGGCTTCCGGGATTAATAATGACTCTAAGTTACTTAAGTTCCAAATAGACACCGATTCGTATAAATCTAATAAAGAGGTATAAACAAAATGACTCCTTGTTGAATTTGTTAATTAAACTTGCTTCTATTCCAAGTTGAGACCTACTTGTATAAGTCTTGTTTAAAGACATAAACAAAAGGACTCCTTGCTGATAAGTTACAAGTTAAGTCATTTTATTTCCGAGTTGATATTCCATTCGTATAAGTCTAACTTATTAGACATAAACGAACTTCTCCTTGTTTGAAATAAATAAAGTATAAATCTCACTTAATTCTGAGTCGAAACCGATTTGTATAAGTCGAGGTACGACATAAACAAAAGGACTCCTTGTAGAACAATTAAGTGAAAGAAAATAACTAAAATTCCGAGATAAAAATACTCGTATAAATCTCACGTAGAGATATAAACGAAGCTTTCTCTCGTAGAATATTTGTCAAGTTTAAACTCACCTTAATTCCAAGTAGAGACCAATTTGTATAAGTCGAGGTACGACATAAACAAAAGGACTCCTTGTTGAATTATTCGTGAAAGAAACAAGCTTATATTCCTAGTTGTATTATTTTGTATAAATCTCATTTAGAGATATAAATAAAGTAAACTCGTAGAATATTTGTAAGTTTATTCTTTAACTTCGAACACCGAGTTAAGGGTTATTCGTACAATTCAAGGTAAGATATAAACGAACCTAACTTATTGAGTTCTTGAAGTTAAGCCAACTTTGATTCCGAGTTAGATACTATTCGTATAAATCGAGGTACGACATAAACGAAACATCTTCGTTGAATCTTAGTGGTATAGTCGGGTGTTCGTTTAAAGGCCATAGTTTAGTTGTTTTAATTTCCAAGGCCTTATAAACAACTCACTCTTAAAACGTTCTTGATCTTGTTCAAGTCATAATATATTTGGCTTAATTATTTTCAGCCTTATATATCCTATATTTACTTTAAGTGCTTGCATTCATACGCTTTACATAACGTTCTTTACTTTAGCATACACACTTAAATACTTGCATTCACGTATAAACACTATGTGTGGTTTGTCATTCTAACGAAGGGACTTACCCCGACTCACATTTATATATGATGTTGCTTCGGCTATATTATATATAACTGTTTGTTCTCGGCCTAGTACTGTAATATACTAGTCCACTAACTTCTTTTCTTAAATAGGGTTATTAAGTCGTAGTACTGGTTATCTAGATTTTGTTAGTGAGGTGAAGTGAAGTGAGGTGATCTTTGTTCTAAGACCCAAATCCTAGGCACACCATGAGGAAGAGGAAAGACCCAAGACCTTAAACCTAAGATCCAAGACCTACAAAGGGTTAGAGGAACATAGTTTACGCAGGGTTGTAATTTATTTTTCTTACTTGTATTTGAGGAGGTAACGGGAAGTTACGCTCCAAGATAAACTTGTAAGGGTTCTACTTAGATTGTGAGGAGGTAGCGGGGAATTACGCTCCAAGATTAGTCTAGTAGATTTTGCTATTATATTATGAGGGGTTAACCAGGAGTTAAGGTCCAAAAAAAATACATAGTGGTTGTAAAGGCTTCTCCGCCGCTATAAGGAGTGAATATTTTTATAGTAGGAAAATCTCGAGTTCAGGGAGGGACTCGGGGACCGGACTAGGGGTGAATGGAGCCGTTAGGGGATTGCGCCATCGCAAACCAAGATAAAAATCTTATGTGTTGTGCTCTATTTCTTTACTCTCTTTTAATTTCCATATTTGATTTACTAGTTGACTAGTAATATTTTTAAAAGAGAAGAGAAAATGTTAAAACGTCAAGCTCTAATTTTTAAAAGGGCATTAAACTATTCAACCCCCCTTCTAGATAATACCCCGTCCTTACGGACCTAACAGGTGGTATCAGAGCGGTGCTTTTGACTGTATTCCGTGGCCTTTTTCAGTACCTACGAACGCGACAAAAAGTTGATCTTTTACGGTGTATTTGAGTACCATTGATTGTGGTGAAGGTCTCTCGAGTTCGAGACCTCCTTTATTCGACAACACCAACTTTGCTATTTGGAAAACAAGATTTAGAATTTATGTTAAATCCCAAGGTGTCAAAGTGTGGATGGCTATCGAGGACAGTGTTGTTGTTCCGACTAAAATAGTTGACGATATTGTCATCGAAAAGAAAGTTAGTGAATACACCCCCAAAGAAGAATAATTAATGAATATAGCCGCTAAAGCGGAAATGGTCTTAACCAGTGCAATTGTAGAAAAATAGTACAAACGAGTTAATAACTGCAAGTTAGCACAAGAAATGTGGAACAAATTGGTTATTACCTACGAGAGAACTATGGATATTAAAGACTCTCGAATGGATACTCTTATCCAAGAATTTAAGAACTTTAAACTCCTCGAGGGTGAAACTATCATTGATATGGAAACGAGATTTACTAGGATTATTGATGAACTTGCACAACTCGGAAAAACTTATTCGATTAATGAGAAAAATCGAAGGGTGTTAAAAGCTTTGCCTCCGAGTTGGAAAGATAAAGTTACCACTATAAAAGAAATGCATAATGTAAATGCATATACCATCGATAGTTTATTCGGCAACCTTCGTGCTTACGAAGAAGACAATGCTCCAGATAAACCTCTTTCTAAAACTGAAGTGAAAAGAAAAAGTATGGCTTTAAAAGCAATACTTATCGATGAAGATGAAAATGACGACAACTTAAACGAAGAATTAGAAAATCTCGACGAGCAAGAAATTTTTTTACTAACGAGACAACTCGGTCGCGTTTTACAAAGCAAAGCTCAAAAATACGGAAAAGGCTTTCTTAAATATGGTAACCAACAACGAGTTTTCAACTCTAAGGGTAGACCAAATTATAAGAACAATTTCCCTAGCACGAGCTATGCTAAAGGCAAAGGTGTACAATAACAAATAAATAATGCCTATAATAATAACTCAAAATTTACGAGTAATTATACACCTAAGCCTAAACAGGCAAATCCCGAAGAAAATGAGAATGTTTGTTTCAAATGTAAACAACCTGGTCGCTTCAAAAGGGAATGTCAAAATTTGTCCAAAGAACAAATCCTTGTTGCGAAAAGTGTATGGGACTTAAGCGAGGATGAGGAAACTCCGGAGAAAAATGAAGAAATTGTTAACCTCTGCTTAATGGCAATCGGAGACGAAGCCGCTTCTATGGAAGCCTCCACTTCTCTACAAGAGGTAGTATCTACAACAATTTCAATTTCATCATGTAGTAGTAATGATATTAAATTGTCGAAAATTGATCATTATGTCATGGATATTTATGATCTTAAAAATTTAGTTAAAGATTTGAAAATTGGTTATGATGAGTTAAGCCGAAACTATACCAAGACCAAATCCGAAAAAGTAAAATATGAGGATTTGTGTCTTCAACTTCAAACAGAGGTCACTAGTTTGACTGACGTACATGTCAAAGACATGGAGTACCTTACTAATATTCTCTCTCAAAATGAAAGCTTGAAAATTGAGACGAATAGAAAGGATGACCAAATTCATACTCTTGAAGTCGAAAATATGTCTCTGATTATGCAAGCTGAAGAGATTAAGAATGACAAGATTTTTTTCAATGAACATAATCATGAGCTCCATATTGAGCTATTAAATTTGAAAATTCAAAATGAATCCTTGATTCAAGAGAATTTGACACGATGCGAATGTATAAAAGACCTCGAACAATCCCTCATGGGAGATGTAGAGGAAAAGCTTCATCAAGCCTTAATAGAACAAAATCTTGACTACCAAATGCAACTAACCGAAAAAGATAGAAAATTTACTAAACTTAAAAGAAAATTTGATGTCGAAGAAAATGTTGTCAAAAGCTGATTTCGGATCTAGAAACGATGAATTTGAAAAGTCAACTGCTTAAAGATGAAAACCAAAAGCTCGTTTCTCAAATTATGGATAAAGAGATCTTCTTTACTAACAAGATTAATATAGTGGTTAAAGAAAAAGAAGATCTTGAGCCCACTTTGAAACAATTCACTAAGGGTAGTGCCATTTTAGAAAGAATGGTATTTGGCACTCGGGAATCATTTAATTGTGAAAGATTGAGTTATGAAAATAATGGTCCCCCTAAAAAGGAAGAACATAAACCTAGACCTCCGATTAGTACTACACCTAAGTCACCTACACCTAAATGTATATATTACAATGTAAGTGGACATATTCGTTTATATTGTGAAGCTAAAGAAGGTGAACTTAAGGGAAAATACAAATGGTTTCCTAAAGGATCAATTTCTAAAATGGAAAGAACAAGAAATTATCTCAAAAGAGAAATGATCCTAAAGTGAATGTTCAAAATCAGCCTAGGTTTTGGTATCATCAAGAACCAATAATCTATGGACCAAGGAACATAAAAAATGTTCATCCTAGCTCTAGTTCAACTAGAAGGGATATTGTTCCTCAAAATGGAACTAGGACTCAAAATCCAAACTACCATGGTTAATCTCATAATTTAAATGCTAACATGCCTAGAACTGTGAATTATCATGCTAGATCAAGTCATCATGTTAATATAAGTCACAATGCCTATTCTAGTACTTCAAATGATCATGTTAGACATAATAATGTTAATTACAGTGCCAATGATAATTCTAGAAATCTGATTATTACCATATTCCCACATAGTAAGACTCAGAATCATGCTAACTATAACAAATATACTCCTAGAAAAAATCTCTATCATATCTCTGCTAGGAATGAAACATCTAGAAGATTATATGATGATGTGCAATATTTTCCTATGCCTAGATTTGTTAATGCTAGTTCATACATGCCTTATGATGTACTAATCCAAGGACCCTTAAAACAAAAGGGGTACCAAAATGATTAACTAATTTGTTTTGTAGATATGCCTTACTTCTAAGAAAGACGTGTGGCACCTTGATAGTGGATGTTACTGACATATGACCGGTAATAAGTCATTGGTGAACAACATTAGAAATATATGTAGCTGCTGGGAGTGTAACCTTTGGAGATAGCAGTAAAGGCAACATCATTGGTATTGGGGATATCAGAAATGAACGTTTCAAAATAATAAACGTGCAATTAGTCACCGGACTAAAGTACAATTTATTATCCATAAGTCAACTATGTGATAATGGTTGCAAAGTAGTCTTCCGATCATCACATTGTTCTATTTACGATGCAGACGGAAGACTAGCTCTAAACTGTTCACGTGATAAAAATGTCTATACGTGTGACATTACTAAATATGATAATATATGTTTGGTTTCTATTAATGAGGATCCATGGGTATGGTATCGAAGGTTGGGCCATATTAACATGAAACTCATTAAAACTATATGTTTGAAGGAACATGTACGTGGATTACCGAAACTCAATTTCGTTAAAAATCATATATGTGAAGCTTGTGAAATTGGCAAACAAATTCGAGCATCTCATAAAGCCAAATTCATGGTGTCAACTTTTAGACCACTTGAGCTATTACATATGGATCTTATTGGACCAGTCCCAGTACAAAGTCTTGGAGGAAGTCAATACACCCTCATGGTAGTTTGTGATTACTCTCGGTATACATGGACTGAGTTTCTAAAGTCAAAGAGTGATGCATTTGAATCATTTGTTGCTCTTTGCAAACGCATACAAAATCAACAAAATGAATCGATCATCTATAATAGGATTGATCATGGAAAGGAGTTTGAAAACTCTAAATTTGTTGAATTTTGTGAAGCGTATGGTATTACTCACAACTTTTCTACTCCTTATACACCGCAGTCAAATGGGGTAGTTGAAAGGAAAAATAAAACATTGAAATAAATGGCAAATACTATGCTTAATTAATATCGTTGACCAAAATATTTTTAGGCCGAAGCTATGTCTACTGCATGCCATGTTCTTAATAGAGTATTACTACGACCTATCAAAATGAAAAGTCCATACGAGCTTTATTTTGGTAAAACTACTAAGCTTGGTTACTTCAAAGTTTTTAGAAGTAAATGCTATATCATGAATACCAAAGATTATTTAACGAAATTTGACCCAAAATTTGGAGAGGATATTTTTCTAGGATATTCTTTGAATAACAAAGCTTATCGAGTATTTAATCTTAATACTTTGGTTGTGGAAGAATCAATGAATGTTGCATTCGATGAATCTAAACCAAACTCAAAGGTTAAATATTTGATAGAAGAGGAACCAGATTCAAATGATCATATTCCAAGTGATGTTGAAAATGTTATTCGACAAATTGGAAATATGAATCTTGGACCTACAATCCCAAAGAATCCTCTTGAAAAAGATGAGGACGAACTTGAATTGCCTATGAAAATACCATTGCTTAAAGATCATCCGATAGACTATGTCTTGGGGGATTTAACTAAAGATGTTCAAACTCGTGCTCAAATTCAAAACATTGTGAGTCATATGGCCTTTCTATCACAAATAGAACCCAAAACCTCAAAGGAAGCTTTATTGGATGAGGATTGGATTTTTGCTATGTAAGAAGAATTAAACTAATTATCTCATAATAAAGTTTGGGAACTAGTTCCATAACCCCCTGATACTTCTATTATTAGAATAAATGGGTCTTTCGTAACAAGATAGATGAAAGTGGAACAATGATAAGAAATAAAGCACAATTGGTTGCTCAAGACTATACTCAAATGAAAGGAATAGATTTTGATGAAGCATATGCTCCCGTGGCTCGAATTGAATCAATTCGAATGTTCTTATCCTTCGCTTGTCATAGAGGTTTCAAAGTCTATCAAATGGATGTTAAATATGCTTTTCTTAATGGTGTGTTAGAAGATGAAGTATAAGTCAGACAACCACCTGGATTTGAAGATCATTTACATCCTCAGTATATGTACAAATTGCACAAAGCCTTATACGGGTTAAAGCAAGCTCCTAGAGCTTGGTATGAGAGGTTAAACAAATTCCTTATTGAAAATGGTTTCAAAATAGGAGTTGTTAATACCACTCTCTTTACGAAGTATGAAAATGAAGACATCTTACTCGTTCAAATTTATGTAGATGATATTATCTTTGGTTCTACCAAGGAATTTCTATGTAAAGGATTCTCATATATTATGAGTAAAGAATTTGAAATGAGCATGATGGGGGATTTAAATTTCTTTTTAGGACTGCAAATTAAGCAATCCGATGAAGGCATTCATATTTCACAATCGAAATATTTCAAGGAAATGCTTAAGAAATTTGAGATGGAAAATTGTAAGACCATGAGTACCCCTATGTCACCTGCATTAAAGATGACTGAAGATTCCAGTGGTATTTCTGTGGATATAAAGAAATATCAAGGAATGATTGGAAGTCTTCTTTATATTACTGCAAGTAGGCTTAACATACAGTTTATCGTATGTAAGTGTGTCCGCTTTCAAGTTAACTCTAAGGAATCTCACGTGACTGCTATACAGCGGATATTCAGATACCTTTAGGGAACCACTGATATTGGTCTATGGTATCCAAAAAGACAACCATTTGACTTAGTGTACTTTTCTGATTCAGATTATGCCGGACACCTAATTAACAGAAAAAGCACAAGCGGTACTTGTCAATTTCTTGGTGGATGCTTGGTTTCTTGGTTTTCTAAGAAACAAAATTTTGTGTCTATATCCACTATAGAAGCTGAATATATAGCAGCTGCAAAATGTTGTGCTCAAATCCTTTGGATGAAGCAAACACTAGCTGACTATACTTTGAAATTTGATGCAATATCAATTCAGTGTGATAATATAAGTGCAATAAATTTGAGTAAAAATTCTGTGTTGCACTCATTGTCGAAACACATAGATATTCGACATCATTTTCTGAGAGATTATGTCTCAAAAGGCAATATTAAAATGGTATATATAGATACTGAACATAATATTGCGGATATCTTTATGAAACTTTGAGCTCTGAAAGATTCAATAAACTCCGTCTGGAGTTAGGAATGCTAGTGTGCCCAAAGTAAAGACACTGAGTGTCTCTAATTTTATTGAATTAATTTTCAGTGAAATTTTCTCCGCTTGTAATTAAGATTCTTATTTGACCGGATTTCTATATGGAATTCAGATTTGTCAATAATTGGTTTAGTTATAAGTTGTTCAAGCTTTATTGTTAAATTAAGCTCAATAAAATAATATTAATTAACATAGTTATTGATTGGTCTTGGAATACTTCGTATTTCAAAATTCGGGAAAATAGTATGTGTTAATTAATATGTCCCAAAAATATTTTATAATGATTAATGAGAATTTAGAAATAAATTTCTCAATTAAGAAAATATTTTTCTGATGAAATATCATTTTATAAAATTTAATTACATTGTCTTTTATAATTAAAATAGTAAAATAACACTACAAGGAAAATTGAATCAGACAACGGTTTTTGTCCGTTGTCTGAAACCCTGTTTACCCATTGAGTATTGAGGCACCGTCTGATATGCACCTCATACAACGGTACACTAACTGTTGTCCAACAGATTGGTAGACAATGCCCCATGTTATGGAAACCGTTGTATAACACCTAGAAGCAACAACATGAAGTTTAAAAACCCATGTGTGAAATTAATTCAGTCAAGTGGTTCTTGGATGAAGACAATGGTTCTTTAAATAGAACGAGTTGTTTTACCTAGTTTTACACAACTATTTTGCTAATTAATACTATTGTTACAAAGTTGAGTCCACAAGTATTTTTAGAAATAAATACAACACATAAGGGCCTTTCTCACAATTATTTCTTATTCCAAGAACTGTTGTTGTAGTTCTCTATAGACAACCATTCTGTTTCTTTTAATGCATTGTATTTATTTGATTTACACAACTAGGACAAGATGAAATATTTTATAGTGTGTGTTGTGTTTCTCTATATTAGACAATAGTTTATGTACACAAAAAATGATTTTTAAATAATGCTCCCAACCAAATAATGAATCAATAAATTTATCAATACACAAATTTCTAATTGATCTACAATTTATATGTAAAAATTGCATGCATAACAATCTCATATCTCTATAACAATTTCCATGTCCTTGGAATTTGCAACATGTAACTCCAGCAATTCTTCTTTGGCATGCCACTCCATACACTTCACCAATGCTGAAAAGTTCAACAACATTACCATCAACACATGTTTAAAACATTAAAATAGATAATAGACATAGATAAAAACATATTTAGATGGATCTTGTCGCAAGTGTATTTCACGAAAATTATAATATATGGATTCATTATGATCAAGTATGTGTGGGTGAATACCTCTGGAACTGCAGCTAAAATAAGAACTCTAACTTTTAGAAGAAATATGTTTGCATCTTGAATTTTAGCTTCACGTGAATATAAAGCTTCTTGTAATACCAGCAGCTGTTCCACTGCACTTGACAATTGGGGAGCTATAATGTTGAAAGCTTACATAGGTTTCCCATAGTTGGCGTACCTATTACAACCCATTATAATTGCAACAGATATTAATTAAGACACACGACAATACATACTTTATTCATCCCCTGCAAACTATAAAAGATGATTCAGTATTCCACCAAGGCAATTGAAGTATACTAACCACACAACTACAATACTATTTTTATCATTAATAAATCCACATATTTACAATAAAAATTATTTCTTCATCCATACAACTATACAAGTATGTCTGTTACAAGAAAGTGGTGGCTATATAATGGAGTTAAATGAAGCTTATACATTAAGCCCATCATCACTATAATATGACTACATGCAGTCACTACTTCACTGCATCCGCATTGCTTGTACATGTGTAAAATATACATAAACATGAAGACTAAACCACATTTTAAATAAATACGTTTGAATTCTTTTGCCAACATATAATTGAAAATGGAAACGAGATTTACTAAAAAATTTCCCAAGTATGAGATAAGTGACCAACAACATAAATACAGTTGATTGAATTCACATAATATAACACTACATAAGCAAAATTCAAATTCAATTAATTATCCAGCAAAGCACCATACCATTTACTGAATCATACAGGGTCCTAGATGACTGATTGACACCTTCATTCCAAACCGCTGGAAACCTGTACACTTCATGGATGCCTCAGATTTTGATCCATTATTGTTATAAACAAAATCTAAATATAAGACCATGACATGAACATATATCATAACACACACACACTACCTAATATACTACCATAATTAACTCCAGAAACTGTAGTAATTCACTCACCCATTTCATTTCGATCAAATCACATTATGTGAAAGTGAGAGTTTTTTTGTGGTAGCACTGTATATGTCCTCAAATGAGAGCATAAGGGGATGCACAACTCCTCTCATTTCCTCTGTCTTTGTCCCCTACTGCTACCACCCCCACTTGATAATCAACAAGACACTTGTCAACAATTATATTCAACAAACATGACCTCACAAACCCCCAAATAAGTAAGATAGAGTTAATAACATAACAACCCACAATAATATTGTCACATAACTCACCAAATGGGCTCCCACCACTAAAGAGGCTGTCACCACTAAAGAAAGATTGGAGTACGTCGAATGAGCCAACATTAACTTAAATAAAATCCCAAATCAAGATAATGGACATAAATAATTGTATAAATAATTTAAACAAAACTACAAACGGAAATCACATAATTGAAATCGTGTTTTACCTTAAAATCGAAACCCAAACTGAACAAACTACAAAAACCGAACAAGTAGTAATTCAAATGCCTGAAATCAAAGAGAAAAAAATATTATTTGAAATGAAATCGAAGAGAACATAAACTAAGAAATCAATTGAATATAAAATGAAGAAACCTTAATTAATCGATTGAGAAGCCCTAATTTGAAGATGTCTCAAACCAAAGTCTCAGATGGAAGTCTTAAATCAATAAATTTAAGTTATATAACCCTTGCAAATTACTTATATAATCAAACATAAACTCAAAATACAATTCCACGCCTTCATAAATCTCAACACCACCAAACATAAAAAAATAAAAAATCATCAAAATAACATATACCCACAATACATACATAATTTACAGTAATAGTGCATAATTAATGAGGAGAAAATAATACTACCATGGCAGTGAGAGTAGATGAGCCATACATCAAAGAAACAGTCTTGACCCATGATTTCCCAGCGAGAATCCCAGCGAGAATCCCATAAAGAGCAGCAATGGAAAGTGGCCATTGAAACAAAAGCTCAAGCCAAACAATCCCTACAAAGAAATGGGGTTTCTCGGCAAACAAATAATCATCATATTCTTGTGTGTACCAGTTCTTGATATTGACAAGAACATCTGGGTATAGATCCCGAGAAAGACACGTTTATGAATCAAGAATAGGAGCAGCCACCACGATTATCAAGAAAAATAGGAACAATATTGCATCTATAAGCCTTAAATCAGATGGTAAAAACCAATTGAATTTGAGAGAGCTTATGAACTGGGTGGAGCGAGAAATTGAAATGAGAGGGCGGCTGTGAAAGAGGAATGAGCGAGATATTTATTATGTGTTTGTGGTTGAGAAATGGATGGGAAATAAAAATTTGGTAAAGCGGGGAAACGAATTATTGGTGTAAGCGGGAGTTGGAGTACCGAACGATTAAAAGGGGTTAAGATATTTGGGTAAAATGATTAATTTATCTTAAAATAAGTGTTGATTTTACAAGGTTTATATTAAAAAATTATACAAATATAATTTATTAATTTTTAAACATTTTTATACATCACTAAAATAACTAGATATTATCATCCGCATATTGGATCGTTAAAAAAAGAATTTTAAAAATATTATAATATTAATTAAATTTGAATAATGCCTTGTAATTTTTAATAAATTCAAATATAAGCAAAAGAATAATAATATTGTTAACTAAACCGATTACAAAAAAATTTCAAATTTAGTTATAATAATACAATATAAATATTTCTTTTTTTAGTGTTATGTGATACTATTTTTATGATAATGATATGGTTATTTTATAACATAAATATATTTGTTACAAAATTATTAAAAATTAAAATTAAAATTAAAAGATAGAAATATATTTATATAAAATATACGTAATATTATAATTTCAAAAATTAGAAAAACATAATTGGTTAATTCACAAATTAGAAAAAGGTTTATTGGGTTTTTTGGCATTTAGCTCTTTGATTTATATGATGAGTCACAATTTTAAACAAATTAATAGGTTAAGTAATGGTTAAATTGAGATATTTTAATATTTGGTACAAATACATTAATTATATTATATATAAAATATTTAATATAAGTATATAAATTTAGGATATAATTTAAATATAATATTAGAAAAAGGTTTAATGAAGCGAACTACAAAAAAATCTCAATTTTGGTTATAAATTTATAGTATAAATATTTTTATTTTTAGTGTTATATATTTTTAATTTAATAATGAGCTAATTATAGTATAATAAAAAACCCTCAATGTGTACCTCCTAACTTTTAAACATAAAAACAAACTCATAACTCTTGTTTGAACCAAAAAAACTATATACTTATATTACAAGCAAACTATATATATTTGTACATATATGTAATATAAATATATCATTATGATTTTTTTTGTAAAATAAAAATATAAATTATATATTCATTTTAATTATATATAACAAACATGAACTATTTATATACATACTAATATAATAATAAAAGTTTAGTTAATTATGTTTATTTTATTTTTTTATTATATTATTTAATCATAATTTAATTCGTTTTACTTTTATGAATTTGGTTTTTTTTAAGGTACTGACTTGGAAAAATATATTTATATTATGTATATGTACAAATAAAAGTTATTAGTATGCTTTCTTGTTTAAAAGTTAGGGATGTAAGGATTAAGGATTTTTATAAAACAATAATTAGCTCTATATTAAATTAAAAATATTTTTTTCTATGATCCAACCGTACGGATATTAAGATCTTTTGGTTTCAGTTATATATAAAAAAACTAAAATTTTTAAAATCTATTTTATGTGTTTTTTAAGTTAACTAATAAAATGTGTTTAAAAACATTTTTCGTCTTATTATGAAAAGATAATTTTTGTCATCTTCTGTAAAACAGACAACGGTTTTCACAAAAATTGTGTTGTATGAGTCAAAATAAGACAACGGTTTTCTACATGAAACGGTTGTAAAATAAATATTGTATAAAATAAGGTGACACAACACTTTGAGAAAAATTAGTTGTATGAAATTCATAAAGACAACAGTTTTGTATGTAAAAATCGTTGTATATTTTCTTATGTTTTTAAATCCTTAAAAAGATTTTTTTTTATGAATTTTGGTTTTTTTTAAGCTATAACTTAGAAAAATATATTTAATTATGTAGATGTACAAATATATGTTTATATATATATATATATATATATTGTTAGTAATTAGTAGATATTTTAATGGTTCGAATAAGAGTTATTAGTATGTTTTCTTCTTTAAAAGTTAGGATATAAGTATTATGAATTTTATTAAACTATAATTACTTCCATATTAAATTAAAAATATTTTTTTGATGATCCAACCGTACGGATGTTAAGATCTTTTGGTTTCAGTTATGTATAACAAAAAATAAAATTTTTAAAATTTATTTTGTGTTATTTTTAACTAAACTAATAAAATATGTTTAAAAATATTTTTTGTCTTATTATGAAAATGTAATTTTTGTCATCTTCTGTGAAACAGACAACGGTTTTCTTAGAAATTGTGTTGTATGAGTTAAACGAAGGCAATGGTTGTCTACATAATACCATTGTAAAATAAACTGTTGTTTAGAGATCTTGATTTACACAACACAATATTGAAAAAGTATTATCTTACACAACACAACACAACACAATATTGTACTGTTGTGTGAAAACGTCTTATATAATGCCTCACAATAAACACTTGTCTGATATCAACAACGGTTTCTCATAGAATTGTCTGAAGTCTATTCAAATAACAGTTTTATTAAACTGTTGTATGAAGCTATTGCTTTGCACATTACGACATATAAAAAGTGTTGTGTGATTGAGTTTTTTAGGTAACGAGTTTAAAACTATTGTATAACACATGAACCAGACTACAGTTTTTCAGGGAAAAAAATAAACCATTGTATGTTAATTCTGAACAACACTTTTTTCACTGAGCGTTGTCTGATCGGTGTTGTCTCAAACTGTTTTTCTTGTAGTGTAAGTTTATTATTAGACATATAATTTTATATACCTTAATTACAATTTTTATGTAATTAAAATATAAAATTTATGTAAAATTAAAATTGTGCTAATATAATTTTATATTATATAAAAAGAAAATCTTAATTCAATTATTCGGGGTTAATCTCAGCTGTTGATCAGCTAGGGATTTAATCAGGATCGTTGCTTTGGAAAATATAAATAGAAAATTAAAATTTTCTATTTCCATTTCTAATCAGTTGCACAATACTCCTTTTCCCAATTCCTGAGTATCGAAACCCTAGATCTTTAAACTCAAATTTCCTCTATTTGATGAATTACTCACAAAAATTGATGATGTATTCTCGTTCTACTCTTCAAAATCTTTCGACTCATATCATCTAATATAATTAAAAATGTTGTTTTTCTTTGATCTAAAATACATAGTTTTACATAAGGCAGGGTAAAAAAAAATTTGATTGATTGATATCTCTTTGCATATTTTTTCCTTACATCTGTTGCTCCTTGTCATTTCTCTGTGTCTCATGCCTATTTGGTGGGATGATAGGTGTAGGTTGCTTGTGCTATAGTGTATGTAATACTAGTTATATTTATTTAATTGAGTTTTATCAAAACTCATGATTTGATAGGGCACATTCTATGGACATTAAAACTACTCAATTATGGACTGCTTGGATTTACTTGATAAATCCCTAATCTGATCCCAGGTTGACTAGTCACCCATAGGAATTTTTTTATATATTTATGAAGTAGTAGTGCTACTGGTTGTCTTGAATTTTTATGATGATTTATTTCATTTGACTGCATATCCATAAGCTGCCTACTTCCTTTTCTTAGTTATCTCTTTATTATTCATGGAAACAAGATTTAATTAGTCATACATAACTTCTTTTGGCATGACTGTTACATAATTGTGTTCTTGATTACATGCCTATATGTGTATAGTAATATAATTAGGTGATGTCATGATCTAATTCTCTATTTTGACTAGTTTCAAACTCAGAATTTTTTTTCCTGAAACTAATGCATGTTATTTTTTGTTGTCTTCTACATGTTAAATGTTATATATGGTTATTAATTGGTATGAGACAAATTGAATTGTCAGTTATTAACTAAAGCATGCTAAATCAAGAAAAATAAATGCTATTTGCCTAGATGACTACTTTAGTCTTATTAATATATAACAAATGTGTTGTATGCTGTATTTTTCCTTTTGATAGTACAAGCATGACTGCTAGGGATTTGTAGTTGTTGATAAGGAGGCCTACCGATCATTAAATGAGTATGGTAACAATTGTCCTTTCTTGTGTACTATGTTACTGTTCAGTGTACTATGTTTGTCAGCCTTTCTGCTACTTGCCCCCTGTACTTGACTGCACTTAGTTGATCTAAATGCTTTATGTCATATTCTCTGCAGAAAATCAGTTTTAAAATATACACTCTGATTCATGTTCCCAGTCTTTCACTTATCTGTCACTATTCACTGCCTTGATTGGTAATTGTTGTAGAGCTATAATTGAATTAATTGATTTTATTTTTAGAACTAGTTAGTGTAAGTATATTTTGCCATTGTATCTGTAAAATGATTTAATGTCAACTGCTACTTGCCTAAACTCAGTTCTGCAACAGTTATAGCATGCCTACTATATTTCATGTGTAGTCTATGATCTAAAATCTGTAGTCTCTTGTTCTCTGAGAATTTATATGTTTGAATTTTTCTTGTGCAAATAAGATATAGACTAGACTAACTGTTGCTTGCCTGATTTATGTGCTGCATAAGTTGTGTTAGAAATCTACATGTAATTTGATGATAACCTTAATCTTAGAATCATAGAAATTTTAGTTGATGTAACTGATCAATTGATATGAAAGTTATAAATATCAATTGATCAGGAAACCATTAATCAATTGAAGTGTTTATATGAATCAACTGATAATTTGGATTGTAGCATAGGTGTACTTAGTCTATTTCAATCGATAAGGTGTAAGTCAATTGATACTACTCTCATCAATTAATGTTAGAGTCGATTGATATAGATCATCAACTGATGTGTAATTTAGACTGTCAAATTGTAATTATTTGAAGACAGGAAATTATACAAGTGAAGGATGATCAGTTGATATTGAAGCATCGATGGATAAGAGATCAATCGAAGAAACCAAGTCAAGTATTGAAGACCATCAACTGATGTGAAGACTCATCGATTGATATATCGATTGATAACATCTATCAATCGATAAGTCACTATTTATCAATCGATGGATATATAGATCAATCGAAGAAGAACATTAGTTGTGGATTAAAGGAAGGATCAATTGATATGCTTAACAGCAAATTATCAATTGATCGAGACAACACAGAAAGACTATATGTTGAAAAGCCAAAGGACAAAAGCACATCTATGGAAGATAGTCTATGATGACTGTGAAGACTCCATCTGAAGCTGTCTTTCAAACCTTTTTCTAAAATGAAAAAAGATAAAAGGGAAGATAGGTAGAAACAATCTCAAAAATAGGAATTGTAAAAACACACTTGTAGTATATAAACAAGTGTGGTAGCATTGTTAGAAAATGTACAAGTTAGACAATATTTCTTGAATTAACTGTTCAGCCTAAGAGCACTTTGTAAGAACAGTTGATTTATTTTCTAACCTTGTAAAAACGAAGCTAGGTTTCTTTTAACCTAGGAACATTGAGCAAAAATATACACTGATGGAAAAACCAATCCATCAGTAATTTTAAAATCTCTTTTTTAAATTTATTTTCAGTTTTAATTTGTTTAAACATATTCTTTCAAACTCTCAAACATCAAGAAAAAATATTAAAATAAAAAAAAGTTTTAATATTTATATTCAACCCCCCTTCTACAAATATTAGCATTGTTCTGGGAAATAACAATTGGTATCAGAGCGAATGAGTCATTAATACTTCTGGGCAGAAGCAATTAATACTGCTTTCTACATTCAAAATATTTCCATGGTCAACCAACTTCAAGGCAAAACACCATATCAGTTAATGAAGAAAGACAAGAAGCCAACAGTTAATTTCCTTCATGTCTTTGGCTGCAAAAGCTTTGTACTGAGGAATCAAGGTGAAAATCTGGGAAAATTTGAAGCCAAGGCTGATGAAGCTATATTTGTTGGATATGGAATAATAACCAAAGCTTACAGAGTCTACAATCTTAGATTGCACATTGTTATGGAATTTATGCATGTAGTCTTTGATGACAAGAAGATTCAATGGTTGTTTGATGAAGGATTTCATGACCTATTACACTTTGAAAATGAATTTACAAGCAATAGTGAAGATAGTGATGATGATGTGGAAATTTCAAGAAATCAAGAACCTAGAATATCCCCATCAATTGATATCAATACCTCAACAGATAACTTATCAGTTGACAATCATCAATCGACTGATAATACATCAATTGATTATTGGAGATGCAAATGATGGTCTTAAAACTAGAAGTGCAACTCAAAATGAATGCTTGTATAGTAGCTTCATATCTCAAGAAGTACCAAAAAGGATTGAAGAAGCCTTGAATGATCTTGATTAGATAATTGTTATGCAAGAAGAGTTGAATCAGTTTGAAAGAAACAAGGTATGGAAGTTGGTGCCCAAACCAAAGAACAAGTCTGTTATTGGTACAAAATGGGTGTTCAGAAACAAAATGGATGAATATGGTACAGTGATAAGGAACAAAGCAAGATTAGTGGCAAAGGGCTACTCTCAAGAAGAAGGCATAGATTTTGATGAAACATTTGCACCTGTTGCAAGGTTGGAAGCAATCAGAATCTTTCTAGCATATGTTGTTCATGCAAATTTTAAGGTGTATTAGATGGATGTGAAAAGTGCTTTTCTCAATGGAGAACTAGAAGAAGAAGTTTATGTAGAACAACCTCCTGGTTTCATTGATCCTGTTCATCCTGGATTTGTATACTATCTTCTCAAGGCACTTTATGGATTGAAACAAACATCTTGAGCCTGGTATGACACATTATCTAAATTCTTGATTGAGAATCACTTCATATGAGGTACTGTTGATAAAACTATCTTTCATAGAAATGTTAGTGGCTCTATGATTCTTGTTCAAATCTATGTAGATGACATTATTTTTGGCTCAACTAATGAGAAATTTTGTCAAAAGTTTGCTAAGTTGATGCATAGTAAATATGAAATGAGTATGATGAGAGAACTTACATATATTCTTGGTTTGCAAGTCAAACAAGTCAAAGATGGTATTTTCATAAATCAAAGAAAATATATTTCAAATTTATTAAAGAGATTTGATTTAAATGAATTTTCTTCTGGAAAAACTCCTATGGCCACTGCAACTAAACCTGAAATGAATACTAAGGAAGCTAAAGTGGACATTTCAAGTTATAGAGGCATGATTGTCTCATTAATTTATTTAACTGCAAGTAGGCCAGACGTAATGTTTGCTACATGTCTTTGTGCTAGATTTCAGGTTGATCCTAGAGAATCTCATTTGATTTCAATAAAAAGAATATTCAGATATCTCAAAGGAACTCCAAATCTTGGAATTTGGTACCCTAGAGGTTCTGGATTTGATCTAATTAGTTATTCAAATGCAGACTATACAGGTTGCAGAATTGACAAAAAAAGTAATACAGGCACCTGTCAATTTTTAGGGAATAAGCTTGTATCATGGTTTAGCAAGAAACAAAATTCAATGTCTACATCCACTGCAGAAGCTGAATACATTGCAGTTGGAAGTTGCTGTGCATAAATTTTATGGATGAGGAATCAACTATTTGAATATGGGTTCAACATGAACAAAATTCCTATTTTATGTGACAACACAAGTGCCATTGTAATAATAGAAAATCATGTGCAACATTCCAAAACCAAGTACATTGACATAAGGTATCACTTCATTAGGGAACATGTATTGAATGGTACAGTTGAATTACATTTTTTCCCTAGTGAAAGACAACTTGCAGACATTTTTACCAAACCATTAGATGAATCTACTTTCAATAGATTGGTCTGTGATTTAGGTATGATTAACTATATTTAATCTATTAAATGTCTGACAAGTTATGTATTTATATTAATTTTAGTCATTAAATATGTTAATCTATTGATTCTTTCATAATCAATTGATAAACATTTTACATATCAATGGATATTTACAGCTATCGACAGATAAATATATCAATTGATGATATATTTACTTATCGATGGATATTTGCAGCTATCGACATATAAATATATTAATTGATGATATATTTATTTATCGATGGATAAGAGTACCTGTCGATGGATAAGTTAATTACCAATCGATGACCTGGAATTTAAAGGGGTCCATGTCATCAATCAACCTGTACAAAATGATTACTTATTCTATCAATTGATTAATACATACATTGATGTATGTATAACAGTCGATTGCCAAAAATGGTAATTTCTGCTTTTCATTTTTCTTCCAATGGTCGATTAAGTTCGATTTTGAGTAAGAAATTGATTGGGAACTCAGTAAATATAAATAGTGAGATTAAAATAACTTTTAATTCTTACTTGCAATTTTACTAACGATTTCTCTATCTCTTTCTCTTTCTCAATATTCGAACTCATTCTTTATCTATCTCTTGCTAAGAACCCTAATATACTTACTATTTTGTTATTGTTTTGCTTCAACACTAACAAGTTTGCCAGTCAGTTCATCTCTAAATCTTTAAACACGATTATGGCATCATCAAAGAAAGTCTCACAATCAGGATTGTACTATGAGCTCAACAACTACGTTGCTTGCACTATGGTAGAGGAAGCCCCAACAGAATTTCATCTAATAATGGAATTCCTATGGAGTTCAAGGATCTCAAAAGCCCTCACGGAAGCACAAAAAATAGTGTGAAATCTAGTTGAAGAATTATGGACAACAACAGAGGTAGCAGATGATTTTTCTTCAATCTCCTTTGATTGCAAAGGAAAAAGGTATATTTTAACCACTGTGGTCTTGGGTGAGTGTTTAAACATTCCTGCAAATAATACAGAAAATAAACCCACTGACACAGATATAAGAAGCATGCTTAGAGAAATCAATTACACTACTTCTGATGCTAGTTTAGGTAATATTGTTAGAAAGAATCTAAGAAAAGAATGGTCATATTTCTTTGATGCTATAATAAAGTGTTTTTCTGGTAAAGTTAGTAATTTTGATGCAATAACAACAAGTATGCAACAAGTAAGTTATAGCATTTTATATGATAGATATCACAATTTAGGAAGCCTGTTACTCAATGAAATATCTGTCAAATTGGGAAACAAGATTAATAGATCTAATCATATTTATTATGCTAGATTTATCATGATTATTATTAACCATTTTGTCAAGGATATTGAGATTGACAGGAGTACAGAAACCTTGAATTGTTGGGTTCAAAACAAAAGGGACTTCAAAGACTTGTTAAGAATCAATCTTTACAGTAATGTGGAATTGATTTATTCACTTTTTGTTCAGGTATTTATCTTTACACTAACTTCTTCCAATCCCTAATCTTCTTTGCCTTCTGTGGCTATGGAGGGTGTTAGCAATAACCCAAACCCTCTTACCCAAGCCACACATCCAATTTCTAAACCCAAATCTATCAAGCCAACCTCAACATAAAATTAAAGAAAAGAAAAATATCTATTATGGTAGATAGATTAGTGGAGGATGTAGGTGGTGAGGGAATTGGGGAATATCAAAGAACCCAGAAGAATAAGGAGGGTGATGGTGTGCGACTTAAGCCAAGCCACTCCATAGTCTCTCTCAAAGACTGTGGATGTTAATATGGAAAATGCCACATCTTTATTGTCATCCTCTCAAAAGGATGACAATATTAAAAATAGGCCATAACTAGGGGAACAGAACCAATTTGGGGACACACCAGCCAAATCTGCAAAAACCTATGAAAGGAGAGAAAGAAGAGTCACCTTTGCACATAGGGAACCACACACTACAAAATCACATGAAACTGTGGTGGAGCCTTCTCAAATTCAGTTTGATGCATCTCATATAAATGATAAGATGCAGCCCCATTCTCTCTCAATTCTAATCCCTTCTATTCTTCCTTCCCCATCTCACTAAATTTTTTCAGAAAATGTTCTGATAGAGAATCAGACATTTTCAAATTTTCCTTATTATTGAAGGAGAAGCCAACACTCTCTCCTGAATTTTCTTCCCAGGAAATTCAGGATTACATCTCTCATGTCATTTCAAATATTACTTCTCAAATCATTACCTCAATTGTTTCTACTCCATCAATTGATATTCCTTCATCAATTGATATTCAGCCATCGACTGATAAGTCATCGATTGATACTCAAGATCAATCGATGGGTATGCATTATTCGATGGATATCCCAAATACTTTGACTAATAATATCTATAAATCAATTGATGCTCAATCAATTGATGTTGCACAAACACTCTTAGGAATGAGTGAGTTGGGTGAGATGCAGGATTGTAACCTGGCAAAAGGAGAGGAAGTAATAAGGACATTCCTATTTCTTCCAGGAATGAGAGTGAAACACATGAGGACCCCACCTTAGAAGGCGTACAGGATATGAGTGAGGGAAAGGTGAGATTTTAGGATGAGATCCTGATGCAAAATAGAGAGATGAGTGAAAGAGATAAAACAATTCTGTTATTTGCACATGTGCTGGAAAATGAGTTAATGTCAGAGGAGGAAGGAGTCAAGGAGATAGGGGGAGTATCTAATGCAGAAACAAGTGGGAGTGGAGTTAACAAGGAAACTGATGATGCAGATGTTGATGCTGATGACTTGGATCCATAGAATTTTGTTAACCCTGATCCACAATATCAAGGGTTGGCTGCTTTATGTAACAGGGATGCAGAACAATTATTGGGAATTGAGCATACAGAACAAAGGATCAGGAATCTGAAGGAGAGCATTGCCAATACAATAGATACATGTTATATGGCACCTAAAGAGTTAGAAGATGATTATGATAAAGAGCCATGGATGAGCACTATTGATGGTTCCTTAGAAGCTGCTGAAACTGAGATTCTTTCTCATTATAGGAGGGCAATGGTGGAAGGAGAAATTGCAGATCCCAATCAAAGTAGAATTGCTCAATATATGAGGGAATCATTAAAAATTCAGAAGATCACAGTGACAGGAGTAAAGAGAGAATTGGAGATTATCAAGGATTCTATCACTTCTAATAAGGATTCATTGGATAGAAGGTTGGATGAGAAGCTACCAATTAATACTATGGGTCAAATCAAGGACAAGCTGTTCAAGGAATCCAAGAACTTTGCAGCCTTGGAATCTAGTGGCATTGGTGGTTCTGCAACAAAAAAGACTATTAAATAGAACCAATAAGGATAAACAATCTTCAAAGATATCTAAGTCATCTAAGTCACCCAAAGATGACTTAGAATAGAAAAAGAAAGAATTCAAGAAGTTTGAAGATGATCTAGAAGCTAGTATAATTTCTAGGGAAAGAGAAACTCAATCGATGATTGAGAGGGAAAGGAAAATAATTGAAGATCTAAGGAAGAGCATTGAGTTTATGACAGAGGCAACAGAAAGAGGAAACTTGGATGAGTTCATTGCTCAAACAATAATAGTAAATGAAAATGTAAAGAAGGCTGCCAAAGAAAGCAATTCAAATGCAGAAAACTTTCTATCAATTGATCTTGAAGCCCTTGAGGAGAAGAAAAAGGGTAAAGCCATAATGATTGAAGAAGAAAAGGAAAGAACCAGTTGGCCAGAAGCTTCTTCAAGGAGCCATTTCCTCAAGATTTTCAGATGCTGCAAGAAGAGAAAAGGAGAATGAAGAAATTGCAAGAAAAATGGAAATGGAATGGAATATGGAAGATCAATTAGTAGAACAACCACTGAGGAAAAAGAGGAAAATAGCCATGGCTAAGAAAAAGACAAGTTATACTTAAGAAAAAGTGGTTCAGAAAAACCTCCAGGTTAAACAAGAAGAAATCAAGGAGGAGGTAACAATTGAAGGCTATAATATGAAACGAATACCAGTAATTAGTGAAAAAGGGTTGATAGAAGTAAGAACTCACCCTGCAACCTCTAATCAAGAAGAATCAATGAGGTTGGAGTATGAAAATGGAGTAAAAATCACCTATTCGGTAAAGGTAATAATGAAGCAAAGTTATAATATTCTGAAGACCATTTTGAAAGTGTTTGACCTAAAACCAATCATGTATGATGAGTTAGGAAAAACTTTCTGCCACTCTTATTTGATTTCATTTGATAATAATAAAGTATTTATGTTACGGGCTTAATCTATTTGAAGTGTATTAAATAAGATGTTCTATAATTTAGAGCAAAGCTTCTAGAATTATAATGAGATTGTAATAATGAGATCTAGAAGATAATAGCTTTAGACTTAAACAGTTCCTGATCATAGGATAACTAATTGGAAATTGGTAAATCCGTAAAGATCAGTACATACTATGCTAGCTCTCTTAGGAGGATGTCTGTTCTCATAGACATTTATGTGGTGACACTATAGCTAGTATGTAGGTGCTTGTTAAGGAATAAGTTCACTGAACATGACTCGATAAGTAGAACAACTAATGGAGTTTACTCACGTGTCGATAGTTGTTTATTAAGTAAATAGTTGTACAAGTATCCTTAGACTTGAGAACGTTAGAGTAATCTCGTACACAATGATTTATGCTTTGGTTTAGTCCTTAGTCTCTAGGACATTCATTAGGTCCATTCTGGGCATAATGATTTGTGTATGGAGATAGTTAACGGATCAATAAAGGATCTGCCCCTTCTAGTAAAGGAAGTGAATATCCTATGTTATTCTTAGATATGCAAGTTCAGGAATCTCTGGCCAGAGTGAATGAAATTAGAAAGAGTTTCTAATTTGCATTAAAAGGAACTTTGCATTATGAATAACAAATCATATGATTAAATTAGATAGGCTTGACACGAGTTCCATGCCTTGTATTTAATCGGGATATTGAAGGGTAGAAGGAATTAATTGTACGGTAACTAATTACTGACAGGTTCTAAGTATTCTAAGCAATGATTTCGTATTATCTAGATAGTCGCGATATGTTGAGAAGCATCACTTACGATGTAGAATAAATAAAATTAATCAGATTAATTATATTTAATGAATTAATAGAATTCATATAAATAATAAATAAAATGTTTATTATTATTTATTTCTACTACCGGCTTAATATTGAACCTAAAGAGTCACACCATAAAAGAGATTAAATTATAGATGAAGGAATAATTAATAATAGCTAGTCACTATTTATTTTTGAAATAAATAATTACTTAGCAAATTTTATAAATTAATTAAATGAGATTTAATTGATTATAAATTATTTAAGATAAGATCTTAATATTATTAATTAAATATTTAATTAAAGTAATTAAATATGAAGAGAGAATAATTTTCTAAAAGAGTTTAGAAAAAGGAATTAATGATTAAAATAGTTTTAATCATTAACTAATTAATTAATAAGATTAATTGATTAAAAAGGGAATTAATAATAAGATATTTATAGAAAATATCTCAGCTGAGATATTTGCCTATAAATATAGGATTATAAACCCTAATATAAAAAACCCTAATATTTGTGAGAAATATTTTAAAAAGGAGGCAACCCTAATTTCTTCTCTAGCCTCCTCCTTCATCTTTTAGTTTGATTCTTGGTGGATATCTTTAGAGCACTCCACATTTGAGGGGTGATTGTAAGGATTGAAGAACAAGATCTTCTCTAGCTGTTGCCGGAAAGCAATTGAGGTATTTTTCAATTTATAAAATAGTTTTTGTATCTATATGTATGTATACATAGGAATATATGTAAATAAATGTTATTCAATGCTTCCGCAGGTGCATAAATTCCTTCAATGGTATCAGAGCTTAGGTTGTATGCATATAGATTCGTGGTCAAGTTTCAGAATTTTATGAGCATGTATGTTTTTATTATGATTTATACAAGCAATATCATATTTTAATTATGATTAATATGATACTGTTAGTCAATATTGTTTTGATAATTTTCCTGGGTTCTATAAGTGTTGTAGATCGTCGTGTTAATTTTTCATAATTTTCTGATGCGTAGAATATTTATTATGAATTTTGAAAGCAATAATAATGATTTAATTATGATTAATTATTTCCTGTTCCTCAAAATTTATTTTATATTTTTCATGTGTTCTACAAGTGTTGTAGATCATCCAGGTATTTTTAGAATATTTTTCTGAATAATAGATTATTTATTATGGATTTTTAAAGTTGTTTTTAATTAATTCGTAATTAAATAATAATATCTATAAAAAAAAAGGTGTAACGCATTCTGCGCATGCGTTACAAGCTAAAAAGGGGTTTTTGGCTTGTAACACATACCCGAGATGCGTGACAGGGTGTCTTGCACGCGCCTGACGCGAGTGCGCGCATGAGGATGCGTCAGAAACTTCTCGGGGCGCGCATGGGGATGCGTCAGAAACTTCTCGACAGAACTAAATGATCTCAGAATGAAATACTTATGATATTGAAAACAAGATAAACAATATATAAATTACTAGTGGATTGATTTTTCCACTAGTATGTTTTTGCTTTCAAATAATCTTGGTGGATTTACCAAGCTTCTTACAAAGTGTTGTTCTTGAACTACAATGCTTACATTCACTCACACTTTGTTATAATAGACTACTACTTATTATGTAGTAGTTTTCTTCTACTTCTATTTCATATCGACAGATAACATTATAAAATACACTTTACAATGTTTACATGAAAATAGAAATTAGTTACTTTCACAGTCTTTATTAGACTTTGTCTAGTCCTGGAAATATCTTTGTCTTGATCCATTCCTTGAAGACTGTGTTGCCTTGAAAGTCTTCATAATCCCGAAAGGACTGTCTTCCATTGATTCAGTTTCTGCAAAGTTCCCATTCCTTTTGTCTTTAACTAAATTGGGAAACCTTAATCAACTGATAAATGTTGTTAAGCTTATCAGTTGATTCTCCTTTGCTCATCCATCGATGGATAGGATATCCATTGATCAATTGATGTATCGATGGCTAATTGAGTTATCCATCGACTCTTTATCCATTGATGATCCTTTATCCGTTGATTGCCGTTATCCGTTGATGGCTTTTATCCGTTGATATCTTTTATCCATTGAGTAGTGTCTTTATCCATCGACTCCAATATCTATTGACTACTTCATTTGTGAGAATTCTAACTTAGAATATTTATAATTGATCAGCCATTCTTCACATCCGTTGAGAAACTATAAATTAAAGTCAATAACATCAGTCGACTACTTCAAAGCATCCATCGAGGCAATACAATCAATTGATAATGAAACATGAATCAAATGTTATAATCCAATTTATCAGTTGATTAACAAGCTTCAACTGATAACTGATTTCCTAGTCCATGGATATTTATAAGTCATATATCCATCGACTAGTTACAATGAATTTGAAATCCCTATCGAAATTCTAAGTAATTTGTTATCATCAAATCTCATAATTCCTAACAATCTCCTCCTATTTATGAATATGTGAAATATGCATAAATTTTTTGTTGATGATACGAAAACTCCTAAACATTTTCATTTTAGTAAGAATTACAATATTGATAAAAGTAATTTTTAAGATAGAGTGATCAAATACCAGTAAAAGATGAATTTTGATAATTTTGATGTTAAGTCTGAATCTTCTATCTTCTTCGTCTTCCACTTGTCACATTCATCTTATCTTCATTTTCCTTCATCTTTCTGTATAGGGATCCCTTCAAAATCTTCTCATTCTCAACCCTTTAGTCTAGTTGGCTTGCAAGATGATTCAATTCAAGATTAGGCAGTTTGTCTATTTCCTGACAAATATCAATGCATTTTTTTCTGCCTTCCCTCTCCATGTAGATCATCATGTAGAGTGGTTTATGAAGTACCTTCCTTCCTTCAGGGTTCCAAATCTTGATTCTGTCATCCCTTTCTACTTGAAGAGGTGTTTCCCTTATTTTCTTCATCTTATCAAAGATGGCTTTTCCTAGCTCTTCAGTTAGATAATATTTCATGTTGAGCATTGTGTATATTTTTCTTAAGACACCATAGCCTTGTTCCATGACTTGATCAAATGTAAAGATTGAATGTGACCCATCTTCATAGTCTATGTGAAGTAGATCTACATCTCTCTTTCTTTGTCCTTTAATTGCAGTCATTCCCTCAACTTTGATTGAAACAAAGTTTTGAGGTTTAGATTTGAACACTTCTATATCCTTGGATTGACCACTCCTAGATGCTTGACTCTCAAGTTTTACCTCCTTTGGCTTCTCCTTCTTAACCACTCTTTCATCAACAAAAAGTTTCCTTTTAGCTCTAGAAGTTTTTGGTTCATCTACAGGCTTGTTTGCTCTTTATTTCATTCTTGGCCTCCTTTCACCTTCTTTTCTTCTGGCTTCTCTAATTAGCCTATCCTCCTCATCAAATTTCATTTGCAATTGAATATCTAGTTCTTCTTGTACCTTCTCTTGTTGATCCCTTTCTTTCACACCAATAACTATTGCTTGGCTCAATAGTTTCTCACCTCCACTCATGGCAGAATTCTTCTTCTTCTTTTCTTCTTCTATTGCAATGCCCTTCCCTTTTCTGTCACCAGTTTGTGAACTAATTTTATCTACTCTTATTTCTCCTTTCTTTACTGCCTCAAGAATTTCTGGCATTAAGGCAATTGGCTCTTGTGCATCAATCTCCTTATTTTTGCTGGTAATTGAATTAAATTGCCTTACAATTTGTTGAGCCAATGCCTTCTTTGGATCTTTCTTTTGAATTACATTCTCTGTATTCTTGATCACAACTTCAACTTCTTCACCACTCTCCCTCCTCCTTACCTCCACATCCTTCTCCCCCTTTTTGTTATCAGCAACAGGCTCTTGAGCTAAGGATTGAGAAATAAAAGGGGTATCCAATAGTGTGCTCAGAAGTTTGATTTGAGTGTCTTGATTCTTCAAGATTTGCTAAATGTTAACTTCCATGGCATTCACTCTTTTCTCCAATGCCACTACTTTTTCCTTGGATGTAGACTCAGTATCAAGTCTTTGCTTGATTCTTGTTAACATTGTGAGACTGAGTCTTGAATCAATAGTGGTGTCAAAATATGTCCTTGAGCTATCAATTTTTCCCCTGATCATCTTGAGTTCATACTTGGAACCTGTTACATGCATCTTCTGGATCTTCAAGTTGTCTCTATAAAAGTTGAGAATTCTTCTATGTAAAGGATCCTCTACATTTACTTTAGCCATGGATCTCATGTAGTGTGAAACTATGGCTCCTTCAGTGTCAGCCAAACTAGTTTCATCACTAGCCATTGCAGGTTCCAATAATTCATCATCAAAACTATCTTCAAAATCTTCAGGATACATATAAGACACATCATCAAGCTGTCTTGCCAAAATCTCTTTGCCACTTCTGAATTGTTCTTCTGTTTGAACTAATCCCAACATCTTTTCAGCCTCTTGATTAGTGGTTGCTTCCAATTCTTGATATTATGGATCTTCATGTTGAAAGTTGTAGCATCAATGTTGAATTCAATCTCATCATCCACCTCCATGTGGGCATCTGCACCTCCTACAGGAACTCCATCTTCTCCATTTCCTCCATCTCCCCTAATTCCAACCCCAACTCCTGGGTGAGTTCTGCTGCAACCTGCTCAGTTTTAGAAGTTGATGCTTCATGATATGGTGAAATTGGTTTCTCTCTATTCTTTTCCTTCTCACTCTCTTCTGTCTATTTTTGCATCAGGATCTCATCCTGGATTCTCACATCTCCCTTACTATTCTCTCATTTTGCATCACCTGCTAAGGTGGAGCTCTCTTTGCTCACACCCTCTCATTTTGCCACCTCAGAAGAAATTGAGGGCCTCTCATTCTCACACTCTCCTTTTGCCAAGGTATGCAAACCTTGCCTCTCATACACCTCACCCACTCCACTCAATCCTAGTAGAGTATTGGCCACTTGAATTGTTTCATTGGATGATTCATGAATTGGAATGAAGTTGTCAATCGATGGATAAGAAATATCCATCGACGGATGAATATCCATTGATTGGAGCTCATTGATGGATGTAAGGGTATTCATCGATGGAAGTGAACTAGTCAATGGAAGTTGGAAATTATCAGTTGATTGAGGAATATTTATTGACTTGTGAGAATTCTCAGTGTTTTCCTGATCAACCAAGGTGTTAACCTTATTTGGTGATGCATGTGAGAGTGTTGGCTCCGCCCTGAGTTGCAAAGAGGGTGAATTTGAAATATTGAAGTTGTCAATTAATAAAGTTTCTGAAGAAATGGATTTTGAAGGAGATTGAGGAGATGAAATAGATAGAGAGTGGGGTTGTGCCTCATTAAAATTCTGATACACATCAAAAGAAGAAACTGAAGGCTCCACCAAATTTGCATTTGGCTTTGCATGTGTGTGGGTTCCTTGTGCAATGTTATTGTCCTTCTTTCTCCTTTTGTATAGTTGAATTACTTTGTCCCTCACCCCCATCAAATGGTCCTGGTTGAGACCTCTTTTCAATAGCTACACCTTGTTGAGAAGGTGCAACTAGGGATGTGTTTAAATCCTTTATCACAACCTTAATCTGTTGAGAGATTGGGCTGGTGGCTGGCTGGACAATCTCAAACTCTCCTTCCTTATTTTTCTGGCTTTTTTTATGTTGGTCAGTTCCCTCACCCTTATTAATCACCTTCACACTCCCATCAGTTTTTTTTCTTTTCTTAGTTTTTACAACAGTAGTCTTTTGAGAAACTACTAAGGTGGTTTGTTTAGATTTATTTTCGGGAGGTTGTGCAACTTGGGTAGGAGGGATGGGGGCATTTCTAACTCCCTCCATTGTTGCAGAAGTCAAAGGAATTGAGATACCAGAGGAAGTAAAATAAAAATTAAATTTCTTGAGATATACATGTACAAAAGGAGGATAGATGAGTCACAACTTAGGGTGTAAGTTGATTCTCACCAAGTCCTTGAAGATCCTTTTGTTCTGTGTCCAGGCCTCCAATGTCTCCATCTCTGCTGTAATCTCATAATCTCCAACAATAGCATTAATCAACAGAATAAAGAATCTAGCAAAATAGATATTATTTTTCCTAGATGCCTTATTTCCTATTTAGCAGTTAATTCATTTAGGAGTAATGTGCTAAAATTAAAGTACTTATCAAATAGGATAGAATAAGCAATTTCTTGCATACTTGTGGTAATTGCATCAAAATTACTTATTTTTCCAGAAAATACTTTAATAATAGCATCAAAGAAGTAACTCCATTCTTTTCTAAAAATTTTCCTAACAACCTCACCTAATCCAGTTTCAGCATTAGCATAGTTAACAACTTCTAACATATCCCTAATGTCAGTCTCAGTAGGTGACTTATTACAATTATTTTCAGGCAATTCTAAGCATTCAGAAAGAGTAGTACTTGTAATGGTGTAGGGATTACCTTTGCAAGTATAAGAAATTACCTTCCCATCTTGTGAGACTTCTGCAGTGTTCCATAGCTCTTCAACAAATGAACATATTATTATTGGTGCTTCACTGGGAGCCTTGGAAACTTTACAGTCTCCCAGAAACTTCATCAATGGATGGAAGTCTACGGGAGCATCATCCACAGTTAGACGTGCTGCAAAGTTGTTTTGTTCATAGGTGAACCCGGTTGAGGAAACAATCCTCTTTTGAGGTTCCATCGCTGTTCTTAGAGAGATTGGAGAGAAAGCTTGAAAACAATTAAGTGAATTCGACGTAAAAGTTCTTGAGAGGAAGAGATAGAGATACAGAGATTAGAGATAAATAAAATAGCAAGTAAGAATGAAGTGAGACTTGATATTGCTATTTATATTTCTAAGATGAAAATGACTTGAGTAGTCAGTTTAATTAAGAATATAACTGTTGAAAGATAAAAAGAGTTGAAGTAAATTACTCTAAATGGCAATCGAAGGATGTCTTCATCTGTTGATAAATAAAGTAATTAATCAACGGCTATAATTTGATCAATGGAGGTGTAAAACTGTAGAAATTTTATTACCATCGATGGGTAAAAATAATAATTTATCGATCGATAAACAATTACCAGGATAATTATCTGTCGATATATAAATATCCATCGATAGGAATATATTTTATCTGTTGATCAAATAAATAGAAATAATTTATCGATTGATAAACAATTACCAGATCAATTATCTGTTGATAGATAAATATCCATCGATAGGAATATATTTTATCTCTTGATCAAATATATCCATCAATGGCTGCAAAATATTCATTGACAATTAACACAGTTATCAGTTGATCATTTTGTTTCAACAAATAATTGTGAACAATGGCAAAAAGAAAAACTTAGCATACATTTAAGATTGAGTAAAATTAAGCATACCTAATTCACAGACTAAACTATTAAAAGTAGATTCATTTAGAGGTTTGGTAAAAATGTCTGCAAGTTGTTGTTCACTAGGGACAAAATGTAATTCAAATGTATCATTCATTACATGTTCCCTAATGAAATGATACCTTATGTCAATGTATTTAGTTTTAGAATGTTGCACCGAATTTTCTGTTATTGCAATGGCACTTGTGTTATAACAGAAAATAGGAATCTTGTTCTTGTTAAACCCATAGTCAAATAATTGATTCTTTATCCACAATATTTGTGCACAACAACTTCCAGCAGCAATGTACTCAGCTTCTGCAATTGAAGTTGAAACTAAGTGTTGCTTTTTGCTAAACCATGACACATGTTTGTTTCCAAAAAACTGACAGGTGCCTGTAATACTTTTCCTGTCTATTTTGCAACCTGCATAATCTGCATTTGAGTAGCCTATTAGATTAAAACTAGAATCTCTATGATATCAAATACCTAAATTTGATGTACCCTTGATATATATAAAAATCCTCTTAATAGCCATTAAATGAGATTCTCTAGGATCAGCCTGAAACCTAGCACACAAACATGTATAAAACATTATATTTGGCCTACTAGCAGTTAAATATAAAAGTGAGCCTACCATGCCTCTGTAACTTGAAACATCCCCTTTAGCTTCCATAGTGTTCAATTCAAGTTTGGTGGCAGTGGACATGAGAGTTTTTGCAGAAGAACATTCACTTAAGTCAAATTTCTTTAACAAGTCATGAATGTACTTTGTTTGATTTATAAAAATATCATCCTTAACTTGTTTGACTTGCAAATTAAGAAAGTAGGTAAGTTCTCCCATCATTCTCATTTCATATCTGCTCTGCATTAATTTGGCAAACTTTTTGCAAAGTTCCTCATTAGTTGAGCCAAAAATAATGTCATCCACATATATTTGGACAAGAATGATAGAGCCATTAACATTTCTACTAAATAGAGTTTTATCAATAGTACCTCTTGTGAAGTGATTCTCAATGAGGAACTGAGATAAAGTGTCATACCAGGCCCTTGGTGCTTGCTTCAAGCCATAGAGTGCTTTAAGTAGATAGAAGACAAAGTCAGGGAAATTTGGATCTTCAAAGTCAGTAGGTTGTTCCACATAGACTTCATCTTCTAATACTCCATTAAAAAATGCACTCTTTACATCCACCTGGTAGACTTTGAAATTAGCATGTGCAACATAAGTTAGAAAGATTCTGATTGCCTTCTTTCTTGCAACCGGTGCAAATGTTTCATCAAAATAAATTCCCTCTTCTTGTGAGTATCCCTTTGCCACAAGCCTTGCTTTGTTTCTAGTCACAGTACCAGTTTCATCCATTTTGTTTCTGAATACCCAATTTGTAAAATTACTAATCTATCTTTTGGTTTGGGTACCAGCTTCCACACTTTATTTCTTTCAAATTGATTGAGTTCCTCTTGCACAGCTAAAACCCAATCATGATCCATAAGAGCATCTTTAACTCTTTTAGGTTCTTCTTGAGATAGAAAGCTGCTATACAGACACTCATTTTGTGTAGCACTTCTTGTCTTGACACCATCTTTTGCATTTCTAATGATTAGTTTAAATGGATGGCTTTTTGTCCATTTTCTTTGAGGAGGCAAATTTTGCCTTTATGATGAGGCTTCATGATCATTAGTATTGTACTCAAATTGATTTGAATTTGTGGATTGATTCTAAAACCCTCCCCCTAAATTGGATACCCTAGATGTAGAGTGTTGATTATCCATTGAAGAATTATCAGTTGATGCATTATCAGTTGATGGATTTCTATCACCTGATAAATTGTCCATTGATGTTGTAACATCAACTGATATTGGGTTTCTGAGTACTTGTGGTTTTATAATTTCTGCCTCTTCATCATCATCTACATCATTTGATTCATTCTCAAAATGCAGTGTGTCATGATTTCCTTCATCAAACTGTCCTTGAATCTTTTTATCATCAAATACTACATGTATAGATTCCATAACAATGTGTAGTCTAAGATTATAGACTCTATAGGTTGTGCTTGATAGTGCATACCCAACAAATATAGCTTCATTAGCATTGGCTTCAAATTTTCCTAGGTTTTCACCTTGATTCCTTAGCACATAGCATTTGCAGCTAAAGACATGAAGAAACCCCACTTTTGCCTTTTTGTCTTTCTTGATCAATTTATAAGGTGTCTTTCCTTGAGTTTGATTCACTATGGAGATGTTTTGAGTATAGCATGCTGTATTAATGGTCTCAGCCCAGAAATATGTTGGTAGTTTAGCATCTTTCAACATAGTTCTAGCTGCTTCAATCAATGTCCTATTTTTCCTCTCAATTATTCCATTTTGTTGAGGTGTCCTCGGTGCATAGAAGGTGTGTATGATTCCTTTAGATTCACAGAACTCCTTCATTGTGGAATTCTTAAATTTTGTTCCATTATCACTTCTTATTTTCTTTACATCCAATCCAATATTTTTCTCACCTTCTCTTATGTGCTTGATGATGAGATTACTGGCTTCAGCTTTTGAATGCAGAAAATAAGTCCATGTGAATCTTGAAAAATCATCCACAATGACTAAAGCATACTTCTTCTTTGCAATGGACATGATATTTATAGGACCAAACAAAGCCATGTGTAATAAGTCAAGTGGATTCTCAATTGATGATTCAAATTTTGACTTGAATGATGTTTTTCTTTGTTTTCCTTTCTGACAGGCATCACATAGTACATCCTTGACAAATTCCTTTTGTGGTAATCCTTTCACTTGATTTTTCTTGACCAACTGATTCATGGCTTTGAAATTTAAGTGAGCTAATTTCTTGTGCCATAGCCAACTTTCATTTATACTTGCCTTAGAGAGAAGACAAGTCATTGAGTCTGCACTTGTTGAGTTGAAGTCAGCTATGTACACATTTCCTTTTCTATTCTCAGTCATAACCAGGCTTCCATATTTCTTGTTGGAAATTATGCATGCTTTAGTTGTGAAGCAAACTTTATTTCCATTGTCACATAGTTGACTTATGCTTAACAAATTGTGTCTTAAGCCATCAACTAATGCAACAGGTTCAATGATGACATTCTCTTTTGAAATCAAGCCATATCCCATGGTGTATCATTTACTGTCATCTCTAAAATTTATCCCAGGGCCATCTTTCTCCTAAAACTTTATGAGCAGGAATTTATCTCCAGTAATGTGTCTTGAACACCCACTGTCCAAGTATCAAAGATTTCTTCTTTTTCCTTGCACACATCCAAAAACAATCAAGTTGATTTTGGTACCCTAGTTACCTTCGATCCTTTCTTATTAGTCGCTACCTTTGATTTGGTTTCTAATTTTTGTACCTTTGGTTTAGGTGGTTTTACTTCCACTTCAACCTTATGTATTGGTTTCCTCACCTCAGGATTCTCAATGCTAATATTTGGAATATTCATGCTTTCAGAATTAGAGAAATTTGGAGCATGAAAATTGTTGTGGATATTCCAGGGCATAACATGCATATTCATGTTGGCAAATGCAAGATATGGATTAAACATATAAGGCATTGATGCATATTGAGCATGAATAACATGAGGATCAACTTAATGAGGATAAATAGAATTAGAATGCATGTTAGGTATAACATGCACATTGGTTATTGCAGGTAAAATGGACTTTCATTGCACTGATAAGTGATTTTTACTACCACACTTAGCACATATCTTTCTATGAGCATACTTGTTAAGTGTGTAGTTATTGTTCTTGTTTATGACTACTTTACCATTTATGTTCTTCTTCTTTTCATTTGGCTTAATATTAGGCTTTATCTTTTCTAATTTTTCCTTCTTTTACAAATTTACTATCTTTTCTAATTTTTCCTTCTTTTACAAATTTAACAGGCCTGTTAAGCTTGGTTTTTAAGACAGATTGCTTAGCAGTTGATGATTCCTCAATCGGTGGATAATTATCCGTTGGGATAACATTATCGATCGATGGATAATTATCCATTGGGATAACATCATCAATCGATGGATAATCCTTATCAGTTGATTCAGGATTAGTAATTGATTGCTTCTTTTCCATGGATTGATTCTCATCAATGGCTAATTTCTCAAGAGTCTCAGACAGCATGGTGAAAGAATTTGTTCCATGTATGTCATTCATCTTTTTGCTGACCTGTTCCATCTATCAATGGTTCTTAGTTCTTCATCCAATTTTTCTTTCAATTTTTCTATTTCCTTTTTACACTCAACTAGTTCTTTTCTAGCATCTCTGTTTTCTACCTTGAGTCTGTCTATTTACACTAGCTCACTCTCTAGATAATTGTTTCTTTCAGTGAGAGTTTCTGAGGTGATTTTGAGCCTGGTGTTCTCTTTGTTTAAGGACTTAAGAGTGACATACAAATTATACAATTCATTTGACATTTCAGTAATTGTAATATTGCATTCATCTTTGGATAACTCAGATAGATTTGTCGAAATTACCTGATTGCTAGAAGAACTAGCTTCCTAGTCATCATGATTGGCCATTAGTGCAAGGTTGATGTATTCTTCTTCTTCAGAATCATCCTCAGCAGCCCAGTCCTTTTCTTCAGTTACAAAAGCCTTCTCTCTTTGTTTGAGCAAGTCAAATACTTCTTCTTATAGTCAATACCATCACTAAACTTTGACTTCTTCTCTATTTTTGGCTTTCTGCATTCATTAGAAAAATGACCAGCCAATCCACAGTTAAAGCATTTGAATTGAGTCTTGTCAACAAGATTTTTGCTTTGTTGATTTTCTCTCTTGAACTGAGATCTAGGCCTTTGCATGGGATTCCTCTTGAATTTGGGTTTTGAAAATTTTCTTGATAGAAAAACCAAATGCTCATCTATTTCATCCATTTCATCCTTGGTGTATGACTCATCATCCTCAACTGTTTTTTTTCATTTCCCAGTTGAAGATTCATCATATCTAATACCACTTGCATTATTACCATGACCTTCTTTCTTCCCTTCTTTGACAGCAACTTCTTCACCAGATTCTGCAACTTCCTTATCCTTGACCACCAAGGCAACAGACTTGTCTCTCTTTTGACTTTTCTCAATTTCCTCATCTTGCTGTAGTTCCAACTCATAGGTTTTCAAGATTCCATACAGCTTGTCAAGAGTATATTCTTTAAAGTCAGGAGACTATCTTATAGAGACAGTCATTGGTTTCCATTCCTTGGGTAATGACCTCAAAAATTTGAGGTTGGTATCTTCAACAACATATATTCTTCCATATAGTTTTAGCTCATTCAACAGCTTTTGAAATCTACTATATGTGTCATTGATTGCTTCACCACTCTTGAAGTGAAAGTCCTCATATTTTTGAATCAAGAGTTGCATCTTGTTCTTTCTTACTTACTCAGTGCCTTCACATAGAGTTTCAAGAGTATCCCAAACTTCCTTGGAGGTTGTACAATTGATAACATTGTCAAGCATATCCTCGTCAAGACCATTAAACAAAATATTCATAGCCTTTTTATCCTTGTGTACTTCCTTCTCATCTTCATATGTGTATTCACTCATAGTTTTTGGAATGAATTTGGCTGGTGCCTGAGTACCATCTGCATTCTCACTTGTAACTATCTTCATAGGCACATGTGGACCTTTCTCTATGTAGTGGACATAGGATGGATCAATACATAGCAAATGCAAGTGCATTTTTACTTTCCAGGGAAAGTACTCATCTTTCTCTAGATCTGGAATCTTCACTCATGTGTCTTTTTGACCCATACTTGATGTACTTTAGATCTTAACTTTCTGTATGTTGAAAGCTAGGCTCTGATACCAATTATTATTTGCCCTTGAGTACAAGAAGTTTGGAGAAGGGGGGATTGAATGCAAACTTAAGAATTAATTCTAATTCTTACGGATTTAAGTTTGTTCAAGATTTTAGTGTGTTTGGAAGTGTATGGTTAAGACAGAACTAAATGATCTCAGAATGAAATACTTATGATATTGAAAACAAGACAAAAAATATAAAAATTACTAGTGGATTGGTTTTTCCACTAGTATATTTTTACTTTCAAATAATCTTGGTAGATTTACCAAGATGCTTACAAAGTGTTGTTCTTGAACTACAATGCTTACATTCACTCACACTTTGTTATAATAGACTACTACTTACTATATAATAGTTTTCTTCTACTTCTATTTCCTATCGACAGATAACAATATAAAATACACTTTACAATGTTTACATGAAAATAGAAATTAGTTACTTTCACAGTCTTCATTAGACTTTGTCTAGTCCTGGAAATATCTTTGTCTTGATCCATTCCTTGAAGACTGTGTTGCCTTGAAAGTCTTCGAAATCCTAACATGACTGTCTTCCATTGATTCATTTTCTGTAATGTTCATATTCCTTTCGTCTTTAACTAAATTAGAAAACCTTAAACAACTGATAAATGATGATAATCTTATCAATTGATTCTCTTTTACTCATTCATCGATGGATAGGATATCCATTGATCAATTGATGTATCGATGGCTAATTGAGTTATCCATCGACTCCTTATCCATTGATGGTCCTTTATCTGTTGATTGCCTTTATCCGTTGATGGCTTTTATCCGTTGATAGCTTTTATCCGTTGAGTAGTGTCTTTATCCATCGACTCCAATATCTATTGACTACTTCATTTGTGAGAATTCTGACTTAGAATATTTACAATTGATTAGCCATTCTTCACATCCGTTGAGAAGCTATAAATTGAAGTCAATAACATTAGTCGACTACTTCACAGCATTCATCGAGGCAATAGAATCAATTGATAATGAAACATGAATCAAATGTTACAATCCAATTTATCAGTTGATTAACAAGCTTCAACTGATAATTGGTTTCCTAGTAAATGGATATTTATAAGTCATATATCCATCGACTAGTTACAATGAATTTTAAATCCCTATTGAAATTCTAAGTAATTTTTTATCATCAAATCTCATAATTCTTAACAAGAACTGAACTCTATTAACTCTTTGCAAAATCAAATTGGGAGCCCATTTTAATTTATCCAAATAGAAAAGTGCTTCCAAATATGGTGAATGAGTTCTATAACAACATGGAGGTTAGGTATGGGGTTGGGGATGTAGTCTTTTTACCTCTGTTGTAAATGGGAAAACGCTTCTTCTTGATCACATTGAACTTTACAAAGCTCTCAAACTCAGTCTCAAGCTCTTAAACCTAGCCAACATTGATATACTCAAATAATTCACTTTCAATGCCATGGAACTTAAACTATATCTATCTATTTTCTATGCAGTTGAAGTGCCCCAAAATCTTTTTGTTGAAGAAAAGGGGATATCTTATGAGCATTTCACACCTAATTTCCAGAACTAGGCTTTGATCATGAGGGGAAACATTTTTCCAAATACTACACCTGGAAAGTTGATGTCTTTTGCAGAAATCAAACTCATGTACAAACTATATAGCCAAAAAGTTACCTTCAATCTTTCTTACACCATCCTTCTCCAAATGATTAATGATTTCAAAAAGGGTTATATATTTTATGGCCTTCTCCTTACCAAAGTGTTTGACTATTTTAAGTTAAACCTCAATCAACTTCCATACTTTTAGGTGGCTAGCACCATTTCTGACAAAACTGTGAGGACAGTGATCCATTTACCTGGTTTCAATACTCTCTCAACTCCCTCAGCCTCAAACCCTCCTCCAAATGTTGTTGTTATCCATCTGTTGTCATCACTATTGCTAATGTTGCAACTGTATCTATGCCTGACTTAGAAATTAAAATTCTCAACCTTGAGAAGAGTCACAGTGCACTTGAGGCAATCTTTAAGTCTCTATAAGAGCAAATTAAGGCTCTAGCTGGAAAAATTGAGATAATTGAGACTAAAATAGGTGTTTTGGTGGAAATATTGGCTAACTCAGTTACTAGAGCTGGTAGAGTAGATGATGGATTGACCCAACTGATCAATATCCAACTTAGATTGATGGATCACCCTCTTCTGCCCCTAGCTGAACATGGAAATGATGAAATTCCTGAGATGGTGGTAGGAGATGTAGGGCCAGCAGTTGTGGATGGTCCTAGAGACATGGAGATAGGTGGTGCAAGTGGCTCACTACCTGATATATCATGTTTTGATGACATTGTAGCATGATCTTGACATCTGATTCTTATTTTGGAAGGTGGAAACTGTGGTGGTGGTAGTAGTATCTGTCTGATGTATATGCTTTATTACCTGATTGTCTTATGTTTTGTATATGCTACTTGCTACTTGATTCTCTAATCATCTTGCAGTAGAGGTCTATTGATGTAAGCATGTCTAGTATTTATAATTGTGCTAAGGTCTCCTTTGATGTGTCTGTTAGAGAGTATGTAAAGTGAACCTTATTTTCCCTTGTAGTGGTCATTTTAGAAATACTCTATATTGGTTGTTGCCTTGATAAGAATGTACTAAATTTGGTGTTTACAATCTATGATTAATGATTATGTCTCACTATAATTATATGATTTGTTCATTTCTTCATACTAACACTCTTAGCTTTGTAAGTACACAAGATGGTACATGGCCTGTAACTCAGTTATTTTTTATAAATAAAATTGTTAAAATAGCTTTATAATTCAGTTAGCATAATTGGTTTGTACTGGGACCTAACAGTGATATTAAGAAGTTGTACATTGTTTCTTAATTGTGTACACTTTGTAGCTAAATTGAAGTTGTTACAAGATTAAAACTCCTTCAATAGTATATTTGTGTGAGTTTATGTTAGCAACATTCCCCCCTCCCCTGTGATTAGTTGATAAACTCTAGTTTGCTGCAGAGTTGGTAAAATAGTTTCTGTAAATGCATAGATGGAAATTGCTTTTGCCAATATTTACAGGATGTATACAGGGAAAACAAATAAACTGCTAGAATTCAAAATTTGGACACCATATATGGCATTCGAATGTTTGTTCAAAAATTTTATTTTGAATTTAATCAAGGTGTAAACAAGAAAATTTATTCGACACATGAATAAACCATATAGGGAAGTTTCTATATATCCCATATCCAAATTAGAAATATAATTAAAGTTATTGACTCTCAAAATACTCTTCCAAAATTATCTTTCAAAATCAACACGTTTCTGATATTAATTGTCAAAAAAGGGGAAGAGAATGTAAAATGCAATAGCTAATATTTTAAATTATTTTACAAAAAGAAAAGAGATTTTTTTTGTAAAAAGGGAAGAGAGTGTTTAAACTAGAATGTTATTATTCAATAATAATACTCTAACATACTAATAATTTGCATCTTATAAGGAATGACAAAATGAAAAGAATTTTAAATTCTTATCAACATGGAAAGCACATGGCAAAATTTTGAAAAAAGGAGTATACAAGCTAGAATTGAAAAATGATAAGTGCTCACTTATCAAGGGGTATATACTCAATTTTTATGTGTGCATTTATCTGATATGCATTAAAATTGAAAAATATTTTCAACACTGCAAGGGAAGTGTAAATTAGATTTCAATAATCTAAAAATGCATTAATTAGATAGTTGCATACACATAAGGGAAGCAAGGACTCTCAATCACATATTTAATTTTACACTAGAATGTTTCGACAAAATATCAAAAAGGGGAAGATTGTGAGATACGGTCTCATGGATTAGGTTTTGATTATTTTGTCTTAATGATAAGTGTATATTAAATTAGGATTAGGTAGCTACTAATTAATATAGTAATCCTCCCTTAGGTTGTTGAAAGTGACAGTCAACGAAAAGAAAGTCAAACTGGGTCAAACTGCTTTTTCAAAAGAAACCAAATGATTTTCTCTCTCTATATATATTTAGATAATATTTATCAAAATAATGATAATATCAAATCTAATTTACATATGAGGCAAAGACTGAAGATGAACAAATACAATATTTTAACACTACTTTTACGAAATAGAAAATGTGTTATCTATTCAAAAGAGTGTTTTTTTAAAGGTTTTCAAGAGAATATATTTTTAATATATTCTATATATATATTTGTTCAATTTATCTTCAACAAAGCCCTGTCTAAACATAAAATACATATTTTTTCCCGAAAGCCCTGAATTGTCCTATTTTTTGGATAATTTATATTTTAATTCAAATTAAATATTCCTTGGATTTTATAGTCATTATTATTTTAGGAATATTATATTTGAATATATTTTGAGTCCAAACGTCGACAAGTTTCGGCAAAAAGGCTATCGATTATTGTTTCGGCCTATAGGGACATCGAAACAATCTTTTCCTCAAAGTAATAGCTACACAAATCCAAATGAATTGAAATTTTTGGATTGTCATTAGAATATTGAAAAAGAATTTTAGGATTTTGTTCATAATTTTTGGGTGAATTTTATTTTTGACCGGTATTCCCGATTTAGGGATCGTTTATTCGGTCAATTAAAAGTCAATGAAGGTTAACTCCAAATTGAGTAGGATTTTGACCATGACCTATTGGGATCATTCCCAGATATTTTCAAAAGTTTCATAATTTTTGGAATATATTTTGAAAAACTTCATTTTTTCTACGTATCGTTCGGTATCGTGTTTATTCGCTTAAATAATTTACTGAATGAGGCTAGCACGTTTTTCTAGGCACCCATGTGGGTAAACACAACTGAGGGGACAGCATTTTCAAGTTGTGTACCTTACCTTATCACATGTCAAGCCTTGTCCCTTGTCCCCTATTTAAATAAATCAAAAATGCTTTATTTTGGCCTATAAATAAGACTTCACCCCCACTTCATTCCTCAAGCTTTCAAGTGACAAGTATATGCTGCATATTTCTCCTCCAAGAAGCTCTCAATATCAGTAGCTTTTCATCTCCAAGATTTCTTGCTCTTTAAGCTTGGTTCTTTCATAGATATTACCCCTTTCAAGCTTAAACACCCATATACTTGCACTTTAAACACACATACCATACAAGTCCATTTAGGCCAACCAAAGACCATACATCTACTGACCTTAGGCTTGTCTAGTTGCCTCCAAAGCTATACCAAAAGTTCACTTTCCAATAATTTTCCAGTGACTTTTTCCGGCGACTACTTTTTGTGTATTTTGGCTTCGAAATTGGCTTTTTCTCTTGATTTCTCTCTAGATCTCAAGGATTACAAGTTGATTCTATTTTTATATGTTAGTATACATATTAGGCAGATTATAAATATATTTGTGCTTTCTTGGTTTGTTTGTTAGATCTATTATATAGTTAGTCTTGTCTACGATTTATATAGTTACGTGTTTTAATTGTTTGTTCTTTGTCTTCTATATAAATTGTGGTACTGTTGGAAGAGCTTTCTTTTCATATCTTGCTCTTCACAATCAAGTTGTTTATATCCTCGGTGTAGGCTTCTGGAATTTATAACGATTCTAAGTTACTTAAGTTCCAAGTAGAGACCAATTTGTATAAATCTCATAAAGAGGTATAAGCAAAAGGACCCCTTGTTGAATTTGGTTATTAAACTAGCTTCTATTCCAAGTTGAGACCTACTTGTATAAGTCTTATTTAGAGACATAAATAAAAGGACTCCTTGTTGATAAGTTGCAAGTTAACTCATTTTATTTCCGAGTTGAGATTTCATTCGTATAAGTCTAAATTATTAGACATAAACAAATTTCTCCTTGTTTCAAATAAATAGAGTATAAATCTCACTTAATTCCGAGTCGAGACCAATATAAGTCGAGGTACTACATAAACAAAAGGACTCCTTGTAGAATAATTAAGTGAAAGAAACTAACTAAAATTTTGAGATAAAAATACTCGTATAAATCTCACTTAGAGATATAAACGAAGCTTTCTCTCGTAGAATATTTTTCAAGTTTAAACTCACCTTAATTCCAAGTAGAGACCAATTTGTATAAGTCAAGGTACGACATAAACAAAAGGACTCCTTGTTTAATTGTTCGTGAAAGAAACGAGCTTATATTCCTAGTTGTATTATTTTGTATAAATCTCATTTAGAGAGATAAACAAAGTAAACTCATAGAATATTTGTAAGTTTATTCTTTAGCTTCGAACACCGAGTTAAGGGTTATTCGTATAAGTCAAGGTACGATATAAACGAACCTAACTTGTTGAGTTCTTGAAGTTAAGCCAACTTTGATTCCGAGTTAGATACTATTCGTATAGGTTGAGGTACAACATAAATGAAACATCCTCGTTAAATCTTAGTGGTATAGTCGGTGTTCATTTAAAGGCCATAGTGTAGTTGTTTTAATGTCCAAGGCCTTATAAACAACCCACTCTTAAAAAGTTCTTGATCTTGTTCAAGTCACAATATATTTGATTTAATTATTTTCAGCATTATATATCCTATATTTACTTTAAGTGCTTGCATTCATACACTTTACATAACATTCTTTACTTTAGCATACACACTTAAATACTTGCATACACGTACACACACTACGTGTGATTCGTCCTTCTAACAAAGGGACTTACCTTGACTCACATTTATATATTCTATTGCTTTGGCTATATTATATATAACTGTTTGTTCCCGGCCTAGTATTGTAATATACTAGTCCACCAACTTCTTTTCTTAAACAGGGTTATTAAGTCATAGTACTCGTTTTCTAGACTTTGTTAGTGAGGTGAAGTGATCATTGTTCTAAGACCCAAGTCCTAGGCACGCCGATGGGAAGTTGGGTGTCTCTAAACCGTGAGGAAATGGAAAGACCCAAGATCTAATTCCTAAGATCCAAGACCTACAGAGGGTTAGAGGAACATAGTCTAAGCAGAGTTATAATTTATTTTTCTTACTTGTATTTGAGGAGGTAACGGGATATTACGCTCCAAGAAAAACTTGTAAGGGTTTTACTTAGATTGTAAGGAGGTAGCGGGGGGTTACGCTCCAAGATTAGTCTAGCAGGTATTGCTATTATATTTTGAGTGATTAACGAGGAGTTAAGGTCCAAGATAAATACATAGTGGTTGTAAAGGCTTCTCTGCCTCTATAAGGAGTGAATCTTTTTATAGTGGGAAAATCTCGAGTTCAGGGAGGGACTCGGGGACTGGACTAGGGGTAAGTGAATCCGTTAGGGGATTGCGTCATCGCAAACCAGGATAAAAATCTTGTGTGTTGTGCTCTATTTTTTTACTCTCTTTTAATTTCCGCATATGATTTACTAGTAACATTTTTAAAAGAGAAGAGAAAATTTTAAAACGCCAAGCTCTAAGTTTTAAAAGGGTATTAAGTTATTCAACCCCCACCCCCTTTAGCTAATACCTCATCCTTACGGACCTAACAAACAATATAAAATGTAACCACTCAATATTTATGACATATTTAATTAAGAAAAAATATTGCAAATCAACACAATCATAGGAATAGTTTTAAAAAGACCATTAAAAGACAAATCACATTCAACCAAAAATACTTTATTTTCTAAAAAAGACACCAGATCTGCCATAATATCTGCCTCCTTCTGAACATCAACACATTTAAAAGAAAACCCTAAAACCCTAGAAACGCCCATTAACCAAATAAGAACAAAGCAAATTAAGCTCACATTAAATGAGATTCACCCCTAGTGCATTTACATTAATACATGAATGAAAATTTTCCATTCTGCCACGTCAGTACTGCCACATCATTTTGAAAAAATAATTTAGGAATATTGTTTGATTTTCTAGCATTACTCTTTGAGAAATTGGTTTAGCAAAATTTTGCTACATGAGCTCAAACACGTACTTAATTAACTTATAATTAAGTTTCAACGTCGAATAAAGAACTTCTGATTATATTATAAGAAAATTTATTCTTATGAATTTTTTAAAGTTAAGTTTAGTATATTTTACAAAAAATAAAATGGCTTAAATAATAGTGGGTTGATCGGTATACCGTATATCCAACATGTCACCGGACCTAGTTCAGATTGAGACCCGAGTGAGTTCCTTTGTTGTTCTCGGTAAAATCCTAAATGATTCCGAACTCTTTGAACTATGATGGAGGCGTGACTTTTAGGCATGATGTACAACCATGGCCAAGTAAAAAAATTAAAATAAAACTGAAACTGAATCGATATGGTGAAAATTGAAAAAAATCGATCTGCATAAAACTGAAATTGAAAAATAAAAAATCAAACCGTTCGATCGGTTCTGGTTCCGATTTTAGGTTAAAACTGAATCGAAAGAAACGAAACTGAACCGATATTTAAAATAAATAAATTTATTAAATAAAATTAATGTATATATATATATATATAAATATTCAAGTAAATACTCAAATAGAGAATGTAATTACATATAGTAATGTAAATGAATAAACAGGACCTGTATACCTACACAGGGTAAAGGGTATATAATTACTAACTCTACTAATATCAATATACATTGTTCTTACCACAGTAAGAACCGGATAGTATTTTTCCTTTTTTATGCATAAATGTCCTCTTCATATTTGAATATAGTAGAATTTATATTTTGTATCTATAAGGCGCAGAAACTTCTGTTTTCATTTCTTGGTGACCCAAATAGATTTATTTATTACAATATTGAGGTAGCCTAACTGTAATTTTTTGTTTGAACTTAGTTTGCTTCTTATCACAATATATTGACATGCTTGAGCCTAAGTCAAACCAGAATGAATAAAAAATGTTACGCAATTATTGTGCTAAGGTAAATTCATTTCATATTTACAATGTTAAGGCTGTGTATCTCTCTTAAAGTCATGACATTCTCTTAAATTTTTAAATTTTAGTTCGTTAGTATTTCAGTATTAATGTGAATTTCAAAATTTAAGAGAGCTTATATCTGAAAATGACTAGAAGAGGATAGAATTATAGAGTTATATCGTTGTTGGGTTCTTCTTTGTGCTTGATTAAGATCGAATCAATTTTTATACTAATCGCTAATTATTGTTACGCAGAGTAAAGTATGTGGAATTGTTTATTTTTATAGTTAAGTTTTGTTTATTTAATTGTAATATGTTTCTCATTTTTGTTTTTTATGGTTTTATAACCGAAACCGAACTGATTGAAACTGAACCGAGGGTTTGAAACCGAAACCGATCCACCGGTTTGGTTGCAATTACGGTTTTCAATTTTAAAAACTGAGGGTACGCGGTTTCAATTTCAATTTTATCATAAAACCACAATGATCTGATATGTGCTCTCTTATATACAACTATACGATTAAAGACACGTGTTAGCATCTTGGAGGTAGATTATTAACCGCCCCTTTAATCCTGACTGTTACTCACATCATATAAGGGGAAAATGTGGCTCTTCATACTTAGCTTCCTCATAGTTTATTACAGACTATAGTTTGGCGCTAAAGGTCCTTTCTTCTTTCTTGGAAAACCACTGGATTTTAGCAATTCACGCACCCCCTTGTCCATTTTCTCTGCAAAATCAAGTAAGTTTCCTTTCCTGGCCTTTATCCATATTTTTCTCTACTGCTATTATGCTTCTTTACGCGTCTTTGTATTTTATATCTCACGTTGCTCATTCTCACGTATTCTGCACGCGTTATCGGGGAGTGAATGCCAACAAGGGTTGGGAATAGACCTATGTGTTATAGTCCAGGAGAATCTTGGGTAGGAAAATGCCATTCTTGAGGAGAGATCCGCCACCCAAAATCATAAGAACCCTCTTCGAATATATAAACTAGTTTTCTGGAATATGAGGAGATCTTTGAGCCAATAAGTTTCTCATCACGGAAAGATATCACTGGGAGTACGAATTGGTCGTCGGGATTGGGAGTCGGTCTTTAGTAATAGAGAAATATTCATGGTATTAAAATTTAGATTAAGTTGACGTTCGGTGCCATCACCTGACCTAACTCTTATACTCGGGGATTATTTTTTCTCTTCATTTGCGTTATCCCATGGTGCTTCGGATTCTGCTTGTTACACAATATTATATATATATATTTTCTTTCCTTTGACTCCTAGTAACCTTATGGGATTATCCCCGAGTACATCATTAATTGGTCCATTTATCTCCTTGAAAATTTATGGACATAATATTATTTTTTCAACATCGCCTGAAGGCCCGGTCGGGCCTACTAGTGTAAGAAATATTTGAACACCAAGAGTTCTCATGAGGAATGGTTCTAAATTACTGGCCCTAGGTTGGCAAAATTTTTAATCTGAAGTGAAGTTGATCTAAAGGTTGTGGTAATGCCTGACTTAGAAGAAAACAAAGAGGCCAATTATGCCAAGTTTTTTAAACCCATAAGGATGAATTATAAAATTCTGCTTTGGGTTAGTCGGGATGATGAGTGGATCCATGAACTTAGGGATATTTTGCATTTTTTAGTAATGCTCTTGCTATACATATGTATGTGGTTTTCTTCTATTTAACTCTTTCTTATCTTTTTCCAGTGTCTTCCACTGTCGAAGTGGCCCATAGTACTGCGTAAAAAGTCACTTAAAAAATGTTAGACCATCCTCTTCAGCCCAACCCACTCCCGAGAAGGAGGTATTTCCTGGCAGAGTCATAGGCAACCAGAATCAGCCTCTTCCCAATCATGTGTCTATCTCTGATTCTTCTCATTCTTCGGGTAGGAGGCCTCGGGTATGCGAGACATAAGCTGAGTTGAAGACTTATCGGCCCAGTTGGGCCTTGATGGAGGCAAATCGCTTTGGGGCACACTCGTCCCAAGAATCCAAGGAGATCGGCCAAGATTTATGCAACTCATGTATTATGCTAGAGGATTGGGCTTTATATGCTTCCACCGACATCATTGCAGCTTGCTCCGGCCTTATGGGAAACTTGAGTTTGGTATGTCTTGTTATCCTTCTTGCTTCAGTCTTTAGTCTTGCTAAGTGTTATTAAACGCGCAATGCGCACCGAAACGCAAAGGCCTCCCAGAGCTTAAGCGTGAAGTGTGTATGTATATATATATATATATATATATATATATATATATATATATATATGTATGTATATAATGGTAATCATTATAAATATATAATAGTAACACACTAACAAGCAAACCAAATTGTCATAAAATTAGCAAATTAAGAGATTTAAGGTGTAAATCATATTATTTTCATAATAAAAATGAAATACATAGCTAATTAACTATTCTTCATCTTCATCAAGATTCACAAGGTCGTCTTCTTCACAATCATATTTTGGATTTTCATCAAATTCAACTTCATCTTCGTCTTCAACGACATTGTCTTCATCCTCGTCAATCAAACATTTTTTTAGATAATGATGATCCTTCCGTGGCAGGCGAACTATAATAATAAATAATAATGTATTATATGTAGTAATTTAGGTCTTAATCTTTGAAGTTTTAACTTTACAGTTCTAACCTTCTAGTAGAATAACGAGACTCTCCGACTTAGGAAGCAAACAATATCCTTATATCGTAATCCATCTAATTCAGAAAAAAATAGTCATCATCTTCATCATTCTCTCCATCAAACTTACCAACCAACCATTCATTGCTATCATTAACTTCGGATAAGATAGGATCAATGGTGTCATAAAGTTCATATCTATGCTTCAAAGCTCTATTATATTTGACAAACACCAAATCATTCAACTTTTGTTGTTCAAGTCGATTTCTTTTCTTGCCGTGAAGCTACAATTTTGATGTAGAAATATTAATAGGTTTATAAAAGAGAGTAATAGAGGAAGAGACTATATAAAAAGGTTACTACTTAAAATAACTTACGTGCTCAAATATACTCTAATTCCTTTCACATTCAAGTATGAGATGCATGTGAGGCTAAGGACTCAGATTGCAAAATTTTATAATTATGGAGTGTGTTTGCCATAAGCACTCCACCATGAAACTAAAAAGATAAATTTAGAGCTTAGAGCAGCTTGCATAATTTTATAAACATGACATATTTTTAAGATATAATACCGGACAATGACTATAAAGTAATACCTGGACATATATATGTCTCTAATTATTCTCCAACTTTATCTTGCATTGTCACATCGGATATCTTTTTTTAAATGCATTTGTACAACCCAATTGTAACCTCTTTATCCATATCAATATTAGCATTTATATAATAAAACTCAGGATTGAGATAGTATATAGCAACATGTAAAGGTTGATGAAGTTGAACATTCCATCACTTATCAATAATATCAAAAAACTCTTGATATCTCTCCACGTTGTTGTTGAAAGCAACATCAATAACCTCTTTGGCTCAATCCAAAGCCTCATAAATGTAACTCCCCCAAACCCGAGATCAGGGATTTGAGTCTTAACGTCACCATACAATCATTTAAAACCTGCAATAACTCAATAATCCAATGAAATCACATCACAGACTCCTCCCTCTCACACATAAATATTATAGCCTTAGAAACGATATACAACCAGTATCATTAGTTATTACAAACCAAATGTACGTATCCAGGATCTCACGCTATCAAAGATAACCTCTACATGAAGTGGCATTAATAACTAGATAATTAATGAAAACCTATCCAACTTACTTCTGTAGCGTAATGTTGAACTGAACCATCTCAAAGGTAAATCTCCTACTTTTTTTCTCTAAGTATGGAGCCAATCAAATGCATTTTCACTTTCTTTGAAAAATTTAATATAAAGCAAGAGTGAGCGAAAGAATGCTCAGCAAATTAGCCACCCAAGTATCTATGTGACTCTCATCCAAGAATATGATAATCACTACTATCCCAATAGTATAACATAAGGTTACCGGTATATGGTAAGCATAACAAAGTATCTTTCGACGATACATATAAACGTAGTTTTATGTTAAAAGTATTTATCCTTAACATGAAGTTTAGAATAATATAATTCGAATAATTAAGTTCAGTATATAAAATAAGACACTATCAAACATAGTGTTACCACTTTTTCATACTTCCTTTGAATCTTTTTAGATAAAACCCAATGAACTTATTACGTTCACAATTTTGAAATAATATTATCAACAACTTAGCAAAATAGCATTAACTATAGCTTTGTTAAACTCTCATAAAATATAATAAGTATTCAGTTCAAGTTACTGCAATAACAGTTGCTTCTCATCATAAGCCAATCAAATCACTTTGAACCATACCACTTGTAAAGTTTAAAATCCAGTGAAACATTTTAAAGATTTATAAACTGTCTAGTGTACATCATGTACCCGCTTAAGTTTTCAAAATAACTTTTCTTCCAAAATATCTCGGATGAGTAAGGAGAAATATCAAGATATCAATCACTGACAACACCATCGGTAACTCGGCTCATAGGCTTTCATTACGATATTGTAACACAATTCCAATTGGAAGATGAGACTATATCTGGAGCATTACATTACGCTTCTACCATACGTACACGTTGATCAGTCGTAACATACAACAGCTCTTATTGTTTCTCTACATGTAGAAGGGGGAGCCAGAGCGTTCTCTATCATTATTGAGAATCACCCTAGACCTCATATGGGCCAAAGTGTTGGGTCGTGCTGTTGGGATTCGGGCACATATACGCAGCGGAATTATGCTAAATAATAAAAAAATAACGAATCCCAAATGCAGGATCCGTGTATAATTGGCGGATGATTATGGAGAATAAGATGTGTACCTTATTAAAGCTTTCCTTATGATGATTATAGAGGTCCAGAAGCAATGAATCACAGCAGCCCTTCACAAAGCTCTCTATCGGTATCCACACGAACGTCGTATCGTCTAACGATCACCGGAGTTAAGTACTAGCCTGTTTCTGCCTCTTTGTCTCTCTCTTTCTCTAGCCTCTCAAAAACGTAGAGCTGCTAGGGTTTTTCTCAAAACGAATTTTATAAAACTATTCACCCTAAGCTATACATCTTTATGTATATATAGGGGATAGATGGACTTGGGCCAAAACCCTAATCTGATTGAACCTTTTAAAACCCATTCAGATTTCGGATTTATATTATTATTAAATTCGAATTCTAATATGTATATAATTAATCAAGTGTCACTTAATTAATTAAATAAATAAATTCGAATTAATAATAATAACAGTATTTAAATTCATAATTTAAATAACACTCCGTTTAAACGTTATTTGTGTGTGACCCTTTAGGTTATTATTACGTTGGCAATAATTTTATTTTCTAATAATAAAATTATAAACAATGAGCGGCATCTAGTAATACATCATTGCTACCCAAGTAATAATAATAATTGGTGATTCAATTAAACCTTTCATGAATAATGTATAATGTAATATAATCCATTTAACCTTATATTATAGATCAAACTCGAGGCATGTATTGTGTCATCCTATTCAACATTTAATCCGGGTTTCCTTGATCAATGAGTAGACTATTAATCAAATCAATATTTGAGCATGGTCATGCATTTTATAGTCTCACTCAATCAAGAGGCCAATAATATCACTCCTAAAATATGAGGGTTAAATCCTATATCTATCATTCATATTTCTCATACAATTCATAACATACCCAATGTCCACCTTTATCATTACCTGGTTAAAGTTAACTTTGAGTGTAATCAAAGTATATTAATTCCCATATAGAAATATAATGATTTCAAGTCAAAGGATCATTACATCATTATCACAGTGAGAATTTCTTATGACACTTATTAACATGTAGATTCTCACAACGGGCCTGTCCAGTACCATGCATTGAGACATGCACTTATGTTCTTGACTTTAGTATCACCATATCTATGACCAATGAGATGTGGTCATCAGTCAACAAACATGCTAGTTTTATTGCATTATTATTGTCCTTAAATAATAATACACGACTAGGGACTTTTAGGAATATAATACTATTCATATAATCTCATTTTTAAGTCACATACTTAAAAATATATAATTCGCATTAATATTCCAAGGACATTTATTATGCTTTCAATTTATAATGCAGTAAATAAAGATATAATAAATATTAATTAAATAATCAAGTAAACATAATTCTTAATTGTTTATCATAAAGTATTGTCTCTAGGACACCAACACTAACACGTGCATCACTCAGCCACTTATGCCATATCTCCTAGTCCACTAGAACAATCTATAACATGGAAGCAGATTTTAATCTCAGTCCCCCAAGTATATAATACTTGTTAATAAATTCACATATCTCTGAACGGTTACTTCCAGAATATTTGAGACAGTAATACCACCACAATGTGTATTGACCTCCGTCAACTAATCTCATTTATCAAGGAATGAAAATCATGTAAAATCACGACCTGAGAGTTAGTCGGAAAATCTCTTTGATTTAGATAAGTTGAAAACCCTAACTACAGTAGGGCAGTGATCCCAAAATATAATTGTATTCGAGGAAATTAATCATTTATTACTTCCTAGACTGGATTCCCAATTCTGATAAATCAGAGAATATTTATTCTTATTTAAATACTTAATAAAATATAAAATAAATATTTGGGAACCCCCACTATATTCAAATTAATTATCTGAAGGTTAGAAAATATTTTAAATAATTATCAAAGACCTTGAATAAATTTTAATCAATTTAGAATATTTAATAAATATTATTTTAAATATTTATTAAATAATAAATAATTAATAAACCCTTTTTAAATAAATATTCAGAATAATATTCATTAATTAAATAAATATTCAAATAATATTTATTAATATCATTTAAATTATTTATCAATAAAAATATCCAAAATATAAATATTGGAATATTTTTAATCGCTATTTAAAATAATCTATCTCCGGCAACTTCCGGGTTATGACAGTATTTAAAATAATACTTCCGACTCCCGGTCTACGTTCGAAAATACGAAAGTCACTCTACTCTTAGAGCCGTTAATTTATACCGGTATATATTTATAATAACTTATCGCATATACACCAAAACATTTTACGAAAGATTAAACAACAGTTAAAATCAATTCGTAATATCAATAAGCAGTTATATCACAACATCAATAATAATGTATAAAGCACAGGTTTCGAAAACTTGCCTAAGAATACTTTAATTTCATATGCAAGATCAAGAATATAACATTTTGAAAATAAAAGTATCAGGATGAGAAAACTTGCATACGTAGTAATACAAGTATTTTAATATGTAAAAACGTAGGGTTAGAAATTTGTCTAGAGTCCAATATACGCTCTCAGAGTCCCACTCGTTCCGGATTCTCTATCAATATATATAATAATCCTAATTAGTACTCTTAATCCCATCAACTACTTATATTTCTAATAAATATATTTGCATAACGAGTCCAATTATGACAACTTCAAATTGGTACTTAGTCATTTCACATAACACTTATCTTACCCGGCACTCACCTCCTCGAGTCTAGCTTGACCATTCGTAAACTATCTTGTCAATGACTTTTAATCTAATCCTTTACTCGAATACATCGTCATACTATTCCTCAACATCTTTCATGTTTTAACCAACTCGAAATTATCATTTTATCCTGGCCAAAGTGGCTCGTCAAAACAATACCTCTAGAGTTGACTTTTCTTCGGATTACTAATACGCGACTCGCACTCCAACATTTTTAATAAATCAGAAAATTAATAATTTAAATACAAAACCACCTCAAGGAGTATTTTTAATAATTATCAAAAATATTTGGATTTGAAACACATGAGTTTAACTTGGTAAAAAGCATTTTAAAAAGTCGAGTCAAGTACGAGGTTTTACTATTTATATCGCTTTCACTAAAACCTTGATTTTTCCCAAACTTTTAACTCAATCGATGCACCGTTTTCTCGTGGACGGTCTAGAGAATGTCTAGTTTGGCCCTGGACAGAGAACTCATTTTTCTGAATTTACTGAACAAGGCAGTAGCTTCTTTAGTGAATAGTGTCATCGCGCATCTTTGGTTTCGACATTTTTATAAAATCAAAATATTAATGTTTTAATACGAAAACTTTTTTGTGATCTTACTAACTATCCAAATATATATCATCCAAGTTTTATAATTTTAATCAACTCTTAAGTAGTCCAATAATAGTCTCAAAGTGATATTAAAGGAGTAATTTGGTTCAATCGAACTACTTTCACTAAATCGGGTGTTTCACTTAAACCGTAAATCGTATCGACATGATTTTTATACCAAAACAAACTAAAAAACAAAATCTACCATTTCCTGGGAAGTGGTATCCAAAAATAATTTATCGACAGTTCATAAATCTTATTCAAAATAGACCTATATGCGAACGGATATTACGACGGCTATAATCGTAATGATTCCCGAATTTAACTATGTTAAATCCTTTTAATATCAAATCAATCATCAACCCAACCATCCTTACTACAAAATCAGTTCATAAACTTCATGAATATAACACAACATCAACCCATAACAATCAACCATCAAGATCCAAACATTTGAAATCCAAACTCCATGAACTAACATAGACTTAAACATAACTTTAAACTATACTTATATCTCAACATAAATCAAAGGGTGGGGCCTTGATCTATTGTTATTCCTTAAGAACAATGTCAATATTTGTAGAAGGGGGGTTGAATACAAATATTAAAACTTTTTCGTATGTTATAATATTTATTCTTGAGGATTTGACTTAGTGAGAATATGTTGGAACAATTTAAGACTGAAAAGTAAATTAAGCAAAGTGTTTTAAAATTACTGATGGATTGATTTCTCTATCAGTGTATATTTTTGCTCAATTTTCTAGGTTAAAAGAAACCTAGCTTCTTTTTTTTATAAGATTAGAAAATGAATCAACTGTTTTTACAAATGTGCTCTCAAGCTTGAACAGTTGATTCTTGAATTTGTCTAACTTCTTTTCTAAAAATGCTGCTACACTTGTTTATATAACACAAGTGTACTTTTACAATACCTAATCTAGGATTGTTTTTACCTGCCTTTCTTTTACCTATTTCTTTTTAAAAAAAGGTTTAAAAAGACAGCTTCTGATTGAGTCTTCACAGTCATTCTAGACTGTCTTCCATAGGTGTGCTTTTGTTCTCTGGATCTTCAGCAGATATTCTTTCTGTGTGTTGTCACACTCAATTGATAGTTTGCAGTTAAGCATATCAATTGATCCATCTTTTAATCCATCAACTGATGTTCTTCTTCGATTGATCTTTATATCCATTGATTGATAAAAGATGACTTATCGATTGATAGATGTTATCAATCGATATATCAATCGATGGGTCTTCACATCAGTTGATGGTCTTCAATGCTTGACTTGGCTTCTTCGATTGATCCCTCATCCATCGATGCTTCAATATCAATTGATCATCCTTCACTTGTGTAATTTCCTGTCTTCACATAATTATAATTTAACAGTTTAATTCACACATCAATTGATGATCTATATCAATCGACTCCAACATCAATTGATGAACAAAATATCAATTGATTTACACCTTATCGATTGAAATAGACTAAGTACACCTATGCTACAATCCAAATTATCAGTTGATTCATATAAACACTTCAACTGATAAATGGTTTCCTGATCAATTGATATTTATAACTTTCATATCAATTGATCAGTTACATCAAACTAAATTTCTATGATTCTAAGATTAATGTTATCATCAAATCACATGTAGATTCCTAACAATCTCCCCCTATTTGTGTCTGTGTTATTTACAGGCATAAATCTACTTGATGATAACAAAAAAAACTTTAAAAATTTACATTTAGATAAAATCAAGAAATTTAATTGGCACATTAGTTTTGGAAGTACCATATTGATAGATAACTCCTGCAAGCAGCTTCAGTATCTTCATAATTTACTTATTTCATCTTCCTTCCCTTCTCTACATTTTCCTTTAGTTGCCTCATGAAAGAACTTCTCAAGATTGCTTCATCTCTGTCAGTTTCTCCAAGTTGCCTCATAAGATAGTGTATTTCTTCATCTGTGATTTTGTCCAGATATTTGCAGATATCAAAGAAATTTGTGTTGCCCTCTGTATCTGTAAAAATCATGGCATACTTTGGCTCCAACACTACCTTTTTGACCTGTGACTTCCATATCTTCAGAGGTGAATCAGGTTCAGCTTCTGCCTTGGATCTCCTTAACCTTGAAATTTGCTGTTGAATTTCCTGAGCAATTGTTATGTTGAGTTTGTACTTTCTGTTGAGTAAAGGAAGAATAGTCTTTAAAACATTGTAGCTTTGCTTCATTATCACCTTTAATGAGTAGAGGATTTTTACTCCATTTTCATACTCCAAACTCATTGATTCTTCATGGTTAGAGGTTGCAGGGTGAGTCCTTACTCCAATTAATCCCTTTTCATTGATTACTGGTATTCCCTTCAAATTGTATCCTTCAATTGTGACTTCCTCCTTGATTTCTTCTTGTTGACCCTGGAGATTTTCCTGAACCACTATTTCTTGAGTAGACCCTGGCCTTTTCTTGGCCATTGAAACTTTTCTCTTTTTCCTCAGCGGTTGGTCTATTAATTGTTCCTCCATTTTCCATTCCAATTCCATTTGCCTTGCTATCTCCTCATTTTCTTTTTCCCTTTTTACAGCATCTGACAATCCTGTTGAAATGGCTTCTTGAAGAAGCTTCTGGCCAACTGGCTCTTTTCTCTTCTTCTCTTCTTCAATCATTATGGCTTTTCCCTTTTTCTTCTCTTTAAGGGCTTCTTGATCAACTGACAAAAAGGCTTCAGCATCTGAGTTGCTTTCCTTGGCAGCCTTGTGTGCATCTTCATTTATTTTTCTTGTTTGAGCAATGAACTCATCCAAGTCTCCTTTTTCTACTGCCTCTATTACTAACTCAGTGCTTCTCCTTAGATCTTCAATTCTTTTCTTTTCCCTCTCAATCATTGATTGAGTTTCTTTCTCCCTAGAAATTCTCCTAGCTTCAAGATCATCAAACTTCTTGAATTCTCTCTTTTTCTGTTCTAAGTCATCTTTTGGAGAATTATATGACTTAGTTCTCTTTGAAGATTGATTGTCCCTGTTACTTCTGCTTTTATCTCTTCTGTGTGCAGAACTGCCAATACCACTGGACTTGTCCTTTCCAGATCCACCTATGTTACCACTGCATTTGCCATCACCACCATCATCATCTTTCTTCTTTGTATTCTCCCCCTTTTTGTTATCATCAAATAAAGAGGGTGGTGGAAGTCTATCAAGAATCCTTTGAAGAATGGAAGAATGTAGATTTTGACTTCTGAGGATATCATCCATATTCTTCTCTAGAGACCCTACTCTTGTCTCCAAAGATGCAAAATTCTTGGATTCCTTGAAAAGCTTGTCCTTGATGTTATTCATGGTGTTGAATGGTAACTTTTCATCCAATCTTCTGTCTATTGTATCCTTGGTTGTGAAGATAGAGTTCTTGATGATCTCTAGTTCCCTTCTTACTCCTGTACTTGTCATCTTTTGGATCTTCATTGTGTCCCTCATGTAGTGAGCAATTCTTCTTTGTGCAGGATCTGCAATTTCTTCTTCCACCATTGCTCTTCTGTATTGAGACAGAATTTCAGTTTCAGCAGCTTCTAAGGAACCATCAATAGTGCTCATCCATGGTTCCTCATCAGAATCATTATCCAACTCTTCAGGTGCCATATAACAAGTGTCTGTTGTATTGGCAATGCTTTCCTTCAGATTCCTGGTCCTTTGTTCTGTATGCTCAATTCCCAAAAGTTGTTCTGCAGTCCTGTTACTTGAAGTTGCCAACCCTTGATATTGAGGATCAGGATGAATGAAATTCCTTGGATCCAATTCACCAGCATCTATTTATTCTTCAAGGTCCTTAAGAACTCCACTCCCACTAGCTTCTGCATCATAGGCTCCCCCTATCTTCTTTACTCCTTCTTCTTCTTCTTCTTCTGCCATCAGATCATTTTCCAATTCTTGTGCAAATTGAAGAATTGTTTTATCACTCTCACTCATCTCTCTATTTTGCATCAGGATCTCATCCTGGAATCTCACCTCTCCCTCACTTATTTGTTGTGCACCTTCTAAGATGGGGCCCTCAAGTGTTTCACTCTCATCCCTGGAAGAAATAGGAATGTTTTTGCTCACTTCCTCTCCTTTTGCCAGGTTACAATCCTGCCTCTCACTCAACTCACTCATTCCTAAGAGTGTTTGGGCAACATCAATTGATTGATCATCAATTGATGTATTGACAATATTAGTTGAAGTGGTGTTTGGGACATCCATCGATTGATACATACCCATCGATTGATCTTGAGTATCGATCGATGGCTTATCAGTCGATGGCTGAACATCAATTGATGAAGGAACATCAATTGATGGAGAAGAAACAGTTGAGATAATTTGTGAAGTTATGTTTGAGATGATATTGGAAATAGAATCCTGAAAATTCTGAGAAGAAGATTCAGGAGAGAGTGTTGGCTTCTCCTTGAAAAACAAAGAAGGAGAATCTGAAAATGTTCGATAATCTATCAAAACATTTTCTGAAGAAGTTTGAGAATTGGAAAGAAGAATAGAAAAGATAGGAATTGAAAGAGAATGGGGCTGCATCTCATCATTTATATGAGATGCATCAAACAGACTTTGTGAAGGCTCCACCACAGTTTCCTATGGTTTTGCAGTGTGTGATTCCCCAGGTGCAAAGGTGACTTTCTTTCCTCTCCTCTTATATGGGGTTAATGGTTTTGACTTTGTGTCCCCAACTTTGTTCTGTGCCCCTGGTTGTGGGCTATTTTCAATACTATCATCCTTTTGAGAGGATGGCAATAGGGATGTGGTGTTTTCCATATTTACATCCACAGTCTTTTGGGAGACTGTGGAGTGGCTTGGCTGAGGTTGCACACCCTCACTCTCCTTATCCTTCTAGGTTCTTTGATGTTCCCCAGTTCCCTCACCACCTAAATCCTCCTCTAGTCTATCTACCAAAACATTTGATTTTCTTTTCTTTGTTTTTACAACAGCAGGTTTTTGGGAACCTGTTGAGGTTGGTTTCTTAGATTTGGATTTAGAGAATGGTTGTGTGACTTGGGTAGGAGGGTTGGGGTCATTACTACCACCCTCCATAGTCACAGAAGGCAAAGAAGAATTAGGTTGGGAAGAGTTTAAAGTAGAGACAAATACCTGAACAAAAGGGGGATAGATCAATTCCACATTGCTGTGAAGATTGATCCTTACCAGATCTTTAAAGACCCTTTTGTTTTGAGTCCAGCACTCAAGGGTTTCAGTTTCCCTGCAAAACTCAATTTCTTTGACCAAGTGGTTAATTATAATCATGATAAATCTAGCATAGTATATATGATTAGATCTATCATGCTTCTTTCCTAACTTAGCAGCAATTTCAGATAACAATATAGAAGAAAAATCATGATATTCATCAAACAAAACACTATATGCTATCTGTTGCATGCTTGAAGTTATGGCATCAAAATTACTAATTTTACCACTAAAGCATTTTATTATTGCATCAAAGAAATAAGACCATTCTCTCCTAAGGTGTTTTCTAACTACTTGTCCTAAATTGATATCAGGATTTGCATAATTAACAGCCCTAAGCATGTTTCTAATATCTGATTCACTAGGCACATTATCAGTATTATTAACAGGCAAATCTAAACATTCATTTAAAATTAAAGTAGTAAGAATGTACTCTTGTCCTTTACAGTTGAATTTGATTCTCGAGAAGTCATCGGCAACTTCTGCAGAGGACCAAAATTCTTCCACCAAATTGCAGATTATTGTTGGTGCTTCCTTCAATGCTTTCTGTATCTTGCCACTTCCCAGGAATTGCATCAATGGATGAAATTCCTTTGGAGCCTCTTCAACAACCGTGCAGGCCACAAAATTATTCAATTCGTAGATGAACCCTGCTTGAGAGATTTTCTTGGATGAAGATGCCATTTCCTTGAGTAGAAGATTAGAAGTACAAAAGCTTTGAAGATATTATGAGAGCTGAGTACTGAGAGACAGAGGGTTGTGATTAAGTTCGTAGAATGAAAGAGAGAGAAAGAGTTAGAGAAAATGTTAGTAAAAATGTAAGTAAAAATTGTTAGAGAAATTGCTAGTAAAAATGTAAGTAAGAATGAACAATGTTTTAATCTCATTATTTATATTTACTAATTTCTCAATCAATTTCTTACTCAAAATAGAACTTAATCGACCGTTAAAAGAAAATGAAAGGTAAAAGTTACCTATTTTGGCAATCGACAGTTATACATACATGAATATACGTATTAATCAATTGATAAAATAAGTAATCAACGGCTAAATTTTGTACAGATCGACTGATGACATGGACCAATCAAATTCCAGGTCTTCGATTGATAGCAATCTTATCCATCGATAGGTACATTTATCCATCGATAAATAAATATATCATCAATTGATATATTTATCTGTCGACAGCTTCAGATATCCATCGATAAACAAATATATCATCAATTGATATATTTATCTGTCGACAGATTCAGATATCCATCGATATGTAAAAATGTTTATCAGTTGATTATTGAAGAATCAATAATTTAACATAATCAATGGCTACAATTAATATTAATACATAACTTGTCAGACATTTAAAGGATTAAATATAATTAAGCATACCTAAATCACAGACCAATCTATTGAAAGTAGATTCATCTAGTGGTTTGATAAAAATGTCTGCAAGTTGTCTTTCACTAGGGATAAAATATAATTCAACTGTACCATTCATTACATGTTCCCTAATGAAGTGATACCTTATGTCAATATGCTTGGTTCTGGAATGTTGCACAGGATTTTCTGTTATAGCAATGGCACTTGTATTGTCACAGAAAATAGGAATCTTGTTCAAGTTGAACCCATAGTCAAGTAGTTGATTCCTCATCCATAAAATTTGTGCACAGCAACTTCCAACTGCAATGTACTCAGCCTCTGCAGTAGATGTAGAAACCGAATTCTACTTTTTGCTGAACCATCACACAAGCTTATTTCCTAGAAATTGACAGGAGTCTGTTGTACTTTTTCTGTCAATTCTGTAACCTGCATAGTCTGCATCTGAATAGCCAATTAGATCAAATCCAGAATCTCTAGGATACCAAATTCCAAGATTTGGAGTTCCTTTGAGATATCTGAATATTCTTTTTATTGCAATCAAATGAGATTCTCTAGGATCAGCTTGAAACCTAGCACAAAGACATGTAGCAAACATTATATCTGGCCTACTTGCAGTTAAATAAAGTAATGAGCCAACCATGCCTCTATAACTTGAAATGTCCACTATCTCTTCCTTAGTGTTTAATTCAAGTTTAGTTACAGTGGCCATGGGAGTTTTTGCAGATGAACATTCATTTAAATCAAATCTCTTTAATAAATCAGAAATATATTTGGTTTGATTTATGAAAACACCATCTTTAACTTGTTTGATTTGCAAGCCCAGAAAGTAGGTTAGTTCTCACATCATGCTCATTTCATATTTACTTTGCATCAACTTAGCAAACTTTTTACAAAGTTTTTTATTAGTTGAGCCAAAGATAATATCATCTACATAGATTTGAACAAGAATCATAGAGCCATTTACATTTCTATGAAAGAGTGTTTTATCAACTGTACCTCTAGTGAAGTAATTCTCAATCAGGAATTTAGACAAAGTGTCATACCAGGCTCTAGGTGCTTGTTTTAATCCATAAAGTGCCTTGAGAAGATAGTATACAAATCCGGGATGAACAGGATCAATAAAACCAGGAGGTTGTTCTACATATACTTCTTCTTCTAGTTCTCCATTGAGAAAAGCACTTTTTACATCCATCTGATATACTTTGAAATTTGCATGAGCAGCAAATGCTAAAAAGATTCTGATTGCTTCCAACCTTGCAACTGGTGCAAATGTTTCATCAAAATCTATGCCTTCTTCTTGTGAATAGCCATTTGCCACTAATCTTGCCTTATTTCTTGTCACTGTACCAGATTCATCCATTTTGTTTCTGAATACCCATTTTGTACCAATGATAGACTTGTTCTTTGGTTTGGGCACCAGCTTCCACACCTTGTTTCTTTCAAACTTGTTGATCAGAGTTGTTATCCATCGAATGATTATCAATTGATGTATTATCAGTCGATTGATGATGGTCAACTGATAAGTTATCTGTTGAAGCAATGACATCAATTGATGGGAGGATTCTAGGAACTTGTATACTTGTAATTTCCTCATCATCATCACTATCTTCAATATTACTTGAGGATTCATTTTCAAAAAGCAATAGATCATGAAATCCTTCATCAAGCAACCCTTGAATTTTCTTGTCATCAAAGACTACATGCATAGATTCCATAACAATGTGTAATTTAAGGTTGTAGACTCTGTATGCTTTGGTTGTTATTCCATATCCAACAAATATAGCTTCATCAGCTTTGGCTTCAAATTTTCCTAGATTTTCACCTTGATTTCTCAGTACAAAGCATTTGCAGCCAAAGACATGAAGAAAATTAACTGTTGGTCTCTTGTCTTTCTTCATCAATTGATATGGTGTTTTGCCTTGAAGTTTATTGACCATGGAAATATTTTGAATGTAACAAGCAGTATTAATTGCTTCTGCCCAGAAGTATGTAGGTAGTTTAGCTTCTTCTAACATAGTTCTAGCAGCTTCAATCAAGGTCCTATTTTTCCTTTCAACTACTCAATTTTGCTGTGGAGTCCTTGGTGCAGAGAAATGATGAGTGATACCTTTTTCTTCACAAAATTCTTTCATGGTTGAATTCTTGAATTCAGTACCATTATCACTTCTAAGTTTCTTGACCTTCCATTCAGTGCCATTGTCAACATTCTTCACATGGTTAATAATTAATTTGCTTGCCTCTTCTTTAGAGAATAAGAAATATACCCATGAAAATCTTGTGAAGTCATCCACAATTACTAAGGCATATTTCTTTTTGGCAATTGACATGATGTTGACTGGACCAAATAAATCCATGTCCAATAATTCCAGAGGCTTATCAATTGATGATTCAGACTTTGACTTGAATGATGCTTTTATTTGTTTTCCTTTTTGACAGGCATCACACAGTCCATCCTTGGTGAATTCCATCTGTGGGATGCCTCTAACCAAATTCCTCCTAACCAATTGATTCATGACCTTGAAATTCAAATGGGCTAGCTTCTTGTGCCAAGTCCAACTTTCATCTGTATTGGCTTTACTTAGAAGACATGTCATAGAATTTGTCTTTACAGAGAGAAAATCAGCCACATAGACATTTCCTTTCCTTTCTCTAGTTAAGAGAATATCACCAGATTCTTTATTGGCTATGATGCATGATCCAGTTGTAAACCACACACCATTACCAATATCACACAGTTGACTGATACTGAGTAGATTGTGCTTCAATCCATCAACTAGTGCTACATTTTCAATGATAACATTTTCTTTTATAATTGAGCCATATCCCAGGGTAAAACCTTTGCTATCATCTCCAAAAGTAACTCCTGGGCCAGCCTTTTCCACAAACTTTGTGAGCAGGGACAAATCTCCAGTCATGTGCCTTGAACATCCACTATCCAAATACCAGAGATTTTTCTTCCTGTTTCCCTGCACGCATATAAAACAATCAAGTTGTTTTTGGTATCCAAGTTGCCTTGGGTCCTCTTTTATTAGTTGCAGCCTGAGCCCCTGTTGTCAACGTAGGTTCTTTTTGTTTTGGTGGGTTTAAATCCACTTTAACTTTGGGAGTTGACTTTTGGGGCTTTGACACCTTGGAACTCATGGCATAATTTCCATGAATTTCATCATTTATATTAGGCATGTTCCATGGCATACTTGGCATGTTCAGATTAGGATATGCAAAGAAGGGATTATACATGTATGGAACTTGTGCATAAGGCATATGAACATTAGGTGCAACCAAATTAGAAGACATGGCACTCATGAGCATATGATTAAGAAGCATGGCATTTGAAGACATAGCATGTGTATTTAAATCATTTGAAGACTTATTCTTCTTTTCATTCTTGTATTGCATTGACAAATGATTTACACTACTACACTTAGCACAAACCTTTCTAGGTGCATACATATCAGGAGTGTAATTGTTGTGCTTATTACTGCCTACTTTCCCATTCCTATTCTTCTTCTTTTTCTCAGATTTAGATTGAGTAGTTTCCACAGGTGCAATCTTCTCTAGTTTTGCTTTTAATTGATTCTTAGATAAGCTACCTATGTTAACCTTCTCATTCTCAGTCTCAACTTGATTTTTGGTTTCCTTAACAAATTTGATAGGAATGCTAAATTTGTTCTTTTTATAAGCCATTGAAGATTCACTTGTCGATGGATGCTTATCAATTGATTCAGCATCAATCGATTGATAATCCTTATCAGTTGATGAGGGATTAGCATTCGATTGATCTTTATCCATTGAAGTATCAGCCAATGGCTTGTCTATTGATTTGGGAAGATCTCCTAGAGTATCTACACCCTGAACATCAATAATTTGTTTGGCAGTTTTAACAGACCGATTCCATTTGCTAATGGTTTCTATATCATCAGCCAATTGTTCTTTCAACAATTCTTCTCTTTTCAAACTGTTTACTAGTTCATTCCTAGCATCCTTTCTTTCCTGCTTAAATCTTTCTAAACAGACAAGTTCATTTTCAAGAAAAACATTCCTCTCAGTTAAGGCATCAATGGTGCTCTTTAACTTGAGATTTTCTTTGTTTAGAGATTTTATAGTGACATGCAAATTGTACAATTCATTGGACATTTCATTAATAGTACTATTGCATTCATCAGCTGAAAGCTCAGAAAAGTTTGTAGCTAGTACCTGATTGGATGCTGAACTAGCTTCTTCATCCTCATGGTTGGCCATTAGAGCTAGATTGATATATTCTTCAGAATCACTGTCCTCAGCAGCCCAGTCCTTCTCTTCAGTGACAAAAGCCTTTTCTTTCTGTTTTAAAAGGTCAAAGTATTTTTTTTATAATCAATACCCTCATATGTCTTTGCCTTTTCTTGCTTTGGCTTCCTGTACTCACTTGAGAAATGACCAGCCAATCCACAGTTAAAACATCTGAATTTAGATCTATCAACCAAATTTTTATTTTGATTGTTGTTTCTAAACTAGGATCCAGGCCTTTGAGCATTTGGATTCCTCTTGAATTTTAGCTTTGAAAACTTCCTTGACAAAAATGCAAGGTGCTCATCAATCTCATCCAAATCATCTTGTGAGCATGTTTCATTTTCCTCACATTTGGTCTTTCCTTTTCCCTTGGATGATTCTTCATCAGCATCATTAGCCACCATCATGACTTCTTCTGCACAACCAGTATTTTTCTTTTCTTTCTTGTCTTCATTCCCATTGACTATCAAAGCCACAGTTTTCTCATTTCTTTGATTCTTCTCAATCTCTTCATCTTGTTGAATCTCCAGTTCATATGTTTTGAGAATACCATATAGTTTCTCTAGAGTATAATCTTTGAAGTCTTGAGATTGTCTAATGGAGACAGTCATTGCCTTCCATTCCTTTGGAAGAGATCTTAGAAATTTGAGATTTGTATCTTCTGTTGCATAAACCCTACCATATAGCTTTAGACCATTCAACAACTTTTGGAATCTGCTATAGGTATCATTGATGGCTTCACCACTCTTAAAATGAAATGATTCATATTTTTGAATTAAGAGTTGCATCTTGTTTTTCCTAACTTGTTCAGTTCCTTCACACAGAGTTTGAAGAGTGTCCCACACTTCTTTTGATGAAGTATAGTTTATCACATTATCAAACATATCTTTATCTAGACCATTAAACAGAATGTTCATGGTCTTCTTGTCTTTCAGTACTTCTTTTTCATCTTCTTCTGTGAATTCAGAAATAAGTTTTGGAATATGTCTATCAACTGTAGGAGTTCTATCTGGGTTTACTCCTATAACTAGCTTCATGGGAATGTGAGGACCTTTCTCTATGCAGTGAACATAAGAAGGATCTAGAGAAAGAAGATGCAGATGCATTTTTACCTTCCATGGAAAGTATTCATCCTTTTCCAACATTGGAATCTTTACACCTGAATCTTTTTGGCCCATATTGACTGATCTTGATCTTTAAACTTTCTGTATGTTGAAAGCCTGCTCTGATACCAATTGTTATTCCTTAAGAACAATGTCAATATTTGTAGAAGGGGGGTTGAATACAAATATTAAAACTTTTTCGTATGTTATAATATTTGTTCTTGAGGATTTGACTTGGTGAGAATATGTTGGAACAATTTAAGACTGAAAAGTAAATTAAGCAAAGAGTTTTAAAATTACTGATGGATTGATTTCTCCATCAGTGTATATTTTTGCTCAATTTTCTAGGTTAAAAGAAACCTAGCTGCTTTTTTTACAAGATTAGAAAACGAATCAACTGTTCTTACAAATGTGCTCTCAAGCTTGAACAGTTGATTCTTGAATTTGTCTAACTTCTTTTCTAAAAATACTGCTACACTTGTTTATATAACACAAGTGTACTTTTACAATACCTAATCTAGGATTGTTTCTACCTGCCTTTCTTTTACCTATTTCTTTTTAAAAAAAGGTTTAAAAAGACAGCTTCTGATTGAGTCTTCACAGTCATTCTAGACTGTCTTCCATAGGTGTGCTTTTGTTCTCTGGATCTTCAGCAGATATTCTTTATGTGTGTTGTCATACTCAATTGATAGTTTGCTATTAATCATATCAATTGATCCATATTTTAATCCAGCAACTGATGTTCTTCTTCGATTGATCTTTATATCCATCGATTGATAAAAGATGACTTATCGATTGATAGATGTTATCAATCGATATATCAATCGATGGGTCTTCACATCAGTTGATGGTCTTCAATGCTTGACTTGGCTTCTTCGATTGATCCCTCATCCATCGATGCTTCAATATCAATTGATCATCCTTCACTTGTGTAATTTCCTGTCTTCACATAATTATAATTTAACAGTTTAATTCACACATCAATTGATGATCTATATCAATCGACTCCAACATCAATTGATGAACAAAATATCAATTGATTTACACCTTATCGATTGAAATAGACTAAGTACACCTATGCTACAATCCAAATTATCAGTTGATTCATATAAACACTTCAACTGATAAATGGTTTCCTGATCAATTGATATTTATAACTTTCATATCAATTGATCAGTTACATCAAACTAAATTTCTATGATTCTAAGATTAATGTTATCATCAAATCACATGTAGATTCCTAACATCTATGCTTATCATCCTTAAACTTGCAAGAAAAATCAAGAAACAAGTTAGTCATTTTTGGAGTTACTATTCACCCTCAACTTTGAGCAAAGATTTGGCTATGCTATACTAGTTGGATGGCCCTCAGATTTTGAACATACCTTAGTTATGAATTATGGAAGCTATGGTCAAAATTTGGTGATTTATGGATGAGTAGAACTTGGGTATTGAATTTCTATTTCCTTGCTTTTGTTGAATAACCAAATGGGGAAGAATAAATGGGGGAGAGATATTTTCTTTCTCTTGCTTAAATACTTGCTTGGCTAAAGTGAAATCAAGTGTGATGTTATGTGGTAGTATTTCCAAGGTATGGCCATAGTCCTTCGCTTGCATTTTCAAAGCATGGCCTAGGCTAGAATAGTGTACATATTCCTTGTTTTAAGGAATCAGGTTCCCTTTACTTGGTTTGGTTGTAACTAACTAGTCCGTTGCTTGGTTACTCCCATTTGGTTGTCAACTCTTCAAGTTTGCATTGGGTTTGCATGAACTTGGTGTATTTACTTATTATCCAACATTTATCACTTAATTCTCCATGTATGTTCGATTAATTTCCGAAAGCATTTCGTCGTAGGAATTCCGTAGTGTAAATCCTTAATATTCTAAGTGCTTATATTCAAAACAAATCATTGGGTTCCTAAATTGTAATCCTCCTTGTTGTAATATAATTCTCGTATTTTTAATATTTCATAAATTATGAAACAAATAGTAAAATGAAAAATCTTCAAATTTTGACAGCTTTTGCATTCACTCATTTGCTTCATAAAACAATATCACATCTTTGGATTTCCGATATTTCATCACTTACCTAGTGTGGGCTAAAAAAGATTTTCATAAATTTGTAGAATCACTATTCATCAAGGTCTTAAATAATAATAAAAAAATGCATTAAAAATACGGGTTACTACAATAAATGTATCCCATAACAGGTTTTCCTTCTCCATCAACCAATCGAAGAAGTTTTACAAGAGGGTCTGCCACCTTTAGAAAATAAACAACATTTTTCCAAAAACTAGCATGTAACACATGGCTAGCTACATTTCTTCCATTTGGGCCATTGTAGTAGTTGCTGGTGATCCATCTCTGTGAAATGAACATCTTCCGGAAATTATTCTTCTGTTTATCAATACTAGTCAAAGTGAGAAAAGCTGTGGCAAATCTTGTTTTTGTTGGCCTTATGAGCTCCTTCTGTCCCGTGAATTCTCTTAACATATTCACCAACGTGTACTTTGTGCATACAAATGAATTTAAGGACATGGACTTTTCGATGCAACCTTTCAACCGAGGAATGTTGAAAATGTTAGTATTGGTGTCCTAGAGACAATACTTTTAATGTTTTATTGAAAACAATTAAGGATTATGTTTTATGTGATTTTTTAATTAATATTTATTATGTCTTTATTTACTGCGTCATAAATTGAAAGAATAATAAATGTCCTTGGAATATTAATACGTAATATAAATCTTTAAGTATGTGACTTAAAAATGAGATTATATGAATAGTATTTTATTCCTAAAATTCCCTAGTCAAGTATTATTATTTAAGGACAGTAATAATGCAATAAGACTAGTATGTTTGTTGACAGATGACCACATCTCATTGGTCATAGGTATGGTGATACTAAAGTCAAGAACATAAGTGTATGTATCAATACATGACACTGGAAAAACCCGCCATGAGATTCTACATGTTAATAAGTGTCATAAGAAATCTTACAGTGATAATGATGTAATGATCCTCTGACTTGAAATCATTATATTTCTATACGAGAATTAATATACTTTGATTACACTCAAAGTTACCTTTAACCGGGTAATGATAAAGGTGGACGTTGGGTATGCTATGAATCGTATGGGAAATATGAATGATAGATATAGGATTTAACCCTCCAATTCTAGGAGTGATATTATTGGCCTCTTGATTGAGTGAGACTATGAAATGCATGGTCATGCTCAAATATTGATTTGTTTAAATAGTCTACTCATTGATCAAGGAAATCAAGATTCAACGTTGAAGAGGATGACACTATACATGCCTCGAGTTTTATCTATAATATAAGGTTAAAGGGATTATATTACATTGCACATTATTCACGAAAGGTTTAATTGAATCACCAATTATTATTGTTACTTGGGTAGCAATGATGTATTACTAGATGCCGCTCATTGTTTATAATTTTATTATTAAATAATAAAATTATTGCCAACGTAATAATAAACTAAAGGGTCACACACAAAGAACGTCAAAATGGAGGTTTATTTAAATTACGAATTTAAATATATTATTGTTTATTCGAATTTAATTATTAAATTAATTAAGTGGGACTTGATTAATTATATTAGAATTCAGATTTAATAATAATAATAACCCAAAGTCATAATGGGTTTTGGAAACCACATGGATTAGGGTTAGGCCCAAAATCTCTCTCTCCCCTATATATACATAATGATGTATAGTATTAGGCTTTAATAATCATAAAATTTCATTTTAGAGAAAAACCCTAGCTGCTCAACATCAAGAGAGGCTAGAGAAAGAGAGAAAGAGAGAGAGAGAGAGGCAAACAATTCGGCTAGTACCGACTCCGGTGATCGTAGGACGATCGGGCGTTCGTGTGGACTTCTTTGGAGTGTGGACTTCTTTGGAGAGCAAATCTATGCAACAAAGGTCTGCTGTGATTCATCTTTTCTGGACCTCCATTAAATAACATACGGAAAGCTTTGTTAAGGTATAGACTTCTTCACCATAATCATCCAACGTTATACATGGATCCTACGATTGGGTTTCGATTTTTTATTATTTTTACGTTAATTCCGCTGCATTTTCATGCCCGAAACCTTCAATGGTATCAGAGCTACGTGTATAATGGAATGATTTGGTTATGTGTTTAACAGTTTTTCGATGTATGTAAACATATATATGATATGCCATGACTATATATTGATATATATGTTTTATATGATTTTGAATATATGATATTCATGTGTTGTATAATCATGAGATGATTGTGTGTATTGCTGTATGTATATGATACATGTTTGTTCTTGTTATGGAAATCGTATTCGATACGAATTCTGAAACAGCTTCGGTAGATTTTTTGAAATCTGTGTCCAGTATCCGATTTTCGATATGTGTTTTCTGACTGGAATCGTGTCAACGAGCAATACTGACATAGTCAGCTTCGCGTCTGTAAGCCGTTTGACGACGTTACAGGCCACGAAACGGCGATTTATTATTTTCTGAAATTTATTTGATTTTCTGAAATTTTGAAATTTATTATATATGATTATATGATATGTTTATATAATCTGAAATATATTACATGTGTTATGTGATAACATGGTGGATGGTTATGGCCTAAAGACCCATAGGATAGTGGTTTTGTTTTATGGTTTTGGTTTCTAAATACGACTTGCATGTCGTTTATTCATTGTAATTGTTAATCTCGAATGTAACTCGAGTTCTTCTTGTAATTTCATTAGAATAGATTTATTTATTATTCAATATAATTGTTCAATGGAGACTTGGAAGCAAGGAAGCTAGGAGGCAATCCAGATGATGAAGCAATGAAGAAGATAAAGACATGTAATAGTGTAGTATTTGAAACCACCATAGATTGACCTTGATAATTCCATTAGCTTGGAAATATCACATAGGATGGGGCCATAACCAAACACGTTTAATTTATGTACAATACATATATGTATATAAATGCATGTGTAGATATGTATGTGTTGGAATGATGTATGTATTAGATACGACACCCATGCCATGTCTGCTTAAGAAAGATAAAATCTGTAACGATTCAAGATTTTAAAATTAACAAACGATCATGAGATTCTTGTGTTTATGAAATATGGATTTTGAAAACACGGAATTAAATATTGATTTTTGATAGCTATAACTGGGATTTTCTGACAAAAACGGATATGCGTATTCGTAAGGCTGATGGGTTTTAAGTGTGACCACTGGTATCCTCCATCTACCTGGGAAATGAACAATTTAAGATGTCAATTTAAAATATTTGGTTCAAGGAAAAATTGAGGATCTCTTTATGATGTGATCATGATCGTTATAAATTTTCTAAACCCCTTAACAAAATATTAAGTTTTACTCGGATGCTTTCCAATGAATGAACACTCATCGAATCCTAGATCGATTAGGGGAAGGACTGTCAGTGGCAGGGGACTCCTATCTATCGTGGTGAGATGCGACGAATATAAACGGTTATATTCGGCCGTTGTATCATTGGGTCTAACTTAACTGAGTCGTCATAATAAGGTGAAAATAAACGGTTATATTCAACCATTATGAACTTAGAAGCATAGAGTTTGGTTAAAAGTCTATTAGATAGATAAGATCAATCGTTGTTTACCAAACTATCCAAGAATTATATATGATATAATTGACAACTATTGTCTACCTAAATAATCATTTTTTAAGGACTTCCAGTGGTTGACTTAGGACATGACGAAATATGGATCTTGGCTCACTAGAAAGAATTATGGGATATACTTTCCAAATTAATAGTAAGGGCTATTAATTTGATAAAAATAGTGGGAGATATATTATGAATATATCATAATCATTTGAACATAATAAATAACTCAGACAATCTAATGTTTATTTTATGCATTTTAAACATTGTAGATATTTAAATGGCAAACAATACAAATACTTTCTCCGTACGAGAAACCCTTGAGAAGGACAAGCTGACATGAACTAACTTCCTTGATTGGTATAGGAATTTGAGGATTGTCCTCAGGCAAGAGCGTAAGCTCCATGTCATTGAAATTCCTTCACCTTCTCCTCTTGCTGAGAATGCAACTCGCGTTCAGCAAAATGCTTATCAGAAGCATATTGATGATGTGAATGATATTGCATGTCTCATGCTGGCAACCATGAGTGCTGAGCTCCAAAAACAACAGGAGCATATAGATGCTTATGAGATGATTGAACACCTTCAAAGAATGTTTGAGGGACAAGCTCGTCAAGAAAGGTTCGACACGAGCAAAACACTGTATGCTTGCAAACAGGGAGAGCGTGAACCTGTTCAACCACATGTTCTGAAGATGATAGGTTATATTGAGTATCTTGATACTTTGGGTTTCCCGATTGGTTTGGAAGCTCAGATTGACTTAATCTTGCAATCTTTGAACCGCATCTATACTCATTTTGTTATGAACTACAATATGAATGAGATAGACAAAATACTCACTGAATTGTTGGCCATGTTACGAACTACTGAAACCAATATGAAAAGGCTGAACCTGCTGCCATGTTGATGGTAGATAACAAAGGTAAAGCTAATAGGAAAGGCAAATGGAAGGGAAAAAAGAAGATTGGATCTGCTTCTGGTCCCAAGCCAAAGGCTAATCCCAAACAGGCTTTAAAGCCTAAGTGTGTTGTTGCAAAAGGTGATTGTCACTACTGTGGTAAACCAGGTCATTGAAAGAGAAACTGTCATGCTTATTTGGAGGATCTGAAGAAGAAGAAGGCTGGTCAAGCTTCTGATTCAGGTATTTATGTTATAGAGGTCAATTTGTCAACTTCTACATCATGGGTATTGGATACTGGATGTGGTTCTCAGATTTGTATAAATGTACATGAACTACAAAGGAGTAGGACTTTGGCTAAAGGAGAGGTCGACCTACGAGTTGGCAATGGAGCAAAGGTTGTTGTTTTAGCTGTAGGGACTTATTATTTATCATTGCCCACTGGGCTTATTTTAGAACTTGAGAACTGTTTTTACGTGCCTGCAATATGCAGAAACATTATTTCGGTTTCTTGTTTAGACAAGAAAGGTTTTGCATTTTTAATTCAGAACAATAGTTGTTCCTTTTCTTTGAATAATGTTACCTATGGGGTTGCACGTTTATTTAACGGTTTATATGTTCTTGATTTAGACACTCCTATCTATAATGTGAATAACAAACGTCTTAAATAAATGACTCAAATCAAACATACCTCTAGCACTGTCATTTAGGCCATATAAATGAGAAGCGCATTTCCAAGTTACATAAGGATGGATACTTGGATAAGTTTGACTTTGAATCATACGAAGCATGCGAACCTTGTCTCATTGGAAAAATGACTAAAACTCCTTTTACTGGACAAGATGAAAGGGCCACTGAACGATTAGAACTTATACATAGTGATGTATGTGGTCCTATACGTACTATGACAAGATGTGGCTTTTACTACTTTATCACGTTTACTGATAATTTCAGTAGATATGTGTATCTTATGAAGAACAAATCCGATTCTTTTGAAAAGTTCAAAGAAACAAAGCTGAAGTAGAAAAGCAAACTGGCGGAAGTATTAAGCTCTACGATCTGATCGTGGACGAGAATACTTAAGCCATGAATTTAAGAGTTTATTAAAAGAGTGTGGTATTGTATCACAACTCACTCCTCCCGGAATACCACAATGGAATGGAGTTTCTGAAAGGAGGAATCCTACTTTGTTGGACATGGTACGATCGATGATGAGTCATGCAGATCTTCCAATTAGTTTCTGGGGCTACGCCCTGGAGACGGCTGCTTATACACTTAACCGAGTTCCTACTAAAATGGTTCAGAAGACTCCATATGAGATATGGACTAAGAAACGTCATAGCATGTCATTTATGAAAATATGGGGATGTGAAGCGTTTGTGAAACGTTTAACTTCTGACAAGCTAGGACCTAAATCAGACAAATATAATTTTGTGGGATACCCAATTGAAACAAAGGGTTATTCATTCTATAATCCTTCTGAGAACAAAGTGTTTGTTGCTCGAACTAAAGTTTTTCTTGAAAGAGAAATGCTTTCGAAGAAAAACAGTGGGAGGATAATAGATCTCGATGAAGTTCGAGGCCCACAAGATAACATTGAACTAATGGAGGAACTTGAGCAGGATGTACAAGACCACAACACTGCTCAAGAAACACAGGTTATTCGTAGGTCTAGTAGGATTCACCATGAGCGTGAGAGATATTATGGATTTCTCTTAACTCAAGATGGTGATGTGATGCTTATCGACGAAGATGAGCCTCTCACCTACTAATATGCTATGAACACTCCAGAATCCAAGAGATGGCTGGATGCCATGAAATCTGAGATGGAATCCATGTATACTAATCAAGTATGGACTTTGGTTGATCCACCTAAAGGGGTAAAACCTATAGGGTGCAAGTGGATTTTCAAGAAGAAGACCGACATAGATGGTAATGTACGGACCTAAAAGGCACGATTAGTGGCAAAAGGTTTCAAGCAAATTTATGGTATTGACTATGATGAGACTTTTTCACCAGTGGCTATGGTCAAGTCCATCAGGATTTTGCTTGCTATAGATGCTTACTATGATTATGAAATCTGACAGATGGATGTCAAAACCGCTTTCTTAAATGGGAGCCTTGAAGAAGATATGGATGTGTATATGACACAGCCTGGAGGTTTTGTTGATCCAAAGAATGCTGTAAAGGTATGTAAGCTGCGTCGATCCATTTATGGATTGAAACAAGCCTCAAGGAGATGGAACATTCGTTTTGATGAAACTGTCAAAGAGTTTGGGTTTATTCAAAATGAAGATGAACCATGTGTTTACAAGAAGGTAAGTGGGAGCAATGTGACATTCCTATAATTATATGTTGATGATATATTAATAATAGGGAATGACATTCCTTCTTTACAGGCTGTTAAGACTTGGTTGAGTAAGAATTTCTCAATGAAAGACTTAGGCGAAGCGACATATATTTTAGGTATTAAGATCTATAGAGATAGATCAAGAAGAATGATCGGCCTAAGTCAGAGTAGATACTAGTCTAATCCAGGTGAAGGTCACTGGACAGCAGTCAAGAATATTCTTAAGTACTTGAAGAGGACTAAAGATTAATTCTTGGTATATGGAGGAGAAGATAAGCTGGTTGTAAAAGGTTACACCGATGCTAGTTTCTAGACAGACAAGGATGATTCGATTTCTCAGTCTGGATTTTTGTTTTGTCTAAATGGAGATATTGTATGCTGGAATGGTTCACAGCAGAGACAGTTGTTGATTCTACAATAGAGCCTGAGTATATTGATGCTTATGAAGCAGCCAAAGAGATTGTTTTGGGATGTACTTGGGAGATATCACCTAATTAATAAGATTAATGATCAAGGAGATATACATATATGTAAAGTGCATACTAATAAGAATAATGCAGACCCACTGACTAAGGTTTTGTCGCAGCAGAAGCACGAAGGTCATACTAGTTCCATGGGTATTAGATACATGAGAGATTGGCTCTAGTACAAGTGGGAGATTGTTAGTATTGGTGTCCTAGAGACAATACTTTTAATGTTTTATTGAAAACAATTAAGGATTATGTTTTATGTGATTTTTTAATTAATATTTATTAAGTCTTTATTTACTGCGTCATAAATTGAAAGAATAATAAATGTCCTTGGAATATTAATACGTAATATATATCTTTAAGTATATGACTTAAAAATGAGATTATATGAATAGTATTTTATTCCTAAAATTCCCTAGTCAAGTATTATTATTTAAGGACAGTAATAATGCAATAAGACTAGTATGTTTGTTTACAGATGACCACATCTCATTGGTCATAGGTATGGTGATACTAAAGTCAAGAACATAAGTGTATGTATCAATACATGACACTGGAAAGACCCGCCATGAGATTCTACATGTTAATAAGTGTCATAACAAATCTCACAGTGATAATGATGTAATGATCCTCTGACTTGAAATTATTATATTTCTATACGAGAATTAATATACTTTGATTACACTCAAAGTTACCTTTAACCGGGTAATGATAAAGGTAGACGTTGGGTATGCTATGAATCGTATGGGGAATATGAATGATAGATATAGGATTTAACCCTCCAATTCTAGGAGTGATATTATTGGCCTCTTGATTGAGTGAGACTATGAAATGCATGGTCATGTTCAAATATTGATTTGTTTAAATAGTCTACTCATTGATCAAGGAAACCAAGATTAAACGTTGAAGAGGATGACACTATACATGCCTCGAGTTTTATCTATAATATAAGGTTAAAGGGATTATATTATATTGCACATTATTCACGAAAGGTTTAATTGAATCACCAATTATTATTGTTACTTGGGTAGCAATGATGTATTACTAGATGCCGCTCATTGTTTATAATTTTATTATTAGATAATAAAATTATTGTCAACGTAATAATAACCTAAAGGGTCACACACAAAGAACGTGAAAACGGAGGTTTATTTAAATTATGAATTTAAATATATTATTGTTTATTCGAATTTAATTATTAAATTAATTAAGTGGGACTTGATTAATTATATTAGAATTCAGATTTAATAATAATAATAACCCAAAGTCATAATGGGTTTTGGAAACCACATGGATTAGGGTTAGGCCCAAAATCTCTCTCCCCTATATATACATAATGATGTATAGTATTAGGGTTTAATAATCATAAAATTTCGTTTTAGAGAAAAACCCTAGCTGCTGAACATCAAGAGAGGCTAAAGAAAGAGAGAGAGAGAGAGAGAGAGGTAAACAATTCGGCTAGTACCGACTCCGGTGATCGTAGGACGATCGGGCGTTCGTGTGGACTTCTTTGGAGAGCAAATCTATGCAACAAAGGTCTGCTGTGATTCATCTTTTCTGGACCTCCATTAAACAACATACGGAAAGCTTTGTTAAGGTACAGACTTCTTCACCATAATCATCCAACGTTATACATGGATCCTGCGATTGGGTTTCGATTTTTTATTATTTTTACATTAATTCCGCTGCGTTTTCATGCCCGAAACCCTTCAGAAAATGTCTTCCAATATGAGATCAATACAATGAGCAGTACATGGTGTCCAAAACAAATGTGGATATCGAAAAGTCAACATCCAACCGACTGCATTATTATTAGCAGCACTATTTGTAACAATCTGAAATACATGTTTTGGCCCAATTTAATCCACATACTTGGATATCAGTTCAAATAACATATCTCCAGTTTTTGCAACAGTAGAGTTATCAACTGATTCAAGAAAAAAACTACCTCGAGGAGTATTGACTATAAATTGATGAGGCTTTGATGCTTTTTATCTTCTCATCCATCACACATAAAAGAACAACCGCTCTTCACCCACTCTACTTCATGAGTTTTCATCAGATTTTTAGTCTCCTCAACTTTATTTTTCAGTATATGAATTCTGACTTCAGTATAGCTAGATGGTTTCATCCCCTGTCCAAACTGCCCTTGAGCTTCAACATACATATCAAATCTTAGATGATTGACAACATTAACAGGAATACCCACGGCATACATCCATCTTGCAAATGCCTTACAAGCTCTCTTTCTTAACTCCTTTCTTGCACCATCATTTTCATCAATCTTTGGTTGCACTCGTTTTCTTTTCTTTACTACAAGTTACGGCTTGGGTGTTAAGTAAATATTCATATGTCCCTTTTAACTTAGTTGTTTGTTTTAAGGAAGAAGTTATACTCCCTACGGATGCTTGAGGCCATGTAACTCTTACTTCGTCTTCTGAATTTTCAGCTTCAAAATCATCTAAATTCAAAGTTTATTTCGCTTTCTCTTTTGATTCCATGTAATCCTTCACTTCCTTTCTAACATCCTTCGAAATTTTGTGCAAGGCTTTGCATTTCGAAAGCCTCTAACAAGATGCTCTTTCATTCGAAATACTCCAGCTATTGTAACATTTACACAAAAATTACACTTCATTTTCTCTCTTTTATTGGGATCACATAGATTTGCATATTTCCATGCAGGATCCTTTTTGCTATCACTGGAATCAGTCATTTAAACTACAATTAATGGAAATAATTAGTTGATAGAAATAGAAATATTAAATACAAAATAGAAATAGAAATATTAAATACTAATAAGTACTTAGCAAAAAAAAATACTAATAAGTAATAACTAAATATTAAATAAAAATAAAAATATTAAATACTAAATAAAAATATAATAATAAAGTAAAATATTAAATATATACACAAGTAACAGGGGTAGGTACTGATACATATATACACGCACATTAGTTAAACACAATCGCCGCCTCTCAAATCAAAAGAAGAATATGTGTGTGTGTGTGTGTGTACATACATATATACATCAGAGAAGAAAAAGATCAGACGAAGAAGATAGATAAAGAAGATAGATGAAGAAAATATCTAGAGATTAATTCATGTTGTGCGTGGCTGCTGTTGCTGGATTTCTTTATAAGTAGGGCTTCTGGGTTTATATCAGGTATGTTGTGTGCGTCGTGTGTATATATTTCTTAACCCGGTCAAACTTGACGGGTCAAACATAATAAAGTGCGCTTCATACGTGCTTCACATGCGTTTCACGTACTGCGCTTCAGCGCGTGAAACGAGTGCTTCTTGCACATTGTTGCACTCCAGTACGCCACGATTCTGGTGCACTGTGGGGGGATTCTCGCTTAAGCACATTTTTAATAACACTGGTTTTTCTTATTTTGACAACATTTTTACTCTATTTTTAAGTTATTCCCTGGCCTGCTTCGATCACAACAAAAGTGAATGACATGGCCTCTTAGATAAAGAAGCTGAAAGAGATTCGTGATGGCCTGAAGAGGGAGATCGGGGAGTTGGATGCCCGAAATGCTAACTTAGAACAGTCAAACCAGACTGTGTCGAGCCAAAAGAAGGTCCTCGAGGAAATACTTAATCGGAAAAGGGAGGAACTTTGCTGGGTCAAAAAGCAGGTGAAGAAAGAAAAAAAATTATGTAAACCGAAGAGCGATGCTACATGCTTTGATATGATGACGACGTGTTGGATGCCCATAAAATCGGGCTTGAATACCAAGCCATCTTACTAAAATCTGATGATGTTCCAGTAAAGCGAGTTGAGCCCCTGACGAATCGATCATTGTATCTTCATATCCTAATTCTGAATTCGCCTCTTCCTGATTGTTTTGGACGATTCGCCTTCGGGTTGGCTCTTGACTTCTTTGACTTGTGTATTTTATGTCGTCTCAGGATTCCTTTCGAGGTATATCTTTGGGAATTATACATGTTCAAATGCGTTCAGTCACTCCCTGCCAAGTATAGCAGCAAGGTCTTCTTTGGATCCAACCTCATTAATAAGGGTGTTTGGGTAAGATAATCTTTCACTTTCTCGAATGATTTATCACAGTTTAGATTCCATAAGAAATATTTCGCACCCCGAAGTACTTTGAAGAAAAGAAGTATTTTCTCTGTTGATCTAGAAATAAATCTTTTTAAGGCCACCAATCTACATGTCAACCTCTGAACGTCTCAAATTTTCTTTGGCAGCTCCATATCTGTGACAACCATAATCTTTTATAGATTGGCTTCTATTAGGGATAGGCATCGTGTCACTTCGGGGTCGAGGACTGCTATCCCCGCCCCCGATCACCGACCCATACCATATCCCCGAACCCGTCCCGATCCCCGAATGTGGATTGTTTTGCTCCCCGATCCTCACACTAAACGGGGAATGGGGATACCTGCGGGGAATCAGGGGATTTTTATTATTTTTTTAATTGTTTTAAAAATATAAAATTATTTTTCAATACAAATTTTAAAATGATAAATTATAATATTTTATTTATATTTTTTAACTTAATACTATATTTTAATCCCGAATTCAAATTAACATTTATTTATAATATATATATAAGATTAAAATTATATTATATTATAGTATGAAATTTTAAAATAATAATATGGAATAAAAAATTAAAATAATATATATATATTATTAATATATATAAATTATATAAATTATTATTAATTTATTTGATATAAATAAATATATATTAAATATTAGAAATTGGGATCGGGGCGGGGAGACCCTAATCCCTGAGCCTACCTCGATCCCCGAAATTTTTACAATTGTTTCCCCGTTCCCCGCCCCGAACCCGAAATATTCCCTGATTTACCGACCCGAACGGGGCGGAGATCAGATCGGGATCGGGCGGGGCAGGTTAAATGCCTATCCCTAGCTTCTATCCCCAAGCATTTACCATATAGCCAAGACACTTTCCGCTTGAGGTGCCAAAAGTGCACTTGTTTGTATTGACCTTCATGTTATTCCTCCTTAATGTTTGAAAGCATTCTGTTAAGCGGGCCTCGTGGTCCTTGGATATGGATTTCACAATCATATCGTCCACATAACATTTCAAATTTCTTCGATCTATTTTTCAAATACTTTATTCACCATCTTCTGATATGTTTCCCCGACGTTTTTCATTCTGAATGGCATCTTGATGTAGGAAGAGGTTGTTGGATTCCGAGGCATAAAACGCAGCAGATTAAACGTAAATGAAAAATTTCGGAACCCTAACGCAGGATCATGTATAAGCTTGGACAGATTATGGTGAAATAGAATTATACATTTTCTGGTCTTGACTTTCACGAACTCTACGGAGATCCTTGCTTGATGAATCACAGTAGTCCTTGCTTCAAGAACTGCTCTCTAACGGTATCCACACGAACGTCGATTCGTCCAACGATCAGCGGAGATGGTACTAGCCAAAACAACCATGAATTATCTCTTCTCTCTTGCTAGCCTCTCTTTTCTATGAGCTGCTAGGGTTTCTGTTGTAAAAACGAATTCACAAGTAATCCCCTTATAAACACATCATAATGTATTTATATGAGCTAGAGATAATGGGCCAAATCCTAATCCATGGGGCTTCTTAAAAACCCATTCTGATTTTGGGTTTAATTATTAATCGAATTCTAGTATGCTTATAATTAATCAAGTCTTAATTAATTATAAATTCAAATTAATAATAATAACATTATTTAAATTCATAATTTAAATAAAGCTCCGTTTAAACGTTCTTTGTGTGTGACCCTTTAGGTTATTATTACGTTGGTAATAATTTTATTTTCTAATAATAAAATTATAAACAATGAGTGACATCTAGTAATACATCATTGCTACCCAAGTAATAATAATAATTGGTGATTCAATTAAACCTTTCGTGATTAATGTTTCTGTGTAATATAATCCTTTTAACCACATATATTATAGATTAAATTCGAGGCATGTATTTAGTCATCCTCTACAATATTTAATCCGGGTTTACTTGATCCATGAGTAGACTATGAAAAACAAATCATTATTTGAGCACGGCCATGCATTTTATAGTCTCACTCAATCAAGAGGCCAATAATATCTCTCATAATTATAAGAGGGTTAAATCCTTTATCTATCATTCATATTTCTCATACGACTCATGATATACCCGATGTCCACTTTTATCATCACCCGGTCAAAGGTAACTTTTAATGTAGTCAAAGTATATTAATCCTCGTATAGAAATATAATGATCTCAAGTCAGAGGATCATTACACCATTATCACTGTGAGTCTTTCTTATGACTTTATTAAACATGAAGAATCTCACTGTGGGTTTGTCCAGTACCATGTACTCCTACATGTACCTATGTATTTGACTTTAGTATCCCCATACTTATAACCAATGAGATGTGGTTATCTGTCAAACAACATACTAGTCTATTTATGTATTATTATTGTCCTATAATAATAATACTCGACTAGGGACCTTTAAGAATATGATATATTATATAATCTCAAGTTCAAGTCATGTACTAAACTATACAATGTGTATCATGATTCTAAGGACATTTATTATGCTAACAAATATATCGCAGAAATTAAAGTCATAATAAATACGTTTATTGAATAATCAAATGACATAAAGGTCTATTAAAGGAAACATTGTATTGCCTCTAGGGCACCTACACCAACATAGGTGCCCTTCGGGGTGATGAATGATGTCTTCAGAATATCATCGGCATTTATAAAAATCTTGTGATATCCAGAGAAGGCACCTAGAAAGCTGAGTATTTCTCCATTTCAGCCTCAATAACCTTATGTCTTTCCCGGTGAATTTTCTCTTCTTTTGTTTAACGGGCTTGGCATTAGGCTTCACATTCAAGCAATTTTTTTATGCTCGAATACAACCCATGCATGTCTTCGGGCCACCAATCAAAGATATCATGGTACTCAGGAATAATTACTATCACTTTAAAATTGAGTTCGGGATTCATGTTCTTCCCAATCCGAACCATTTTTCCCGAAAATCTGACATACAGCTTCACCTCTCTAACCTCAGTCGTTGACTTGGATATTTGATTGGACAAATCCGCTCTAAATTTTTCCAACTCAATATTCATGGTATGATGATTACCTTCATCTTATCCTTCTTCCACTCTTTGCCTCTTTATGTTCGCCGTTATGGAAACCTCTTCGGTCGGCTTATCTAAATCTTCCAACATGATTATCCTTGCCGCTTTCTAGACTCCTCGCATTTCTCCAACCCCATATTCGGTCGGGAATTTTAGCTTGAGGTGTGGTACTAAGGACACAGCTTAGAATACTATCAGGACTGGTCACCTGAATGTTCCATTGTAAGGGCCCTTTATTCATACCACATAGATAACTCATTTATTTTTCTGCTGTATATGGAGATTTACCTAGTAACAGAGGCAAAGTAATTATATCTTCAATCGGGGTTGGTTGGTTCCCAAACCCATATGGGGAGGTTCATTGCAAGGCTCCAGTAGTTCATCATCCAAGTTCATATTCACATACGTCCGATGATACAATATATTGACCGAACTACCTCCATCGATCAGTAATATCCAAATCTTATTTTACCTGATGACTGGATCGATTACCAATGGATCCTAATATGACTGTATAACATCCTCATAGTCCTCTTCCGTAAACATAATTAGTTTGGCTTGTTTGCCTTGCAGGGCCTGCTTATGTAAGTTGTACATATGTTGGGCATATTTTTTCTGAGATGACTTGGAGCATTTGTCCAACATCGTTCCTCCTTAATTGTTTTTACTTACCCTCGGTACTTAGGTGATTCAGCCTCCTTTTTCTTTTCGTCCTTCTTCGGCCTCAACCGAACTTTTAAGACGTTTACAAATTGATTAAGATCTTTTGCTTTGATCATTTTCTCAACGAGCTTCTTCAGGTGGAAACATTCAACGGTGTTATGGCCCTTGTTCTGAGGGTATTTATAGTACATATCCTCATTCTTCTTATAATAAGGCGTTTTAATCTTTGACGGTCGCATAAACCCTGGTTTGCCTTAGATTTCATTAAGGAACTTCGAGATCGGGGTGTTTAAAAAGGTGTATACTGTTTGATCCATCTCCTTCCTCCACTCAGTTCTTTGGCCTCATTTCTTTCCTTCATTTCCTTTCGATTCTCGGTTCGGCCCCTAGTGTTTTCAATTCGGGCATGCTCTTTGCCCTTACTTAATTCGGTTCTCCTTTCTGCTCTCCTTGTATCCCCCGATAGATTTCATTTTTCTTTGAATAGTTTTCTCACGGAAGTATATATCATTCAGTGAGCGAGGATGAACATTATATAATGAAGACCGAAGTTTCCTTCCTTTGATCGGGTCAAGAATAGTTGCTAAAAATCCCGATGTCTTAACCTTGTCTAGATTCGTCACCATACCAGCTTCTTCCTTGAAACGATCAAGATAATCATCCAACTCCTCATTGGGCCTTTGCCTGCAATTAATCAAGGCTTTAGTGTCCTTCTCTCTGTGGCACAAGTGAGAATAGTTCCTGAAGAATTTTCTCTTCAATTGGTCAAATGTGTGACTGGACCGAGACCTCAGCGATCGGTACTGATATGGGTAAAAATAGCCCTAAGGAAATAATAAATATAGCATTTATTATTTCATTTATTAGACCTAGTATGGTCCAAAGACTTGGGCCCTTGAAACGAACTAGGAAAATAAATCCTAGGATCAACTGGATTTGTAAATCCGGCCCACAAGCTCTGTTGAAGCCATAGGCACATTAAGCCTTTGTTATTAATTTCGTAATTAATTAATAAAGGCTCAGTAAAGTCCCAAGAAGCCAGTTGATGGCCCTCATCCTAGAAGGATCTAGAAACCCAAACATGGGAAGAATCCAACGACTACCTTCATTCCTAAAAGGTTTAGACAACCTTATCAATAGGAGACTTGGCCACCATGTCTCCTAATTCTAATCTAATTCCAAGGCCCTCGTGCACCTATATAAAGGGCCTAACCCCTCAACATTAGAACTACATTTTATTGGCTTGATTCTCATACCCATTGAGATAGGTAGGCAGTTAACGAGAACCTGAGTTAGTCACGAAACGTTAGTGCAGCCATTAAAGCTCGAAGCTCTCTCAAACCCTAGTATTAATTGCGTATTGAATACATCTTGTTTTTAATCCGTAACATTTGGCGCCGTCTGTGGGAAGAAGATAATAACCATGGCAAGAACACGAAGTAACGCGAGCACCCTCGAGGGAGAGGTCCCTGACACCACTATTGACATCAACGTCCCTACTGCCACAGCGCAGGAACAAGGAGTTACTATTCCCACCACCTCCGTCCAGGACCCTGAAGCAAGTATCCGGTGTACCGGACCCCTAAGTGTCGTTGTTCATCCTTCCAACCCGATGTGTCCATCCATGCTTCGATTCCTCCACTCCAGGTAATTTCACCCCTTCGTGCAACTTTTATTACTCCTAATACTTTGCAGATCTCGTCTGCTATAATACCTGACCCTCGTTATGGGATCCCAAGAAAATACGAGCCCCCTTATGAGCAAGGGTTGTTTCCCCACTATGCCTCACAACGAAGAAGTCTGGACTTCTTTGGACCTTACTCCACTGACGACGAGGAGTCGTCTGATGAGGATATTAACCCACGAAAGAGGCGACCCGGTAAGGAGCCCCTTGGAGGGAGGAGTACCCAGCCCCAAGGGCCTCAAGATAATGACTCCCTGAGCCTTCAAGGAAGAATACACGCTCATGGAGCCGAAGCCCATCGACTGAGGAAGGACCTGGAGAGGGCGTTAGCGAGGCGACAGCGCCCCAGAATTGAAGATGTTTGGGGGGGTCGATAAGAAACGCACCTGTGATAGATTTGGATGAGTCCCCAACTAGGAGGCGAATAAGGACAAGTCATGTTAGGGATGGCCCCCAAGACTTATTACCACTTGGAGATCCTGATGATCCTACTCCCCCTTTTACTGAGAATATTATGAATGAAAAGATATCAAGGAAGTTTAAGATGCCTACAATTAGGGCCTATGAAGGAACGAGGGATCCCTCAAATCATGTTCTCACGTTCTCTAATGCACTGTTGCTGCAGCTCGTAAACGATGTCGTCAAGTGTAGGGCATTCCCCCAAACACTGAGTGGTATGGCTCAGCGGTGGTTCAGTCGTCTACCACCTAATTCTGTTGGGTCATTCAAGGATCTAAGCAGGGCCTTCATTGGTTAATTCATTTGCAGCAAGACTCATGAGAAGAACTCAGCTTCACTAATGAATATGCATCAGGGGAAGAATGAGTCATTGGGGGATTATATGAACAGGTTCACGAAGGAAGCCTTGAAGGTCCCTGATTTAGACCAGAAGGTAGCTATGATAGCCTTGCAGCAAGGAACTTCTGATGAAAATTTCAGGAGATCATTGGCCAAGAAGGCCCTTAAGAGTATGAATGAGCTCCAGGAGAGAGCTGAAAAGTATATCAAGGCCGAGAAAAGTATGAGGAAAGCACAAGGGTTTCAAGCCTCGAGCACCTACTCTAAGAAGCGACCTAGCGATACTGAGTATATTATCAATACCAAGTATGCAAAGAATGATGATGTTAATGACTCCAAGAAGAAAGGAGGATCCAGGTTCGTCGAGTATGCAAGGCTAAACACTGCCCGTAGCCAAATACTGATGGACATTGAGAAGGGTAAAGACCTTCGATGGCCGAAGCCACTAAGGACTGATCCTGAAAAGAGAAACAAGAATGCGTACTACCGATTCCATAGGGATGTGGGACACGACACTGATGACTGCCGTCAGTTAAAAGATCATATAGAGTTTCTGATTAGAAGAGAAAAGTTAGAAAAGTACACCAAGGAAGGTGCTAGACAAACGAAGGAACTGAGATCCCAAAGAAAGAAACAATCATCCCCGAGGGCCTGTAATCAACGTAATTTTAGGAGGACCAACCGCAGTAGATAACTCCCGAAACTCTATGAAGGCATATGCCTGAGAGGTAATGAGCATCGTAGGAGAACCTCTTAATAGAGCAAGGACTGAGGTCTCTTTGTCGTTTGATGATTCTAACTTAAAAGGGGTAAGATTCCCCCACGATGATCCCTTGGTAATCACCCTTGTCATAGAAAACTCTCCGGTGAAAAGAGTCTTAGTAGACAGTAGATCGTCCGTAGGCATCCTATTTTATGATGATTTTGTGAAAATGGGATATAACGATTCGCAACTGACCCCCTCCAACATGCCTATCTATGGATTCAATGGAGTGGAATCTCGGATAGAGGGAATTATACAATTACCCAAGACTATGGGTGAAGAACCTTGACAGTATACTCAGATGCTAAATTTCCTGGTTATCAAAGCAAGCACCACCTACAATGCGATCCTTGGCAGGACTGGGCCTCATGCTTTCAAGGCGATTGCCTCTACGTACCATCTGAAGCACAAATTCCTGAGTAGGAATGGAGTGGGAGAAGAGAAAGGAGATCAAAAAATGGTCAGGAGTTGTTATGTGGCCGCATTAAAGCCTAGTGGCACTGGGGGGGGAAGGTTCTCCCTATTGAAGATATGGATGTGAGGGATCGAGAAAAAAGGAGGGGTAAACCCACAGAGGACTTGGAGCCTGCTCCTTTGGATCCTCTAGATCACGAGAAAGTGACATATGTGGGGACTTCACTCCCCCAAGGACTTGAAACAACAGCTGGTTCAATTCTTGTAAGATAACAGAGATGTCTTTGCTTGGACGGCAGCCGACATGCCAGGGATAGACCCCAAGCTTATAACACATCAATTGAATGTGAACCTAGAAGGAAAATAGTCAAACAGAAGAAAAGAAGTTTTGCTCCTGAAAGGCAAGAGGCCATTAAGCAAGAAGTAGAGAAGTTGTTGAAAGCCGGATTTATTGAAGAAATTCAATTTCCTGAGTGGCTAGCTAACCCTGTGATGGTCAGGAAGAGAAATGGAAAGTGGAGAATGTGTGTGGACTTCACAAATTTGAATGATGCCTGTCCTAAGGATTGTTTCCCATTGCCAAGGATAGACACGTCGATAGACGCCACAGCTGGGCACGAGATGCTTAGCTTCATGGATGGATTTAGTGGCTATAACCAGATTAAAATGCACTCTGATGACATCCCTAAGGTATCATTCATTACAAAATTTGGTGTTTTTTGTTATCTGGTTATGGCTTTTGGGCTTAAGAATGCAGGAGCCACGTATCAAAGGCTTGTGAATAAAATTTTCAAGCACCTCATCGGTAAGACCATGGAAGTCTATGTTGACGACATGTTAGTCAAAAGCCTAGACAAGGCCGATCATCTTGAGCACCTAAAGGAGGCATTTGAAGTTTTGAGAGCCCACAAGATGATATTGATTCAATCCCGATAAGATTCAAGCAATTTTAGACATTGAACCCCCCAAGACAATAAAGGATGTCCAAAAGCTCACAGGAAGGATAGCAGCCCTTGGGAGCTTCATATCCAAGTCAGGAGAAAAATACATACCATTCTTCAACGACCTCAAGAAGGTCAAGAACTTTGAATGGAATGACGAGAGTCAAACAGCTTTTGAAGAGCTGAAGAAATATATGGATGAGCCACCCCTGCTTGCCAAATCGAAACCTGAAAAAGTTTTATACATGTACCTTGATGTCTCTAGTTCAACCTTGAGCGTCGTTCTTGTGAAATAGAAAGTAAAGGTTCAGAAACCCATTTATTATGTTAGCAAGATTCTGCATGGAGCAGAGCTGAACTACTCAAAGGTTGAGAACTTTGCCTTAGCATTGATAATGGCTTCAAGAAAGCTACGCCCGTACTTCCAGGTGCATGTTATTAAAGTCTTGACAGACCAGCCCCTGAGAAACATACTGCATAGCCCCAAGGCCAGTGGAAGGCTAATCAAATGGGCTATTGAGCTTGGAGAGTTCAAAATCAAATACAAGCCAAGAACGGCCAACAAGGTTCAGGCTCTAGCTAACTTCGTGGTTGAATGTATCATTCCCAACCAAGAAGTCGGGGGGCAGGAAAAGAATAAAGAAACTGGAAAGAAGAAGGAAAAAGAAGAGGAACTCGAAGAATACTGGTTACTCTTTTTTGACGGAGCTTCAAAAATGAGCACTAGCGGAGCTGGCTTAGTTTTGCAAAGCCTTGATGGGTTTGTTATCGAGTATGCAATCAAGTTGGATTTCCCCACTACAAACAACGAAGCAGAATATGAAGGTTTGATAGTTGGACTTGGCCTGGCCAGAACCCTGAGGGTGAACAAGTTAAAGATATGTGGCGATTCAAGGCTAGTAATCTCTCAAGTAAATGGGGAGTTTGAGGCCCGAGAAGAGACTATGACAAAATATTTGAGAATTGTTAAAGCTCAATCTACGCAATTTGAAGAATGTCACTTTGAATATATTCTGAGAGAGAAGAATGTGAAGGCCGATGCTTTATCTAAGTTTGCATCATCAGAGAGTGAGAGTTGTTCTGGCAGTGTTTATTTCCAAGTCTTGAAGACCTCAAGCATTAACGCTAAACAAGTAGCCCCAATTGGGCTGGGAGCATGTTGGATAGATCCCGTCAAGCTCTACTTGGAAACCGGAAAGACACCAACTGACCCCATGGAGGCACGCAAGCTATCAGTGAGAGCCTTAAAGTATGCCTTCATAAAGAGAATACTTTATAAGAAATCGTAAGTGATACCCTACTTGAAGTGTCTGAGACCACATGAGGCTGAAGCTACCCTAAAGGAAGTTCATGAAGGCATATATGGCCAACACCTTGGAAGCAGGGCTCTCGCTCATAAAGTCATAAGGCTGGGATTCTATTGGCCTGAGATGCTTAGAGATGCAAAAGCTTATGTTAAGGAATGTGATCACTGCCAAAGGTTTGCACCCATCGTTAGGAAGCCCCCTGAGATGTTGACATCCATCAACTCTCCACTCCCCTTTGTCATGTGGGGAATGGATATCTTAGGCCCATTTCCTATGGCTAGTGCACAGAGGAAGTTTCTCATTGTCGTCATCGATTACTTTACTAAGTGGATAGAAACGAAGCCCCTGGCCAGGATTGATACTAAGAATGTGACTCAATTGTTCTGGGAGAATGTCATATATAGGTATGGGTTATCCCGAATCCTAGTGACATACAATGGAACTCAGTTTAACAACAAGGACTTCATAGAGTACTACGAAAACTACAACATTGAACTACGCTTCACCTCAGTAGCTCATCCACAATCAAATGGACAAGCTGAAGTTGCCAACAGAATTATCATAGATGGACTTAAGAAGAGGATTGAACACTCTCAAGGGACTTGGGTTGACGAATTGCTCCCAATCTTATGGGCATGCAGAACTACTTGTAGAGCTTCAACAGGGGCTACACCTTTTCAACTAGACTACGAACTGAGGCAGTGGTGCCCGTCAAAATTACTCAGACGTCACCAAGAGTGCAGGAGTTTCAGATTGACACCAATAGGGAAGGCATGAAGTTGGCTCTAGACTTGATAAATGAGCTGCGCGATGAAGCCAATGCTAGAATTGTAGCAAACCAGAAGAAAGATTCATTCTACTACAACCTTAGGGTGAAGGAAAGGTTCTTCCGCAAAGGAGACTTAGTCCTGCGAAAGATCAAGGCATCTGGAACTGGTCTAAAGGGCAAGTTAGCTCCAAACTGTGAAGGACCATACCAAGTGAAAGAAGTCACAGGGCAAGGCGTGTACAAGCTCCAAACCCTTGAAGGGATTGAAATTCCAAGAAGCTGGAATGCAGCCAATTTGAGAATTTATTATGTTTAAGTTTTCGACTTTGATTTTCAAAAACATTTAAGTATCGATTTATTAGCCTCGAAGGCATGTCATGTTTTTAATACTAAGTTACGTTTGAAAACTTGATAAGTTTCTAAAGAATGTTTTATGTTATCTTTATATTACTTTGGTCATTTTCACTAAGTCTTTTACAAGCCTCGCAAGTATTTGTTGTTTATGTTCAAGTTAAACACGAAAAACAAGCAAAGCAAAGGCATAAAGTAAAAGGACAGAAATGTGAAAAAACACGATCACATAATTAAAATTCCGAAGGCCAAATGTTTTTACAAAGCCACTAAAGGCCAACATAAATACAAGAATGGAAAACCTAACTATTTAGGCGATTTCTCCTCTTCTGAAGACTCCTCCCCGCTAGACGAAGACGAACCTTCTCTGTCTTCACTTGATTCTTCTTCTTCGAAGGAGCTTTCCTCCATTGGTTTCTGGGGAGTTGCCTCAAGAATGGCTTGACGAGGGGAAGGGGTAAGGCTAGGCTCGCGAGCCCATTTCTGCCTAACATCAGGACTGCTATCCACCTCAGTTTCTTCTTCTTGGGTCTCGATCAACCACTTTAAAGCTTCGGCTGACTGAAAACTTTGGAAGTCCACCTTAGGGTCAAACAGACCCGGATGTTTCTCCAGCACCGCCTTCAGCACCACGTTCCACCCGATTGTGTAATTGGCAGGAAAGAGGAGGTCGTCATGCTGTAAGATCAAGTCTTGGTATTCCTCCGAGGCCAAATAATTTTCAATGATAGCATTTTTATTGGCCTGGAGTTCAACTATCTCAGCATGGGCCTACTTTAAGATTTCCTCCTTCTCGGCCAGCTTCTCCTCCAAATGCTTAATTTTGGCGTTAGCCATAGTAAGTTCCTTCTTATGTTTCCCTGCTCGAGCCTTCCACGACTCTGTTTGATGCAATGAAGCCTGAAAATAGGCATTGGCCTGAAAAGCCAACAAATCAAGGTGAGTCATGATAGAAAGTCAAATCGTAAAAATGACTAAATAGAAAGATGTTAAAGCCAAAAGATAAGAGTGTGTGCTAGCGATGTAAAATGCGAATTAGTCGAGTAAGGAAACTTACCGATGCCAGTGTCTGTGCACCCAAAGCCTTGGTGTTCTCCTCGTCACATCCCAACACAATATCCTTATAATCACAAGGAGTGAGGGAATAAAGGGACCAATCCCTAGCGTGGTTTGTACAACCAACAATGGTATCAGATTTCCTAAATCCCCAGCCTGGTTTGTACGCCAGGGATTTTGGTGCTTTGGCGGAGCCGGTGCCTTCAGCCTCAATTGGCCCAGTATGAGGCTGTAAGAAATCCGGAGGCTCTTTCCCCTGCCTGGGGTCATTCATCAACCTTAGTCGCTTCATACGGCCTGTTTCTTCAACGAAAAAAGGAACGAAAAACGTTAGTAAAGCAATAAAACGATCAAAGTAAAAAAGACAGACCTAAGCAAAGCGATATACCTTTACTCGAGGCCCTCGATAGGCCCACAGCTTTCAACATACGCTCATCAAGGAGAGCCCAAGAAACTTCCTTGGCCTCCACCTGAATAAGCGCAACATAGGCCTCATGTTCCTCCTCTGAATGCATAATGGAGTTGGTGCTCACGTCCGCTACTTTACCAAAAGTGGTTCTAAAGAGAGTCCCCCAGTCTCCCTCTTTCAATCGAGAAATCTTCTTATCGGCCATTGAAACTTCGACTTTTTGAATACCCTTGAGACAATTGGAAGCCGAATTTGCTTGAAGGCTTGAGAGCTCAAATGTTTGTGAGAAATGAGAAGTGTGGGAAGTGAAGCCCCTCACACCACTCATATATAACCATCTAGCCAGTCATTCAACCGTTCAAATTCCCCTTTTTACGGGTGTTTCTAGGTCACATGACCGTTGAAGGGAAAATCAACCAGTACAACCAGTGAAGGGGCTCATATGACAAGGCCCATAAATAAAGGCCCAAAGTTTAAAAAAAAAAGAGTTTTCTAGAACTCAAAAGAAATAAGGCCCACTACCTAATGGCAAAAGCCTCGAAGGCCCAGAATCTGAAAAATCCAAGGCCCAATAAAGGTGAAAGGTTCGTAAGATAATGGAGGTCCATAATCCAAGAACCTTGGAGGCCCACAATCCAAAAACCTTAAAGGCCCATTGTTTAGAGAAACCAGTTGGAATCTTCAATAGAAGGCCTAGTAAGGGCCCACATTATTAAGGGCCCAAAAGCTCAAAGCCTGTGAGGCTCAAATTACTCGAATCCTTAAGGGGGAAACTATTTTCGATCTATGTGGGCATTTGAGTTCAATTCGACCTCAAATTTAGTCAGAAAACATCAAGACATGAAGCCCATTATAAATCAACCTGGAATGTAAAATAAAGGATAATTTGACCTCAATTTAGGTCAAACACAACACAGGTTTTGAAACCCAAAAAATTTTGACATGGAAGGGAAAACAAGGTTTTAATCGACCTCAAACCAAGTCAAAATTCCTAAAACATTGAAAAATAAAAAGAATCGACTTGGATGCACTTTTGAGGTATAGTTCGACCTCAATCAAGGTCGAAAACAAAGACGTATCTTAGAAGGTCTGTCCAACTTTTAAAGTCAAGTTAGACTTTAAATGAGATCGATATCCAACCTCAATCTCAAATCGATCTCAATGTAAATTTGAGGAATAATTCGGCCTCGTTTCAAATCGACAGTCGACCTCAAATACTAATTGACTTGGGCATGAATTGAAGGTATAACTTGACCTCAATCGAAGTCGAAATCGACCTCAGTCTCATGCTTCGACTTCAAAGAGCCATAAAGGCCTAGTTCGACCTCAATCGAGGTCGAAATCGACCTCATTGCATGTTTCGACCTCAAGGAGCTATGAAGGCCTAGTTTGACCTCGATCGAGGTCAAAATCGACCTCATTCCTTGTTTCGACCTCAAGGAGTTTTGAGGCCTAATTCGACCTCAATCGAGGTCGAATTCGACCTCAGTCACTTAAATCGACCTCAAGGAGCCATGAAGGCCTAGTTCGACCTCAATCGAGGTCGAATTCGACCTCAGTCACTTAAATCGACTTCAAGGAGCTATGAAGGCCTAGTTCGACCTCAATCGAGGTCGAATTCGACCTCAGTCACTTAAATCGGCCTCAAAGTATTTTGACCCCATGTTCGACCTCAATCGAGGTCGAGGTCGACCTCAATCCCCAAATCAACTCGGGGGTGAAAATGAGCCCCTGGTCGACCTCGATCCAGGTCGATTTAGGGCAGGCCTACAAAAAACTCATCCTTGATAAATTTGCTAGAAATAAAGTCCTTTGAGGACCAATTTATATAATATTAATTCTTTGAAAGGATTAATAATAAAAAGGCCTGAACCCAAAAGATGATATAAAAATTGACTGAAACGAGTCAAAAGCCCAATAAGGCACTGAAAACCCTTTGTGAAACTTTTACAAAAACTCACGAAATTTTCCCAAAAGTTGGGGTGCAAATAATATGGGTAAAAATAACCCTGAGTAAATAATAAATATAGCATTTATTATTTCATTTATTAGACATAGTATGGTCCAAAGACTTGGGCCCTTTAAACGAACTAGGAAAATAAATCATAGGATCAACTAGATTTGTAAATCCGGCCAACAAGCTCTGTTGAAGTCATAGGCCCATTAAGCCTTTGTTATTAATTTTTTAATTAATTAATAAAGGTTCAGTAAAGGCCCAAGAAGCCTGTTGAATGCCCTCATCCTAGAAGGATCTAGAAAATCATATGTGGGAAGAATCCAACGAAGACCCTCATTCCTAAAAAGTTTAGACAAGACTTGGCCACCAAGTCTCCTAATTCTAATCTAATTCCAAGGCCCTCGTGCGCCTATATAAAGGGTCTAACCCCTCAACATTAGAACTACGTTTTATTGGTTTGATTCTCACACTCATTGAGATAAGTAGGCAGTTAACGAGGACCTGAGTTAGTCACGAAACATTAGTGCAATCATTAAAACTCAAAGCTCTCTCAAACCCTAGCATTAATTGCGTATTGAATACATCTCGTTCTTAATCCGTAACAGGTATATGGACGTTGAACCTCTCAGATAAGTTTTGAATATCTTGTACAAAGTCAAATGTACAGGAGGGGGGAGTAATATCAAGGATATAATTAAATATAAAATATTATATTTAAATATGTTATTAATAAATATCAAAATATTGACTTTTGGTAATACGTGGACAAGTCCTTCTTACGCTTATTATATATAGAATATAATTATAAAATACTTACTATATAAATATATTCTTAAATAGGAAAAAAAATCTCACACATATTCACCAAAATAGTTGAATAAAAAAATATTTGAAAAATTCACATAAATTAATAATTAACTTATTTATGTAAATTGAGATACATTCATAAAGTTCTCATGACAATTTTTTAAAAGTTTCTGACAACAAAATTTGCAGAATCTGGTAAGTGATCATTTCCATCTAACAGCAAAAGGATTATTAATTTTTTGGATTAGAAATACATGTATAAAAAAAATAGGGCACATATTCAGTTATTGTATTAGGGACAATAATGAAACAAATTCAAGAAATGTATGAATTATAAATAAAACATTTAAGAGATATGAAGGAAAAAAGCATGGAAATGATAGTTACGACAAAAATTTGAACTAGTGAATTTTTTTCTTTAAAGATACTTATTGTAAGGGAAATTATAAATTTGTGTTCAAATTGAAAGAGTTGATAAAACTGCACAATTAGTCAATTATAGAGGTAAAGAACGTAAGAAAGATGATAATAAATACAAAATAATTTTTTTCATGTTTCTTTACATAAAAATATTATTAGTACCCACTTAATATTTAGTACGGATGGCAGGGCAGAGTTGTTTGGCAAGGACAAGGGTGGGCCAAAAACAAGATTTTTATGAGTGAAGAAATCTATATATGTGCCTGTTTGGTTGTTTTTTTAAACAAGTATTTTAATTTTAAAAAACGTGTATAAATTTGAATTTTTTTAAATGAATATTTATTTTTTATTTTAGAAACAAAATCGAATCTTAAAATTTTAAAATAAATATATATATTTTAACATATAAATAACTAATTTATTATTTTAAAAAACCCCAAACGGAACCCTATATACAGTTTGCGTTAATAATTGACCAAACAGAATCTCAAACAAATAGTGCATGTGAAGCTAAGGAAGAGCATGATAGATAAAATCGGACGAAATCATGAAATCATCTATCTTTTGTTTAAAAATCGAAAATTATAACTGAATCATCAGTTTCATTTTAAAAAAAGTTACTTCAATTTCTATCGGTTCAGTTTAATAAAATAGCTATTACCATTCTAGTTTTTCCTCTTTTTTGTTCACTATGTTTTCTCACTAAAAAGGCAGGACTACTATGTGGACTTTTACTTTCTTTTATTATTTTTAAATCTAATAATTCTTTTATTTGTTTTTCAAATTCTTTTTGATCTGTAGGACTATATCTAATAGGTTTAGATCTTACTATATCATTAGAATTTATTAATTTTAGTTCAGCATATATATTTTCTTTATCCCATAATTGTACAGGATTTTCTCCAAAGTTTGGCTTTAATAATTCAATATATTTTTTAGTTCATTCTTCCAAATTATTATTTCTATTAACTAATATTTTATTTACTCTGGTTATATTCATAGGTAATATTCTTTTTAATATTATTCATTTATTACAAGATGTTTGTAAACTTAAACTATCACAAGTAATCACCTGAGTTTTAAAATGATCTAAAAAGTTATTTCCTAATAATATTGGTTGTTTCATTTTATTTTCTTGATATATCAATGGTATTTTAAATACTGTCTTATTTAATACTATTCTCATATTTTCTGCTATTATATCTAATTCTTTTCTTTGTTCATTAAATCCAGTTACTCTAGTTTTATAAATATTAGATTTTTTCCATTTATGTTGTATTATTACCTCTTTTTTAGCTAAGCACAAATATGCTCAACTATCTATAAATATTTTTTGTTTTATTAGTTTATTAGGTTTATACTCTACATATGCATCTATATAAATAGCTACCATTATTCTGAACTATTTTCACTTGTTAATTTTTTCTCAGATTCTGATTTACTACTAAATTCTTCATATTTTAGATTCTTTTCATATTCTGATTCACTTTCATTATCAGTTTGACTTATATAAAATTCTTCGTATTTATACCATTTATTATTATCTTCTTCTATTTGTTCTAGATTCATTATAAATTGTGATGTATTAATGTATTTTATTCCTTTTTCTTTTAGTTTTGGGCATTTATTAGCATAATGTCCTTTTTCTTTACAGTTCCAACATGTACATTCACTTAGTTTTCTATTATTATAAGGTTTCCTTTTAAATTTTCTTTTATACCTAAATTTCCTTCTATTATCAAAAGTATTTTTAAAATTTTTAAATTTTTTCTTTTTATATTTATTATAATATGGATTATAATTTTTATTAAAACTTTTCTGATTTTCAAATCTTTTGTTATAATTTTTCTTGGGTTTTTTATAAGATTTTCTTATTTTTTTATCATCACATCCAAATACTAACCTTCTTTCCGTAAAACCACATATTTCTCTTAATCCTAATTTTTTATCTTTTTTAACCTTTTGTTGTACTCTATACTCTTCACATTTTCTCATAAGATATCCTCTTAGTACTCTTATTCTTTCTCCTAATGTATTTTCTCTTGGTTCTAATTTATTATATTCCTTAGTTATCACAATATTATATGGATCTGGTAAATGATCATAATATAATTGTTGATATAATAGACTTTCTTCTGGTTGAAATCTAGCTTCATAAAAGAATTTTGTAAAACTTATAGTATATTCTGGTAATTTATTTATTTTACAGCATTTCATATTGTTTAAATTCATTATTATTTCTATTTTTCTTTCTATTAATACTTGATCTCTTGCTACTATCCAGGGTTCTCCTAGAAATTCTCTTTTTAATATCATATCAAATATTTGTAACATAGATTTCCAGTCTCTTGTATTACTCATTACTTCTGTTTTTAATTGGTATGCTATGGATTCTATCCAAAATGCTACTTTTCCTATTAATGTTTTAGATATTAAATCATAGGTATAATCTAAATTATTATTATGTGGAGAACTCATTAAAGCTATATAAGTTCCAAGATTCCAATCAATTATTCTTCTATTAATTTCTTGTTCTTTATATACATTATCTAAATCTTAAAAGTATCCATTAAGATTTACTCCTTGTGACATTGATCCTCTAAATTCTTTAAATTCTGTTTGTTGTCCTATTGGAATATGTTTAGGTATTTTATTGTTATTTTTTATCATTTTATCTAAATTTGGGTCTATTAGTCTTTCTTCTGGATAATCATTTATATCTTCATTCATTAGGTCTTCTGTTTCTATATCAGTTCCTATATCTTCTTCACTTCCTGATTCCTCTTTTATAATTGCATTTACATTATTTATATTTCTTAAAGCTTGAATTATTTGATTATTTTCTTTTTCAATATCTGAATTATCTGAATTTTCTTTAACATCTGATTCTTCTATAAAATTTACTCTTTCTTGATTGGAAGGGATCAGAAGAGATTTTATCACAGGCCTTTTTCTTTGTCCTGCTAATCCAGGCCAGATTCCAGGAAGGAACAAGAAGCCAGGAAGGTTGATAGCCATAGGTGATCTGAAATACAACTACGAGGTAATATGACAGAACTAGTATTTACTATTTATAATATGAGTAAGGTATTTATTTCTGTGATCTTGATATTAGTATTAGCAAGAGATTATAGACGCTTTTTAAATTTTATCATGGAGTCTTTTAAGAATAAACGATTACATATTATTATATCATCTATATTCCTTCCCTTTTTAGGGTTAATAGATGATGAGATCCCTATTAACATGTTAATTGTACAAGTAGGGGTGAACACGGGTTGAGTCGGTCGGGTTAGAGGTAATAAAATGACTCAACTCAATTAATTCGGTTTTAGAAAAACTTAACCCATTAACCCAAAAATATATGTCTAACCCAACCCTACCCTTTGTATGTTGGGTTGGGTTGGGTTGGGTCGGGTCGGGTTGATCGGGTACTTTACCTCATCCCATTTAATTAAATGGGTGTATTCGATACAATGAGCAGCAGTTCTAGGGGTTTCTGCAAGAGGGCATAAGGGAAACATTACTTGTGGAGGGAAGAGCCAAATAGTACATTCGAAGCATGGTGTCACTCCTGGCATAATAACCCTCGCATGGCCCTTAAACCCTTCAGTACCACCATCTACCATAGGTTTTATTGTTTCCTCTCGTGGATTGTCATCAGCATCATACTCTAAATTTACAAACACCAGATGAGGGACAAAAAACTAAAGCACAATGTTGTTGAAAGACAGACAGTCATATTATTCATATACAAATAATTTTATCGAAATAATGTGAACATGTATCATGATAGTAATTGACTTGCAACATGTATATTTTTAGTGACGTAACGGGTTGGGTTGGGTGAGGGTTAAAATTTATTAAACCCTGACCCAACCCAACTTATTCGGGTTTTTTAAAAATTAACCCATTTATATTTCGGTTTCGGACGGTTCGGTTTATTCGATCGAAAAAAAGGGTGGGTTGGTTCGGGTTGGCGGTTTAATCGGATTTCTGTTCACCCCTATGTACAAGTATAATTTCAATTCTGAAGTGTCATGAAATTTACTTGTGTTCATTATCTTTTGAAAGGACGGATAGTTTAGTAAAATCCAATTTTATTTATATATTATGATTTTGCAATAATTTAATATATATATATATAATATAAATTTAAAATGTAAATAAATTTACTTATTTGTTTTAATAATCGGTCTATTCAATTTTCTTTGGTTCGGTTTTAACCTATAACTGAACACTCGATTTCTACTGATTTTTATGGTTTCAATTTTAATTAGATTTTTATATCATCCTTATTCTTATGTGGAACTTGCAATCTTGTAAAAAAACATGCGGTGGTAAGTGGAGATTAATGGGAACTATTAATTGAAATATTGGATATGTTTAAATATTATTTTTAACAAAAAATGAAATTAAAAATATTTTTTTATATAAGTGAAAAGGTAGATATTCCCATTCTCTTACTAAAATTTAAATATAATAGGTAATAGTCTCATTTCATGTATTAATTTTATTTTTCATTTAAAAATTTATAATTTTATTCTTATTTTGACTGGTTATCAAATGTTTGATCGATTAATTTAATCTAATTTTTGATCGATTAATTCTGCCTAAATCTGCGTACACCAGGCTAGATTCGATTAATAGTCGTTTTTTGCAAAACTTCTCTGCCGAATGAAATAATACTCCATCTTAGTCATCTCCCCGTTTTTTTCTTTAAATCCTAATTTCAAATACACTATTTATTTCTAATGTTTGAGTTTAAATCACAATTTTATATAAATAATATCTTCTCTTTTTAAATTCGAAATTTTTAACATTTCAAAATCTTTTTTTTTAATGTGAGAACTCAATTTTTTTGGGTGCGTACTGGGTAAACCCACAGACTCATCCCATGAGATTCGAACTTGTAACCAAGAGGATGATATTCATCTCTTTAACCAATTGAACCAACCCTTGTGAGCACCTTTCGAAATCTTCAGATCTATTTATGTATCTTTCGGATTTGATCCATATCATCTGTATCTGTTTTCACATATTTCATATCTGAATTTTTGAACGAGTTTAATGTCATGTGTGATGATTTTTGTACCTATATGGGCATGACCATTTTTATGGTGTTTTGATCATACATGTAGTGGTTATATGTCATTTATGACGATGTTATGTCATATTAGATGACTTTAATTATGAATTGAATGTTTTATGATATAATTTTATATTATATATTTTTGTTACACTTTCATCTTCTTATTTGTTTTTGTTGATTTGTTTTTTTATTTTTCAGATTTAATTGAATAGTTTATTACGTGTAAATGGAAGATGAATGGAAGGAAGAAGGGTAAAGAGAAAGTGGATAAAGACATGAACTTGGATTTAATGAGCTCATTGTAATTAGATATTTTTTTCTTGTATTTAGTTGTTTTTAGTATGATACTCTTTTTCCCCTTAAGAGTTTTTTCTCATAGGATTTTGTTTATGTGAGGTTTTTAACGAGATCTTTTTTGGTGGTGTTTTATTTTCAGATATTAAGGTGTTATTATTGTCTAAATGTCCGGAGGCAACATGCGTGTCTTTCGGTTAGATGATAAATTTGATGAATGAAATAGATTCCTTTTTAGATCATTATACTTCGTTACAATTCATTAATGAAATGTTATTTCTGTCAACAAAAAAAGAGTCGTTTTTTGTCAAATAAAAAAATATCAATGCCATCTTAGACGCCGATTAATCAATCGAATAAACGTATTTGCCAATTTTTATAAAATTACCATTTTAATTCAATTTTCACCTTTTTTTTCCCAACCCGTGAGTCTCTGTCATGTGAGTCCGGCCGTCCGGATAAGGGGAGGGGCCGGGGGGTTTGCTTGTTGTTAAACAGTAGTTAGCACGGTTCGACAGTGTTAGTGGTGGAGGTTATCCTCAGTCGTTTCATGTCCTGATTTCGACCCTTATTCATTCCGAATTTTTTTATAAAATAAATATTTATTTATAAGGCTATAAACCAAATTTGTCATATATTTGTTGTCTTTTGACTCCCCGTAACTGGATACTTATCCGTTTGTGGTTTTTCATATTTAATTTTATGATTAAAAATATAACAATACTACGTACCCAAAAATAATCTCAAATTCTTTTACCAAATCACGTGACATGGCATATAACTTGTTTTAATTTATGAATGCATATGTATACACGCAGAACCTCATATTATTATAGAAAAGTTACTAATTACACACGTGACAACTCATTATTTGGGACAATTTTTGGGATAGTTATTTTTCTAAAAAATATTACTTGCTTCGTCTCTGGGGCCGAAAACGAATTCGAGTAATTCGGGTTTGAACCTGGATTTGACTCGTTAAACATGAATATAATTTATATTTATATAAAAAATGAGCAAATTCAAATTTTATTTTATAATGCGAACGGATACCCGGGTCAGATTTTATTATTATGATATTCGGTCATATATATTCCAAATGGTTCGAATACTTTTAAAGCACTTAAATATATATTTATTATATATAGTTGACTCAAATTCATAAGTTACATATATTATTGTATACAATATATATTATTTTATAATATTTATATTAAAATAATACTCTATAAAATAATCATATTTTATTTTTTCGCGAACAATTATTTGAGTGTTCTTACTTTTATAAAATTATTACATACAAATTTAAATTTGAATATACTAAAACTTGTACTTGGGTATTCATTCGAGTTGAGCTGAATCAAATATGATGTTCATATTCGAACTAGAATATGAGCAAAATGTTAAAATTTTAATTTAAATTTGGTCTGAATATAAAGGAATAATTACAAATTCGAGCAGAATCTGATTATACTATTATAATATTATTCATACTAACTCGACTCGATTTCACCCCCATTCACCTCAAATTATTTATTCATTTTAATTTTTACACATAATTAATTGAAGATACATTAAACATATATCTCCGTTAAATATTCTTTTAATTTTCTTTCCGTAAATAAAATTTATTTATAAAAAAATAAAAATAAATAAATAATTACGTCTGAAATTAAGTGCAAAAGTAAAAATGAACAAATAATTTAAATTTTTATTCACAAAAAAAATATTTAATAAAAATATATGATCAATGCACTTTAAATTTTACACAAAATTTAAATTGAATAAATAATTGAGACGGACAGAAAAAGATTTATGCATTGAATTGAGCCACCCAAAACACGTGTTTTACTTTATTTTATTTTAGTTGTCAACAGTTTCACTTTGTTAGCCAAGACTGGTATATAATACTAGTGGAGAGCATGGACAGGTTCGGTTCGGTTTTTGGATAAAACTGGAATCAGAATCATATATCTTCAGTTTTAAAAATTGAAAACCGCAATCGCAACCAGATCATCGGTTTCGGTTTAAAGAAAACTGGTTCGATTTCGATCGGTTCAGTTTCGATTATAAAACCGGATGAAATAAAAATGAGAAAAAATTCTCAGATAAAAAAATATTTTTACGCTCAAATTTTACATAAATCAAAATCTCTAACATAAATAACGACATTCAAAGTTCAAATTCTTTAATGTATGGCATGAATCGCACATGTAACAATGTTTTCTAAAACTCAAAAAAACACAGCTAGTAAGTTCTCTGTGTGAGCAGTAAGCGCTGTTTTTTTTCTCAAGAATTATAGTCAGTTTATTAGAAAAATATATCAGTGGAGAAACCATTATGCAACTTTCTAGTTTACCAACATTATTAGAAAAATAGTACAGAAGCCATAAACCCTAAATCATTTCTTTTAACCTTATTTGTTAACCTGTAAGAACAGATAAGCTAAAAGGGACAGACTAATCACCAGTATAATATTTAATAAAAAAAACTGCTCCATCAGTCCCACCCATTTGTTTACGTTTCGAAGAGAAGGTCTGACACGCATTTTAAGGTGCATATAAAGTATAGTTCCATAACTTATTGGAACTATACTTTATATGCACCTTAAAATGCATATTTTATATGCACCTTAAAATGCGTGTCGGACTCTCTTTTCGAAACGTTAACAATTGAGTGAGACTAAGGTAGTACAAAGAAAAATAAAGGCTCGAATGCTAGTTCATTACTTCACTGACCTTGAAAGCTTGAAGGCCAAAAGGCTCGAAAACCAAGTACACTTGTTAGTTGTTAGGCCCAAAAATTAAAATTATATATATTTAATCATCTATTTACACACACACACACACACACATATATATATATTTAAAAATTGTATATAAATTCTATATAATAAATTTACATATTTTAATAATCGGTTCAATTTTTTTCGATTCGGTTTAAACCGATCAAACGGTTCGGTTTTATTTTTATCGGTTTTTTCTGGTTTCGTTTTTTTTTTTTTTTTTACTCGGCCTATATAATACAAATCCTAAAAGTAACACTACATGAAAATGATGATGCATTGAACGGAAATCATTATATTAAAGTACTAGAGAGAATAAATGTTTGTTCAGCTTTAAGCGCACAGTAAAGTACTCTTTTTTTTCTTTTGCTAAATAATTTCTCTTGTTGATGGTGGGAATGTGGGATATAATACTATAGTCTTAACTGCCTAAGGTACAATAACACAACTGTAGAACAATGTACACTCACAATTTTTCTTCACCCAGAGAAAAATATTAATTTTATACTCGGTTAGGCACGAGGATGGGGATTCCCGAGATTGAACAAGTCTTAAAGCTTCGGACTGTATGGCCCTTACCTGAACAGGGGAATCCCTAAAATGAGGCGTTCATGGGGTTCATTCAGTAAGAGATCAAAAATTCTCTCTTGCAAATTTGCTTTTGATTCGAGCACACTAATGTCAATAGCTCATTGGAAAGAACGGTGCTTACTGAAAGAGTCTGAATACAAAGACTGGACTTTGGAAATCTATGAACTTGTTCTCATCTTTCAATGACTGAATAAATAAATTTTCGCGGGGTTCATCTGTCACCCCTCTATGTGTTGCATATTCCAATGCCATCTCATAGTCCACCTGTAAAATTTTATTAATTCCTTAGACAATGAGACCAAAGAGCTGTAATTTCCTTTTAACAAGTGAGATCGCCCTCAAATAAAGATAAAATGTAAATTTGCAAGCAAAACTTTATCTATCAGATATGCATAATGATTTAGAAACAGTTATGGCACAACAGATATGCATAATGATTTAGAAACAGATATGGCACATCTCAGCCTGATAAGATATGCTTAATATAACACATCAGCTAGAAACATATATCTATCATGGATGGAAAGCAATATTCAAGGTTCAAGAACGGGCAAAAACTAACCTGTTCAACATGTTCTGCAAGTTTCTCCATCAGTGTACCTTTTGTTATCAACCGAGATGAGACTTTCTTCAGTAGTTCTGCATCCTCGTCGTTGTAGCGTTTTTTCTTTGACGCGTGCAAAGTGGTCATTTCTTTCAAGACATCGTATATAGCACCAGTAGCATCAGGAATATACCTACCCAAAAAAAAAAATGACTCGCAGATTTTGTCTACCGAACTAAAGAAGATAAAAGAATTGTTCAATTACCTGCTCAAATTTCGTTTTCTCTCCTGCTGTTCACGGGCCTGAATTTTTTTTGCAATTTTGGATTTTAGCTGAATGCAACATTGCTGGATAGAAGTCTGGAGCAAGAGAACTGTCCGTTAATAGCCTTTATAAACAGAATATATATATATATATATATATATATAGTTTTGATGTGCCACCAACCTTGACTGCAGAAGCAATCTCACTTATATCATCACCAATATACTCCTTTCCTGTCCCTTTAAATGGAATTTTCGTGCTTACAATGCTCACAAATACACCAATCTTGTCTTGCGTATGATTGATCTTATAGTTGTTCCAACTAACAGATCAAACATTTATTAGCACAATGTCACATATAACCTCTCTTTTGCAGAATAATAATAGAAACAATCAATCCTTATCGTTTCAAATATGACAAGCTTGTGTATATTTAGGAAACCAAAGTCCTGCTTTATTTAATAGTTATTTTTACCATTATATATACATACATACATACATACATACATACATATATATATATAGGATATATCTTACTTGATCCGCTTCATGGTAGTTCTGGTCACAACATCAGCCCCTTGCTCAAACAGAAGTGGAATACGGTTTGCAAATCGGAAAACATTTAAACCCTAGAATGCAAGAACAGAAGTATTATTTACTCAGGCAAGTCACTGATAACTTTAGCAGTGCACGTCAAGAACCAATTTTCCTGCTTCCAACAATATCAAATAGAACTTACCATATAGGATTAAAATAAACATAAGTCATAAACTCCCTGATAAAGGAGAAAAGGTTATCATTTTATTTAACTAGTCCGTTTCCTACACCAGTTACTTCAGAAATCCTTTCAAGGATAACTTATTTGCACCTAGAGACCCTTTAGGAACAAATGATGTTTGAGACCACATGCTACTAGAAATAAAATTAAACTAAGGAACTTACTTGCTTAACATCTTTACCGCCCACACTGACTCCAGCTTCCACAATGAATGGGTGGCCTTCAAATACTTGAGCACTGCACATTAATCATTATGCAAATAATGACTAGAAACCAGAGACTTCCTGTGCAACACAGATAGGTGTAGGGGCTAGTATGAGATATACCTTCCTGAATAAGTTGCAACCATCTCTGGGTGCAGCTCCTTGATAATTCCAAGCCGAAGATTGTATTCTCCAGCAGGACTGAGGCACTACAATTATGTCACATTATGTGGGACAGCGTAAACAATTGAATAAGCAAGATGATGAATAAACCGCATAGACTTCTTACATCACCACTAGGGTCATCAAACTTGGCTTGACGGAACAGCTGATGAATGCGAACTATTTGTTGTGAGGTTAAAGATTTGACAGGCATTTTTGGGCTGAAATCTGGACCCATCTCTCCTGAAAATTGAATTATTTTTTTTTAAACAGCTTCTAGGATGTTGAGCCAGTGCTTAAATACTCGAAACAGACATTAGAGTAGAAACTTAACTTGGCAACTGAAACACATTAAACCATTATTCTTTAAAGAGAAAAATCAAGCAAAACCATATATCATTCTTGGCTATCGCCTACCGGACACTGGTTTTCTCAACAATTACACGTACCGGTCGAACAAATAATTGAAAAAGGAACATACTAGGAAATCAACATGAAAGCCACGTGGAAGGTTTACTATTTTAAGGGAAAAATTAACAATTCAAATCTGTTATAGATGGACAACACAACCTACAAAAATTCACCACTTTCAAGCAAGTTTAGACCAAGTAATTCTATATAATCTGATCTGATTTCCCTTCCTCGTTTAAATTGTACCTCGGGAACAAAGCAAGCACCAGCACAAATTTAATTATTAAGTATACAAAATGAGGCACAAACAGGTATCTCCACTTAATAGACAATTCAAGAAGACCACAGTTTGGTTCAATGCATAACTCAGATTATCAATCTACCTTAAACTCACTCTATCCTTAAGTTCAATGATGTATTTTCTTTATTCATAGCAAAAAAAATAGAATACAGCAACTCAATCTCTCGAACACGAGTAGCTCGACCACTCTCCAAAACCAGTAACTCGGTCTCTTTATTAATAGCAGAACAAAATTAGAATACAGTGAACATGTTTTAAGCCATTTCTTTAAATTGCAGCTATGTTATTCCAGTCTTGGTTAGATACCAAATATAGCAGTGACTTGGCAATCACCCTCAATGGAGACGTTTCTTGAAGAAAAAATATTCAAAGGATTTTTTTTCCTTGAGTTCACTCAGATGTGAATTACACATGGATCTGACATTGATAATTGTGCAATTTGTCAGATTATTTATATAAATCTAATAGTTATTTTCTTTTTAATGCCTAGTAGATAATATTTGAATATTCAGTTTATACACAATATGATGTACAGTGGTATTTTGCAAGTTGAAGTGGCTATTGCGTTTTGGGATAGCTTTATGGCTAGTTATGTAAAGGCTGCTAAAATTTGGAAGACCAAAGTCCCTATTTAGCCAATTGTTTACCCATTCTTCCAGGTCCCCTTGAGTTCATAATTGTTAAAAAAAATACTTCAACCAACTTGGCAGTTCCAAATTACATGTTCCAAGGTTACATATTAATCTAATTTTTACTCTTATCAACTTATAAAACACCTATGTAGAAACAGTTCATTCCTTAATCTTCAAATCATATCTTGTGGCTTTTACATAATCTCACATTATGAAAAAAAGTGTTGCTATGAAGAAGTACAGGGACCCATTTTCCTCGTGTCGAACTTGAATTCTAGATTCATTTGGGTGATTACAAGTCCAACAGAAAATTGTTGGCAACAATAAACAATTCACAAAATTTACTTCAAGACTGTTCTCTAATTTACAAATATACATGTAACTTTCTAGCATGCACTAGTCAAATTCCTTAATAGAAAGTATCTATTCCATGGCAGCTAAATGATTTTACAAATTTTGAAGTGTATATAACTATTGTACATAAACTGTATGATATATATATCGTAGATAATTAAGCTTCATATATGACCAATGGTTTGCATTCTTTATCAAAATCCAAATTTGAATATACAAAACCTACATAAAATAAAGCCAGCCAACTGAAGATTCATACCGATCAGTCGCTCAGCAAAAGCTTTCCCAATATTCACAAATTCATGCTGAAGGAACTGTAGTAGGTTTTGTTTTGATGTTTCTGTGATAAGGCGCTTGATGAGTAGTAAATCAACAGCTGACGGATGGTATTTTGTCTCGAGGGGAACCGGTGGCAATATATCGGTTCTTCTTGAAAACCTGATGCTAACATTTTTACTATGAATAGAAAAAGAAAAAAAATGAATCCATTAGTTGATACGGTGGATGATGAGCGAGTGTGTGTGTCAGAGAGAGAGAGAGGGTACTCTGATGCATCTGAGACGAAGTTAAAAATAAATTGAGCATAAGGTGTGATAACAGCCAATTGACGCATATAATGCAATATCTTCGACTGCAAATACGAAATACAGCGACTTTTGTAAGTTTATTTTTGCAATACAGTGCAGTACAAGTATTATGGATTTGTTTTTTGCTAACTAGGACCAGTAATGGTTTTTCTTTTCTCAAACATGATCAAAACATTTAAATCAAGGCTTTCATACACGATAAGTTGTCCAGGTTCCCGCGATAACAATTTGGATTTCAGCACCATGCCAGTGCTCCTTGAGATCCCGTTTCTCATGTAAATGAATGTGGGGAATGTTCCTGAAGTTTAAAATGTACCATCCATAAGTATGATACCAACATTTAAATCAAACATGTATGGTGTAACTAATGTTAGCCTTATACCATTTGCAATCTTTTTCCATACAGCAAAATCTTGTACGTTTATTTGACTTTGTACATACCGATTAATATCAATGTCCAGCCTGCAGAATGAAAGATAGCTCTGGCCCTTCATTGAAGAGGTGATCTCAATGGGAAGTCCTGTACTCATTTTAGACCAAATTAACGCCTGCAGAAGAATGATCTGACTGAGTACTGAAAGATAGGAGAACCAACAACTTTTAGTTCTTTCTCTATTCTTCTATTCAAATTCCCAGTCATTTATATTTATATGTAAATAAAAGACTGTAGCCTTCATATAAACATTGGGGGGGGGATTAGAGGGACTCTTAACAGAAATATTACAAGTAGCTTCATAGGAAAACTTATAATGCATACTATTTCCCACTAAAACTCTTAAAAAAGCTTCAACTTTTGTCCAATACAACTCTGAAAATATCAGTGAAGGTGTATCAGACGAGCATACCTCAGAGCATGTAACAGGATGCAAAAGGATCAGCCTCGATCCAAATCCAAACCGGATTGGGTCGAATCAGCTTTTCGAGTTTTCATAGCTCCTTTTGAATTCGGTCTGATTATGCTCTGACCTAACAGGGCATAACCACTACCAAACACTTCAGATTGAATTGCTTTAGTTAATATGAGTACAGGAGGTTAAAGATATAGATATTTTGACAAATTACAAAGTATTTGTGGTTAAATCACTAAAAAAGGTAAAGACAAGAAGAAATGGGCCAAATCGAATTTCTTCAGCTGAGTTCAGTCTGTCGGTTGATAAAAGTGAGGGGTATAATACAAAAATGCATAGTTATGGCTGGTAGATGAACATAAAGTTTTGAGTTGATGGAGGTGATTTGAATAGTAGAGATCTACTGGAATACATACATAATACTATAATATACACACAGTCACACACACATACATATCAGATTGGGTCATTCATAAATAGTAACAGATAAATTTTTTGGATCAGCTCAAATCAGATACATTGACAGGACTATACCAATGTATAAGGCCCTCCTATCCTTTTTCTTCAGCTCCCCTCAGGAATAACAAATCTTTTTAATGCACAATAGATAACAGGAAAGACTAAGAACAAGGATTTATAATAACTAAAGATCAATACTCTCAGCACTCTTTCAAGGAGGCTAGACAGCATATAAATAAAGATAATGAAACCTCAACAGTACATGAGTCAATATACTAATAACTAGTCGCATTGATCTCTATCTATACCAATGTAAAACATATATAAAATTCTCCTCTATGTTTATTCTGTTCCCCGTCACTTCTCTAGGGTTTTGTATTAAGAGCTAGAATAATAACAGGATTTCCCATCATAAATAATAAATTTATATACCACCATAAAATAAATGTTGGAAACCCTACTAGTTCCAAAAAGACAACTTAAAAAAATATGCAAGCTGAGTACAACTTGTGCAAAGTAAAGCTTATACAAGCCATCATAATAATCTGAAAATTAAATGGACACATTGGCTGAATCATGTGAGCATTACCATTTTTGCACCTAGCCCGAACTTTCCCCGAGTCTGTTTCAAGCCATACTTTGTACCAGACAAAACTGCAGCAACAAAGAAGCTTACAATAAACTAATACCACAAAATTATTTAGTCAAACAAACTTCTTATTATGCTACATAAACTGTAAAATAAATAATATATGGTTAGAGGTAATTTGGTAAACAGCCATAATATGAAAAACAGGATTTTCTCGTTTAGTCTGAAACCTCGTCCAAACATATTAGGGATATCATCATGCGCCATTCCTCTCCCATTATCCTGCATAAATTCACAAAACCAGTCATGACAGTCAACTTATAGGGTCATGGTCTGTAAAAGTTACATAGTGTGACAAGGAATAAATTCTGACATCGAAAACCAAAGAATAATCAGTGTGAAGCATACATGAAAAGAGTCACACCTTACAGGTCACCCTGTAAAACGAGGACTGAGCTCGACCCTTAATGGCCTTTGCAGATGTTGGCTCTTTTTGTTTTTTACCAAGGGCAGCAAGCTTTGCCTGATTTTCCTGAATGCGAGCTTCCTTGGCAAGTCGTTTCTACAAGACGGAGTAAAAGAACAAACATGAATGAGACAGTAGAAGAATTTAATTGACCGAGAATTTTTTATATTCTTGTATGAAGTCGCTACTTCAAAGGAACATCGGACTAGAAAATTAAGCAGCTTCATAGCCACAAACTGACTGATATAGGAATTCCTAGCCTAGTTAGTAGTGTAATCAAAACCATGAATCATAATCTATCTGCTTAATTTTATACATTAATTTAACTGCAATTAGGTAAGTTCATATAATACATTCATCAATATCAATGCTCGGTTTCATTTAACCCAATATCCCATCTTACGGGTTTGCAGTTTAAGTTGGGGTGTGATGTCTGTGAAAGCAAAAACTTGCACAAGCATAAGAGAACTCACAGACACAATGACCAATCATAGTATATGATTATCAAAATAGAAATTTCTTTCACTGGCTCATACTTGTTTAATGATTGCAAAGGATTTTAAATCCGTGAACAACACTTAGACATCGAAGTGGATGGGTTATCAGAGATAAGGTATACTAACCTAAGCAAATTCAATTCGTAACACAATGACTAGAGTACAAACCTCACGAGCCTTAGCTGTCTCGAAATCATCATAAAGTTCCTCATCAACCCGTTCACGGTCAGCAAGACCAATCATAGAGTTATACTTGCTTTTCCCAATCTCTTGACTAACATAGTAAAGAAAATCATAATTATAAATCTCACAATATGTACTAAAAGGGGGAAACAGTTCATGTAATATGACAGGAATCTCGACACTTGCATTGTAATTTCGACAACAGGTAGCTCGGAAATAGACTCAGCAGAATCAAGGGCATTCTCAACAAACTCTCTAACAGTAGTATATAGACACTTCCCTGGCTGAAATGACAACAGGTAAACAATATATACTAAAATTTCCTTATAAATTCGATTAATAATAGAAAAAAAAGCATAAAAATCGAGACAGACATTATCGAAACCAGCAATGCTCTTATTTTCAGAAAAGAATTCAGCGGGAGATTCTGCAGAAAATAACAAAAACTAACATAAATATATAACAATAATTAAGTGAAAAATGCATAGATGATAGTATATAGTTAAGTAATTATAGTAGAAGATTAAAATGCGTACTCTGCTTAAGGAGGCTAGTGGTTTGTTTAGGGTTTGGGGGCTGCTTCTGCTTCTGCTTCTGCATTTCCATCTTCTAAATTTTGGGGGCTAACAGTCTAGTAGGACCCTATTTGGCTCAGCTCGTTTGCCTTAATTTTTTTTAAAAATAATAATATGATAATATTATATACTATCTCTGTGCCATCCATTTATTAATGTTCAGGAGATAGGGTGCAGCACGTATTTTAAGGTACATATAAAGTAGAGTTCCATGACTTATTTTTAATTATTATTTTTTCTGAATAAAAAAAATAATTTTATGAAACTAAGTTAAAAATAAGTTTTTTTATTCAGAAAAAAAATTAAAAATAAGTTATAGAACTATACTTTATATGCACCTTAAAATGTGTGTCGGACCCTCTCTCCGAAACGTTAACAAATGGGTAGAACTGGAGGAATATTAATTATGAAATGAAAAAAATATTTTCCTCTATGTTAATTCATAACTATGTTGAATTGAATAAAGGGCAAATAGATTTTTTTTATCACTCAACTATTTCGTGTTTTAGAAACTTATCACTCAACTATTAAATAATTTATTTAAATCACTAATTTTATCTTTTATTTGATTATAGGCATTCCTTAAGTTTGACTCAAAATATTAATAAATTCTAATTCTCAAATTCAACATTATTAAGATTAAAAATAGACTCCATCAATTATTTAACAAAAATTTTAAATTAGATATTAGTCAAAAAATAAAATTTTAAAATATATTGGATGTAATAATTATCAACTATACAATATTGTTCAATTTATTCTTTAATAATCATTGATTTATTTTGACAAATTTGTCATTTGTATTATATATTTACTTAATATATAAATTTAATTTATTTATACAAGGTTACTAAAATTTTATTAATATGGTGTATTTCATTTTCTGAATTTATTATATTAAATCATTATAATTATATGTATATTATCAATTATTTAAAATTTTATTATTAAACATAATATAAATAATGAGTGTGTTTGTAATTGATGTCAAAAATAATATATTATTAATGGCAAAAATAGTTATGAAGTACATGAATTGCTCGTATACATAAAATATAAAATTTGCACTTGTATTTTTATTATGAAGTCAATTATTCTTGTATAATTTCAAAATTTAGTATATATCTAATTTGGATTAATTTCATAATTCAGTGATAAATTTTTTAAATTATAAATAGTTAATTGATATAAAATAATTTGTAAAAATTTAAAAACTTCATTAATTTAATCAAACTTAATAAAATCTTAACGGAGTGATTATAATCAAATAAAAAGGTAATGTTAGTGACTTAAATACCTTATTTTATAGTTCAGTTAAGTTTCTAAAAGACAAAATAGTTGAGTGATAAAAAATTTATTTTCCTTTGAATAAAACATTTTTTTGGGTTGTTATGGAAAAACCGTAAAGAATTAAGGTTATTTTTTTTCAAAGGTGGACATATAGGCTAGCTCAATCGCAAATCGGACATGCCCACGATATATTCAGCTAGCTTGTTAGATCCAGGCTTGGAAACCGTAAGTCAGGCCCCTTCGCTTCTTGGAAGGACGGGAACGAGCGGAATCAATGTGTTCCAATTTCTGGCCCTTCGGGTTCTCCGTACTCTCTTTTCTGGAGTTTCCATAGTGAAAATAATGGTTATTGCGACCTTCGCTCCTCGCTTTTGTTCAATTGTTTGAGGGCTTTCGGGCCCCTCTCGATCTTTTTTGTAGTTGAGAAGAGGGAAGGAGTCTAAATCAATGGACATTAATGAACCATCATCGATGGACTTCACACGCAGCGGGACTTGATGTACTGCTGCAGCCCTTGACCAAAGAGTTAATGAGCTGGGGGTTGAGCCCATGCATTTAGTGTTGGAGGTAATTCAAAACTACACACAATAATGGAGCAGTTATATAAATAATTTAACAATAATATGCAGATTAGACCAATTAACAAAACAAAGCACGAAGGCAAAACAAGATATATAAATTAGTAACGGTAAGAACAAGAAAAAAAATAGAATATTTAGCTCTAACAGAAACTTTTCCACATACACCGCTAAGGAGGGGCATAGTAGACATTTTCATGGACATGTGCAAAATTTTAAAATTGGGCTATTTATGTACTTCAATATACATTAAAATTATTAAATTATATATTTTTTAAATAAAATAAACTATTGAAAAATATTGTAAATAAAAAATAAAATCTAACAAATTTGATATTTATTATAATATTATCAATATTTCTCAACTTTATTAATAAATCATAATATTTTTTTATAAATATCTATAAAAATATATAAAGCTATATAAATTCGGGAACCATAAATTTCTGAGACCTTGTGCGATTGCTTACTCCGCGCTACCCAACGCGATCCCCGCCGCTAAGCGACTTATCAACAAATATGCTAGGCATCAATATTTAAGAAAAAAGATATCTCAAAAAGGGTAATTGCACATTTTCTACAAATATTTATAACCGATTCAAAACATATCATTTCTTGTGCGTTCCTTTCAACCATAAAATATCAGAATAACTTTTCCTCAAACCAGAAGTGAATTGACGAGACCCAAGATAACTTCTTATTACTTACTGAAGTTACCATCTTGCAGAAATCAGATTATAACAAGATCAAAAATATTTAAACTAAAAAAAATATAAGAGTGCACTTATAGTTGGATGATAATTTTAAATAATGAACTGAGCCCATGTGAAATTTATTATATCCAATTTAATAACCTAAATTTTACTCGAACTTAAATTAAGTTTCAACCTGACATGTTATTATATACATGTATTTTATTATATAATATCATTTAATATATATAGTTCAAATATATGGATCAATTTTGAGTTTGACTCAAATATAATTAAATTTTTTGAAATAATTTTTGAATAATTTAAAAACATTATATATTATGAGTCATTAATATAAATGTTACAGTATTAGATAATGCATTCTTAGACATATATAATTTACTTTTTTTAAAAAAAATCCTCCGAATTTCCAAAATCAAGAATGGAAAAAATAATAATTAACAACAAAATTTAGATTAATTTGATTTGATTTCATTTTGGTCATGGGCTCACGGGTATAAATGTTGATATACAAGTACAGCTTTGTATCTATCTTTCTTGTAAAATCCAACAGTACCAACATAAAATTGAAACCATGTTAAGAGCAGCTGCAGCTTGTACTAATCATCATCTTCTTCCACCAATCGTAGGGGGAGCTGCTCTCTTCAAACTCTCTCTCTTTTCACCTCTCATCATCTCCTCATCAACATTCTCTACATCATCACTTTTCCCCAAGACCCAAAACCCCATTCTCAATCATACCACTTGTTCATCTTTCAACTGGGGTTTATCAATAGCCTCTCCTAAATGCAACAGAGGTATATATATCTTGATTTCTTGTCATACCCATATTTTATTTTGTTGTTTTACTGCTTTTTTTTGCCTTGTTGGTTTTAATTTGTATGATGGTGGTTAGTTTTATGTGTAAATGTTGTTACTTTATGATAATTGGGAGAAAGTACTTACGAATTTATTATAATACACTTGAGTTGACTTTTCCTAACACGGGTCGAAAATTTGATTCGGTTGTGTAACTCATACTCGAATTGGGAGGTCTTTCAAGTTATATTATGTTACTTACTTGATCCTCAACTAATGGACCCCTAAGTGATTGTACACTATTTTCCATGAAATAAGTGGTATGCCACGGAATCGTTTGAAGAGTCAGCGACTTTGTCGATTTGAAGAGATTTAATGATAAGGCACTTGGGTGTTTGTCGATTTTCAGTATTTTTTTGTGTTTGGATTCTATTGCATTGTGTGCTTAGTTTGTTTTCCCACTAGAGTTTGTAGGTTGGCTTTATTAGCCTTGGATATTAGTCTTGGGATGTTGGGGGATAATATGGTTGAACCTGTTGAGGAGTGTAGGACTGTAGGTAGCATACTGAATGTTCACTTGGTATGCAAGAGGACTGTTTGCAAAGGCTACATTGTCTCAGCCTTGGGTTTGCAGAACCTTGTTTTTTATACTCTCTTTTGTGTTTTTCCTTTGCCAATCATGTCATGAGAGTTATTTGCACCAGTTGCCATTTATAATTTAACAAGCACATTTGTGCCATCTATGAGGAAGAATGGAACTGATGTGGAAAAGTCATTGATTTTTCAAAGGGAGATGCGGCTTACCACTCTCCATTGCACAGGAACTGGTGTACAGTTGCTGGGTTTTTTTAGTTAATGTGGATAAAAGTAGCAAAATGCAAATTTTAAGGCGTTTTAGTCTGAATGTGAATTGAAAGGGTAAATATATTTTTCGAAACAAGTTGAGGGGCCATATTACGTGTTGCTTTCATTCTACTCTGTAATAGATATTACCACTGCTATTCAACAATGACGATTGTTTTCTCACTTAAGGAGTGGATGACCTGGGTATGGAACAGGAATAACACCATTATTTAACTTGATGTTCTTAGATTATTCGTTTTATTATGTTCAGATCTTATTTTACTATCATGTACTCTGTCGCCTTTTAAGAGTAAAATTAGTACCTCATGAATATATAGTAATCTCATGCACAACATTTCCAATCAATGAGGGAAAAAATGTATTAAGAAAGAAAAATGATGTCAATTGAAGAAGACAGGGAGAGAAAAAAGAAAAAGGAAAAGACATACGTATTAGTTAGGGGAAGGTCCCAATGTAAGGGCTCTTTCCATGGTTCTATTCTAACCCTTGATCTAGCCAATAACAATTAGACACTTGACCATTGCGCCAAGCATACTAAAGATTAGATATGATATAATATTAAATTGGAATCAGAAATAAGATGTTGAAAATGTTGTTAGTAGACATAAAGAAATGGATCATGAGAACATACAAGTGCCATAGTCAATATGAAAATTACCGCATTTTTTTTTTTTGACATTTTGAATTCGAACATGGCATATTATGTTGTCAAAACAACCATAGTGATCTTTCATGGCTTGAATGGTATGAAAAATAGGCTATATTGAGCTTATTAATATCATGCTGTAATAACAAAAATTTATGATTATGTCTGTATATATATATTGTTTGTTATCCTTAAAAGCTTATGAGTATTTTTTAAATTTTATTTTGTAGCATCATACAGTGCTGGAAGCTCTTCTGCTAGTAGAGAAATTTTGGTGCAGCATTTGCTTATCAAAGAAGACGATCTTAATCTTTTAGTAGAACTTCAAAAAAGAGTTTTTGAAGGTAGATATTTAGCTTATCGTGTAAGCTATTATTTATCACCTTGACTCGTTGGTATGAAACTAGAGAAAACAGCGAAAAGTTGTAAAAATTCTTTATTCCTCATTTTTAGTTCTCCATCTTTATAACTAATAGGTCTTTTTACCAAACAATATTTTAATTTTTTACATTCAGGAGAGGATCTAGGTGATTTGGCCGCGGAATACTCAACTTGTCCTTCAAAGGAAGAAGGGGGAATGCTTGGATGGGTGAGAAAGGGTCAAATGGTATGTGATTGACATATATCTTTGTTTTGCTAGTCATTCATTGAATATTTGCTACTAATCATCGAGAACTTTTTGATTCAGGTGCTAGGCTCATTTATGTACATCAGTTTTATAACATTTGTGAGCATATTGGCTCATTGATGGTAGATATGTATACCTTTTATGTTATGTCAGGGGTAAATAGGAAATTTGGCTTCTCCCTAGAAACATGTTTGTGGATAGAGGGATTAATTAACAATAATACTTATAAGATTGCTTGTAGTTGCAGGCTTCCTAAAAAAATTGGCATGTCAGCCTCCCCAAACTGACCTTGGTGCAAGTATATATGACTTGACAAAGATAAGTTTGCAACTAGTTGTATTTCAAACAATTGATCATATTCATAAGTATTGTCTCAAATAGTATTAACACATATAACTTGTAAACGGCAAATGAGTTATATATTTCACAATGGAAATTGCATATGGTAATTGTATTCAAGTAGATGACCATATGGTTATCCATGATGTGTGTGTGTGCGCGTGCGCGCGCACGCATAGAGGCTCTTATTACTTGTGTAACACCTGAGAAATGATTATCTAACTAAACCTTAGATATTGGTCGAGTAACTGACACTAACCTTCAATGAAGTATCTATGAAAATTCACGAACAATGACCTCTACTTTATGTTTGGTTCCCCTAAATGAAATATCTGAATCCACTGCTGAGTTGGCCTTAAAACTTTATATTATTCTATCCTGCATGTTGTTGAAGTAATGAAGTCTTTCTTCAGTATTAAGTTCTGTGCAAATCATTTATTATTGGTACATAGTTCTTGAATAGAAATATCTGTCATCTATTTTGTTATAAGTGTCAGATTTAAATTTTTGAGTACTTTCTTGAATAATGATGCACTAACACATTAAGAGAATTGTTGCTTTCTGATGAAACAAATAGTAAATTCATGTTAGTAATCTTCAAGCAGTATATAGTTGCAGTGAACATAGTTTACTTAACGAAATTTATGTAAATATACTTAATTTAATGATTTGGTGAATAACTGTGGTTAATTCCGAGTATATGAAATTCTAAATGAGGAAAGCTATAGCTTCTGAAGTAATTTATGGGTGTTAACTAAAGCAAACTGGATTTGTTTTACAATTACATTCAAAAGTAGGAACTGCGGTGTGAAAATCACGAGATAGTAAATATTTTTGGCGATAAGAATTAATTTTCATATGGACTGGAGTGATCTTATACCAGCTCAAGTGGCTGTCACTTTTATGCCCATAAAGTTTTTAAAAGCAACTCTCTATGAACAGAACAGGGAACAGTTGTCTGCAGGTCATCAGAATGATAATGAAGTCGATGTATTCATCTAGTCAACTAACGAGATATGAGGAGCAGAAACATTTTCTTACAAAGCTTTAAATTTTCTTATGAATGAAATTCAAAGGCACCAAACAATTTATATTATAATCTGATAGGCAAGGAATATAAAAAAGATTATGCAATTGTTGTAAATAAGAAGTTTTAATAAAGATGAATTTTCACCGTGGTGGATCTGTATGGTGGCCTGTGAGGACACAGGCTCCACCATAAATTCTTATTCTTTTGCCTGTATGTTAATGCTTAATATATATTAGTTATCAGTTGACAATGTTGTATTCGAAAAGCTAACAAGGGTTTAAAAGAGAATTAGCTAAAATTTTATAAGCTAGATCTTCGAAGGCGCATTTTCTACTTAAAACTATGTAAAGACTAATATATAACATGTTCATAGTGTCCAATTGTTTATAATGCTATCAAGATAACTCGCAAAAAACGCAAGAGAAATAAAAAAATAAGAACAAAGGGAAAGACCAGGGGCAGTCTTGGGATTTAAATCCAGTCTATTACAAGTATTTCCTACCAGCTGAGCTAGGACATAACATATGAATATGTTAGAGACAGATTTTCTAGTGCTAAATTTTTTAAATTTAGTGGTGGCTCTAGACCCCTGGTCCAACAGAAACCATATTTTTCTCCCCCCGCAACAGTTGGGAGCTAGATCTGCCCCTGATTGCATAGTTGTCACGTCAGTAAGTCAAGTTGAGTCGATGGAGGTCCACCCCTTTGACTAGTCGATAAATAAGTAATAATAAATTATATTATATCTAATTTTTTTTATCTTATACATGTGGTTTTTCACAATATTAGTCTAACATTCCCATATGTATATTAAATGCAAAATAGATATATCAAATATAAACATCTCTCTTTTCCCCATTTCATGTACATATAAATATATACGCCAACTATACATATTTATACACATACTATACATGTATATACACATATATATCAGTTTTAATCAATTCACAGATACATAAACACACACATATCAATTCCAATTCAACGAAGAGAATACAAAAAATTAAAATTAGCATGTGTACTTTGGTGCTTTGATTAGGATTGTAGAATATATATATATATATATATATATATTCATTTTATTCAATTAAATTTGGCCTGGTTTTGACCATATTTTTCACTAGTCGACCGACTAGTCACCCAAGTTGACCGCCTAGTCGACAATTCGCAAGTCAACTCCACTGAAACCGACTGATTGTTTTTGGCTAACTGAACACACTAACACACCCACCTTTTCTTTTGACAGCTTGAATTCTCAATCTTCCGTAGAGGGGGTGAGGGGATGCTGCTAGAGCAAGAGCCCTCTCTAGGCTTTTATTCACTTTAATAAAAAAATTGCAGCAAGAGTTGTACTTCAGGTATATATTTCAAACAGAGTTTGTGATTCCCGACTTTTGAGGACCTCTATTACATTTTAGTATTTTACTATAGTGTGGTGCTAGATCCTTATTGGAATTTGGAAGTCTTTGCTGGTTTTAGATATTTGGTTAGCATAAGAATAACAGTGAGGGTGTCTAATTTCGGACGGCATATGCGTCATTGGAAATATATATATATATATATATATATATATATATATATACATAGAAACTTGAATTAGAGTGTACTTTATCTTATTTCTTACTTCTTTTTATTTAATAATATATAAAACAAGGCAGTTTTTCTTTGTTGCAGAAAGCCAAAAGACTAAATTAACAATGTTAAATATTAAAAAAATAGAAAACACATTCTCCTGAAATTTGACACTTGCAAACATGTATAATCCTTCCGATTTTGATTTTCAATAACTCAGATAAAGTAATTTACTCCCGGATCCCTATGCTCTATTATGATGTCTCAGGTACCAGAGTTTGAGGAGGCTTCATTCGCTGCACCTTTGAACAAAGTTGTAAGGTGCAAGACTAAATTTGGCTGGCATTTAGTTCAAGTTCTATCAGAGAGGTAGTTTCTCAACTTCATCTTAAAAACGCTGTGCTTTTAGAAAACAAATAATTAATTAGTTTACCTATATTTCTGTCTCTGTTATATACTGGTTTACTGTACATTGTGGGTTCTTATTAGTATTTTAATATCCAGGGAAGAATCAGTTCTGAAAGACATCCAACCTGATGAGCTTCATGTGAAAATGCAAGATCCGAGTTTCATTGATGAGGTTCAGTTGATTGATGTACGAGAACCTGAAGAAGTGTATGCTCACTTCTATTTTGCTTCTTTGCGCTACCTTGAAGATCCATATATAACTTCTTAAAATGAAATGCAGTGCTTATAATCTTAGTGCGTGGTTTGGATAATCATGATAGGTTTAAGTTTACTAGCAATTTAATGTCACTTTTATCACCTTAAAGCATAGTTGTGAAAAGCAAAAAGTGCACCGAAGCGCAAAGGGTCTCCTGGGGCTTAAGCAAAAAGTGCAAAGCGAAGCGCACAACATATATAAAATCAATATATATTGGGAGGATAATAGATATTCTGACATATCTAACATTTAGTGGTTCAAATAGCTTAAAGGCGATATTAGAAACACAAATACTAGTGGAATTATAAGTTATGTTCATATTTTTAAGCATCAAATTCTTTACAAGAAATCTCAGAATCATCAAACATAGTTTGTATTTGGATAATTTCTCCACAAATTCAATCTCTTCTCCGCATCCTCTTTAAAATCATCTTCATTTTTGTCAAGTAGACGCCTAGTAGATGACAATCTTGCATATGCTAGTGTTAAAGTTGATTTTGGCCTAATGAGTAGCAAGATTTTCCGACATCTGAAGCACTAGCAACTTATTTCCATGTTAAATTATCATTTTCACCAAATACAAGCTCATTATTCTGCATCACCATCAAGCTTTCTGGCCAATCATTCATTACAATCATCAATGTCGCCCAACAAAATAGGATCAATAGTGTCATGAAGCTCGTATCGGTGCCTTAAAGCTCGTACCTGTGATTACTAATCAGTGAAAGAATCAAAGGAGTCTTCTTTTCTTCTTCTTCTTCTCTAAGAATACCTAATTTCTTGGCGGCTTCCATGCATATGAGCAAAAAAAAGTCAAGTTTCTCTTATAAAAGTCAAGTGGGCCTAGTCCATAAGCTAATATATAGTCTTTACCAGCTCAATGTAAGAATTTTTTTTATTGTTTTATATTTATTTGCAAAGTTTGCTTATTATCGTTTTCTTAGGGCTTTTCGCATTAGGCTTTTTTTGAAATTAAGCCTCGCTTATTGAAATTCTCTTGGCTTTTTTGAAATATAGCCCAATAACAGGGCTTTGCTCCGCTTTGGGTTTGATCGCTAAAGTGCGCTTTTCACAACTATGTCTTAAAGATACTCCTCTCCCTTCAATTAAAGTTCAAGTAGTTCTCTAAGAATATATAAATATATATGATTAATTATATTTGAATTACAGAATGAGGTACCATTGATTGATTCCCTTCTGTTGTCCATATGAGAGAGTATATTGATAGTCTACATCTGCCAGAGTCGATCTCCTTTTTCCCGTAAAGTCATGGAACTCTCATTTTGTCTTTTCAGGGAACGAGCTTCATTACCTGGTTTCCAAGTTTTTCCTCTTCAGCAATTTGGAAGTTGGGGTCCAGAAATTACTTCAAAGCTTGATCCTCAGAAGGACACATACGTATTGGTTAGTATATAACTACTACGTATTTACCATATATAATTTCATGTTGTTATTATTATTATTATTATTATCTATTTCCAATTTTTCAGTTATAAGTTCTATGTGAAGTTTATAGTTGAGTTTCATCTTCATAACCTTTCAGTTAATTAAATCCTTCTTGCTATATTTGGTTCGTGAACTACATTTCACTAAACAAAGGACCTAGTTTGTATTTCTTACTCTGCTTGCTCCGCCATTCTCATTTTCCTCATAGTACTCGACCACCTACCGAAGTGTTAGGAATAGCACCTTAAGTGTTTGTTAATATAAATGTGTATGAAGATGTTTTCTTTCAATTTCAAGCTAGTCTTCATACAATGATGCATTGCTTCTGATGTGAATAAATAAGCTGTAAAGCATTCTTGTATATGGATTATAGATTTATCAGCTGTAAAGGGGAAATTGCATTCAAGTTAATAGTTGCACACTTCTTAAATTCTTTTTAGAAACCATATTAATATCTATTGAATGTATCATTGCTAAAAGTACTGATCATAGTGCTGCAATCCAGTGTCACCATGGCATGCGGTCATTACAAGTCGCAAAGTGGCTGCAGACACAGGTAAGAATACTTTGTACGTAGTGGGAAAGTTGATAAAAGAATGAACTAACAGAATTGTTTTTATCCATGTGCATTTAACTGAGGCATATTATTATTCCACGTACTTATTCATACTGTGTCATAACCACATCCACAATGTTAACAAAATTATAGCTTAACATTAAACCACAATCTTAATTTTTAAGACGAGCTAGAAAAATGGTATGTTGCTACTTGCTAGTGTCGATTCTTGCAAGAGGAGAGATAGGAGAGAAGAACTGAAGAACTGGAATATAGATCAAGCCTTATCATGGGCAAACAAACACGAAATATGGCATAATTATATAATATCTTTTCCGTGTAGTTCAACATAAGACCTTCAGAAGAAGAAAAGAAACGTGGAACACCAATGTATCTTGCTCTGTTTTGATTATAAAGAAAACTTTTTTTTATGTTGCAGTAAACCCAAGTCTGTCCCCATCACTTGTTAGCCCTGCATACAAATTCTCTAATGATTGAATCCCCTTTTTCTCAAGTCAGCTGGATACATTTTCAGTTCAGATTGTTCTGCTACACGAGAATGAGTCAAATGCATTCCCATATAAATTCTACTTTTCCTAACTTTACTTTTCCACAAAAGCACATAAAAAACATATCCTAGTACAAAAAAACTCTTGTAAAGATTTTGCATTTCCATAGTTTGTCAGATTCCCTATTGTGCTGTACAAGGCAAGTACATTAATTCTTGCTAATAAAATAATGATAATGATAATGCAGGGATTCTCTACCATCTACAACATTGCTGGAGGAATTCATGCATATTCTGTGAAGGCTGATCCGACGATTCCAACCTACTGAGCTCCACATATTTAACTCCTCGTCCCCTCTTACAGCGTCTAGTTGTATTAACATTATATTAAGTTTAAATAAACATCAAACAATTGAATCAATAATTCAGGTGATAGATACAACTTTTTATGATTCAGGAGTTGGTGGTTGGTTTGAGGGCGTTAGGTCCTGAGTTTAGTGTTAGTTTCCGTTGCCTCATTATATACTATTTTTTGTTGGTGTAGTATGCATATTGTTGCATGCTATTTTATTGCTTGATATATGTCTTATCTCCGTCCCACTTCAAATGTCTCATTTGACTTTTAAAAATCTGAAAAGTGCATTTTAAAGAAAATTATATAAACTTTTTAATGATATATATTTTATAATTTTTTTAATTATATAGTATATATAATATTTGGTCAAATTTTAAAAATTTTGAGTATTGAAAAGTCAAATCAACCAGTTGAAGTGGGACGGAGGTAATAGTATTTTGGTTCATTATACAATTTTGTACAATCTAAATGTAATATATTTGAGGGCATTGTTTTTAAAATGATTTTCCAGGATATAAAATGCTTGCTTGTTACGTTGTTATGTTGGTCGACTCTTTGGCAACCTTATGTTCAATATGAGATTTCTATATGCGGAAAATAATTTTAAAAAAAACCTTATTTGTAAAAGTTTAGTCTTGTTGTCGTTGGTATTATAGTGGATAGATAGATCCATTATTCAAAAGAGATTTGATTTCTTTCGAGCGTAAATAAATTTGATTTTCCTTTTTACTAGAAATCCTACTAGTCATTATTACATTTTGTGTTAGTTCAAGTTTAAATAAATTTTATTTAAACTTTAGAGAGTGATTTGATGATAATTTATAGTATAGTAGCCGTTAACTATCAATATACCAAAAATACAAAAAACAGTTGGGTTTCCCGGGAAACCCTCTCAACCCATGTTGTAAGAAAATATATTGGCAAAAAACTAACAAACCAGCTAAGCTCATTCTCCTAGAATTTCTCACCGTTATTTTTTCTACATCTCTATTTTCATTCTCTAAACTTTTTTGTTCCATCTACCAAAGCCCCCCTTCATTTCTTTCTTTGCTCTTTGGGCCACCCTCCTTCATAACAATCTCCTCCTTTTTTTTAATAATAATAAAAAAAGGAAGAGGTTCTCCTGTCTAATAAAACATCTGTCTGTCTCGTTTCCTTGCAAATTTCCCCAATGGGGAACTGTTGTTCCCAGGAGAGTACTGCTGATCCAACTAACGATGCCACCGGAGATTCCAAGGGGGATCCTAGCCATACTGATAAATCAACAGGGGGTGGCGGTGGTGGCAAAGCAGCCGCCAGCCCCCCTCCTAAGACTACGCCTCCCTCTGCCTCTCCGAAACCTTCCAAGGCTATCCCGATAGGTCCAGTTTTAGGACGGCCAATGGAAGATCTTAGGAACACATACACTATTGGGAAAGAGCTTGGAAGGGGACAATTTGGCGTCACACATTTGTGTACTCATAAACATACTGGAGAACAATTTGCTTGTAAAACAATTGCCAAGCGAAAGCTTGTCAATAAGGAGGATATTGAGGATGTTAGGAGGGAGGTTCAAATTATGCATCATTTAACAGGACAACCTAATATTGTGGAGCTTAAGGGTGCTTTTGAAGATAAGCATTCTGTTCATTTGGTGATGGAATTGTGTGCTGGAGGTGAACTGTTTGATCGTATCATTGCCAAAGGACATTATACCGAGAGAGCTGCAGCTTCTTTGTTGAGAACCATTGTTCAGATCGTTCATACTTGTCATCAGATGGGAGTCATTCACAGAGATCTCAAGCCTGAGAACTTCCTTCTTTTGAACAAGGAGGAGAATTCACCTCTTAAAGCAACCGACTTTGGCCTATCAGTTTTTTATAAACAAGGTTATAGTAACCCTCACTCTTTGTATCAATCGATCTTTCTATATTATCTATATATTTTTCATTATATAATACCTCACAAATAGATGGAATAGCAGCAAATAACATCTTTCTAGCCTGCATATTCGTCGAAATCAATTTCATTTTAATTTCCAATCATAATATACCAATAGTATAGTAGAACATAATATAGACTTGCCAAGAAACACCAATCATTAGAACTATTTGATTTCGTATTAGTGTTCATATAAAATTATTAACATTGGTGCATCCTCATCAGGTGAACAATTCAAGGATATTGTTGGTAGTGCCTATTATATTGCACCAGAAGTCCTCAAGAGAAATTACGGACCAGAAGTTGATATTTGGAGCATTGGGGTCATGTTATATATCCTTCTATGCGGGGTTCCACCATTTTGGGCAGGTAATGAAGTTGCTACTTTTAGAGAAATGAAAACGAATGTATGATCTCTCTTTCGGATTTTTATAAACGCATATAAGTAATAAATTTACTGAAAAAAAGTTGATTGGAATGACAGAGTCTGAGCATGGAATATTCAATGCAATCCTACGTGGACATGTTGATTTTTCATGCGATCCGTGGCCTGCAATTTCACCTCAAGCAAAGGATCTCGTTAAGAAAATGTTGACTACTGATCCCAAGCAAAGGCTAACTGCACAACAAGTTCTTGGTAAGTATTATAAAATATGAGTTTGCTAATAAGTGATAAGTTTATTTTGATACAACAATCTCATGTATACAACCATTGATTTTTTCAGCTCATCCATGGATTAAGGAGGATGGCGAAGCACCTGATACCCCGCTTGACAATGCTGTTCTTGATAGGTTGAAACAGTTCAGAGCAATGAATAATTTCAAGAAAGTTGCGCTTCGGGTAATAAGAATTTTCTCATGCTGATTTAAGCTGGTTCCCAATATTAAACATGAGGATTCAGTGGTTTTCGATACAAAAACTTGTATGTATATATATTAAAAAATGCATGATCTAGTCCAACAAAAGTGCACCTCTGCTATGAGGTCCTTTTTGAAGGATTGGGAATTTTGATCATGGTTTTTGGAAAATGTAGGTTATCGCAGGTTGCCTCTCAGAGGAAGAGATCATGGGACTGAAACAAATGTTTAAAGGCATGGATTCTGACAACAGTGGTACGATCACCCTTGAGGAATTGAAGCTAGGTCTGGCCAAGCAAGGAACAAAACTATCTGAATTTGAAGTCCAACAGTTGATGGAAGCTGTGAGTCACCCAAAACCAAACAATAATATTTTATAATTTCAGCAAATAAACAGATATCGCTTGTTAAGGAGATTGAGGAGCCTCAGGCTATCTAGTAATGACATACATTTAATGATGCATATATTATTTTTTTGAGGAAAAACAGGCTGATGCAGATGGAAATGGGACAATTGACTATGACGAGTTCATTACAGCAACAATGCATATGAATAGAATGGACAGAGAAGAACATCTTTACACTGCATTCCAGTACTTCGACAAAGATAACAGTGGGTAAGTACAATTACGATAATGCATAAGCCAGTCTACAAATAGTATCTCTTAAACCAAAATTGCATTTTACTACGGGTCTTGAAGTACCACAAGAAGATATTGACAGAACTGCAAAAATTAACTAAAAGGAAATGCATATTTTTACGAATCTAGAAGCGTTGCAAATTGCAAGAATTGTCCTATGAAAAAATATTGACAGAATTGCACACTATCCCAAGAGTAGAAGTACAACAAGTATGCTAGGTAGGTATGTTAACAGAGTTGCATAACTTTTTGAAATCAGGTACATCACAATGGAAGAACTGGAGCAAGCTCTCCGTGAATTTGGCATGAGTAACGACAAGGATATAAAGGAAATCATCTCCGATGTTGATTCAGATAATGTGAGTACTAGTTATAAAATAGCCTTCTTTCTTTTTTCAACAATTTAAAGTTTCAAACAATCTGCATATGGTTAAACTACGACAAATTTGCAGGATGGTCGAATAAACTATGAGGAATTTGTAGCAATGATGAGAAAAGGGCAGCCAGAAGCTACAGCAAACCCGAAGAAACGACGCCAATCATTTGACGCAACTAATTTATAATTAATATCAAGAAATTTCACATAATGCAGATATATATACAATGTCAGTGTCACCTCAGCAAGAACTTCCAATACACCATGTAATAATTTTGCATGGATATGAATGTACATTTTGTGTAGAATTTTCTTGCAAAGGCATCCAAGGGTTACGTAAAATTTGGTGTGGGGTATGAGTTGGTTGATTATTGATGGTAAGCTGGTGAAAGGACTTTCAGTATTTCTCTACTACTAGAAACAGTAAAACTCAAGTAATTCTTATCCCTTTTTAATCATCATATTAATCTATATCTAATTGACTAATTGTGAGTATTATCACAAGACTTTATGTTTGTGTGTCCTGGAACCGGGATTCATAAATATTTAGTCCTGACCCAGCAATTTGTTAGTGTGTGTCGTGTATTGTCACTGGACACAAAAATGACATGAAATTTAATCGTGTATCCAAAATTGCAACATAGAAACGAAATGTGCTAAACACGACCCGACAGGACATGGAACGACATTAAATTATATAAAAAAATTTGTGTACACGAAACGAAACGAATAAAACGAATACAAACATTTTTACACGAAATATCTAAAATTGTATATAAAATTTAAAATATGTTATAAAATATTATATATATATATATAATATTTATTTATGTCTTATATTTTCGTGTTGTGGCATATAGTTAAAGGATAAATTCAAATACAACACTAAATCTAACTCATATAATTATGTAGTTGAAGTATGAATATATATTATAAACCGGGTTTATCTATGTTTTAGAAAGAACAAAGCTAGAGAAGAAGATTTTTGGGGTTCCAGCAAATGTATTGAACAAGCTTTTGAATTGCTTTTTTCTATTAGATTGATCCACTATGTACATATGTACACGCAATGCATACATTTCTTCCACCCTAAAAAAACTGCCCTTATCAATTCTCATTAATGTAATTAATATATAGATATGTAACTCCAACATATTAATATTATATTTATTCACATTTTGAATAAAGAAGTCAATTAACATCTCTCACTTTGACTTCTTTCAATGACTCCCACATTTCAATATGTCAAGACTCATATATTTTTAAGTCCCATCAAACCAACATGTTTGATAAAAATTTCCGCAGGAATACCTTTTGTTAAAAGATTTGCAACCATATCACTAGTGGGAATATATGTTACTTTCACTTCTTTCTTTTCTACTACAATATCATGCATATAATGATATTGTATATCAATATATTGTCCTCTCGAACTATTTGCACCACTATAAATCAAATCGATAGCTGACGTATTGTCACAATAAATCTCAATGGTTCCTTCTATTAGATTGAGATTTAATTCATGTAAGAAACTTCTTATCCAGATTACATGGGTAGTTGTTAGCCTGCCATGCTAAAAGCTATATACTCAGTTTCTTGTGTGTATCTTGCAACACATCCTTGTTTCGTACTTCCCCGACTCACGGCAGCTCCCGAAGTTGATTTTCTATCATCTTTATCACCTCCAAGATCTGAATCGGAATAACCAATAATTTCAAGTTTATTTGCTTGATAAACCAATTTGTGGTGCAATGTACCCTTCAAGTACTTCATTATTCTTTTCACAGTCTCCCAATGAGTTTGATTAGAATTACTTCATTATCTACTTACTAGACTGGATATGCCAAGTCAGGTCGAGTACACAACATTGCATACATTAAACTTCTGACTGCTTGCGCATATGGTGCATCTAGAGATTCTTGTCCTTGTTTCGATTTTTTTATAACGTGTTAATCGTTTTCCCATTACTAATGAGGTTGGCACCGGACTACAATTTTACATCCCAAAACGATTAAGCACTTTACATAGATATCTTTCTTGATTCAAACTTAATGTTCTATTTTTCTTATACTTTATAATTTGGATACCTAGAACATATGAGGCTTCACCCGTATCTTTCATCTCAAATTTACTATTAAGTTCCAACTTAATTTTATTTAACATATCTTTGTCATTTCCCGCTAACAATATATCATCCACATATATTGATAATATTGCAAACGAACTCCCACTTTTCAAAGTGTAAACACAATTGTTCAATTTATTCTTGACGAAACCAAGTTGAACAACAAGCTCGTTAAACTTTAGATTCCAATCTCTAGAAGCTTGCTTTAGTCCATATATTGACTTTCTTAATTTGTAGACCTTGTCTTCTTGTCCTTCAGCTTGAGATCCTTTAGGTTGATCCATGTATATATCTTCTCTTAACTCACCATTAAGAAAAGCCGTCTTTACATCCATTTGATAAAGTTCTAAATCAAGACAAGCTACCAAAGCCAATATAATTGTTATTGATGCAAACTTTGCCACTGGAGAATATGTTTCTTGATAATCTATTCCTAGTTTTTGCGTAAAACCCTTTGCAACAAAATACTTCACTATCATATACATAATAGTCATTCATTCACTCAGGTGGAGCTCTTGGTCTTTTATTTTCAACCATGTCCACTGGTTCATTTTCAACATTTGGATCATGTTCATTAATATTCTCAGTTGGATCTTGTTCCACACGTGTACTAATATTTTCCAAAGGAACCTCATTTTCATATTCATCAAGAATGACATTCAGAGGGCGTATGTCCTTCTCCATAACTTCTTATTCATCAGAATTTTCCAATCTCTACTTTCAATTATTCTCAAATCTTTGTTATAAAACTTATAACCCTTGAAATTTCCAGGGTAACTAATAAAATTACACTTCACTGTCTTGAAGTCTAATTTATCTCTATTCTAAGATAGGATCATTACATGAGCAACACATCCCCATTTTTTCATAAGACTTAAATCTAATTTTCTGCCAATCCATATCTCATAAGGTGTCGATCCAACCGATTTTGTGGAAAGTCTATTCAAGATGTAATTTCTAGCAATCAATGCATCTCCTAAAAATCTTTTAGACATTTTAGAATGTGACAACAAACATCTCACAACATTTAATAATGTTCTATTTTTTCTTTCTACTACACCATTTTGTTGTGGTGTATAAGTCATAGTTATGTGTCTTATTATTCCTTGTTCTTTGCAATAGTCATTAAATTCTGTGGATCTATATTCTCCACCTCTATCACATCTCAACACCTTTATATCCCTTCCAAGTTGTTTTTCAACTTCAGTCTTATATCTCTTAAAACATTCGAACGCTTCAGATTTTCTTGATATAAGATATACTTGAGCATACTTGGAATAATCATTTATAAACGTAATAAAATATTCTTTATTACAATGAGTTTTACAATTTAACGGACCACATATATCCGAGTGTACCAAACCCAAAGCCTCTTTAGCTCTTTTCCCTTCCTTAAAAGGTTTTCTTGTCATTTTTTCTTTTATACAATGCTCACAAACTGATCAGTTAACATCTATAGGAGGCAATAAATTATCTTTTATAATTTTTTCCATTTTATTAATTCCTGGATGTCCCAATCTTTGATGCTACATGTCATACATGCATGTGTTATAAGAGATAATCTGATCAGAAGTGTCAACTTTGTTATTTTCGATCTTCGTTACAATCGAAAGCTGAAACGACCCATGTTCGGGTTCATACATGCCTATAACATACACTTCATTGTCCTTTCGTATTGAAAAATTATCGATATCAAACCGAACTTTCAAATTATTTCTAGTTAATAAGGGAATAGAAATGAGATTACGTCTTATTTCGGGAATATATAACACATCCTTGAGAACCATTATACTGTCCCCAAGATCCAATTTATATCTACCAACTCCCACTACATTTAGACCAGTACCATTTCCCATATAAATCATTTGTTCCCCTTTCTTAAGTTCTACAAACTCAATTAAATCGTTCTTTGTCTTTGCATTGTCATGGGTTGCACTAGAGTCAATCCATCACCCATCTATATCTATGGCCATATATCCATTATTGCATTCGACTACATCAACAAACTGATATTTCACGTACTCTTTATTCCTAACACTACTAGAAATTTTCTCTAGCATTGTATTGTCTGTTTCAACAATCGTTTTTAATCCATTTGAAAATAATATATTAGTCATTTTTTTTTTACAAGAGATTAAAAAACAAATAACGAGCACTACTATGAAACAAACAAAACAATATATACTAGAATGAAATTGTACAAAATAAAAAGCAAACGAAACACGAGGACGCCAAAAAATATATGAATATATCAAAAACAGACCCACCGGCCGGAAACAATATGCATGTACCACAAATTCACGGTTTGACTAATGACACAATATACAATTATGATCACTCCACACCAGCACAATAATAATAATATTAAAGGCAACGGAGCAAACTAATAGGAAAGCATATGTTAACACACTAGGCAGTAGGCAACCACGGAAAAGGTAGACTAGACGTGTGATTGAAAAAAACAATTAACAATAACAATTCAATCCTGAAAGGACAAAAGAACTGTCGACGAAAAAAATGATGTGAACCAATTGCAGGCTACTACTCTTCACATACACACACACACACACATATATATATATATAACAAGATCAGGCAGACAACCCAGATGATCGAAAATAGAAAGGAGTAGCCTCTGATACTATGAATATACTCCTTTCGTCCTGATTTTTCTGTCACTTTTACACGTATTTTAAAGTATATTGATCGCATAGTTATACAAATTATTTTTGAAATTTTCTTTTTATGAATAAAAATTTAATTTCATAAAAAGAAAATTTCAAAAATAATTTGCATAACTATGAGATTAATATACTTTAAAATACGTGTAAAAGTCAAATAGAACAAACAAATTGGGACGGAGAGAGTATATTATAAACCGGGTTTATCTATGATTTAGAAAAAACAAAGCTAGAGAAGAAGATTTTTGGCTTCCGGCAAATGCATTGAACAAGCTTTTGAATTTCTTTTTTCTATTGGATTGATCCATTATGTATAGGCAATGCATACATTTCTTTAAAAAAAAAACTACCCTCGTAAATTCTCATTAATGTAATTAATACTATATAGATATGTAACTCCAGCATATTAATATTATATTTATTCACATTTTGAATGAAAAAGCACATTAACAGCACTTTCATAATTGTGTGACCAAAATGTAAACACAAAAATTAAATTTTTATATCATGTTATTTGTATGGGTACTAAGAGTATCTCCAATGCGGGTACTAACTAGAGTTGCCATTATTGACAAATTATCAAAAAAATTAATAAAATATTTTCTATTTCTTCAATAATATTTAGCACTCTTTCTAGAAAATTTTACTCCAATGATTGACACTCAAAGTTGCCAATTTATCTGTCTTGTTTGACTTTCTATTGTCAAATTGACCAAATTTTGATTTATAATTAAAAATTTATAATTTATAATTTTGAAAAAATAAAAATTGCATTTTAAAGTAAATTACATATACTTTCTTAAAATATATTTTTATAATTTTTCTTAACTACATAATATATGAATTTTTTGGTCAAAATTGGGTCAATTTGACCGTAAAAAGTCAAACATGACGGATAAATTGGGACATTGGGAGTACTATGTATGAATGTTTATGAATTTAATATGATGTAACACATTTTTACTATTTAGAAAGAGTGTTAAAAGTTGACAACTTTGATTGGTACCCTTGTCACTCCAATAAAGTGTCAATAAAAGTATTATGTCACATCATGTCATGCGTCAGTTTGATACTTTTTTTGTTAAGTCATTCGAGATGCTCTAAATTGCCCGGTATAAGACAAAGTTCATAACTTTTGCTTCCTTTTAATTACTTTACACAGTTGTACTTTTTAATGGACCATGACGTACTTTTTTGTGTTTTAATTGCAATGTTGGAACACATAAAGGGTTTGTTTGCTATGTGCCAATAATTAATTAATTGTAAACGAGAATTATTAATTTAAAATATGTGTTTTTGATATTGTAATATTAATAATTACTTATTTATATGCCCATCATATAATTTGTTGTTGTAATATATAAATTCAAAATAATTTTAATTAAATTAATAATATTATTATATATTTTCGTAAAAATATAATAACTTACACAAAATATGAAATATATTTATTAAATATAATTGAAATTTAAAATAAAATAATACTGTATTTTATACTAAAATTATTTAATGAATAAGGTAATCCAGGATATTGAATGCAATAATTAAGATTGATAGAAAACATTCCATAACTGAATGATAATGTATTAATTAATGATATTGAAAACATAAAAAATTGTTATTAACGTGTGCCTACGGGCACACAACAAAAAACCCAAACATAAATCATTATGAAGATATATATTTCAAATGAAAAGAATTATTAATGTCTAACTCTAAACATGCTAACATTATATAAATAAATGTATATATCGAAATCGAATCCCCTTCTAACTTATTTCTGAGTAATAATTCAAATTACCATAGTTAAATTAACTAATATAAGCAATGACTTTCTTAGAAAATCCTAAATTGATTGCCCGAAAAGGTTTGACCAAACTGCCAATTCGAAGGAACAATGTTAAGAGACTTCGAAACGCTGCCGTCACTGGCTGTGAGCCTGAAAGAGAGTGACTGACCAACCAGTACATGAGTTGACTGCCAATTTTGGCCCCAATTGCGGGTCATGCTCATCCATTCGGTGTTTGAACCCTTTATTTGGGCACTTACTACGAGGGTGTTTGGGGAAACTTTTTTCCAAAATAAGTCAACTTATTTTAAGACAAAGTTAGAGATTCCTAACTTTTCTCTGAAAAAAGTTAACTTTTTTTTGCAATTTATAGAATCTCAAATATACATTAAATACTTGTATAAAAAACATTTATCAAAATATGAAATTTTTACCCGAAAATAAGTCAAAAAGGACTTATTTTAAGGCATGCCAAACAGGCCATATGTCACCAGCACCAGCAACGTTTGTGATCAAAATCAAGTTCCAGTATGGATTCCCCTGCATTGTGAATTTTATTCCTCCTCTCTTTATACAAGGCACCCTTCAATATCAAACATTAATGCAGCATATTAATATCATTCATAATATATAAATTTAAAATCCATAATGCATAACTTAAACGTTAAGAGTCTGTCGTCCCAAATTTTAATTTCGAGTTCTATCACTTTAAAATTTATTTGAAGTCGATCTGAGTTCGACTCTCGTTCATCGAGATTTATTTGAACTTGAAGTTTATTCGTTTATAATTCTGGTTCCGTTAATGATAAATAAAAGTTACCTACGGTAAGAGACGGGTACTATGCCTGCACGGTACTCTGCAAGTCTAAGGAACATTGGCTGGGACAAATCGAAGTGTTGACGAGGAGGATTACACCAACCGCCGTTATCACTTGGCAAATCATAGTTGGGAGGGCAATAGTTGGTGGCTGTGATGAAAATAGAAGGGTTGCCTTGTTTGCACCATTGCGGGTCATCAATGCACTTAAGTTGATATTAATAACACGATCCGCATCTTTCTCCATTGTTAAAGAGTGCAGTACTTAACGCTGCTGTGTGTAGGCCGTACCCTTGGTACAAGTTTCCGTATCCACATGCCCCACCTAATAATAGCAATATTAACAAAATTTGTCATTATTATTTTAGAGTATCCATTATTATTGCAAAGGCTCCATATTAACGAAGCGCGATCGGATAATGTAACTGTTAAGAGTTTATCATCCGGCCTCTCGACTTTTAGTCATCTCGAGATTTGTTTATGTTAGATTTATTAGAACATGTGCTTATTTATAAGGTTATAAACCTATTTATTCTGAAAAAATAAAAATTTAGCCTTGATTCGTTTTAAATCCTGGTTCCGTCATTGAGAAGGTATAAAAGAAGGTATGCGTACCCATGGTGCCGGCAGCATCAGAGCCTCCATAGAAGGTAGCATGAGCGGTCTGCTAAGGTCCCCATGCACTTTGAACCGTGTTGGTAGCTTCCGCCATAGCCATAATAGTGAATAATACAAACATGCAGGATGTCATCGTGGTTTGAGAAACCATCTTAATTTGTTTATTATGAGAGAATAGAAAAATGGATGGACACTTGTAAAGTTGAATATTGTTTGTACATTATATATAGCAAAAAAAATTAACAACGGAAAGTAAAATGAGATCCTAATAATCAAAATAATTGATTTGCTTGCTTTGAATTTACTGCGAATTACTACGTATCACTTGGGGGGCTAGCTAACTATTTCGGTCTAAGATATTGATTCTTCTATGTATATTTTCCATTATTAAGTAAACGCTAATTTGATTATGTACGTAATCATAGAGTTAATTGATTTCGTATATTTTTATTGTCTTAACTAAAGGACTAGTTGGTACAGTTATACTAATACTCCCACTTCCTCTACTAAAAATTCTATCCAAAAAGATATAAGGCTAACCAAATAATTAGTTATTAGCCTGCCTTTATTAATACTAACTTATATCCGTGTTTGCATAAATTGAATTGTTTTAATATTTTTTTAATATTTTTTTAATTTTATAATAATAATTTAATTTTATATGTATATATTTTATATAATTTTTCATATATTTTATTTGTATTTTAATAGAATAATGTTTTTGTGTTTTATTTAGAGATGTGTTTTATCTAGGAGATTAATGTGACATGTATTTTAGGTAGGAGATTAGTGTTTAAAAATTAGGTCCAATAATAATTATTCAGCCCAAATACCGATGAAGGACCACCAAACTTTTAATTTTTCGGTTTTAATAATATAGTATAGATATAATAATAATAATGCCTTGTTAACTAATGTTGAAAATCATATAATAATTAATTACGAGTTTATTCAAAGTTATAGCCATTAAATTACAAAATATTTTTTATTCTATTTTAAAAATTATTTTGATAATCCAGCAGACCTATCTTATTTTATTTCAAATTTGCATGCATTTGAGTATAATATAGTCGTGATTTATATAGTTTATATAAACTCATGTTATTAGTCTTGTTTATTATGTGTACGGTTATATGTACAATTATATATCCAAACTATGATGTCCCCTTTTATTGTCCTTTTTGAAAAAAAAATTGTTTCTAATTACTTAGTCCTACTCTTTTTCCAAAACAATTTTATAAAGAGTTTTTCAAGAATATCCTTGTAGCATATTTTCAATATTTGATTAATTCAAATATTCAAACAATTCAACTAATTCAACTCAATTAAATGCAATTATGAGGGATAACAATAGAAATATAATATCCAATTAACCTTTTCTTAGGATGTGTATTTTTTTTCCAAAAGAATAACTAAAAGGGGACGGAGGGAGTATCACATACGATGAATATTTATGTTTTTATTTATAAGTATGATTTAACTATTATATTTTATATTTTTATATAATATTATATCTTGCACTTTATTTAGATTAATTAGATATTAATAAAATTATCATATAAATACATGAGGTGTTATTGTAATTACATAAAATTATATACAATTACATAAATAACCACACTAAAGAATACTAGTAACTTAGGTAATTTTCCTCGATAAAGTCAGAAACTTTATTCTCTATAAGTAATATATTGTATATAGTTTATGTATTATATAAATTAACAAATTATTGTTAAAATATAAATATCAAATAATATAAAACATAAGTATATAGTACATACTACGTAATAATTTAAGTAATAACTACTTTCTATAAAATTGAAAATAAACATTATAATTTATAATTTAAAATTAAAATTATGAATATTCGATTATTTCTTTTATATTTCAATATTTCGAAAGTCTTTTTTGAAAGAAGTATATGAATATTCAATACATGGAGATTCGAAGATATATTAAATAACAGAAAAATTCTCATTTTTTGAAAAATATCAAACTTTTTATTATTATTTAGAAAATACATTCTTTTTATTTTTTATTTGCAAAAATACGGAACATGATTAAACTAAAATCAACCTCAAATGCAACTACGAGAAACTTCAATTTTTTTCAAAAAAAAGTTGCATTCAATTGAATTTGAGGTTGATTTTAGTTGCATTGGTTATAAAACCGTGTTTTTGAAAAAAATTCAAAACATAGTAAAATCGCAATTTTTTTTAAAAAAGTAGTATTTTTGATCACGTATATCTATCATAATAAATTAATATATATAACTAATTTAAAAATAATATATTCAAAAAATAAAACCATATATTCAATTCATTCAAATTTATACTATTTATTAACTCTTTTTTATTTATAAAATATTTGTATCTTAAAATTTGGCTTACTTTTTTTTATTAATAAGATACTAATGTCAAAATATAAATTTTAAAAGTAAGCAATAAATTTCAAAATTAAATTAAGAAATTATTGAAAAAATTATACAATTTAAAAAAGCATGCATTAAACGGGTTTTTACGCTCGTAAAATTCAAGATTCAGATTAGTAACGACTACAAAAACACTTGTAACTGAATCTTAATATTTATTTATTATAATAATATATAATACATTTTGTAACTTAACACAATAATAAGGATAATAGTGGAAGGAAAAAAATTCTCAAAAGAGTTTTATAGTAATAAAGTTCAGATGAAACATGTTAATATAATATTTTTCAAGTCAAAAATATTATATAAATATCAAATTAAAAAGAAATCGTGTATTAATAAGAATGCACTTTACAGTAGAAACACCCTCTTACAAATAAAGAACCAACTTTTATATATTCTTATGTTCCAAATTAACTATTTTATTTGATTTTTTTGTAATCAATTTGACTCAATTTTTACTAAGAATTAAAAATTATTCTTTTATAATTTTAAAAAACTGAAAAATACATTCTAAATTAAATTAAATATACTTTCCAATGATACCTTTTATAATTTTTTCAATTATATATTATATATAATTTTCAGTCAAACTTGAGTTAATTTGACTCCAGAAAAGTCAAATAAGACGGTTAATTTGGGACGGGTGTTGGCCCTATATGTCACAATTTGGGGAGAAAATGCCCTAAATGGCACACACCGAAAAAATGGCCCTAAATAGCACTCCAAAACACTACATCGTGTAGAGTTTTGAAAAAAAAACTCCCCAAAAACGCTACTTTAAGTTGCATTCTTTTAGCCCAAAACTCAAGATAAAGTAGCATTTTTCCCCAAAAAAATTAAAAAAAAATACAAAACGCTACACGAAGTAGCGTTTTTCGCCGAAAAAAATTAAAAAAAAGTGCAAAACGTTACACGAAGCAGCGTTTTCACATTTTTTTCAGCACGCCACACTATGTAGCTTTTTGGAGTGCTATTTAGGGCCATTATTACGAGTTGTGCAATTTAAGGCATTTCCACCTCAAATTGTGACATATAAGGCCTTTTCTCATTTGGGACGGAGGGAGTAGTAGTTTTCTTGTAATTCACATTCGTAAGCATGACAACAATACTTTCAGAATGTATGCAAGGATACAATATGCTGAAACTGTTGAACAAATGGGATTTTAGTAATTTGATCAACCTTATTCTCTTTTCTATCCAAGTATAGATCTCCAAGTGTAGAAGAATCAAAAGCAGAGGTTGAGGTTTAGCCTAGTGGGGTAATGGTTAAAACACTCCTCTCCCATGACAAAGTTCAGGGATTCAATTCCTCCCTAAACTTATAAACAAAGCAAAATCAAATTCCAGCAACAAAAGATCTCAACAGATAAGATCAGCAACCAGAAACCAGAAGACATCAATAACGTGGCGAACCTTTGGGACTAGAACATTCTACCACTCCAAAAAACCACTTCATATATGACACCCAGCGGACAACTTATTTCGTAAGGAAGGTCTACTTGACATAAACCTTGAACTAAGTTACAACAGTTGCATGTTTACAACATTATTCATCCATCCCTTTTTAATCTACAGATACCATTTTGCTAATCAACCTTCATGAAGATGCCTTAGCCCAAGTGAAGTGTTGAAACTTTTGGGGCATTTGGTGAAGGAGTCCAAGCATAAATAAGCATCCCTGCGACAAGGACGAAGACACCTGCTAGAAAGCCTGACGGGAGAGAGGATGCTACACCAAGATATGGTAGTGGCAAAGTAAATAAAAACACAGATATTGGAACTGCATTGCAAACACCAATGATCAGTACATCTCAACAAACCAATGACTGTGCCACTCGATTGAAATAAATTCTAGCATAACAATGTAGAATACTAAAATTGAATTCCTTAGTTTCAATTTTATAAGAGCACCTGGGGTTGCTAACCAAGAAAAAAGCCAAACGAGGAAGACAACCATTATAAATCAAAGAATATATGTACTCGGTGATACTAAAGAATTTTTCTTGAAAAATATATGCTACGCCTTTTGCAAGCCAAGAACAAGAAGCATGTTTCTAATATTATTCTATTAATAGCTATTTTCAGGTATATCATGCCCCTGCTGGAAATCCAATTCTTAAAGTATGATTTATTTCCATCTCTAGCTTCAGTTGGGACCAAAGCAACTTGCCTGAAAATGTGGATGCAAGGCAAGATACAACAGCAGTCGAAATTTTCAGAAGATGCAACAACGATATGTTGAATCCCATGTTAACAACAATGAATAGAACAGGTAGCAATGGCGCTCCATCACATCCTGTGGTCATCCAAGAGAGAATAATTCAAAATTAAAACCTTTAATATTTCAACTACAATACAAGTAAACATACGAGTGCCAAAAATCATGAAGACAATACGAGCTACATATTCAAATTTATGACATTATTCTTGACAGAATAGCACTATTTGTGTTGACTGAAGACAAATTAAATAGATCATATATACTTTTCTTTAATTCGACAAATTCCAGGAGTATCCCTGAACCATGGAAGCATGTCCAGGCTAATTGCTGCCTAGGAATTAATTATTTTCGATGTTGGGTTGTTTATATATATATATATCCATATTTCGGACAGTCTCTAATTTTCCACTATATTTGGACGTTTTAAATTAAAAGGTCCTGTTTTTCTCTTACCTTTTCTATTTCTGTACTACATAATTTCATTATCAAGTCTACTGCAAAAAGTTTAATATGGAGGTCTTAAGCCAACCAACATTTATATGCTACCCGGACAATAGCATGCTTAGAGTAAGTCCCGATGCATAGATACACTTGGTTCTCCACCTGTAATATAAAACTAATTTATCCAGCCTAAGATAAGAAACTGGAAAATGATATACCACCTGATACAGTGCCGATGTTTAAAAAACATGCTGCGCCATCCATAAGATAGTTTGGCAATTGATTGAATGGAATCCCCCACATTTTTGAAAGTAAAGGTAGGAGAAGGCAGATAAAAAGTGCCTGTATCAAATAGAAGAATATTCTTTAAACGTATCAGGCTTTGACTAAGAATGTATAGGACATGCATGATCCATAACTTCGGGGAATCTACAAGTTTGTACAGGAACAAAAACTACAAATTAGTTGTTACCACTAACCTGAAATGCAGATCCAAATGAATTTACAACAAACAGATCCACTGAACGTCCCTGTATAAAAAGAAAGGAGAAAAGCTATAGTAAAATCATGAAATTGCAAAGAAATTGACAACCAACTTCTGTACCACTACATATAAGCATTATTTTATTATTTTTTACGAGTTGATCAAGAACTAGTAAATAAAATCAGTCATATTCGTAATTCTTATATATTACAAAAGTATGTTATGAACTTTATAATAATAATGTTTCGTAATTACATATAGAAACATATAAATTAATTGCCCTCTGATAGGGTCCCGGTGAGGTACACATATGTTAGACGTAATAAAAGGGACGTCTAAACCATTTGGAGTAATAAAGTGATATCTAGGTTGTCTGATTGATACTAATAAATCAATTAGAATATATTAATATATGCTATAATAAATTAGAATAAGATCTAGTAGAATAGATTGATATCTGCTATATTTGGTAAGTAGAGAATATGGCATAATATATTGTCAAGGAATGAGTATGCGAGGGATGAAGGAATTGATTTGCTATTGTGGCTCTAGGGAGAGTACCAGGTCTCTCGAATACCTGGGTATTTGTCTTTTGATATTATCATCAATAAAAAAGCATTCACATCCTTTATATTACCAGTCTTTTCTTAATAGAGTCGTGTAATATATCAAGGTGTATACCATTTGGCATCAGAGCAGGTTGTGACAAACACTAGAATGGATACGCGGGTGGAGTCAATGGAAAGTGAATTGAAAATCTTGAAGGAAGACATGAAACGGTTGCCTGTAGTGGAACACGGAATTGCAACCTTGGTGGATCAAGTTCAGCAGATGCGACTTGCACAAGAGGAACTTGTGAAAGCATTGACATGAGGAGACAAGTCGCCAGGAGGAAAGGGGTCAATGTCAAAAGAACCAGTATTGTCAGGTCAGGGAATTACTGGACGAGAGAAAGGATCGTTGGAGAGACCTGATTTTAGGGCTCGAAAAATTGAGTTACCTATCTTTGTGGGTGAAGATCCAGATTCATGGACATATAGAGCAAAAAGATTTTTTACTCTGAATCGCCTCAATAACACTGAGAGATTGGAAGCAGCTGTTGTGTGTTTGGAGGGTGATGCTCTTAATTGGTTCAGATGGGAGGATAAGCGTAGAAAGATAACAAACTCGGAAGAGTTGAAGTCAACAAACTCGGAAGAGTTGAAGTCTTTGTTATTGAGAAGGTTTCGTAACAACCAAGAAGGCTTTATGTATGATCGATTTCTAGGCCTGAAACAAGAAACTACTGTGAAAGAATACATGAAGCAACTTGAGATGTTGGCTGCCTTTTTGGAACAAATTTCAGAACCTGTTTTGGAGTCTACATTTGTGAAAGGGCTAAAATCTGATATTAAGGGAGCATTAAGGGTATTGGAACCCAATGGATTAGAAAAGACCATGGACCTAGCCCAAAAGATCGAGGACAAAATCAACATTCATAAAGAACAAAAAAAAAGGATTGCGTTTGTTTAAGAATGACGGGTTAAATCCTAATAAGAGCATCAGAGATGTTCCAAAGACCAATAAAAGTGGGACTACTATAGGAGAGCGTCGTGGTGGGTACAGACGTTTGACAGATGCTGAGCTACAAGCCAAACATGCGAAAAGATTGTGTTATCGTTATGATGAAAAGTACTCTATTGGCCATCAATGTAAGAAACCAGAGTTACAAGTGTTAGTAAGGCAAGAAATAGAAGTAGGGGATCACGAAGAAGTTCAAGAAATACAAGCTGAGGCCCATGATGTACAAACTGAAGCATAAATGGTAGAAGTCTCACTAAACTCAATCGTTGGACTCACTCCTCCGAAGACTATGAAAATGACCGGTAACTTCAAAGGTCTGACAGTCATGGTTCTTGTGGATAGCGGTGGAGAAAAGGCCCAAAATGGCACCCTTCAATAACATAATGCCCAATATGGCACTAACCGGGTGAATGGTCCAAAATAGCACTCCTACACGCGAGATAATCTTGCGTTTTGTTTTTAACTAACACAAGCTACATCATGTAGTGTTTAGGGTTAAATTAAATTCAATTAACATAGCTCTCGACACAGTATACACATACTACACAAACATACTACACAAATATACACTCTACATAGGGTTACACAGGACTCTACTACAAGATCAAGCTCTCGACAATTCAAGCTCACGGGTTCCCTCATGCTGATTAATTAAGCTCCATAATACTTCTCGTTGCTGGAATCATGAATTTAGAGGTAAAATTCTAGGGTTTTACCATATGTACTGTGATTGGACATTGTATAATTTTCTTGATATTTGACTTTATATGGAGATAATTGTATGTATTTGTATTCATGATGAAGCTTGATTGTGTGTTGTGATCCTCTTTGACAGGCTCCATTGTTGTTATTATAGTATTTTATTTAGTTTAGCTAGAGCATTAAGTGAAATTGAGGCTGGGTTTGTGACTGCTTTAGGTGTTTTGAATAGGCAATGGCGCTATGTGATCTTTAGGCCCTTAGTTTTGTCTTATAAAGGCCCCAAGGCCATGACTTTATTACACCAAATGTTGACATTTTGTATCGATCAGCCCCACTTTTCGTGACTTCTGTGCAACCAAAACGTAGTTGTCCCCAGCTGTTTGTAGTTTTATATTCCAGGGAGTCTTCAGAGTAATGTAATTTCTTGGCACAATTTTAAACTTATATTAGTCACAAACTAATCCATTAACATCCGCGTAAGAAGGTGAAGACTGAAGACCAGTTACATGACCCTAAAATCTAATTAAATGCTCAACTTAATACATAATTTGCATTTCGCTATGTTAAATAAGTTCTTGATTACTGCAAAGTGCTGCTGTGCGGCCACAGAAGCACCAACAGCTGAATCATGGTGTTTTTGGTGCTCCCAGCTTTTTAACATAATCAGATAAATAGCTCCCTCTATTTATTTATTGTAACTCATCACTGCATACAGTTTAACTAGTTTCTGTTTGACCAACCTCTGTACGGACGCATACACTAGTATTCTTGCTGCTAGAGATATTATTATTTTTACTTGACACAGTTAAGCCATAAGTTTATATATCTGCAGTAACTAGTAGTGGTATTATCAGTTTGATAATCTATTTGTCAAAATCTAGATTTTTTCCTGAATGTGTGCCTTGTTTCTTTGACCGGCAGTCTGTTCAGGGTTCCAAACTCAATGAGGGCAACTGTAAACTATTATGTATATATTCATCCTAGCTGCATATTCAAGCAAGGCCTGGTAAATCATCAATATAGTTGTTTTTATAGTTGTTTGTGTTTGATATTATACATTCTTAATTGTGTTTTTCTTAATTGTGTAGTATTTTAATCTTGTACAAATCTTTTTTTTCAGGATATCAGTCAGGACATGTTGATGGTAGCCTTCTTCATCTTCAGGGCACACATAGATCTGGAGCGATTTGGAGCTTAGGTGGTGGAGACTCGCAGTAATTTAGACGTCGAAACCCTAATCAGTTACCTATTTCGGACCATCGTATACTTCCATTGTTACAGTCCACTGGTTTTTATGGTGTACCTCAGGTTGCTTCTTTACAGCTGGATTGGAGCTTATTATTTGCATTAGTTGAGAGGTGGAGGCCTGAGACCCATACTTTTCATTTACCTATGGGAGAGGTCACTATTACACTTCAGGACGTTGCAGTTATTCTCGGCCTTCCTGTTGATGGGCATGTTGTTATATGTGATGTCAGTCCTGGGCCTGATATGTCTTGGGCAGGTTTTGTTGGTTCCATATTTGGGTCTATGCCTACATCTAGAGATTTTAATGGATCTAGACTGCACTTGAGTTTCATTTCTGGTATCAGTTCACGGAGATTACCTGAGGCTGCATCAGTTGAGGAGATCCAGCATCACACACGTTATTTGGTTCAGCTGATTGGTGGTGTCTTGTTTACCGATCATTCTGGAGGTTTGGTTCATCACATGTTCCTACATTTTGTTCGTGATTTGGGTACATGTGGAGAGTATGCTTGGGGAGCTGCAGTTCTTGCATTTTTGTATAGGGAGCTATGTAAGGGATGCAAGAAAGATGTAGAGGAAGTTGTTGGATGTCTTCTCTTGTTGCAGTTATGGGCATGAGAGAGATTGCCGACTCTTGCTCCTATTCGGACACGTGTGCCTTTAGTTGATCATAGTATCTGGGATGGGGAGGTTGCTGGTCCACATGGTGTTAGGTAATTACTAATTATACATGTAATTTATTCATTGAAAATAAGCATGTAAAATATTTAGTTTCATTCAACATTTAAATATGGAATATATTCATTTAACATTTTAAGCAAGTTATAAATTGTGCAACGAATTAGGGTTTAGGGCCTAGAGCCTAAACCCTTATAACAATTAGGCCCCAAATTTAATAGGTTTTAACATTTTAGGATTCCCCAATTCCCTAATTGGGTTGGGTTTTAGAAATATTTAGTTTCATTTAACATTTATATATGGCATTTATTCATTAAATATAAACATGTATTAAATTGTAATATTGATTTGGTATGCTATTGTCATTATAGGTGGCTTGTTGGTCATTCCTTCATTGAGAAGGCTGGACGTACACTTTCTGTTACTCGGACTGTCCAAGACGGGCTGGGACCATCTCATTTCATTTGGGAACCGTACTCTGATGATGTTATTGCTGGACTTCCTGATTACTGCTTATCTGGTCAGCGTATTTGCCGTTACTGTGGTCCTCTTATTTGTGTGTTTATTGTGGAGCCTCATTGCCTTTGGGATGGTTCAGGATATTCCACGTGATCCAGAGTACTCGGTTGATGAGCATAAGATTACATTGAAGAATGACTAAGATTAGATGGGTTCAAAAACATGAAGCAAGGATTGCTATCTGGAACACTCGATTGGATCATATATTTCAGGGAGAGTTGATTGTTGGTGATAGTACAGTTTTCGACTATCAGAGTTGGTATCTTGACAGGAACCGGGGCGTCATGCTAAACGTGCTAAACGAGCTCGACTTGAAGTTGTACAAGATCCTGTGGTGCCACATCTCGGGGATGACCATGATCCAAATCATACTGATGTACCCGAGTCATCTTCTCATGTTCAGCCTCATACTGATGAGCATACTAGTGAGCAGACTCCTATTGATCATACTACTGAGATCGAGCATATTGATTCTGAGCAACAGCCTTCTAGTCATCAGCCTCTTATTGATCATGTGCAGCATAGTGATGTGATTCGAGATAGACCATTTAGGGATCTATCTGTTCCTTCTTTTGATCTTGGTTTGACGCCTACTCCCTAGCCTCCTAATGAGCATCCTTCTACAGAGGAGCCTCCTCCTTTGCAGCGTGCTCACCGGCCCACTGAGAGTTCCAGGGATGCATCTGTTCCTTCATTTGATCTAGGGATATCACCACCTCAGTCGGATGCTACTGCTATTGGGTCTTCTCAGGGTATTGACACATCACAAGTGCCTGCTAGACAAGGTGATAATGTTATGGTTTATGAGAAACGATGTTCGAAGAGAGTTCTTAAACCTACAAAATGTGAAACTGATGGAGAAAAGGGCGCCAAAAAGTGATGGTACGTATTGGCAACTAAGATAGTATGTCTACTATTAAAATAAAGACCTTAATGCCTGTTCTATAGTTTCGTTATCTTATTGTCTGTGAAAATATCTTGACAACAAACTCTATAATGTGCCAGGATTGTATGTTTGCGAAGGGGAGCAGACTAGGGTCAGTCTTTGCGGAGGTTTCCCAGACCTGCAGTATTGGCATTGGCATTATGTGTAATGGCATGAGACAATCATCTTAAATATTTTACTTTACATCTTATGGGTTACAGTTTTTTCTGACTAGTTGTAATGAAGTTATTGTTTTTGTGCAATCAAAAATATTGTAATTACAGCTGTCATTAGATTTTTGTACTAATGTTTTATTGTGTATGCTTCTTTTTTTTATGGGCTGTGTGTGAATATAATCTGTGGCAGCAACCGTGAAGAATCCTAAAGTAAATTTACCACCTTCAGAAACAAGTTGACTGGTGGAGTTGAGTTTCTGTAGTTTTTGTATTTTATTTTGTAGCTTTTGATTTCATAGCAGTTGAGTTTCTGTAGCTGAGATGTTTCTGATTTTTTTTATAGCAGCTGATTTTTTTATAGTATGTAACGTTGTTGTCAATTTCTTTACACCACAAGCAATGACCTGCAGAGATGGATATACATGGCTTGTTGTTTGATGTACAGTGGATATGTGGTGCCAAAGGATGTGAATGCAGCTGTGGGCACAATCAAGATCAAGAGGACTATTCAGTTTGTGGATTGGTGCCCTGCATAATAATATAAAAATATGAAAGACAATTACTCTGGCAAAACTAACTTCTTGCATTTTAGTTCTTGACCAGTAGTATTGTATTGTGTATGATTTTTAACACAATCCCAATATGGATGGGCGGTACAATGATAATCTGAATATTAAAAAAATATATATAACAGGCCTGAACGCTACTTCGTGTAGCATTTAGCGCTTTTTTTAAAGACTGAACGTTACACGAAGTAGCGTTTAGGTCTTTTTAAAGGCCTAAACATTACACGAAGTAGCATTTAGGTCTTTTTTAAGCCCTGAACGCTACACGAACTAGCGTTTAGTGCTGAAGGCTTTGAATACATACGCTGCTTACAGCCGAGCCATCAGTATTGCTGCTTCTGTTGAAACAAAAAAGCCCCCAACACCAACACTTCAAAATTCATACCTTTAAATAAAAATTGAAGTTCAATTATTTTCGAAATGGCGTCTGGTTCGGGGATGCAATCAACTGGCATAGTAGCGTGGATATACATGGATGGTAATATTTTACAAACTCAATTAGATGGATATGTTTACGATAAACCTGTTTCTAAGCAAGTTAAACTTAATTCGATTATGAATTTTGGTAATTTGTGTGATTTGCTGTTTGTAAAATTGAAAATTGATAAGAGTAAGTATGAGTTGAAATTATATCATAGATGTAAGAATTTCAATGATATGAAATTTGGTATTGTTCCGGTAGAGAATTTCAATGATATGATGGGCAGAAGCAAAATGTCTAAACACAGAATCGATGATGATCATGTGGCTCACTCCATCCTGTCTGTTGCATAGCTGCCATGATCCCCCGCATGTTTGTCAGAAATAACACAGATACCATGCCTCCTACCTGCCACAAACCTCCTCACTCTCTCCATAAACCAACTCCAACTCGACAAATTCTCAGTTTCAACAATGGCAAATGCTAGTGGAAGAATAGGACTGAAGCCATCTACTGTTGTGGCATTCAAAAGTACACCGGGATAAGGTCCATAAAGATATGTACCGTCTATCTGAATCACCGGAATACAATGCTCAAATCCATCAATGCATGATTTGAAAGCCCAAAACATTATCTTGAATGTGACTTTCTGTTTGAACCAAAAATGTAAATGTTGGATACTATAATATTAAGGTTTAAATGCACATAAACATGAATGCACTACTAGTGTTAAAAAAGAAAAATACCTCAAAATTCGCACGATATCCCAAATCATCTTGCTTAAAAAACCAATCAACCTTGGTTCCAACATTAAATGATTGCAATGCTTCCACCAAGTAAGGGAGGTCTTTATATGATCCTTCCCAAGATCCATGTACTTCATCCATTGCCTGCTTCTTGGCATCTCTAATCTTCTTCCTACCCTACCTGGTTGGTAACCAAAAACTTTTTTTACCGTGGTCATCAACACTTTTTCCTTAATTTTGGGATTTGCAACAATTTGATCTTTAATTGTTTCAACAATGTCCCAAGAGGTCAAATTAGGGTGGTCTTGAGTTATGCTGGTCCGCATACATGTGTGTGGCCCCAAAGTTTTCATGATTTGGAAATGACCAAGTTGCTTTCGCAACCTAGCCTTTATCTTCCACTCACAACCATTATCCTTCCACTTACAAGTCACATGGCTACGAATATGAACCTCCCTTAGTTTATGCATCAACTCCTCTTTTGAAACAAATACCATCCCCTCCCTCAACTCCATAGGATTTGACACATCGTCTATCACCCTCAAAACCGACTCATCATAAGATCCAATATTTGATGTCAATTTTTCACTCCTATATCCACTTTAAACAAAATCATTACCCTCAAAACCTCTACTACTACTTTCTCCCATTACATATCTACTACTACTTGTTTACCCTTGAAAACCTCTACTAGTACTTTTAAATCTTGACAAAGAAAGAGGGTCTGTTTGAAAGGACAACTCCAAACATTAACTCAACATCATCATCATCATCCTCTACCGGAACAATACCAAATTTCATATCATTGAAATTCTTACATCTATGATATAATTTCAACTCATACTTACTCCTATCAATTTTCAATTTCACAAACAGCAAATCACACAAATTACTAAAAGTCATAATCGAATTAAGTTTAACTTGCTTAGAAACATGTTTATCGTAAACATATCCATCTAATTGAGCCAGTTGCAGTTTTGGACATGAGGCATGGATCTCAAGACTTGGAGGTGTTGGTAGAATGGAAGAACCTTCCCACTTTTGAAGCCACCTAGGAGAAGTTTGATACGATCCAAAATCAGTTTCTAGATTTTCACCTTGAGGACAAGGTGAAGGTTTTGCGAAGGGGTAATGATAGGGTCTCAGTAAGGTGCAAATATGTTAGACGTAATAAAAGGGACGTCTAAACCATTTGGAGTAATAAAGTAATATCTAGGTTGTCTTATTGATACTAATAAATCAATTAGAATATATTAATATATGCTATAATAAATTAGTATAAGATCTGGTAGAATAGATTGATATCTGCTATATTTGGTAAGTAGAGAATATGGCATAATATATTGTCAAGGAATGAGTATGCGAGGGATAGGAAGGAATTGATTTGTGAGGAGAGTACTGGGTATTTATCTTTTGATATTATCATCAATAAAAAAACATTCACATCCTTTATATTACCAGTCTTTTCTTAATAGAGTTGTGTAATATATCAAGGTGTATATCACCCTTTAATAATTAAAACAAGTGCAATAATAGCAATAAAATAAAATATTAACAATTGATATCTATTTGTCACAAGGAACAGTGCTTCACTTAGGTAAAATAAGATTGAAGATATAATACAATAGATAAAAGTACAGAGCATCTAAACACACAAGTCAAAATATACACATCACATAGAAAAATAATATACAAATGACTAAAATCAGAGAGGGTTATTAGTGGTTTCACCCACAAAACAACGTTGTAGTAGCATGTCAAATATGCTATTTAGCGCCACCAAAAACATACCTTCAGCCGCCGACCAGCATCCAAGAAAATCATTTCCTATGAATAAATCAGTGTACCCTGTAAGGGAAAAGTCATACAGGACACGAATAAAAATGGAAAGAAAAAAAGAGGTAATATTCTGATAGTAAAATATATACTAACCTTTAATATTGTGTCAGCAGCTTGAAACAAGAATGAAACTATCATTAAAATGCTCCAAAATATGCCAGCTTCCACTAAAGAACCAGTACTAGATCCGCTGCAGGTGTTGATCAATGATGAGAATAATACATTATAATATATCATACAATAATTAAGTATGACTAGGAGATATTCTGTAATTATCCAGTTAATAAATTATAAGTTGGTGACTTCAAGACACTTCTGCCTATAAGCTGTGTCAAACATAAGCTAATTACAAGTTATATCAAGTAGAGGAATGGAAAGTATTAAGCTCAAGTTTTTAGGTATGTCTTAGCTATTTTATTATGGCTGTGACAACATAAGATGACGCAGTTTCAGTTTTTACTCCAGTACTAAAAATGAACAGCAATTACCTGGCGACAGTTACAACTACCCCAGCTGCCACAAGAAAGCATCCAACTAACTGATTAAATCTATATCTCCTCCCAAGGAAGATACTTGAGAGGAGAAGTTGCCAAACTAGGAAACTCTGCAAAATGATTAGCATACAACAAACTAATTATCAAGCCACAAAAGTTATCATATAGTTTATTGCAGCAAATTTAAGAGACTGTTATATACAAACATAAACACATAGACAGCACGCAAATGTGTATGTGTACAAATGGATAATATAGTCTAATGATTTACCTGAGACAAAATGGGAATTGCTGCTCCAGAAAGAATAGCTGTTAAAGAAGAAAACGTATATACAAGTTATCAACCTTTTATATAACTTACATTTCAAGCACTGATTTTCAGTTGCAGGTAAGAGATCTGCACTGCTGGATAATTAATCATTAGAAAACTTGTCCATAGTTATTGTCACGATTTTTAGTGTTTTGGCAGTGGTTTTAAGACGTATTGCAAACATCATGTATGTTGTTCATACGCAATTTTAAATTCAAGGACGCGAGATTAGCTATGAAAAATAATTCAAAATATAATGTAGTAATGTGTTTATGAAACTAAGAAAGTAGCATAAAACCCTCAGACAAAGTTAGCTATATATATGTTACTTAAAAACTTCCGTATCAGGAATTTGCTTTTAGTAATAATTAAAATTTAATACTCCCTCTGTCCCATAATAATAGTCTCTTTTGGGAAAAAAAATTGTCCCATAATAGTTGTCCATTTCTACTTTCAATGTAAAAAAATTCAAACTTACCCTCTTTTTTTGTCATTTCCAATATAAAACCTACTTTATTTAGTATAAAATAGTCATAATAAATATTGATACGCACGGAAAATTATTGTACAACTAACATTTCTTAATATAAAGAGACTATTAATATGGGACGGAGGGAGTAACACAAAAGAAAAAAAATCATTATTTAGTCCTTGAACTTTGGTCGTGGGTTTAGTTGAGTTTCTGTTCTCCAATATAGATAAAAAGGCATTAAAAATCTGAGGGCGTGACCATCTGATTTTTGACAATTCACTTTCTTGGATTGAATTTAATATAAAAAAGTATATGTTCTTAGGATGGTTTTGTCATTTCAATAAAATGAATATATATGGTTACCTCCTGCTGCCATTCCAGAAACAGCACCAAGAGCTTCCAGGATACCGACAACAATATATGGCGTTTTTGGCAAAGAAAGCATTTCATCAGTGACGAGGCCAGCATGATAGCGAAGATGCAAGATAGAAAAGTATACAAGCACATATCTGGAATAAAACGAAAAAAGAAGAAAATTAAGTCAATGTTTGACATGTGCTGGCCATAAAATAATAAAAATTGATTATCAAGTATAAATGAGGTCATGAGGATGAATTAACTTAAAATTATGTCCAGGAAGAGAAATTTCATTTCAAATGACAGGAATTGAGTTGTCATTTCAAATTTAAGATTATATTTGATTGCGTTGGAAATTGGAATTGAATCAAATCCAAATTATTGTGGTTATCCAAACATATTTGACCAAATCCAGAATTTCAAATGCATTCCATGTTCCCCACATGCAATAAAGGATTTAAAGGAAGGGGGAGGGGGGGGGGGGGATAAACAAGCATGTAACAGCTTGAAACAAACATGGTTCAATACTTCGAACACTTGAAACATAAACAGTTAGTATCTTGTGTGGCCATAAATTTCAAATTTATATAAAGAAAGAATAAAGAAGGTCGTAATCAGAAGTATAGAAGATACAAGTTCAAGTAAATTCTCTGTTTGCAATAAAGGTCTATAAGATAAATAATCAGTGTTACAATAATAAACAAGCAAGCATGTAACAGCTTGAAAACAAGCATGGTTCAATACTTCGAACACTTGAAACATAAACAGTTAGTATCTTGTGTGGCCATAAAATTTCAAATTTATATAAAGAAAGAATAAAGAAGGTCGTAATCAGAAGTATAGAAGATACAGGTTCAAGTAAATTCTCTGTTTGCAATAAAGGTCTATAAGATAAATATTTAGTATTACAATAAAATGCACAGTTAAGAGTATATAGCTTGTAAACAGTCATGTTGCACTTGTAAAAATTCCAGTTAGTAACATTTATTGAAAACGAATCAAACATATACCAATGAAGCCTTGAAATAAAGCAAAAAAGAAAATACCGGATGAATCTACAATGATAATAAATTTCTAATAATATATCTGTTGCTGAACACTTAATCAACTCTAGTCGATGACACATCTTGCATCTGTTATGTGACAAAAGTTCACTACGAGCAGAGAAGGCTCACAGTAGAATCATGTGGATTAAAATCAAATTGAGGTGATTGGATTTGCACCAATGGAAACCATAAATTTCATAAACAATGGAGTGGATAGATTCTTTTATTTTATACTGAATTAAGGATATATTCTTTTATTTTATACTGAATTAAATGGACTTCTTTTTGTACTCATATTTCCCCTGAATTTATCGTGGCAGAAATTCGCAACCAAGTACATTATTATCTAATCCCTTTTTTTGGCCCCATGGAGGCTCACAGCCTCAATGATTAAAAGATAAATTCTTTAAATAGGTCAAAGAAAATGGAGTAGATCCTGAGGGCAGGTTCTTCAACTATGATCGGAATTATAATTTCTTCTCACCATGCCTTGAGTTTGATCCTTCACAATGAAACCAGACAGTTCACACTGCAGAAATCTAGTTCAAAATAATATGTCAGGCCCCCTGACAATTTGTTTATAGAGATCAAGGTCCCTAGCCGACTTGTTTCTACTTTTTCCTTTTAATTTTATGATATGAATTTGTCATGTAAAGTTAAGTACATCAAATTTGTACTTGGTAGACACTAATTTTAATAGAAATCAACTATGTCCTATATATATATAATTAGGGACTTAAGGTGGTTTGGTTGTCATCGGGTCTAACAAGCTAAAAAGAAGTATTAAAAGATAAAAACAAAGAATGGTAATAATATAATCATACACGATATTAAATAGAAATTAAAATATCATCGAAAGAATAAAAAAAATAAAAACAAAAATAAAATAAAACTGAAAATAAACATTAAAATGCAAATAATAAAATATTTCCATTTATTAAAAATATAATAATATAATCACATATGATATTAAATAGAACTAAAAATATAATTGAAAGAATAAAATAAATATCAATTGAAAAATAAAACAAAAAAATACAAATAATAAAAGTTTAAAAGATGACCTGTTTTTGCACGGGACATACGCTGGACTGCTGGTATTAATAATAAGGAAAGTCCAAAAATAAACCAAACAGTAGATTGAAATTGCAAAAGGGAATTTTAATTTAAATTGTTTAAAAGTACATTGCATTCCATATGATAAGAATTATTATAAATGGAGTAATACAACACTATTTAAATGAGAATATGATAGATTCTCCATGATGAAATTTCCAGTATTAAAAGCGCCTATACACCTAGTAGCAAAGTGTTCCCTCTTCCTTAGATAATGACCAAGTGCAGTACAATTTTTCTTCCTCTAGTAAACATCGGAACTGAAACTAAGGGAAACCAGAGAGCGGTATTATTTGGACAGTTGAGCATTTATTGATAGGAAGTTGCAGTTTTACTTTCTAATTAAAAGTGACAGCAGCGGATACAAATTCTTATAGCTAAAAGTAAAAGCCGATATACCTCTAAGAAAAAGTACAAATACACCTCTGGTAATAACATTTTGTTATGCTTCTAAAATACTTTCATGCATGTTGCAACTGACTTTTATGTTAACAATATCACAGCATGGATGACAAACTGTTCCCAAAATTAGGTTACTGATAGCAATCTAATATAATGTGATACATGAAGTCTGCAGTTTTTATAGTTTAAGAATATATGAATAGAAAGAGAGGTGATTTGTACATCTACGATGTTATTATCCTACTACAAGCATGTTCGTCTAACCCAGAGGACCCCTTCACAAGCTTTTATTATATCATATAATTTGTAAAATACAACATGGTTTTCCGGTGTTCGAAAAGAAAGTGAAAGTAAAAGTTAGTGAAACAAAAGAAGGGGCGAGAAAGGAAGTGGAGTATTTCTCTCCAAATGCAGCTCTTCTAAATAAAGGAATGGTAGACCTAAAATGCAATTTGACTATAATCAAGATCTTGGTTATAGGTTCATGTATTCACATTATCACAAATCCCAATGGAAAGTGGGAAGCCCTCGCTTAACGCGGGATGGATTGCAGCTCGGTTGATCAGTCGGGATTACTGATCATTGGTAAAAGAGAATGAAAGTAAGCGAGGTACTTTCTCTCTTCCCTCCCGGTATCACATTTATTCTACATGGAGTTAAAGAAACGTTTCCCACAAAGTTCAAGGTATAACTAAAGCACACGTTATAATTTCATCCATGGTGAAGTATCTACTTACATGTGTTTGCATATAAACCGTCTATGTTTTACCCCTATATATTCTCGTATAAGCAATCTTGGGAATGCACACTTTTTAGATGGATGGACTATAGAGCACTAAAAGTAGAACTCTCATTTTAGACCACATAACAGAAATGATAGGACTTATTACAAAGTGAAAACTCATGCGGGGGACCCACCACAAACAAAAGGTTGAAGATATTAGTATTAAAATGAATTATAAACAGAGGTGAGAAAACCACGGCTGCTTTTCTCTACTGAAAGTAAGAATCTGAAGGGGAACATCTGTGGGTCATTGGGCCCTGTGAGAATGCTCTTTCAGTATTAAAGACCAACTTGAGGGAAAAAGTATTGATTGATAGAAATTCATTCTAGACCCACATGGCTGGCCACATTAACACTCAAGTTCAGAGCATCTCTCATCATAAAAAAAACATACATAAAGGTAATCTTAACTGAATATATATATATATACACATATATATACATACACACACACACATAGATACACACATAATTAAGTATATTCTGGAAAAAGTCCGATTTCACCACCTAATATTAATTGTAATTACTATATTTAAAGATCTACTGACATAGTTCATATATGAGCTTACATATTCAATGATTTATATATACAATACTCAATAGTGGCAGTTCAACAGGGAATCTCTTTTATCTATTGTCTAACAATGGACGCCTCTCCCTTAAGCTTCTAATTATTCCATCATCAATCACTAAACCAAATTTTATCATACATTTTTCATACACAAAAATATGATACTCAAAGATAGAAAAATTCCTAAATTCTGCACTTCATTCTGTGTCGTCACGAGAAAAGTGAAGTCAGACGATCATGCACCAGGGGCTAAAAAAGCATATTAGCCTATTAGGCTATTAGCAATCTCGTTCGCAATGTTTTTATAAAGAGATATAACTAAAATCTTCTTCCCTAAAGATTATCATTAAAGCAAAAGTACCACAATAGTTAATAAGATTTTGATACCTATCACAATGTAGAAAGGGCTGCCAGGATACAAAACCCCTACCAGATATGTGAGGGCAATTCTTGGAAAAGATAAATAAGGGGAGAAAAGTAGGTGCATAGTTAAAACGTTTAAAGCTTACAAGTTGACCAAAATGTAGAGGTAGAGATCATCCAGGAGATATGAGGGTGACATTAAGACAAAAAAATCAACAGGTTCAATTAATTTGCCCAACCCAACTTTAAATAGATGGAGACATCATGCCTCGGTGCCTCGCAATGGACAAAAATGTCCATATAAATTATCCTGGTCATTCTCTTTTACTTGACAACTACAACCACTTGATTGGCAGTGGCTAACCATTACCATATACGCCAGAAACGAGCCAGATAAAAACCCTCAATATATAAAATATGATCATAGTAGTGTCACAAATATGAACAAAACCTATGATAACAAGAAAATCTTAACTAAATGTAGATGGGATTACAAAATTTTATTTGCAAAATCATAATAAATTTTTTATTTAAACAACAAAAAAATTAAGTTAACCAACAAAAATCGTAAAAATGACGAAAAAATTATGATAATTAAGGTTGGCTACGAGAAACAAGATTAGCAGTTAAAACACATAATCATACACGAGGATTAGATAAAAAAAATACGATTATCGAAAACTCGAAAAATACCCGAAAGTGGCAAGCTGAGCTAAGAAGAAAGGGTAATGCTTAAGAGGAACGAGAGCCAGCTTATACAATACACGATTCCCCACCCCTAACACCACCGTCACCGCCGCCGCCACCGCCACCTCCGCCTTGGTTACCTCCGACCGGACACTCTCTCTCGGTTCGTCTCTTTCGTTGCTGATGGTTTCTGATTGTACTGGTCCCCTGGGGCCCACCGGCACCGCCTCGATCAGCCACGGGGATCTATCGGAGAACGATGACGTCAGTGATATTCGTCGCGGTTCCCGAGGTGATGATGAGAATGGGAGGGTTCCGGCGAGGTGGATTGGTGGCGTGGGAATGGTAGGGTGCCGGAAGTGGGCGGCGCCGGCGGTGATCCGGCGATAATACGCCGCCGACATGATGTGTTAATGCGGTTAATAATTTATTATAATAACAAGAAATGTGTGTGTGTGTGTGAGAAGAATTTTATATATGGGTGTGTAAGTGTGTGTATGTATAGGCAATGAAACAAGGGGAGGATTTGAAGTTTGACGATGCTAAAAGCAAAGTACTAGACACTAGTACTAGAGAAAGTATACAACTAGTAATTTATTTGCAGGTGGACAAGTTCTATACGACTTGTATTCGGAATTTCAAAAAGTTAAAAGGCCACTTTTTAATTTTAATCTTTTTTAAATAAGATTAATAAAAATAATTTATTTTTTAATTTTGAATATGTTTTTGTTCATGAATCTTTAATTTTTTTAATTTCGAGATATCAATGGTTGGACTATTGAGGATCTCGAGCGAATTATATTTTTTGAATGAAAAGGATAATTTTAATTAATGTAAATAATACATAATCGTCTCTACTTCCTTATTTAACAAATACGGAACACGAATCATCACATGGGCTTCCTTATTCACTTGTTTTCTACTTCCTCCGTCATATTTTAATTGATTTGTTTGAATTTTGCACACATATTAAGTAAAAGTAAATTTTATCATTGTTTTAATTAAAATACCATTATAATTGCATTAATGTAGTGATACAAATGCAGAGTTCTTGCATTAAATAATACAAATACTATATTACCAATACATAATTAATAGGGGTATAAGTAGGTGACAGTAAGTCTCAATAGTTATTATCTTGTACAAATAACAATAAAATGATCCATGAAGTAGAAGTTCATTAAGTATTCAGACATAGTATAGGTCAAGACTTTGACAGTAACATTATTCAACTGAAGCCTACGACAGCATATTCAAGTGACAACATAAAGGAACAGTCGGCATCAAATATTCCATTGACAGTAGACTTGGCGGAAGAATGAAGATTCACAGACAGCATGTTCTATTGACAGCACATTTGGCGGGGATAGTTGACAACAACTTTTGGAGATAGTAAGTTTCAAGGATCCAACAATAACAACAACATATGCGGAGCCAAAGATATTGTCACCAAAGAGGAGCTAGAAGTCGACAATATACTTTTAGTGAAGCTGACAGACTGTTCCAGGTAGCAGATTAGATAGTGAAAGCACAAAGAATGATTTAGACATTACTATCTAGTCTGTTAAGTCTACTACTACAACTTGGGATAAGACAAGCAAAAAGACAAGGTGTGCACCAGGAGTCAAAGATTTATGTCATCTCAACACAACTTTATATACAAATGGAATGAAGCCAAGGTTGAACCATAAAAGCACAGTTTCTATTTTAAGCTTTATTCTAGGACAAAGGAAAAAGTACACATGTAAGTGGGATATGTGTTTTAGTATAAATACACATGTCTCACAAGTTCTTTTTCCAATGCAACTGAGCTAGGTTTTCTCTCAAGTAAGAAACATTAGCAAATCCATTGTTCTTATTTCTTTGTAGCTGGAATTATTTTCTAGTCAGTTGTAGCAAAAAAAAGTAATAAAATTATTTTTTGAAGTTAAACACTTGTCTTCATATGCTTGCTTAAGTTTGTTTGCATTTCATACTTACTAGTATTATTGTATTATTTGTTGTTAGCAAAAAAATAATAATTTTGTAAGTTGCATTCAACCCCCTTTCCGTAACACTCATACTGTTTAATAACTGGTATCAGAGTGGCAGGTTAGATATACATAACTTAAAAAGATCTAAAAATGAGTACACAGAAAGTAAGCAGCATAAAGATACCCGCTTTGACAAAGAACGCTACACACTATGGAAAAGAAAGATGTCACTTTTCATAAAAACATCCAACCCACTTTATCTTGGTATAATAGAAAATGGTCATTTTATACCTCACTCATATGTACCCGAAACCACAGTAGAGGGTGAGACAATTACTGCCCACTGGGTTCCTATAAAGGTTTTTGAGTACAATGATACAGAAAAGGAAAAAGTTTATCTGAATGATTATTTGTAGTTTATAATTATTGAGGCTCTTGACAATGTTATGTACAATAATATTGTCAACTGTACTAGTGCAAAACAAATATGGGAAACCATTGAGATTCTGTGTGAAGGAACAGAGGAGGTGGATGATAATCAAAGACAGATACTGGTGTCTCAGTATGAGGCCTTCATGGCCAAACCAAGTGAAGGGTTGACGGAGATGTTTGGGAGATTTAACAGGTTAATCAATGACATACAGCTGTATGGAAAATTCTATGATAAGAAGGAAGTTAACATGAAATTTATGTTAATACTTCCTGACCACTTGGAACACAAGGTCACTGCCATAAGAGAATGGAGAGATATGTCTAAAGTTTCTCTTGAAACTTTGTATGGTATTCTCAAAACTTATGAGCTAGAGCTGTTACAAAAAAGAGCTATTCAAACTGGCCAAAGAGGACAAATGACCAACACATCAAATGCTCTAGTGGCCCAAGACCCAAAAATATTGCAGGTACATGAATACCAACATCAACAGATCAAGATTGAAGAAGTAACTGATGAAGATGAAAGTGTGACACTTGAACTCAAGGATGGTAATGAAGATGAGTTCTACACCTTGGATGAACTTGATAATATGGAGAATAAAACTATGGCCTACATGGCAAGAAAGTTCTTAAACTTGAGGTTCAAGAAAAATAAATCTTTCAAGCCCAAATGACAAGGCTCCAGGTTCAACAGAGGGAGCACATCAATGCCTGGAGGAAATGGCAAAGGTGGATATAAGACATGAATGATGGACATATCAAAGATAAGATGTTATAACTGTAATGAGATGGGACATTTTGCAACAGAATGTAAAAAGCCAAAGCAAGTGAGAAGAAATGACAATGATTATGAGGAACTCAAGGCAAAGTATGATGTTTTGATCAAAAAGCAACAAATAAAGGCATTTGTAGCTGAAGACAAATGCTGGGAAGAGTCTGATGATGAAGAAGAAAAGTATAGAAATCTTGCTCTTATAGAAAAATCAGAAGAAGATTCACCTAATTCATTCAGTCAGGTACCCATTCTTACTACTGTTGATATGACTACATCTCAATATAAGAAAACTATTGAAAGTTTAAGTTCTGAAATTTTCAATATTCATACAAGCATGCTAGCTGCAAATGAGGAGATTGTCAAACTGTCTAGTGCTAATGAGTTACTGAGAATTAAAAATCATGAACTAGAACTTAAACAGAATGCTTTTGAGTCCTTGTAACAAGAAAATGAGATTCTTAAAAACAAGGTAGTTTGTGCTTCCCATATTGAGGAATTTCTCAGAAAACAGATTTATGTGAATGAACTCAAAATCAAAGCTTACACGAATTCTTCTTCATTGTTAAAAACATACAATGCTGATAATACTGAAAATCAAAATGTAGGTATATGATTTAACTATGAAAAGAAAAATGGTAAGAAACATGCTGTAGAGGAAGACTCTAGTTCTAAAAAACCTACTGTCAGACCCTCTATATTGAAAAACGTTAAGAACCCTCTATTTAAAAAGGCTGAGTTTGAATTTGATGAGGAATCACTAATTCTTAAGCAAGAGTTAGCTGATGAGGACAATGATACTGTCAATAGTACCTTTAAGAAAAAAGATACTGTCAAATTCCCCAAGATAGTTAGTTTTGCCCTTGATAGTACTCGGGGTCTAGAAGATGCTGTCAATACTAGCAAGACAGTAAGTTCAGAAGCTACTGTCAAGATAGAAAGATCAAATCATATTGTCAAGACAGTTCCATCTCAACTTATTGTTAACACTAGTAAGACAATAACTTCTAAACCTACTGTCATGAAGACCAAAAAGAACATAAATAGAAAACTAGGAATAAAAAAGAAAAATTATAGCTATATTCCTAATGCTCCTAGAAAATTGTGCAACAACTGTGGGTTTTCTAGTCATCTAACTCATATCTGCAACAAAAACAAGTCTAGTGTCAAGAATGCTACCTCTATTAATGCAAATTTATACAACATGCCTTTAAAGAACAGACAAGTATCTCACTGTGGTGATTTTGATTGCATTTCATGTAAAATGAATTTGATGAGTATTTGCTTTAACATGCCTTTTCATAACAATCAAGTATGTCTGCATAAGAATGTTAAAATTAAAAAGGCAAAGACTCCAAGTCCTCTTAAAGTTAGGATGGACAAGCCACCCAAGAATAAGGTTATTAAACCAGTTATTAAAACTGAATGGATAGCTACAAGAGTCATGCTCAAAGAAAGAAAAGCAACTGATCTAGAGTCAGACTGTGAACTAGCTAAGTAAAATGGACCCAATGAAAGTTGGGTACCAAAAACAACTTGAAATATTTGCATTGCAGGGCAACAGGAAAAATAAAAGAATCATGTGGATCATTGACAGTGGATGCTCAGGACACATGACATATGATAAAGCCCTGCTATCACAGTTCAAGGAAATGGATGGCCCTTGTGTAACCTTTGGTGACAATAACATTGGTTTCACAATGGGATATGGCATTCTGGAAGTTGGAAATTTGAAGACAGAGAAAAATGCTCTAGTGAATGGTTTGAAGCACAACCTATTGAGTGTAACTCAATTTTGTGAAAGAGCATTCCAAGTTAGTTTCAGTCAAGAAAAATGCTCCATTGTCAACAAGAAGACATGAGAAGAAGCACTGCAAGGTGTAAGGAAAAGAAGCCTCTTCATAGCTGACTTGGATTTAGTAAGAAAAGACAAAGTCTACTGTTTTTATAGCAAGGCTTCATCATCTGAAAGTTGGTTGTGGAACAAGAAACTTTTCCATTTGAACTTTAAAGCAATGAATTATCTAATGAAGAGAGAGTTGGTGAAATGACTTCCTCAACTTAAATTCTGTCAAGAAGGATTGTGTGAGGATTGCAAAAAAGGGAAACTAAATAGAGCCACTCACAAAAGCACCCCAAGTGGTTCAATTAATGAAGCATTTCAACTTATTCACATGAACTTATTTGGTCATGTGAATGTGCAATCACTGGCAAGAAAAAGATATGTCTTAGTGATGGTTGATGACTTTTCAAGATACACTTGAGTTAGGTTCCTAGTAACCAAGGATGAAGCTAATCAAGAGATTATTGATTGGGTAAGGGTTATTGACAAGAATCCCAAGTATAAGGTGCAGATCCTGAGGAGTGACAATGGTACTGAGTTCAAAAACAGTATCATGAATGATTTCTGTAAAGACAATGGTATCACTCAACAATTCTCTACACCAAGGACACCTCAACAAAATGGTATTGTGGAATGAAAGAATAAAACTCTCATTGAGGCTGCAAAAACAATGTTGAGTGAAGAAAAACTTCTTACTTATTTCTGGGGTGAAGCAATCAATACAGCCTGTTATACTCAAAACAGGACTGTAGTCAACAAGGCCTATGGAAAGAACCCTATGAATTGCTCACAGGAAGGAAACCTACTATCAACTACTTCCATGTCTTTGGAAGCTAGTGCTACTTCATGAAATATTCAACTGAGATCAAAGAAAAATTTGATACTAAAGCATTTGAAGCAATCTTCACGGGGTATGGAACTAACAGGACTGCATACAGAGTCTACATCATTGATTACAAGACTGTGGAGGAGAGTGTAAATGTCACCTTTGATGAAACAAAATTTCCAGGAGTTGAAGGAAGTCAATAAATAAAACCTTTAGCCTTTGAAAATCAAGGTTATCTAGAAGAGATTGATGAAGACTCATCAAGAGTTGATCACATAATTTCTGGTCCAATAATTATTCCTATCCAATCTGGAAATAATGAAGAAACTGCTTAAACAACTGATCCATCTGGGAATGTTCCCATGAATAGTGGACTTGAAGAAATTGATGTTGTTAACAGTGCAAGAGCAAAAGATGCTATCAACCAACAAGGTGTTGAAGAATCTAGTGACTCTCTAAGAGAAACAAAATGAAACAGATATCACACTAATGATCTAATCATTAGTGATCCAGGAACTGGAGTCAAAACAAGAAGAAATGTTTCCAATGAATGTATGTACTCTTGTTTCGTTTCTCAAACTGAACCCAAAACTCTAGAAGAAGCATTGAATGATCTATATTAGATTAATGTCATGCAAGAAGAGCTTAATCAATGTGAAAGAAGCCGTGTTTGAGAATTGGTGCCTAGACCAAAGAACAAATCTGTAATAGGCACCAAATGGGTTTATAGGAACAAGATGGATGATTGTGGTACTGTCACAAGAAACAAAGCATGGCTGGTGGTAAAAGGTTATTGTCAACATGATGGGATTGATTATGATGAAACATATGCTCCTGTTGCCAGACTTGAGGCAATATGAATCTTTTTAGCTTTTGATGCATTCAACGACTTCAAGGTTTTTCAAATGGATGTTAGGAGTGCTTTTCTTAATGGAGAGCTAGAAGAAGAAATGCATGTTGAACAGCCCCCAGGCCTTGAAGATCAAAAAATGCAGAACTTTGTGTACAGACTACTCAAGGCATTGTAAGGTTTAAAGCAAACACCTAGGGCTTGGTGTGAAACTCTTTCCAAGTTTCTTCTTCAAAACAACTTTTCAAGTGGGATTGTGGATAAAACTCTTTTCTACAAAAAGCATGGAAATGATATCATTCTTGTCCAAGTTTATGTTGATGACATCATCTTTGGCTAAACAAATGAAGATTTATGCAAAAAATTCTCAGAGTTAATGCAGAACAAATATGATATGAGTGTGATGGGTGAATTGATATTCTTTCTTGGACTTCAAGTCTATCAAAAAGAAGATGAAATATTTATTTGTCAAACTAAGTATGTCAAGGATCTTTTGAAAATATTTGATATGGAAGACTCATCTCCTGCAAAGACCCCAATCTCAACAACAACTCAACTTGACAAGGATCCAAAAGGAAAGAAGGTGGACAAAAAGATGTATAGAGGAATAATTGGCTCTCTCCTCTACCTAACTACTAGCAGGCCTGACATCATATTTACAACAAGATTGTGTGCAAGGTTCCAGGCTGATCCAAAAGAATCTTATTTAATGGCAGTAAAAAGAATCTTTAGATACTTAAAATGCACTCAAGATTTAGGCCTTTGGTATCCTAAAGAATCTAGTTTTGACTTAGTTGGATATTCAGACTCATACTGTGCTGTCCTGCAGAATAGACAGAAAGAGTACAACATGAAGCTATCAATTTTTGGGAGAAAGATTTGTTTCATGGTTCAACAAGAAGCAACATTCAGTGTCAAATTCAATTGCAGAAGCTGAATACATTGCAGCTGGTAGTTGTTGTGCTCAGTTAATTTGGATTAGGAACCAGTTATTGGACTAGGGTTGATTCTGCAAGGAATTCCTATCTTTTGTGACAACACAAGTTCCATAGCAATTTCTGAGAATCCTGTTCAACACTCCAAAACTAAGCACATTGAAATCAGACATCACTTCATAAGAGAGCATTTGGAATAAGGCACAATCAAGCTAGTTTATGTGCCCACAGAGAAGCAACTTACAGACATTTTCACCAAACCGTTGGATGAAAAAAGATTTAACAGGCTAGTGAGTGAATTGGGTATGTTAAATTTATCATGTTAATGTAATTCTGTATTATTTGAGTTAGTGATCCAAAATTTAGTTAACTGAAATTCACTGTGAATTAATGGCCTTTTAAAGGTGTTTTACTTCTTATCACAGTGAATATATGATGATATTTCTCTGAGAGGTTAACTAATTTATTTTTAACTTAGTTTCTATGGTGTTATTAAACTATGTTGTCAAAATGGCTTGACAGTGTCTTTTAATCATACTATCAAAGAGCTAAGTATAGTTACTGTCGATCAATTGAAGAAGTCTTGACAGTATAGTATGTGGGACTAGAAGTTATTGTCACAAACATACTATCAATAGTTAATATTAGAGTTATTCATTTATTTATATATTCTCTAACCGCTAATGTTACTGTCAAGAGTGTTTGTGATTTCTAGCGCAGAAGTTACTGTCAAGAAGCGAATGGATTAATAGATAAACATGTCAAATCAATCGATTGAAATTCAGTTCTGATAGCTACTTTTTCACATCATATATATACAAATAGTTAAAATCTCTCTCACTCTTTACTTCTCTTTAAACTCTCAAACTTTATAACCCCCTAAAAACACTCTACTATCTCTTTGCAACTTCATTTCTTTCGTTCATACTCTCTTCATTTCTAAACACATTTCAACCTGCAACCATGTCTGAACCTCAAATTATTTGTTCTCGCGCTCAAACTAACTTCACCACCATGGCTTTAGTTGGTGAAGCTGGTGAATTTTTTAAACCCTTCGTTGGTTTCCTTAATAACTCCTATCTGTCATTTTCTCTAAACAATAGTCCTTTATTGGAAATCCTAAGGCTGTCACAGTTGTGGACCTTTGTAACTTGTGAGGAGGAGCAGGACTCAAGCTCTATCAAGTTTGAGATCAATGGTACATCTTACACCATTGATTCTACCCATGTATATGTTGCTCTCCATGTAGAAGCTGGTGAAGGCTCGGTTTTTCAGGAACCTGCAAGTGATATCTAAATTGCTAAGTTCTTCAAAATGATTGGGTATACTGGACCCAAGACAAGTCCAAATTCTAATGACTGGTATCCATCTGGTGGAATAGATATGAAATACCTTGTGAAAGAATGGAGAATGATGCTGGATGTTGTCACAAGAGCAATGTCCAACAAAACAAGTGGCTGGAATGAGGTCCCAGCCTACATCAGGAAGGTGGTGCATTCTTTGGTGCATAACTACAAAATAGATATTAGGAAGCTCCTGATGCCACTATTCAAGCTTGTTCTTAGCAAGAAGGAGACAAGAAAGTCGATAATCTACTATCCTAGATTCTTTATGCTTATTATCAACCTTGTAGTAGGCATAATTAATTTAGATAATGTGCAATGCATGGAGTCCCCAATATTAAAGAAAAACACTTATTCTATGTTAGCCAATAAACCTCTTAACTTAGAATTGAGATTGTTTATTACTGATTTCATGCTTTCAATTATTAATAGATTGAATTTACAAATTGTTGGGGACTATAATGCATTTTTTTGAGTGATAAGAATGGTGTTGACCTCTCCATTCCTAACCCACACTCCAAACCATTTGAAGGCATTAGCCTTCTAGAGTCTCTAAGTCTATTAGCCAAGAGCTTGGTTCCTCCCAAAAGGATCATGCTTCTAATAGGAAGATGACCACTTCCACTAGGTTAGAAACCTTTCTACAGATAGGTGGTGAAATTGTACTAGATGCAGCAAATAAGGGTGGTAGTCTGAACTCAGAATCCACAAAGGGCCTGGTGAGCCTAGGAGAAAGAATGCAAGGGTACCAACTTTTGTAAGTCAGACAGTGTCCTCTCAAAAGGGCACATATCTTAATAGGGAATAAAACAAATCTCTAGATGTTTCCTCTGAAAATGATGCATCTATTGAAATTGGTCAGTCTCCCATGGCACCCTGTATAGAGTCTGCATAACATGTTGAACTCACTCAACATGAGCCTCCTACTCATAAAGACACACACAATATTGGGTTAAAAAATGTGGAACACAGCTCATTCAACTATAGTGCATCACACTTTGCCAACAATGAAGATCAGAATCTTGATGCACTCTTCCAAGAGTTGAATGAGACTGATCAAAGTAATCCATAAGAACCTTCTACTCAAAGGGTAGAAGAGATGACTGTCACAGCCTTTGTTGCTGTTAATGACAGAGTTGTTGTCAATCCCCCTGACAGTAACTTAGAAGTTGAAGATGCTGTCAACAACTCAAATCCAGACAGCAACCCTCCAAAGGCTGCAACTTCTCCAAATGATGATGATTCTACTCTCATCTCCACCTTACTTAAGGTAAAAACTAAATATTCAGTGCAAGGTGTACTTGCTCAGTCCCTTGCGCCTAGGTTGAGTGAGGGAGAGAAAAATAAAAAGAGAAAAATAAAAGAGAGAAGTGAGTAAAAAAGAATAAGGAGACAGGGAAAAACCCTGGCAAAAGGAGAGGGCTTTGAGCATAGCCAAAGAAAATAAGGAACCCATATTTCTAAGGCAATAGGCCTTGAGTGTGAGCATGTGAGGAGTGATGAGATCACTCAGAAAAAACAAAATGGTGTGAGAACCACAACAACCCCCAAATCTTCTAAACAAGCTGCTGAAAGGTTGAAATCCCTTTCTCACAAAGTTTCTAAACTCTCAAAGAACCTGGACATAGTTGGGAGAAACCAGGTGAAGCTGATCAATAAGATATCAAGTCTAGAGCAGATCATGAATGTTGGTTTCAAGGCCGTATTTGACAAGCTTCAGGAGTTCAACTCTCAATTCTCTACTCTTACAGCTGCTACCTCAACTAAGGGGGAGAAGAGTTCAGTATTTGTAGATGTGGCTAAGAAGGTGGTGGATGGTGATGTTCATACTGGGAGTAATAAGGAGACACAAGCTGCATCTCAGGGGGAGAGTCAATTGACATTGTTGTCCAAGGTGGCTACTGAGATGGCTGAAAAGCTTGGAGGTGATAAGGAGAAGAAGAAAGCAGTAAGGCCTAAGGAGAAAGGCATTGTCATCAAGGAAGGTGCAGTAAAGGCTCCTATTCATGTAGCTGGGAAAGAAAAGGATAAGGTTACTCCTCAAAATCCTGATGATTACTTTCTAGAAGAAAAGGAGAATTTATCTGAAGAGGAAGCTACTATGTTAATGGTGGATGAAAATGAAAATAGTGTTGTATTTCAAGATGCAGACTACAATCAAAAGATAACAAGTCTAAGGAGAAACTCAAACAGGGACCCCAAAGTATTTTCTGAATCAATGAGGAAATCTATTACCTGTGCAGCAGTATTGGTGTCCAAAAGCAATAAATGAGTGATCATTATAAGAATTGAATAGGGTCTAAGCTGGTATATCAGTTTTTCATACTTGGGCAGACAAGAAATTGCAGTGATTGAAGCCATTAGACTCAAGATTAAAATTGAGAAATCTTTCTTAAATGAAAATTTGAAGAAGATTCTATTGAGTATGGTGAAGGAGAAGCTTCCAGAAATCACTCACAATCCACTCTGCATCAAATATGGCTTTGCATCAAACACAAAGTACATAACAATGAATCTAGAAAGGGTGAGCCAATACCAGCCTAGAGCTGTGAAAGATGCCTTCAACTACTTCTAAAAGTTGGCTCAAACTGAAGAGATAGCATAAGTGGTGAGGATTCTGAGAGAAGTAGAAAGATTTGAAATGAAGAAGGCTGAGAGACAAAGAAGAAGATTTGATGGTGATGATAATGATGGAAAGCCATATGGAAGCGCATGTAGCTCTAGCCAACACAATAGTAATGGTGAAGGATCTTCTAGAATTGGAAATAAGGTGGATAAGGATGACGATGAGAATGATAAGGTGTATAAAAATGGTGTTGAAAGAAGAGTGATGAAGCTAGTGGTTCTTAGTTTTAATTTTAACAAGGAAGATGCTGTCAAAAAAGATACTGTCAGGAGTGATAAGGTGGAACATACTCTCACAGGTGCAGAACCTACTGTCAAGAAACATGAACATACTGTCATAGGACCAGAACCTACTGTTAAGAAACCTGAACATGCTGTCACAACATAATTGACAGAAACTTTCAAAGATACTATCAACGAAGATATAAGGAAAGAGTTACTGTCACGAAAAATCTCTATCAAATTGAATAAGGTCAGAGTAAAAGCTGAAGCCTATCTTGATGCACATGGAGGTTTTCTTCCTAGCAAGGAAGGAACATGCATTGCTAGAAAGCCTAACAGAGTTGGATGGAAGCTGATTTTTGAGAAAACTAAAGAAGAATGCATTGATGTTAGAAGACCAACAATCAATAATATAGCTGAATTCAAAGCAGAGTTAATCTCTAGAGTTGTTGTTAAATGGTATGATAATAATTCCTTGAGAAGTGAGAAGATATTCCATTCTCCAGGACAAGTAGAGGAGCTGGATTATAAATTGGAAAGTGCAAACTACTTCATGGTTCAAAGAATGCTACAGATCATCAAAGGATCAGATATAAGGACTCATGTCTTTAGAGGGATTCTAATCAGAAAATTCTTGGAATTGATGGATTCTTTCAAGCCTCATCCTCTAGATAACTGTGAAGAAGAAGAGCCTGAGCCAGTAGTGTATCATGATGTAGTATTATTTGAAAATGAAGATGGGATCAAAGAGTTATGAAGTATGGATTCTTTACAGGATAAGAACTCAGATCTACTATTGGAGGAACAATTATCCAAATATCCCTATCCTGAAGAGCATAAACTTATCCCAGTCACTCAAGTTTAATCGACAAAAAGAAGAGCTAGAGTTTGCAAGGAAAGTTGACTATGAAAGAACTCAGGAATGTCTACTCAGAAATCCCGACAGAATAATTTTCTATAATACTGGTGGAAATGCTGAAACAATTACTTTTGAGGAGCTCAAGGTGTTGGTGAAGAAAGAACCAAAGATTGCAGAGTTGGTTAAAGTTCAATTATTCAATATTACAAACTTTGAGGTCTTTGATTTAAAAAGAAAAGCCTTGAGTTTCTTTGATGAAGACAAGAAGAATGATGAAGCTGAGAAGCAAAGGAGGGATAAGGAGGAGAAGGAGAGAAATGAAAAGATAGCCAAAGCCCAGAAAGATGTGGATAAAATAAAGAAGAAAATAGTTAAAGCCACAAAGGATTATGAAGTTGCTCAATTCAATGAAACAAACTCAAGAAGCTCTTCATATCAATCACTAGTCTCTACAAATCCTTTAATGATTTTGATTGATAATGTTGAGGTTAGAGTTGAGGACTTCAAAATTCATAATACAGAAATCCTGAGGAGAATCAAAAGAATGATAGTAAACTCAACAATTGTGATTCTGTAGAAAAGATCATTGATTCCAGGTATTATGAAGAAACTTGGGAAGATAGGAAAAGACTCAATAAGGTGTATTCTTGTCCATTACCAAGATTTCAGAAAGTTATATTTGGAGAAAAATTCTTATGCATAACCAGAGGTCTAGTGGAATCCTACTACTCTTTAAAAGATCTAAGAGATTTTTCATCCTTAAAAGTGAAGCAGGTACTGAAATGTGTAGCTGATTATGCTATCTCAAAAGAAGAAAAGGCTGGTGTCAGAGATTTGGAATTCTTGCTTGCAGAATTGAAGGAGAAGAAGGCTCAAAGCAATGGAAGCTCAAGCAAAATATGAAAATCTACTAAGTCTAGAGGAGTGTTAGCTTGAGAAATTTGTTCTTGTAATCTTTCCTGAATATTTTTCTATACAAACACTTCATTTATGTTAGTTGAGTTAGCATATGTAATTTACTTTGAATTTTTCTTTATTTTACATGAAAGCAAATTGGGAGAGATTGTTAGGGATTGTGGAGTTAACGTGTAATCAACTAGGAATTACTTAGATTAATTAATAATTAATCTAAGTAAAATGTACTGTCATATGTATATTGACAGTATGTTTAATTGTCACTTGTAATAGTATGTTTAAAAGTCAAGTAGGTGACAGTAAGTCTCAGTAGTTATTGTCATGTACAAATAACAATAAAATGATCCATGAAGTAGAAGTTCACTAAGTGTTTAGGCACAACATGTGTCAAGACTTTGACAGTAACATTCTTCAACTGAAGCCTACAACATCATATTCAAGTGACATCACAAAGGAACACGGGACATCAACTATTCCATTGACAGTAGACTTGGCGGAAGAATGGAGATTCACAAATAGCATGTTCTACTGACAACATATTTGACGGGGATAGTTGACAACAATTTTTGGAGACAGTAAGTTTCAAGGATCTATCAAGGCTTGACAATAACATATGCGAAGCCAAAGATACTATCACCAAAGAGGAGCTAGAAATTGATAGTATACTTTTAGGAAGCTGACAGACTGTTCCAGGTAGCAGATTAGATAGTGAAAGCACAAGGAATGATTTAGACAATACTATCTAGTCTGTCAAGCCCACTACTGCAACTTGGGAGAAGACAAACAAAAAGAAATGGTGTGCACCAGGAGTCAAAGATTTTTGTCATCTCAGCATAACTTTATATACAAATAAAATGAAGCCAAGGTCCATAAAAACACAGTTTCTATTTTTGTTATTCCTTAGAACAATGTCAATATTTGTAGAGGGGGGGGGGTTGAATACAAATATTAAAACTTTTGAGTGTTCTAATATTTGTTCTTGATGTTTGATAGAATAAGAGAATAAGTACGAACAAATTAATGCTGAAAAATAAAACTGAATAAGGAGATTTAAAATTATTGATGGATTGGTTTTTCCATCAATATGTATTTTTGCTCAATGCTCCTAGGTTAGAAGAAACCTAGCTTCGTTTTTACAAGATTAGAAAACAAATCAACTGTTCTTACAAATGTGCTCTCAAGCTTGAACAGTTGATTGTAAAATAATGTCTAACTTGTATATTTTCTAATAATGCTACTACACTTGTTTATATACCACAAGTGTTCTTTTACAATTCCTGTTCTAGGATTGTTTCTACCTGCCTTCCTTTTACCTTTTTCTATTTTACAAAAAGGTTTGAAAGACAGCTTCTGATTGAGTCTTCACAGTCACTCTAGATTGGCTTCCATAGGTGTGCTTTTTGTTCTCTGGATCTTCAACAGATATTCTTTCTGTGTTGTCACACTCAATTGATAATTTGCTGTTAAGCATATCAATTGATCCATTCTTTAATCCATCAACTGATGTACTACTTCGATTGATCTTTATATCCATCGACTGATAAAAGATGTCTTATCGATTGATAGATGTTATCAATCGATATATCAGTCGATGGGTCTTCACATCAGTTGATGGTCTTTAATGCTTGACTTGGCTTCTTCGATTGATCCTTCATCCATCGATGCTTCAATATCAATTGATCATCCCTCACTTGTGCAATTTCCTGTCTTCACATAATTACAATTTAACAGTTTAATTTACACATCAATTGATGATCCATATCAATCGACTCTAACATCAATTGATGAACAAAATATCAATTGATTTACACCTTATCGATTGAAATAGACTAAGTACACCTATGCTACAATCCAAATTATCAGTTGATTCATATAAATACTTCAACTGATAAATGGTTTCCTGATCAATTGATATTTATAACTTTCATATCAATTGATCAGTTACAACAAATAAAATTTCTATGATTCTAAGATTAATGTTATCATCAAATCACATGTAGATTCCTAACAATCTCCCCCTATTTGTGTCTGTGTTAATAACAGGCATAAATCTACTTGATGATAACAAAAACCCTTAAAAAAAATTTATATTTAGATAAAATCAAGAAACTTAATTGGCACATTAATTTTGGAAGTACCAGATTGATTGATAACTCCTGCAAGCAGCTTCAATGTCTTCATAATTTAATTTAGTTCCTCTTCCTCCTTTTCTCAGCATTTTCCTTTAGTTGCCTCATGAAAGAACTTCTCAATATTGCTTCATCCCTGTCAGTTTCTCCAAGTTGCCTCATAAGGTAGTGTATTTCTTCATCTGTGATTTTGTCCAGATATTTGCAGATATCAAAGAACTTTGTGTTGCCCTCTATATCTGTAAAAATCATAGCATACTTTGGCTCCAACACCACCTTTTTGACCTGTGACTTCCATAGATTTAGAGGTGAATCAGGTTCAGCTTCTGCCTTGGATCTTCTTAACCTTGAAATTTGTTGTTGTATCTCCTGAGCAATTGTTGTGTTGAGTTTGTACTTTCTGTTGAGTAGAGGAAGAATAGTCTTTAAAACATTGTAGCTTTGCTTCATTATCACCTTCAATGAATAGATTGTTTTCACTCCATTTTCATACTCCAACCTCATTGATTTTTCATGGTTAGAGGTTGCAGGGTGAGTCCTTACTCCAATTAATCCTTTTTCATTGATTACTGGTATTCCCTTCAAATCATAACCTTCAATTGTGACCTCCTCCTTGATTTCTTCTTGTTGACCCTGGAGGTTTTCCTGAACCACTATTTCTTGAGTAGAACTTGACGTTTTCTTGGCCATAAAAACTTTTCTCTTTTTTCTCAAAGGTTGCTCTGCCTGTAGCTCTTCTTCCAAATGCCATTGCATTTCCATCTGTCTAGCAATCTCTTCATTCTCCCTTTCTCTCCTTGAGGTATCTGAGATTCCTGTAGTGATGGCTCCTTGAAGTAGCTTTTGACTTACTGGTTCAATCTCTTTCTTCTTCTCTTCTTCAATCACTATTGCTTTCCCTTTCTTCTTTTCTTTAAGAGCTTCAATATCCAATTGAAGAAAAGCTTCTGTATTTGAGTTTCTTTCCTTGGCAGCCTTTTGTGCATCTTCATTTATTTTTCTTGTTTGAGCAATGAACTCATCCAAGTCTCCTTTTTCTACTGCCTCTGTTACTAACTCAGTGCTTCTTCTTAGATCTTCAATTCTTTTCTTTTCTCTCTCAATCATTGATTGAGTTTCTTTCTCCCTAGAAATTCTCCTAGCTTCAATATCTTCATCAAACTTCTTGTAATCTTTCTTTTTCTGTTCTAAATTATCTTTTGGAGAATTAGATGACTTAGATTTCTTTGAAGATTGATTGTCCATGTTACTTCTGCTTTTATCTCTTCTGGGTGCAGAACCACCAATGCCACTTGACTTATCCATACCAGAACCACCTATTCCACCACTTCCACTGCCTTTGCCATCACCACCATCATCATCCTTCTTCTTTGTATTCTCCCCCTTTTTGTTATCATCAATTGGAGGGGGTGGTGGAAGTCTGTCAAGAAACTTTTGAAGAATGGAAGCATGAAGATTTTGACCTCTGATAATATCATCCATCTTCTTTTCTAGAGAACCTACTCTTGTCTCCAAAGATGTAAAATTTTTGGATTCTTTGAAAAGCTTGTCTTTGATGCTATTCATGGTGTTGAATGGTAGCTTCTCATCCAATCTCCTGTCCATTGCATCCTTGTTAGATGAGATAGAGTCCTTAATCCTCTCCAGTTCCCTCCTTACTCCTGTTACTGTCATCTTTTGAATTTTCATTGATTCTCTCATATAGTGAGCAATTCTCCTTTGAGTAGGATCTTCAATTTCTCCTTCCACCATTGTTCTTCTATATTGAGAGAGAATTTCAGTCTCAGCAGCTTCTAAGGAACCATCAATAGTGCTCATCCATGGCTCTTCATCAGAATCACTCTCCAACTCTTCAGGTGCCATATAACAAGTGTCTGTTGTATTGGCAATGCTTTCCTTCAGATTCCTGGTCCTTTGATCTGTATGATCAATGCCCAAGAGTTGTTCTGCATTCCTGTAACTTGAAGTAGCCAACCCTTGATATTGTGGATCAGGATGAATGAAATTCTTTGGATCCAATTCACAAGCATCTATTTCCTCTTCAAAGTCTTTAGCAATTCCACTCCCACTAGCTTCAGCATTATTTGCTCCCCCTATCTCCTTTACTCCTTCTTCTGCCATCATTTCAATTTCCAATTCCTGTGCAAAAAGTAGAATGTTTTTATCACTTTCACTCATCTCTCTATTTTGCATCATGATCTCATCCTGGAATCTCACCTCTCCCTCACTCATTTCTTTTGCACCTACTAAGGTGGGGCCCTCAAGTGTTTCACTCTCATTCCTGGAAGAAATAGGAATGTTTTTACTCCTATCGATCAGTTGAGAAGAAACAGTTGAGATAATTTGTGAAGTTATGTTTGAGATGATATTGGAAATAGAATCCTGAAAATTCTGAGAAGAAGATTTAGGAGAGAGTGTTGGCTTCTCCTTGAAAAACAAAGAAGGAGAATCTGAAAATGTTCGATAATCTATCAAAACATTTTCTGAAGAAGTTTGAGATGGAGATAGAAGAATAGAAGAGATAGGAATTGAAAGAGAATGGGGCTGCATCTCATCATTTATATGAGATGCATCAAGAAGACTTTGTGAAGGCTCCTCCACAGTTTCCTGTGGTTTTGCAGTGTGTGATTCCCCAAGTGCAAAGGTGACTTTCTTTTCTCTTCTTTTGTATGGTGTTAGTGTTTTGGCTTTTGTGTCCCCAATTTGATTCTGTGCCCCTGGTTGTGGGCTATTTTCAATATTGTCATCCTTTTGAGAGAATGACAATAGGGATGTGGTATTTTCCATGTTAACATCCACAGTCTTTTGGGAGACTATGGAGTGACTAGGTTGAGGTTGCACACCCCCACTCTCCTTATCCTTCTGGGTTCTTTGATGTTCCCCAGTTCCCTCACCACCTATATCCTCCTCTAATCTATCTACCACACTTGTTGATTTTCTTTTCTTGGTTTTTACAACAGCAGGTTTTTGAGAACCTGTTGAGGTTGGTTTCTTAGATTTGGATTTAGAGATTGGTTGTGTGTCCTGGGTAGGAGGGTTGGGGTCATTACTACCACCCTCCATAGTCACAGAAGGCAAAGAAGAATTAGGTTTAGAAGAGTTTAAAGTAGAGATAAATACCTGAACAAAAGGGGGATAGATCAATTCCACATTGCTGTGAAGATTGATCCTAACCAAGTCTTTAAAGACCCTTTTGTTTTGAGTCCAGCAATCCAAAATTTCTGTATTCCTGTCAATCTCAATATCCTTGACAAAGTGGTTAATAATAATCATAATAAATCTTGCATAATAAATATGATTAGATCTATTTATTTTATTCCCCAATTTGGCAGATATTTCATTGAGTAACAGGCTTCCTAAATTATGATATCTATCATATAAAATGCTATACCCTACTTGTTGCATACTTGTTGTTATTGCATCAAAATTACTGACCTTACCAGAAAAACACTTTATTAAAGCATCAAAGAAATATGACCATTATTTTCTTAGATTCTTCCTAACAATACTACCTAGACTAGCATCAGGAGTAGTATAATTGATTTCTCTAAGCATGCTTCTTATCTCTGTGTCAGTGGGTGCATCTATAGTATTATTTGAAGGAATATTTAAGCACTCACCCAAGACTACAGTGGTTAGAATATACCTTTGTCCTTTGCATTCAAAGGAGATTGTAGAAAAATCATCTGCTACTTCTGCTGTTGTCCAGAATTCTTTAACTAGATTGCACACTATTTTTGGTGCTTCTGAGAGGGCCTTTGCAATTTTTGAACTCCTTAGAAATTCCATTAGAGGATGAAATTCTGTTGGGGCTTCCTCCACCATAGTGCAAGCAACGAAGTTGTTGAGCTCATAGTAGAATCCAGATTGTGAGATTCTCTTTGATGATGCCATAATCGAGTTTGAAGATTTATAATTGAATTAACTGGCAAACTTGTTAGTAATTATAACAGAAACAATAATTAGACAGTAGTAGATTAAGGTTCTTAGCAAGAGATAGATATAGAGTAAGTTCGAAGATTGAGAAAGAGAAAGAGATAGAAAAATCGATAGTAAAAATGCAAGTAAGAATTAAAAGAAGTTTTAATCTCACTATTTATATTTACTGATTTCCCAACCAATTTCTTACTCAAAATAGAAATAAATCGACCGTTGGAAGAGTATTGATAATTAAAAGTTACCAATTTTGGCAATCGATTGTTATACATACAGGAATGTACGTATTAATCAATTGATAAAATAAGTAATCAACGGCTAGATTTTTGTACAGATCGATTGATGACATGGACCCCTTTAAATTCTAGGTCATCGATTGATAAATTGCTTATCCATCGACAGGTACAATTATCCATCAATAGACAAATATATCATTGATTGATATATCTATCTGTCGATAGTTACCCCTATCCATCGATAAACAAATATATCATCAATTGATATATTTATCTGTCGACAGCTCCAATAATATCCATTGATATGTAAAATATTTATCAGTTGATTATTGAAGAATCAATAATTTAACATAGTCAATGGCTACATGTAATATAAATACATAACTTGTCAGACATTTAAAGGATTAGATATAATTAAGCATACCTAAATCACAGATCAATCTATTGAAGGTAGATTCATCTAATGGTTTGGTAAAAATGTCTGCAAGTTGTCTTTCACTAGGGACAAAATGCAATTCAACTGTACCATTCATTACATGTTCCCTAATAAAGTGATACCTTATGTCAATGTGCTTGGTTCTGGAATGTTGTACAGGATTTTCTGTTATAGCAATAGCACTAGTATTATCACAGAAAATAGGAATCTTGTTTAAGTTGAACCCATAGTCAAGTAGTTGATTCCTCATCCATAATATTTGTGCACAGCAACTTCCAGCTGCAATGTATTCAGCCTCTGCAGTAGATGTAGACACTGAATTCTGCTTCTTGCTAAACCATGAAACAAGCTTATTTCCTAGAAATTGACAGGAGCCTGTTGTGCTTTTTCTGTCAATTCTGCAACCTGCATAATCTGCATCTGAATAACCAATTAGATCAAATCCAGAATCTCTAGGATACCAAATTCCAAGATTTGGAGTTCCTTTGAGATATCTGAATATTCTTTTTATTGCAATCAAATGAGATTCTCTAGGATCAGCTTGAAACCTAGCACAAAGACATGTAGCAAACATTATGTCTGGCCTACTTGCAGTTAAATAAAGTAATGAGCCAACCATACCTCTATAACTTGAAATGTCCACTTTTGCTTCCTTAGTGTTTAATTCAAGTCTAGTTGCAGTGGCCATGAGAGTTTTAGCAGAAGAACATTCACTTAAATCAAATCTCTTTAATAAATCAGAAATATATTTGGTTTGATTTATGAAAATACCATCTTTAACTTGCTTGATTTGCAAACCAAGAAAATAGGTTAGTTCTCCCATCATGCTCATTTCATATTTACTCTGCATCAACTTAGCAAACTTTTTACAAAGTTTTTCATTAGTTGAGCCAAAAATAATGTCATCTACATAGATTTGAACAAGAATCATAGAGCCATTTACATTTCTATGAAAGAGAGTTTTATCAACAGTACCTCTTGTGAAGTGATTTTCAATCAAGAATTTAGACAATGTGTCATACCAGGCTCTAGGTGCTTGCTTCAATCCATAAAGTGCCTTGAGAAGATAGTATACAAATCCAGGATGAACAGGATCAATAAAGCCAGGAGGTTGTTCTACATATACTTCTTCTTCTAGTTCTCCATTGAGAAAAGCACTTTTCACATCCATCTGATACACCTTGAAATTAGCATGAGCAGCATATGCTAGAAAGATTCTGATTGCTTCCAATCTTGCAACTGGTGCAAAAGTTTCATCAAAATCTATGCCTTCTTCTTGTGAATAGCCCTTTGCCACTAATCTTGCTTTATTTCTTGTCACTGTACCAGATTCATCCATTTTATTTCTGAACACCCATTTTGTACCAATGATAGACTTGTTCTTTAGTTTGGGCACCAGCTTCCATACCTTGTTTCTTTCAAATTGATTCAACTCTTCTTGCATAGCAATTATCCAATCAGGATCATTCAAGGCTTCTTCAATCCTTTTTGGTTCTTCTTGAGACATGAAGCTACTATACAAGCATTCATTTTGAGTTGCACTTCTAGTTTTGACACCATCATTTGCATCTCCAATTATTAATTCAAAGGGATGGCTTTTTGTCCATTTCCTTTGTGATGGTAAATTTGTCCTTGAAGATGATGCTTCATGATCATTGGAAGTGTTATGATCATTGTGATGTGATTGACTATTTGAGAACCCTCCCCCTGAGATGGACACTCTACTTGAAGGTTGTTGAGCAGAGTTGATATCCATCGAATGATTATCAATTGATGTATTATCAGTTGATTGATGATTGTCAACTGATAAGTTATCTGTTGATGCATTGACATCAATTGATGGGAGGATTCTAGGTACTTGAACTCTTGTGATTTCCACATCATCATCACTATCTTCAATATTACTTGTGGATTCATTTTCAAACTGCAATAGATTATGAAATCCTTCATCAAACAACCCTTGAATTTTCTTGTCATCAAAAACTACATGCATAGATTCCATAACAATGTGTAATCTAAGATTGTAGACTCTGTATGCTTTGGTTGTTATTCCATATCCAACAAATATAGCTTCATCAGCTTTGGCTTCAAATTTTCCTAGATTTTCACCTTGATTTTCAGTACAAAGCATTTGCAGCCAAAGACATGAAGAAAGTTAACTGTTGGCTTCTTGTCTTTCTTTATCAATTGATATGGAGTTTTGCCTTGAAGTTTATTGATCATGGAAATATTTTGAATGTAACAAGCAGTATTAATTGCTTCTGCCCAGAAGTATGTAGGAAGTTTTGCTTCTTCTAACATAGTTCTAGCAGCTTCAATCAAGGTCCTATTTTTCCTTTCAACTACTCCATTTTGCTGTGGAGTTCTTGGAGCAGAGAAATGATGAGTGATACCTTTTTCTTCACAGAATTCTCTCATGGTTGAATTCTTGAATTCAGTACCATTGTCACTTCTAAATTTCTTGACCTTCCATTCAGTGCCATTGTCAACATTCTTCACATGATTGATAATTAATTTGCTTGCCTCATCCTTAGAATGTAAGAAATATACCCATGAAAATCTTGTGAAGTCATCCACAATTACTAAGGCATATTTCTTTTTGGCAATTGACATGATGTTGACAGGTCCAAATAAGTCCATGTGCAATAATTCCAGAGGCTTATCAATTGATGATTCAGACTTTGACTTGAATGATGTTTTTCTTTGTTTTCCCTTTTGACATGCATCACATAATCCATCCTTGGTGAATTCCATCTGTGGAATGCCTCTAACCAGATTCTTTCTAACCAATAAATTCATGGCTTTGAAATTCAAGTGGGCTAGTTTCTTGTGCCAAATCCAACTTTCATCTGTATTGACTTTGCTAAGTAGACATGTCATTGAATTTGCTTTTACAGAGAGAAAATCAGCCACATAGACATTTCCTTTTCTTTCTCCAGTTAAGAGAATTTCACCAGATTCTTTGTTGGCTATGATGCATGATTCAGTTGTAAACCACACACCATTACCATTATCACACAGTTGACTAATACTGAGCAAATTATGCTTCAATCCATCAACTAGTGCTACAGATTCAATGATAACATTTTCTTTTGCAATTGAGCCATATCCCAGAGTAAAACCTTTGTTGTTATCTCCAAAAGTAACTCCTGGGCCAGCCTTTTCCACAAACTTTGTGAGCAGGGACAAATCTCCAGTCATGTGCCTTGAACATCCACTATCCAAATACCAGAGATTTTTCTTTCTGTTTCCCTGCACACACATAAAACAATCAAGTTGCTTTTGGTACCCAAGTTGCCTTGGGTCCTCTTTTATTAGTTGCAGCTTGAGCCCCTGTTGTCAACTTAGGTTCCTTTTGTTTTGGTGGGTTTAAATCCACTTTATCTTTGGGAGTTGACTTTTGGGGCTTTGACACCTTAGAACTCATGGCAGAATTTCCATGGATTTCATCATTTACATTAGGCATGTTCCATGGCATACCAGGCATGTTCATATTAGGATATGCAAAGAAGGGATTATACATGTATGGAACTTGTGCATAAAGCATATGAACATTAGGTGCAACCAAATTAGAAGACATGGCATTCATGAGCATAGGATTGGTAAACATGGCATTTGCAGTCATGGCATGTATATTTAAATCATTTGCAGATATAGACTTCTTTTCATTCTTGCATTGCATGGACAAATGATTTACACTACCACATTTAGCACATACCTTTCCAGGGGCATACATATCAGGAGTGTAGTTGTTGTGCTTATTTATGCCTACTTTACCATTCCTATTCTTTTTCTTTTTCTCAGACTTAGGTTGAGTAATTTCCACAAGTGCTATCTTTTCTAATTTTTCTTTTAGTTGTTTCTTGGATAAGCTTCCTATGTTGATTTTCTCAGCCTCAGCCTTAACTTGATTTTTAGTTTCCTTAACAAACTTAATAGGAGTGCTAAATTTGTTCTTTTTGTTAGCCATTGATGATTTACTTGTCGATGGATGCTTATCGATTGATTCAGCATCAATCGATTGATAATCCTTATCAGTTGATGAAGGATTAGCAGTCGATTGATCTTTATCCATTGAAGTATCAGCCAATGACTTGCCTATTGATTTGGGGAGTTCTCCTAGAGTATCTACACCCTGAACATCAATAATTTGTTTGGCAGTTTTAGCAGACCTATTCCATTTGCTAATGGTTTCAATTTCTTCAGTCAATTGTTCTTTCAACAATTCTTCTCTTTTCAAACTGTTTACTAGTTCATTCCTAACATCCTTTCTTTCCTGCTTAAATCTTTCTAAACAAACAAGTTCATCTTCAAGAAAAATATTCCTCTCAGTTAATGCATCAATGGTGCTCTTTAACTTGAGATTTTCTTTGCTTAGAGATTTTAGAGTGACATGCAAATTGTACAATTCATTGGACATTTCATTAATAGTACTATTGCATTCATCAGCTGAAAGCTCAGAAAAGTTTGTAGCTAATACCTGATTGGATGCTGAACTAGCTTCTTCATCTTCATGGTTGGCCATTAATGCAAGATTGACATATTCTTCAGAATCACTATCCTCAGCAGCCCAGTCCTTTTCCTCAGTGACAAAAGCCTTTTCTTTCTGTTTTAAAAGGTCAAAGTATTTCTTCTTATAATCAATACCCTCATATGACTTTGCCTTTTCTTGTTTTGGCTTCCTGCACTCATTTGAGAAATGACCAGCCAATCCACAGTTAAAACATTTGAATTTAGATCTATCAACCAAATTTTTATTTTGATTGTTACTTCTAAACTGGGATCCAGGCCTTTGAGCATATGGATTCTTCTTGAATTTTAGCTTTGAAAATTTCCTTGATAGAAATGCAAGGTGCTCATCAATCTCATCCAAATCATCCTGAGAGCATGTTTCACCCTCTTCACACTTGCTCTTTCCTTTTCTCTTGAATGATTCTTCAACAGCATCACCAGCCATCATGACAGACTCTTCTTCATAGCCATTTTCTTTCTTCTCTTCATTTCCCTTGACTACCAAAGCCACAGTTTTCTCTTTTCTTTGATTCTTCTCAATCTCTTCATCTTGTTGGATTTCCAACTCATATGTCTTGAGAATACCATAAAGTTTCTCTAGTGTAAAATCCTTGAAGTCCTGAGATTGTCTAATGGAAATAGTCATTGGTTTCCATTCTTTTGGAAGAGATCTAAGAAATTTTAGATTTGTATCCTCAGTTGCATAAACCCTACCATATAGCTTCAGTCCATTTAACAACTTCTGAAATCTGTTATAGGTGTCATTGATAGATTCTCCACTCTTGAAATGAAATGATTCATATTTTTGAATCAAGAGTTGCATCTTGTTTTTCCTTACTTGTTCAGTTCCTTCACACAGAGTTTGAAGTGTATCCCATACTTCTTTTGAAGAAGTACAGTTTATAACATTGTCAAACATATCTTTATCTAGGCCATTAAACAGAATGTTCATAGCCATCTTGTCTTTGAGTACTTCTTTTTCATCCCCTTCTGTGAACTCAGAAATGAGTTTTGGAACATGTCTGTCAAGTGTAGGAGTTCCATCAGGGTTTACACCTGTGACTAGCTTCATGGGAACATGAGGACCTTTCTCTATGCAGTGAACATAGAAAGGGTCAAGAGAAAGAAGATGCAGATGCATTTTTACCTTCCATGGAAAATATTCATCTTTCTCTAAAACTAGAATCTTCACACCTGAATCTTTCTGGCCCATATTGACTGTTCTTGATCTTTAAACTTTTTGTATGTTGAAAGCCTGCTTCGATACCAATTGTTATTCCTTAGAACAATGTCAATATTTGTAGAAGGGGGGGTTGAATACAAATATTAAAACTTTTGAGTGTTCTAATATTTGTTCTTGATGTTTGATAGAATAAGAGAATAAGTACGAATAAATTAATGCTGAAAGATAAAACTGAACAAGGAGATTTAAAATTATTGATGGATTGGTTTTTCCATCAATATGTATTTTTGCTCAATGCTCCTAGGTTAGAAGAAACCTAGCTTCGTTTTTACAAGATTAGAAAACAAATCAACTGTTCTTACAAATGTGCTCTCAAGCTTGAACAGTTGATTGTAAAATAATGTCTAACTTGTATATTTTCTAATAATGCTACTACACTTGTTTATATACCACAAGTGTTCTTTTACAATTCCTGTTCTAGGATTGTTTCTACCTGCCTTCCTTTTACCTTTTTCTATTTTACAAAAAGGTTTGAAAGACAGCTTCTGATTGAGTCTTCACAATCACTCTAGACTGTCTTCCATAGGTATACTTTTTGTTCTCTGGATCTTCAACAGATATTCTTTCTGTGTTGTCACACTCAATTGATAATTTGCTGTTAAGCATATCAATTGATCCATTCTTTAATCCATCAACTGATGTACTACTTCGATTGATCTTTATATCCATCGACTGATAAAAGATGTCTTATCGATTGATAGATGTTATCAATCGATATATCAGTCGATGGGTCTTCACATCAGTTGATGGTCTTCAATGCTTGACTTGGCTTCTTCGATTGATCCTTCATCCATCGATGCTTCAATATCAATTGATCATCATTCACTTGTGCAATTTCATGTCTTCACATAATTACAATTTAACAGTTTAATTTACACATCAATTGATGATCCATATCAATCGACTCTAACATCAATTGATGAACAAAATATCAATTGATTTACACCTTATCGATTGAAATAGACTAAGTACACCTATGCTACAATCCAAATTATCAGTTGATTCATATAAACACTTCAACTGATAAATGGTTTCCTGATCAATTGATATTTATAACTTTCATATCAATTGATCAGTTACAACAAATAAAATTTCTATGATTCTAAGATTAATGTTATCATCAAATCACATGTAGATTCCTAACAATTTTGAGCTTTATTCTAGGACAAAGGAAAAAGTGCACATGTAATTAAGATATGTGCTTTAATATAAATACACATGTCTTACAAGTACTTTTTCCAATGCAACTGAGCTAGGTTTTCTCTCAAACAAAAAACATTAGCAAATCCATTATTCTTATTTCTTTGTAGCTGGAATTATTTTCCAGTCAGTTGTAGCAAATAAAAATAATAAAATTATTTTTTGAAATTAAACACATGTCTTCATATGCTTACTTCAGTTTATTTGCATTTCATACTTACTAGTATTACTGTCTTGTTTGTTGTTAGAAAAGTAATTATTTTGTAAGTTGCATTCAACCCCCCTTCTGCAACAATCATAATATTTAACAAATATCTTCTATCACACTGATTATAGAACAACATCTATCAAAATTCAAAAATGTTTCTATTATCTTGTATATACTTCACAATACTAGAAGCTTGTAACCAAAAATAAGATATAACCTAGAGAGAGAATGTAGTGAGAGAAGCTCAACTACATAATTGATATTTTAACAAACTTAAAATGAAATGTACAATACTGTCAAGTATTTATACTGCTCGACACATTACATGACAGCTGGCATATTGACTATTGACTAATAACTAACTAACTATCTAGTCTTGAAAGCAATGAGTAGTTTATTTGGTATAATATTATTCTTTACAGTAGCACAACTAATAAAAGCTTTAATATAAGCTCTGTCTTTAGCCTCTCCTAAAACAGATATTCCTTTTGCATCATTATGTCCCCCGATAAATTGGAGACTGGGAAAGTAAACAAAGTCCCAATTTGGAACCAAACTTCCAGTGTAAAACTTTGCCGAACCCTTTAGTCAAAATATCAGTTGGATTATCTTTTACAAAGATCTGAGTAACACTAACAATGCCAGAAGAGATCTTCTCTTGAATAAAATGGCAATCTATTTAGATATGCTTTATCCTGACATGATAAACATGATTAACAGTTAAATCCACTGCTGATTTGTTGTCACAGAACATGGGAATAGGTCCTGAAAGAGGAACTTGTTGTGTCTTAATCAAATCAACAATCCAAAGTACTTCACAAGAGGCATCTGCAAGAGCTCTATACTCGGCCTCTACAGTGCTTCCAGAAGTGACATGTTGTTTCTTCGACCTCCAAGAAATGGCAATAGGTCCAAGTAACAAACAATAGGCTCCAACAGATCTTGGGGTCACCACCCCAATCACTATCACTGAAAACTTGCAGCTGCAAATTATTGTTTGCAGGAAAAAATAAACCATGTCCCATGGTCACTTAAGATATCTGAGAACTCGTGCTGCTGCCATATGTTTAACCCTTGGAGCATGCAGAAATTGACTAAGAAATTGCACCGAGAAAGAAATATCAGGTCTACAGACTGCAAGTATTCAAGTACAAAAGTTTCCCAATCCAAGCTCTATAGAATGAAGGGTTTGTAATTAACAGGCCGGACTTGTCATTATCATACAACTTTAAATAGGGATCAAAAGGAACTGAGAGTGGTCTACAATCAGTCATATAAGCTATTGCTAAAAGGTCATTGACAAATTTCCGATGAGAAACAAAAGTACTAGAAGGGTTTCTACACATTTCAAGACCCAAATAATACTTTACACCACCTAAGTTCTTGATGCTGAATTTGACATCCAACAAGTGTTTGAGAGCATTAATAGTGGCAGCATCATTACTAGAAATCATAATGTCATCCACATATATGATAACTACCACAAAAATACCAGAACTTTGATATATGAACATAGAATAATCAGATTTTGATTGAATATAACCAACTTCTAATAAGGAAGAAGTCAGTTTATCAAACCATTCTCTGGAAGCTTGTTTCAAACCATATATGGATTTTACCAGCCTACAAACCAAATTTCATATTCCAAAATTGTTGACATATCCAAGTGGTAGATTCATATACACCTCTTCCTTTAAGGTGCCATGTAGGAAGGAATTATTGATATCTAATTGTTTAATAGTCCATCCCTTAACAGCTGTAATAACAAACAAACATCTGACAGTAACCATCTTGACGAGCAAGAGTGTCATGATAGTCTGTCCCTTGTGTCTATGTAGAACCCTTGGCTACCAAACGGGCTTTATATATCTCTATTTGACCATTATCATGATATTTACTCTCATAAATCCATCTACACCTTATGGACTTTTTGCCAGATGGGAGAGGAATTAGATCCGAAGTGTGATTCTGTTCAAGAGCTTGTAGCTCTTTCTGCATAGCTTCAATCCATAAGGGATTAGAAACTGCCTCATAATAATGATTGGGTTCACGAACCTTAGCAAAATTCACTAAAAAAGATTGATGGGCAAGGTCAGTTGGAATTTGTAATGACAAAAAAGTAGTAAAATGGGCTTTAGAAGGAAGAATGTTAACATAAGATTTCTGTTGATTATTAGAAATGTAGTAATCATTCCACCATTTAGGTCTAGTGATTGATAGATTGTCTAGTAACAGGAAGAGATGGGTTAATTGGAGGAACAGAATCAGAATCAATAGATGAATTAGATTTTGAATCTGTAGAAGATGAGTTGGATATGCGAGGAGAATATTCACCTGAATTAGGTGAATAAGAGGTACCTAGATCAAGTTGTAAGGTAAGTGTAAGATCATGTTGTGAATTAGATGTAGGAGAAGGAGAATTATTAATGAAAAAAGATAATGTATCAAGATCATTAGAAGACCAATCATTAAAAGCATTACTTATACCAGACGTAGTATTAGAAACATGATATGGGTAAATGTGCTCATGAAATACTACATGTCTGCTGGCAAAAATAGTGTGAGTGTCAAGATTGAGAAGTTTATATCCCTTTTGATTAAAAGGATATCCAAGAAAATTTTCTTTAATTGCTCTTGGTGAAAATTTGTCCAAAGAATGTATGGAAGCAAAACAGAGACAACAAATTCCTTTAACAAAGAATAGTCTGATAATTTGTAATGTAACATCTCGAAAGGTGTTTAAAATTGAGTACAGGAGTTGGCAACCTATTTATTAAAAAAGCTGCAATAAGAATGCAATCTCCCCAATTCTTAGGGGGAAGTCCTGAGTGAAATCTCAAAGCTTTGGACATCTCTAATAGATGCCTATGTTTTCTCTCAACTGTAGCATTTTGTTGAGGAGTATATGGGCAAGATGGTTGATGAGTAATACCAATACTAGAAAGGAAACAATTGAAAGTCTGACTCATGAATTCACTACCGTTATCATACCTAACTACCTTGATTAATTTCTGAAAATGATTGGCAATTTGAGTAACAAATTTTTGAAATATGCTGAGAACTTGATGCTTATTAGGTATTAAAGTGAACCAAGTAGCCCTAGTGTAATCATCAACCATGGTAAGAAAATACTTGCATCCATTATTAGTAGTAACATGATAAGAGCCCCAAATATCTATATGAATTAAAGTAAAAGATTCAGTAGAAATTGAAGTACTATGCTTAGGAAAAAGAATTTTGCATTGCGTATAGAGATGACAGATATAGCAATATCTATTACAAAGTGAAGTAGTTACATCAGGAACATGTTCTGACACATTGTCAGAAACATGTCCAAACCTCATATGCCACAACTTGGAAGTAGAAACGGAATTTGAAATTGTATGTACAGAATTATTAAAACCAGTAGAAGCAGCCTGTCTAAATCTAGAAGAAGCTGAAACATGGGCATTGAGTTTTGGAGTAAAAGACTGAGAAAAATAGTAAAGTCCATCAATTTCATCACCATTAGCTAGAATTGTCTGTTGTTTCTGGTCCTGAAAAACACAATTATATGCCAGAAAAGAAACAACACAAGTGTGTTAACTTTGAAATAGACAAAAGATTATAATTGAATTCAGGAACATATAACACATCTTTCAGAGTGACATGTTTATTCAAGAAAACAGTTCCCATGCGAGTAACATCAATGACATGTTTGTTTGGAAGTGCAATATGGAAGGGATAAGGTATGGTTTGAAGATCATGTATAAGTGTCTTAGTACAACACATATGATTGGAGGCTTCAATATCAATAATCCATAAACTAGAGAAACTCTGCAATGAATGTGCATGAAAACCATAAGCCATACCTGCCATATTGGGCATATGATCTTCTGGAGAAGCACAATTATTTTTGTTCTGCATTAGCATTAACATCACTTGATTCATCTGTGTCATCTGGTTCTGTAGTAGCTCAAAAGTTGGATTGACCTGTTGTTGCTTGCCAGACATAGACTGCTGCAAGTTAATACCAGATGGATGCATAACACCCTGCATTGCAATATTACCTGCCAAGTTATTTCCAAAAGAACCAGCATGAGTAATATTCATTGCCTAAGGTAGTTGTCTAAAACCAGATGGATTGTTAGTAGTGAAATTAAATTTTCCTTTTGCTTTCTTCCTGTCTGGATATCCAATGAGTCGATAACATTGTTCCCTAGTATGCCTTTCTTTATGACAATAGAGACATTTGAGACCAGAGTTATTCCCAGCAACAGAGTTCCTGTTTCCAAAAGTAGCAACACCTGAAGATTTCTGAGAATTGATAAAAGAAGAAACCTGTGAACTCTCTTGAAAATTAGCCACAAAAGAACCATGTATGTGACCGCCTTGTTTTTTCTTCTCATCTTATTTAATGAGGGAAAAGGCTTGTGATAGATTAGGTAAAAATGACATCATTAATATTTGTCCCCTGTCCACGACATAGCTATCAATTAGCCCCATAAGAAATTGTAAGAGTTTCTTCCTTTGCTCCTTTTTTTCCTGTAGTTTATAAAAACCACAAGTACAACTACATTTGCAAGCATTAAGGGATTCTAGTGCTGAATATTCATCCGAAAGATTCTTGAGTTTGTGATGGTAAATTTCAACTGATTTCTCTCCTTGTTTTAGAGCATGAATGTCTTTTAGCACTTGGTAAACTCTATGACCATTAATGCTAGAGAACTGACCATGTAACTCTTCCCACATCTCTTGAACATATGTCACAAAATCCATTCCATTACTTATTTCCTCTAAAACAGTGTTTAATATCCAACTTATCACCATATCATTCACGCGATCTCATTGAGCTTTAAGAGGTAAACTATCATCAGGCTTAAGATAGGTTTCAGTTACTATTCCTAGCTTATTTTTGGCTGATAAAGCAATTATAATTGAAATTTTCCAAGGTCCATAGTTCTTTCTACCAGTAAGTTTCTTAGAAATCAATATGAGACCATGATGGTCAAGATTTTGGATATAGAGAAGATGTAAATTTGACTCAATAGAAACTTCATCAACTCCTAATGTACTATCTGTAACAGGTATAGTTTGAGTGGGAGGAACACTAGGTTCGCTATGATTCTTATTGGAGACTACATTAGCAAATGAAATTTGTGGCCTGACTTGATTCAACATGACGTTAATATGTTATCGAAGCACAACTACAACTGTGACGAAGAAGAGACAACAATTTCAAGTGAAACAAACACACAATACACACAACGTTTTCAAGGATTTGCAGAGAACAAAGATGATCGATCGCAAGCAGCACGATTGAAGACATATCGAAAGAGAAAAGACAAGATCTTATCAATTTACGCAACAGAAAAGATGAAAAATCAACGATTAAACCTGTTTGTGATTGAAAATCAAATAAATAAACTCCATTAATTTCATGAATCTCAAGATTTAAACTCTGAAGACATCCTAAACTCTGAGCCAAACTCTAATGTCTTGACAAATTCTATTGAAGAATGGCGTTGCTGGAAGGCAAATATTCCTTGGAAGGAACCTGGATTACCAGTTCCAATAGAGAACATGATTCTTCGGTATGTCAAGTCAAAAGCTGATTGGTGGACAAATGTTGCCCATTATAAGCATGAACGTATTAGACCGGGGGGGGGGGGCTACTGTTGACAAGACAGACTGCAGGAAAAATTTGGGGAATCTAAATGATCTTTGGCTCAAGGCTAAACAAGAGCGACAACACAATTATTTGAAAGATGGGCCATATGTCACTCTAGAGGAAGCTGTTCCTATAACAATCTCTGATTCTCCTACAAACTCACCTAAGCAAATTATCAATGAGATTTCTTATGAAAGAATTAGGGAGTTGGCAGAACAAGTAAGGAAAGAAATGAAAGATAAGAAGTCCACATCATCTGCCTCTCCCAGTTCAAAACATTTTTCAAGAAAGAAGAGGAAGTCTGTCACTTTTGGCTAGGATCCATAAGAACCTATCTCTTAAACTGAGATAGCAATCTCTACATGGCCAGGCACACAAGAACCTGTTGATCAAAGTTCAACATCAGTCACTATTCCAGCAGATGAAGCCATCTTGGATCAGGGGTACAACCCACAAGAACCTTCAGTTTAAAGGGTTGAAGAAGTTGTTAAGGCCCCAGCCACACAAAAACCATCCAATCAAAGTTTGGATACGGGCAATTTACCTATTCTAGCAGATCTTGCTGTTGCTGATGCTGAAGGCCAATCTCTGGCAGAGTCTAGCCCACAAGAATCTTCACCTCAAAGTGGTGAAGCAGCTGAAGATATGACTCATGTCACACAAGAACCAATCATCCATTTTATGATTGTAAACCAAGACTCGAATGTTAGACAGACAAACTCTGATGAAGCTCCACTGGTAATATCTGATGCTCTTATTGTACTACCAATCTCTGCACAGCCAATGGAGACAACATCCACATCCACAACTCAAGGTACTCAGAGTTTATCTATTGCAACCTCTGATCCTTTGCTAAACTCTGAGAAAGCTGCAAAGTCTGATGAGCCTATTTTTGTTGATGAAGAAGTCACAGATCTGTCAATCCCTTACACACAAAGGTACAATACAAAGAAGTGGCCAATCAATTCTCATGATGCGCATGAAAGACTGAGAATGGAGTATCCTGATTATATGGTGATGGAGGATATCAAAGGAGAAATTGAAGCTGCTCTCAATGTTGAAGGTGTAAAGAGAGATTTCACTTCTCAGGCAGAAACTCCTCAAGATGTTTTGATAGATTCTCTCAAACAAAAAGTTTGGGATAGTTCTTGGAAATACTCAAATGAAGTCATCTATTGGCCACATGTTCATGAGATGATTGATAAGGCTGATAAGGAAATTAATTCTGTTGAAATGAAGTCAATTTTGAAAGCAACTACTGTGTTGTCCAAGGGACTTCATAATGACATTGGTGACCTCAATGATTCTATCACCAAAACCTCTGCTTCTGTTCAATCTTCACAAAACTCTATGGATTTGAAAATAAAAACTGTCTCAGCAAAACAAGATGCTTTGGAGGCTAAAGTGGACAATCTTTCTAAATCTGTTAGTTCTATACATGGGATGCTACATACAATAGTTGAACTTCTTACTGTCAAGCCAGAGAATGATGTCAGAAAGGGGGAGAAGGTTTCAGACAAATGCAAGGAGGATAATGCAAAACAACTTGACAAACCTGATGATGAAGATCTAGGGAGTCATAAGGAGGGAAAACAAACTATGAAGCAACAAACTCTGATTGGTTAAACTTCAACCACTCAAACTCTGATGGCAACAAACTCTGACAAACAGTTAATCTCTGATAAATAATAAACTCTGATAGAAGCTGATTTGGATTTAGCAAAAAAGCTTGAAGAAGAAGAGAAGCCTGAGAAAATTGAGGAATAAAATTTAAAAGATGCAGAACTGGCAATGAATCTATTTGAAGAAGAAAATCCTAGCTTAGATCCAGTTGCTGTGGAAGCTGAATTGAAGAAGTCTGGTACTGATAGTGCTCAAGTCCAGAAAAAGAGAAGATATGTAAAGAAAGGTCCAATTCAGAAAAAGGTACTTACTCAACAGAAGAAGCCAGAATCTAAGCCTATTCAAATCAAAACTGTTGAAACTCCCAAGCCAGTTGCTCAATCAACACCAGTTTCAGAAATTCAAACAAGATCATCTACAAGAATTCAACAAAAAGCTCCAGCTAAGCCAAGGAATCCTCTCACTATGTCTGGACCAACTTTTCTTCTAGGTGGTTCAAGCTTTGAAGATGAGGAAGAAGAACAACAACAATCTCTGATAAGGAAGAAAAGATCTGATCTTCTGTGGACAAAAACTCAAACTCTGACTCTCAATGCCAGGCTTGGAAAAGACAAAGGTGGTATTGGTGATTCACATGCTAAAGTCTACAGGGGTGAAGCAAATATCTTCAGAGATCCCTTTTCATTGAAAGATAAACCTGAAGAAGAGTTGTCTCAAGAACATTTGGACAAACTAATCTCTGTTAATATTGTGAAGGATATCTTTGATGGTGCACAAGCTAAGGAGAAACTCATTTATTTCTTAGAGGATGAGAGAGTTTTGAAGATTGCTCAAGAAGATTTAATTCAAAAAGCATATAAAGAACTTGAACATGTTCTATATCTTCTAAATGATGAAAATGAAGTTACTTCTAGATGGGTGAAGATTATTGAAGGAGTAATAGTTGAGAAGAAGAAGAATAAAAGGCTAATGATGATAAATTCTGAAGAGTATGAACCTGGATATATACTTGAAGATGGAACAAGAAGAGCTATGAAAAAAGAGATGCAAGGGTCAAAATGGTGTTAGGGATTCCTACACTAATCTTAAATCCTGATGGTATGAAGGTCTGTTGCATTGCCATGGATGAAAGAATGAACAAATCATCTATCTATACTCTAAGGGCTGCTATATGTCAGATTGATGATTCTTCTGAACAGATGAGGGAATTGAAGGAGAAGCTGGTTGATTTGTTGAAAAATGCTCAAGAAAAACTTCTGAATCAATTTCTAAAAGATGATTTCTATTATAGAAGAATCTGAATAAAAAAGGGTAAACAAACTCTGAAAGGCATAGGTGTACTAACTTGTAACACTTAATTACTATGTAACTCAACTAAGTAAAAGATAAAACAACAGCTAAACAAGAGAAACCGAGGAAGCACATGGAATCAATCAACTGAAGAAATGGTAATGATACTTGGTAACTACAAGTAACTAATTTGGTTAATCAAGGATGCATAAGTGAGAAGAAGTTCAATCTCAGTATTGCTCATGCCCTAACTTATCTAATGGAGAATCAAATTAATGTCAAAGAAGTATCAAGAAGACCAAAGTGATTTCATGTAATGTATATCAATATCTGGATAATGTAAAGGTTAATCAACAAATGAGAACTGACATTCAGAAGCAAGAACCCCTACAAGACTAGTCACTTATGAACCAGACCATTGCATCAAGTGTCAGGACATTGGAGGCAAGTTCATGTCAGTAATAGAAGATCTCATTTGAATTGAGTGAGGAAAAGAAATTGAAGAAGCTAGGGAAACTTGCTCATAAAGGTTAATCCTCAATTAGTCACTAAAGAAGGTCAACATTGGATGTGTGCATATTTACTAAGGCAAATGTCGATCCACAGCAGATCGAGATGCGGATCGAGATTTACAATTGAAGTAAAACATTGCAAAGGCAAATCTCGATCCACGGTAGATCGAGATCGAGATTCTCCAGATCGAGATCGAGATCTTCATAGATCGAGATCGAGATTCTCCCAGATCGAGATCGAGATTTTCACAGATCGAGATCGAGATGGGTCCAGGCGAAGATCGAGATGCGGGTAGAAATGTAACATTTAATGTTCAAGGGACAAGTGGCTTATTGTGAACGGTTGATCCAGAGTTGTTGGGAAAGTACTTTTTGTTGTCGAAGTCCTGATTGGGCCACATACACAAAAAGGACAAGATCAAGACTACATGACATTATAAAAGCAGCACTTTGTTTTTATTAGAAAATAGACTTTCATCATCTCTGTAATTCAACGATATTTTTAAGAGAGAGCATTTACTGTAAAACAAAAAGTGAGAGAGAGGATCAGTTGAATCTAGCTTTAATTGCTATATTTATTGTTCAACTGATCATGATGCTTTTATGAATGTTGTAGCAAATCCATCAATGAATATAATGATATATTCTTGAAATTCTGTGTCATCATTTATTACCTGCATATTGTTTATTCTCTCATTAATTTTAAACAGTTGTATTCACCCCCCCTCTACAACACTTTGGACCTAACAATTGGTATCAAAGCTTCTGTTAAACACATCTAACAGAGATCCTATTGTGTTGTTTGAGTTGGTTCTTGAAAATCCCAGATCAATTTTTTTCTTGAAGTTTGTGCCGAAAGTTTTTGTTTGTTTCTTCTTGAAAGGTTCATAGATCTAAAAGGTTCTAAGTAATGGTGTAAGGAATATTTGTACCAAATTCCAAAATATTGTACTTTTGAGCTTTGTGGATTTGCTTGTGGTCAAAACTGGAATCAACTGATTGACTAAACAAAAAGGACAAATTCGAACTACTGTCAACTAGATAGTGGACAGCTTTTTGTTTGGACTTGAAAAATTGTGGACCCTGCTACTGTTCCTGTGATTAAAACTAACTTGCTTGAATCTTAAGTGCAAAATCCGTTGGATATTAAGTGTTGAATATTTAAAGTGAGATAATTAATTTTTCAAGTAAATACAATTTATTGTAATTTGAAAAGTGTATTATCTTAATTTTAAATTTTATTAAAATGGCCGCCGCACACAGATTTAAGATACCTCCGTTTGATGCACAACATTATGACGAATGGACCGGAAGGATGAGAGCTTACCTTGAATCAATAAACAAGGAATACTTGAGAATATTGGAGAACGGTCCATACATACCCATGAGAATTGAGCCAGAGCGAATGGAAGGAGGGATACTAATACCATCCCGGTCTGTTCCTAAAGAGGAAATGGAGTTTTCAGACGCAGATAAAGAATTGGTTGGTATGGATGCGTCGTTACGCAACGTCATAATTGAATCCCTAAACTCAGAGTACTATGTTCAAATAAAGGGATTAAAAACAGCTAAAGCCATGTGGGATAAACTGGCTGTGGTGATGGAGGGGACCGAGGAAGTTAGAGATAATCACAAACGCATTCTGATATCTGAATATGAATCGTTCAGATGCGAATGAGGAGAAAGCGTAGCGGATGTTTACAAACGTTACAGTAAATTGCTTATCGAGCTGAGTATAAGAGATAAAGTCTATCCACTAGCAGATTCAAATATCAAGTTTCTCTTGAATTTGCCTAAACATCTGGAACACAGGATCACTGCCATTCGAGAGTCAAGAGATTTGAAAAACACTTCTCTCGAAAAGCTGTATGGTGTTTTAAAGACCTACGAGCTGGAGCAGGAACAAAATGACAGAAGAAGATCCTACAATAGTGGAGAAAACAAAGCGGTAAGTGAGTCTGGACTTGTAGCTGAAGAGTCTGCTGTAAAGGCCCTTGCAGCTGTCTCATTGAAAACTGCTAATCCTGAAAGGGTGGTATTAGACATTGAAGATCCATCCGAAGAAAGTGAGGATGAATACTATACCCTTGAAGAGCTGGACAAATTAGAAGACAAGTCATACGCTTGTATTGCTCGAGAATTTGCTCATATCAGCTTCAGGAAGCAAAGAAGTGGTAAAGGACGATTTGGTAGTTCTTTCAGCCGAAGAGGCAGCAGTAGCAGCAGAGGCAGTAGTGTAAGTGGTCGGGGAAGTTACAGTGGCCGAGGTAGCACATCTGGTAGTGGCTACAGACCTAACCTGGTAGACAAGAACAAGTTCAGATGCTACAACTGCAATGAATTGGGGCACTTCGCAACAGAGTGCAAGAAGCCCAAGTACGTTCATCCCAAGGAATCCTATGCTGATCTGAAAAAGAAATATGATGCCTTGGTTAGCAAGCAACAGAAGGGAAGCCGGGCGTATGTTGTGACTGAAGGGAAGGGTTGGGACGAGTCTGATGAAGATGAAGATCAGGAGCTATGCAATTTCGCTTTAATGGCAAAATCTTCAGAACAATCAGAGGTACCAATTCTAACCGTAAATGAAATGTCTATTTCTGAGTACCAAAATGAATTAGCTGCCATGACTAAAGATATGTACAATCTCCAACTAAATCTAATTGTTGTTAATGAGGAAAATGCTAAACTCTCCCTTAAGAATAGACTTCTCGAGGCCAGGGTAGAGGAATTAGAATCAGGAGAAAGTAAAGAAAGGCAGTTAATGAATCAGGTAGACGTTTTAGAACACAAGCTTAAGATTAGGGAAGACCTTAACGAAGAACTTAAAAATGAATTAGCTGAGCTTAAAATAACATGTCAATCTTTTAAAGAAGCCGCTAATAAAGTTTTCGTAGAAAGGGACATGTACATGAAGCTGGCAGGCAAGAGTAAAAATGAAAAAGTAAACATAGGACTTGACTACACACAGAAAAAGAAAAATAGGGCTGCTGAGTTGTTAGAGCCAGTGTTAGTCAAAGAAAATGTACGTGAGGTTTTAATGGATGTTAGAAAACCTATCTTTAAGCAGTTTGAGCCCAGGACCATAGATCCTGTTGCTACTAAAATTGAACAAGAAATTAAAATTGAAAGAGATTCAGAAGAAAAAGTAGTAGAACCTACAACTTCTAAGAGAGCGAGTAAGATTGCTTATGCTAAGAGAGGTGTAGGAACCAAGGAGGCTAAGACGGTGTCATATAAACAATGGGTAACAGGGTCAGACCAAATGAAAGCACATGTAAAGGCTGTCAAAACTGAACCTGCATCTGTATCTACATCTACACGAGCTAGAAAGGCATGCTATATCTGTAATCAAACTGATCATTTGTCTTACTATTGCCTGTTCTATGTAGAGGAAGAAAAATCTGTTGGTTGTAATACCATGCCTGCAACTACTGCTTTGCCTAACATGTATGCAAATCATGCTAAATGCAATAATCCTAATTGTATGCCATGTGCTGTAAACATCATGCATGCTTATTTTAATTTAATGAATACTGCTAGTGCATCTGTTGAACATTCATCTAGTAGTAGTAAGAAAAAGCATGCGGGGTCAAAGACTAAGACTTCAAGTCCTCCTAAAGTTAGGAGTGACCAGTCTACTCCCAAACCTGACAAACCAGTCAAGGTTAACAAGGGAAAAGACAAAGTCAAGATGGATGCCCCTGATGGCAACAAGGCAAAGCCTTCTGTATCTGAAAAGAAAAAGGAAATTATTGATGCCGGGCCCAAACATCATTGGGTTCCGAAGAACACCTAACCTTTCTGGATTTGCAGGGCAGTGAACAGGAAAAGAGTAAAGTCATATGGGTGCTGGACAGTGGAGCATCGAGGCATATGACCGGCAATAAGTCCCTGCTAACAGATTTGGTGTTGAGAGCCGGCTCTGTGGTTACTTTTGGAGATAACAGCAAAGGTTACACCAGGGGATATGGCAAGATCGTTTGTGGAAATGTTATCATTGAGGACGTGTCTTTTGTGGAAGGATTGCGACATAATCTTCTCAGCGTTAGTCAGTTCACCGACAGGGGTTTTGACGTCAACTTTGGGAAGCATGATTGTTCGATTCGAAGCAAAAAGGATGGAAGCCTTGCTCTCAAAGGAGTAAGGAAGTCAAATTTGTTCATAGCTGACATGAATTCTGCTGATCAGTCTGAAGTCACGTGTTTCTACAGCAAGGCTTCTGATGATGAAAGTTGGCTATGGCATAAAAGATTATCTCACCTGAACTTTAAAGCAATGAATAATCTCGTAAGGAGAGAATTGGTAAGAGGGCTGCCGCAGATGGAGTTCACCCCAGATGGACTCTGCGAAGCATGTGAGATGGGAAAATCAAAAAGAGCCTCGCATAAGGATAAACAAGTGAATAGCATTACTGAGCCCCTACAACTCCTTCACATGGATTTGTTTGGACCTGTTAATGTTATGTCAATGTCAAGGAAAAGATATGCGCTGGTAATTGTCGATGACTTTTCCAAATACACATGGGTGAAGTTTGTGACATCGAAAGATGAAGTGCCACATGAGATCATTAGACATGTACTGGTAATTGAAAACGTAGCAAGTCTGACTGTGAAGACTATCCGATCCGACAACGGGACAGAATTCAAGAACTCAGTGTTAATGGATTTCTGCATATCTAAAGGGATCAGACGACAGTATTCAGCACCGAGAACACCGCAGCAGAACGGGGTGGTAGAAAGGAAGAACAGGACACTGGTTGAAGCAGTTAGGACAATGCTGTATGAGTCAAAACTTCCTTTATATTTTTGGGTTGAAGCAGTTAGCACGGCTTGTTATACACAGAACAGAACCCTGATTATAAAGGACCATAATGAGACGCCGTATTACATGATGAATAAACGAAAACCATCTGTCAAGTACTTTCACGTATTTGGTGCCAAATGCTTTGTGTTAAGAGAAAATGCACAACTTGGAAAGTTTGATGCCAAAGCAGATGAAGGGGTTTTCATTGGATATTCTCTTGAAGTAGTAGCAGCGTACAGGGTGTTTGTGCTTAATGATCGCAAGGTGGTTGAAAGCCTTAATGTCACATTCGACGACTCAAAGCTCCCTTCTATACAAAAAGAAGATAGTGAGCCCACTTCCCTAAGATTTGAGAATATGGATATTGATGAAGTGGATACAGTTCCTGAGTCTGTAGTGCAGGGTAGTGATCCAACTATAAATAATGAAATTAATCAAGAGTCTAGTGTTTCGCAAATTCAAAACACTAGGGCTGAGGGATCACCTTCCGTCAGACCTGATACTAACTCAGGGGGAGTCAGTATGCACTCAGGGGGAACAGCTCACTCAGGGGGAGCCAGTACTAGCTCATGGGAAGCTAGTGAAAGTACTTCTAGACTAAGTCACCTTCACTTACAAGAACAAGCTGAATCATCAAGAACATTTGCTAGGGATCGCACTTGGAACAAGGACCATCCGTTCGAGCTAATTATTGGTGATCCAGAAGCCGGAGTGACTACTAGAGGAAAAGCTAGAGCTGAAATTGCCACTGAGAATGAATGTCTATACTCAGTGTTCCTTTCCCAGATGGAACCTAAAGTGGTGGAAGAAGCTCTAGATGACGCTGATTGGGTGATTGCTATGCAAGAGGAACTCAATCAGTTTGAAAGGCAGAAGGTGTGGAAGCTGGTACCCAGACCAAAGAATAGATCTGTTGTTGGGACAAAATGGGTATTCAGAAACAAGCTGGATGAAGACGGACTTGTAACACGAAATAAAGCTCGCCTGGTTGCTAAGGGTTATACTCAAAGAGAAGGAATTGATTATGATGAAACCTATGCACCAGTAGCAAGGCTAGAAGCAGTAAGGATGTTCTTGGCTTTCGCAGCACATCATGGTTTTAAAGTATATCAAATGAATGTCAAGAGTGCATTCTTAAACGGTGAACTGGATGAAGAGGTGTATGTCGAGCAACCTCCCGGGTTTATCGACAACAAATATTGTGATTATGTTTATCGACTCTTCAAATCAGTATATGGCCTTAAGCAGTCTCCGCGGAAGTGGTATGAAACTCTGTCAGACTTCTTACTAGAAAGTGGTTTCACCAGAGGAGTAATCGACAAGACGCTTTTCTACAAGAAATGCAAAGATGATCTAATAATGGTGCAGGTATATGTGGATGACATTATCTTTGGGTCTGCAAATGAGAAGCTGTGTGCTAAATTCGCAAAGTTAATGCAATCAAGGTATGAGATGAGCATGATGGGAGAGCTGACGTTCTTTCTGGGCATTCAAGTTAGTCAGAAGAAGGACGGGATATTTATCTGCCAGACCAAGTACATTCATGATCTATTGAAGAAGTATGGTCTCCAAGATGTATCACAAGCAAAGACTCCTATGGCAACAGCCACGAAGCTTGACGAGGACAAAGCGGGTAAACCTGTAGACATCTCAAGCTATCGAGGTATGATCGGCTCACTTTTGTATTTAACTGCTAGCAGACCTGATATTATGTTCTCTACGTGCCTATGTGCAAGGTTCCAAGCGGATCCTAGAGAGTCACATCTCATAGCCGTAAAACGTATTTTTAGGTATCTCAAGGGAACATCAAATCTCGGGATTTGGTACCCAAGAGATACAGGGTTTAATCTTGTTGGCTATTCGGATTCAGATTACGTAGGTTGTAGAATAGATAGGAAGAGCACTTCAGGAAGCTGTCAGTTCCTTGGAAGAAGGTTGGTGTCTTGGCAAAGCAAGAAACAACACACAGTATCTACCTCGACAGCTGAAGCAGAATATATTGCTGCTGGAAGCTGTGTGGCCCAGATACTGTGGATGAAGAACCAACTCAAGGACTACTGTGTGGAAGTATCTAAGATTCCTATCATGTGTGACAACACAATTGCTATTGCAATGACCAACAATCCTGTGGATCACTCAAGGACTAAGCACATTGACATCAGGTATCATTTTATTAGAGAGCATGTAGAAAATGGAACTGTAGAGTTGCATTTTGTGTCTACTGAACGTCAAATAGCAGATATATTCACTAAACCTCTAGACGAATCAACATTTTCTAGATTGGTTGGTGAATTGGGGATGCTTAACACCTGTTAGTTTTGCTACCTATCTGTTATAATTCAGTTTGTGTACATATTATTGTTATTCATGAATATTCATAATTAATAATGTGTACTTAACTTCATAAATGTATGTATTACATCTCATAAAGGGAAGTTAGAAAGTTTCATGAAATTAATCTTGTGCTGATTTGTGTATCTAAATGATTAATGTCTAATAATGTAATAGGATTTAATGCTATACTTAATTTTGTAATGCATGATTTATTTGCTAAATTCCCTGTCGTTTCAAAATTGTAAGTTTCTTAAATGGTGTGAAAATTTGTGGTGAAATCTTGTGAATTTCACATATAAATGTTTAATTCACATAATTTCATTAAAATTTTCTAAGGCAAATCTCGATCTGGTTCTGGATCGAGATCGAGAACGACTTGTGAAAATTGGTCTAATAACTGTCAAGGTACATCTCGATCTATCCACATCGAGATCGACATCGAGATCGACATCGAGATGTAGATCGAGATGCGGATCGAGATCAACATCGAGATGTAGATCGAGATGCGGATCGAGATCGACATCTAGATGAGGATCGAGATGCGGATCTCGAGATCGAGATGTGACTTGTCTTTTCAGATATTTTTTTGGCGTGCAAGTATATATTATAGCATTAAAAAGGCTGTTCATTATTTATATTAACTTTCTTTCTCTCCTTCAAAAGCTTAAGTTCTTCATATACACACGCGTATACATACATTACCAGAGTTCTTTTTCCTGCCATTACATCAAGTTTTCTTGTGATTTTCTTAAACAAAAATCACTAACTGTTACTTAAAAGCATCAATAACTAAAACGAAACTCTGCTAAAATTTTGTTTAAAACTGTTGAACTTCTTGTGTTGTTTTTAACGTCATTACTGTTCTTGCAAATAGTTCTTTAGTTTTCGTTTCATTCGAGTGAGTTTGGTTTTTGTTTCATGCTTTCTTATTCTTAAGTTCATTTGTGTTCTTGAGCGAAATAGTTGTGAGTACTACTGTTTAATCCTTAAAGTGCAACTTTACCGCCGTGTTGGTGGTTTTCTGGAAAAATAATTTATTTTGTAACGGCTGTTCACTTTAATTTTCAAAAACTCAACCGTCAATCTTTAGTGGGGAGTTAAGTGGTCATTAGTGGGGAAGTTAATTTGTTTTAATTTGTGTCACTAATTACGTGGGGTAATTAGTGGGGTTCGTGTACGTTTTTTTTGTTTAAATTTAGAACTTGTTCTCTAAAATTTCCATTGCAAAACCATTTCAGAACATTTCTTTTCTCAAACACAAATTTAAAAATGGCAAACCCAAATTTCACAATTCCCAAGACCAACTTTGTTAATCTCTCTGCTGATCGAGCAACTGGTAGATTTATTCACTATCAGTTCTGGATTGAATCCCTCAACAACACTTCAATCATAAGTCATGCCTTAACCGCCTCTCCCATCCTGAATGTCGAAGCCCTTCAAGCTGCTTACTCAACACTAGAGATTCAGGGTGGAAAAGCCAATCCAACAGGCCTATCCTTTACTATTGGTGGTGTCAAATATGAAGTCAGTCTGCGGAAGTTCAATGAGTTACTCGGGCTTCCTACAGAAGATTATGCTCCGGAACCCACTATGGAGGATATGTTACAATTATTCACGGAGATAGGTTGTCGCCCTCCAACGGGTCCTATCAAGGTAACAAAGGTTAACACCGGTATGCTACCAGCTGAGTGGGATTATGTAGTTCAAGCAATTCAACGCTGCATGTTCCCAAAGGACAAAGACTACAGGCCAATGAACAACAGCTGCCGGGTAATACTATATGGAGTGGCACACAACAGGAGAGTGAATGTGGGCAAACATCTGTTGATTCAGTTGCTTGAGAGATGGGCATTGGAAAAGAATGCATCTAGGAATCCGGAAGATGGTCCAGTCAAATGCTGGATGCCAAGATTTCTTCAGATGGTTCTGGATGACGTCCTTTCAGAGGAACACAGAAGAGTATTTCAAGGCTCTGAAAGGATGGCATGTTTTAATATGACTCTAAAGAGTATCTCCACCATGGAAACCCAGCAAAAGTCAAGACTTTTTGAGTTGCGCCTGACTCCGTACTTCCAGGATCTGCAAGATGAGTATGCAAGGAGGCATGCTTCTCAGTTTACTGCAGTAGAAGCTGAGAGTAGCGGTAACGAAGCGGAAGGTGGAGATCAAGTGCCTAGAAATTTGGAAGAAGCAGGTATAGATGTTTACATGGCCGAGGCAAATGTTGCAGAAGCTGGAGCTGACAAGGATGACGATCTTCTGAGTCAGGTACCTATTCTTGCTGATCTTGATCAATCATCAATTCAACCTGTTTTCTACAGCCGTGGGCCTGAAAACCCCCAGGCTCTATCCCAGGCTGCAAGCCCTTCTGTTCATAAACGTTCAGCCAGCCCTAAAACTGGTGATAAAAGGAAGGCAAGCTTATCTGAGTCGAGTGATTCGAGTGGAGGGAGTGTAGGAGTTGAGAGAGTAGTCACTTCAGCAGCTCTGCCACCTCCACAGAAGCAAAAGGTGGATTCAAACCCAGTGGCAACTGCACAACCTGTTAAGGCTAGTTCACCTCTCACAGCCACCACACCTCACGCTGGTGGCTATCCTCTACAAAACATTTCAACACATCCGCACTCGCCTAGGCATGTTGGTGAGAGTCAAGGAGGGGGTCCAGCTCAACAGCCAATAGGAGCTGGCCCTACCTCCCCTGAGTTGTCCGCTCAGGGCTCTTTGAGCAATTTCTCGGAAGGGGAATGACAAACTGAGACTAGCACTTCTGATACTAGTATCTCAGGAAGTTTTAATGAGGAAGAGTCTGTCGAATCCAGTACGGATGACGCTTCCTCATCTAAATCAGAAAACAAGTTGCTCGCAGAGCAACGACATCTGGTGACTGGTGGGTCTACGCCTCCAGAACAGCCCAGCGAACCAGAAAAGGTTCTAAGTGAACAAGGGGATGACATGGTCATAACGCCATCTCCTATCGTAGACACAGCGCTTAAAGGCTCAGTCTCACTGACCGATATCGCCGACCAACTCACCGCTAGTCCCCAGCGATTAGTGGATGAGGCTCTAGTACTGTTAGGCTCTAAACACGAGGGAGAGACAGGGAGAGTAGATCCCTTCTTTTTAGGGATCTTGAGTGAAACAGAACCCGGCGAGAGTAAACAGTTTAACCCAAGCCAAACACCGTCCCCTAAATTGCAGGATTTAGTGAAGAAAGTGGAGGCTTTGGAGGCTGGAGTTGCTGGTGTTACTGCTGCTGTCTCTTCTCACTCTGGAAGATTGGAGGTTGGAGCTCAGTTCATGGAGAACCTCATTGCCGTCCAAAATCAAATGATTGACAAGATAAACAATCTCGGATTGGCACAGGTGGAGGTTGGGAGGTCAGTAGATGATGTCACTCATGGCATGTCTCAGGTTTGGATGAAGCTGAATGAACTCCTTGATGCTGTCTTTGGACGTAACAGGGCTGGACCTGGTCCTTCAACCGGTGGTGGTGGTGACGATAATAATGATGATGATGCTCCTGATGAGGATAACACACCTAAGGGGGAGAAGGAGGATCAGGGTCTGAAAAAGCTGACTAGTAAGGGTCCGGTGATCGAGTCCTCAAACAAATCTGGTGAAAAGGTGGAGGAGGCTCAACCGGCTCTTAAAGACAAAGGCAAGCAGAAGATAGTAGTTGAAGAAGAAGCTGAGAAAGAAACACCTCTCGTCGATGCATTTATGGGAGACTTTATTGAAGATTCTGATGAGGATGAGATGGATGTAGAAGCCTTAGTGGCAAGGAGGTCGAGACTCGAGCAACGGGCAAGAGAGTGGGAACAAGAAAGAGGTCTAAATCCTGGCGGATCTGGCGCAGGAGTTGCAGGTGATGCAGGAGACCACTCGGTTGCTGACGAGCATGTCCCAGAAGAAGAAGTTGATGAAGCGGAGATGCAAGGAGAGATTTTCAGGGAAGCCAGAGAAAGAGTAAATGAAGAGGTACTACAAGGGATATTTGAAAAAGAACTAATGGCAAAGGAGAAGAGAGCGGCTCAGAAAACTCAGCATGAGTATGAAATGAAAAAGATCAAAGATCCTAAGGTCCAGGCTGACATAAGGAAGGAAGGTCCCGAGTGGGACAAGGCTAGAGAAGCCTTAGCTGGACCAAGAGCCTATGCTCATGACTCAGAAAGATTGAGCTTTCTTCTTCATAAGCTAGAAAATCTAAACCCTGGGCTGCTGAATTATCTAAATTGCATAAGACAGGGATGCACCTCCGTACAAGTCATATTCAAGGAGAAGGCATGGAATCTGATGATCACTTGGACACCCATAACAAAAATCGGGCCGTGTATGGTCGATGAAGCTTTCTTCCAAGAAAGGGGTGCAAGTGAACTGGTAGAATTCGCTCACAAGGTAGACACCTCTGTCAAGACTGAAGTGCTGTTTAAGGAGAAATTGTTGAAGATGGCTGAAGACAGAGGGGTTGACATTATTCTAAATCCCTACCAGATCAGATATGTCCATGACAAGGTCTTGAGGATCGTAAATCTGCATGACTCGAAACTAACTCCGAGCGGAAATGTGTTGAAGGCAGTTGCAAAGCTAGTCCTCTCTAAGGGTTTTCTAACAAAGGAAAAGAAGCTGGTGGCTAAGGACTTGGAGAAGCTGATAAGAAGGGAAGATGCTAGATACAAGTTGCCTGAAGCTACACTACCAGTGGTTAAGAAAGAACCTGAAGACTATGCATTCGAGCAGCAAGACGAGGCAATAAGGGAGCATGTGCAGAGATACGGAGATCCAAGAATAGACATTCCAGAAGAAGGGGAAATAGGGGAGGAAGCTGGTGCAGTGGCTGGTGCAAATGTCAAGTTTATCAAAAGCAAAGCTGAGAATGAGAATGATCTACTGATCTATACAGACAAGCATCAGGTGGAAACCATCATTGAAATCAAGTACGACATCTTTGCAGAACACAGTCATGAAACACTGTGTATTATAAGGGAATTGATTGATGAGATGGATGATGTTGACGAGTTTGATCAGGATTATCTAAGGGTCACGTTTGATAACTTCTGTAAGAGAAGACAACAGCTTGATATTCAGAGGCTACAGCAATGCACCACCGCTATTGTCATTAGATACCCTAAGCAGCTGGTTATAAGGAAGAAAGGGGAAAAGGGGTACCCTGACAAAGTCACGAAGCTGAGGTTTGAAGACATTCCCACGAAGCTTACCACTCGCAGCATGGTTGAAAGGTGGTTGAGGTTGTTTCAAAATTACAAGATCAGAAATCATGTGGAAGCAGAAGGACTTAATCTTCTCAAGAAAAGAATGGATGAAGTCTGCAACCCTGAGTTCATGAAGAAAGAAAAAGCAGCCAAGAAGAAAGCTCGTGAGGAAGAGGAGCGCAAGAAATAAAAATTTTAATGTATTATGCTTGTAATGTTTCTTTGCGTTGTAATTTGTTTTCTTGTTTTCCTGCATTGTAAAAATATTATCTGTTTTCTTGTGTAGTGTAAGGTAGAAGTTAGTTAGCTAAGTGTCTTGAAACTGGTTTATATTAGGCGTCAATTATTTCGCGAAGTTCGGCGGTGGTAATACTGCTAAAAGGACTTCAGAAGGATAATTGAAGATTGAGTGGACCGTGCTCTTAAAGTACTTAGAGAAAATCTCTAGAAGAGCATGAAGCCATTTAATCGAGCCAACAGGTGTCCAATTTTGGCACTTGAAGTATCAGTAATAGACATGAAGTTAATTAATCAAGCCAAGCATTATGTAAGTTGACATGATCTTTTATGAATGTTATTTTATGTTTTTCAGTCCCTGGTTAGTTGAGTTATCCTCATTGTGAATTTGGTTGTCATTGTTAGACAATCAAATAGGGGGAGATTGAAAGGCATAGGTGTACTAACTTGTAACACTTAATTACTATGTAACTCAACTAAGTAAAAGATAAAACAACAGCAAAACAAGAGAAACCGAAGAAGCACATGGAATCAATCAACTGAAGAAATGGTAATGATACTTGGTAACTACAAGTAACTAATTTGGTTAATCAAGGATGCATAAGTGAGAAGAAGTTCAATCTCAGTATTGCTCATGCCCTAACTTATCTAATGGAGAATCAAATTAATGTCAAAGAAGTATCAAGAAGACCAAAGTGATTTCATGTAATGTATATCAACATCTGGATAATGTAAAGGTTAATCAACAAATGAGAACTGACATTCAGAAGCAAGAACCCCTACAAGACTAGTCACTTATGAACCAGACCATTGCATCAAGTGTCAGGACATTGGAGGCAAGTTCATGTCAGTAATAGAAGATTTCATTTGAATTGAGTGAGGAAAAGAAATTGAAGAAGCTAGGGAAACTTGCTCATAAAGGTTAATCCTCAATTAGTCACTAAAGAAGGTCAACATTGGATGTGTGCATATTTACTAAGGCAAATGTCGATCCACAGCAGATCGAGATGCGGATCGAGATTTACAATTGAAGTAAAACATTGCAAAGGCAAATCTCGATCCACGGTAGATCGAGATCGAGATTCTCCCAGATTGAGATCGAGATCTTCATAGATCGAGATCGAGATTCTCCCAGATCGAGATCGAGATTTTCACAGATCGAGATCGAGATGGGTCCAGGCGAAGATCGAGATGCGGGTAGAAATGTAACATTTAATGTTCAAGGGACAAGTGGCTTATTGTGAACGGTTGATCCAGAGTTGTTGGGAAAGTACTTTTTGTTGTCGAAGTCCTGATTGGGCCACGTACACAAAAAGGACAAGATCAAAACTACATGACATTATAAAAGCAGCACTTTGTTTTTATTAGAAAATAGACTTTCATCATCTCTGTAATTCAACGATATTTTTAAAAGAGAGCATTTACTGTAAAACAAAAAGTGAGAGAGAGGATCAGTTGAATCTAGCTTTAATTGCTGTATTTATTGTTCAACTGATCATGATGCTTTTATGAATGTTGTAGCAAATCCATCAATGAATATAATGATATATTCTTGAAATTCTGTGTCATCATTTATTACCTGCATATTGTTTATTCTCTCATTAATTTTAAACAGTTGTATTCACCCCCCCTCTACAACACTTTGGACCTAACAAACTCTGATGCATTTGTCTTGGATTTCTGACATCATAAGTGAGATTTATGTTTTAATTCTTAAAGCATAAATTGAGAGAGATTGTTAGGAAGCAAACACTGATGGCTGTCAGAGAATATAACTCAGAGCTTGCACTGCTGACGTCATCAGAGTTTAAGGAGTTGTCGGACAGAGTTTACTCTATCAGAGAATACTCAATCAGAGTTTACTCTAACAGAGAATGCTCTATCAGATAATAGCAACCGACAGAGTTTATTATCAGAGTTTGTCAGGAAGCAATTCTAATCAGAGTCTGAATATGATAGTAAGAAGGAATCCTAATGCAAGTCTATTTCCTTATGTAAAGCAGTTCTATTTCTAATCTGATTAGTAATTGAATTTTAACTGTGTCTATATAAATACAGACATAGATTAACGTCAAAGTAATCTTTGCAAATCATATTATTCATAACCTAACAGCTCTCGAGAACAAAGAACTTCTTGAGAGAGTTTTGTAACATATTCATTATCTTTAATACAGAACATTATTCATCTCTTACATACTTGTATTCTTAATCGATATACTAAGTACTATTACATTCAACCTCCTTCTATAATAGTTTATTTATCTGGGCAAACATATTTACTGAACATAATACATATAATAAATATCTAACAAATTATATCATTACACATATCATTAATTACAAATTAAAAGCAAATCAAGTTATTCTTCGACTAAATTATAAATTACAAATTGCGTTATGAAATCAAATTTATTATACAACAGTTTTCTTACAAAATTTTATACGTAGAGTATTGGAATTTGCAATCAACAATCGTATTACATATAATAATTTGTAATAGAATCGTAGTAGAATCAATTTCAAATATCCTGCACTAATGTATAATATATTGGTAGTTATAAATCAAATTCACCTACCACTATTTATGCTTTATTAATGAAAAAGATGAAATAAGTCTAACAACTTTGATTTTTTAGAGTTCATATTTTTAAAATATCCTACAAGTAGCATATTATGTATTGCATCATATTTTACTTCATTTTGTAAAACATAGGAGACCACAATATATATAAATAATATTCTTTCAAACAAATTCAAATCATTTTTCCTAGAAAAACATAATATTCAGCAAAAAAGTAATACAAATTGATGTAGGGCATAACATTATACTGTACTGCATTGCCTGAATTTTAAATTATCATTTATACTAAAGTCACGATTATTGAGATTAGATATGATACACACATACACTTCTAAATATATTTACTGTAAAACACTCCTCTTATTTAGATACACGTATTGTTACTGGTAACTGTAATACTATAATTAAGCGATTGTTATATATATTTTCTTTCATCAAACATGTATAACCTTAAATTATTAAAATAATTTTAAAAATGAAATAAATACTAGATATTGGATAATATTAAAATAGATGATTATTTATAAGTCTCCACCAAAAATGTGGTGTCCACTGAACTTTATATATATGAATTTTATTTATGGAGTATCCTTAAACGAAGTATTAAGTGGAACACTCTTATTTATTCAAAAAAAAAAAGTGGAACACTCTAAAAATATAATTTACAATATACTATAAAAAAATATAATTACAGAATATATAATATTTTAATTAATACTCTATCGAATTTTCCCCATATATTTAAGTATATAACTTCTTTCTTCTTTCTTTTCTTTTCTTTTCTTTTTTTTGAAATTTGAGATGCTTATTAAGAAGGGCTTCATAGAGTTAGAGCATGTCCTGAATATGTGCACTAATTGATGGCTTTGATTAAAAATGAAAATTTATTTTTTTTATAAAATTCATATTAACTAAAAGTAAATAAAAAAGTAAATTGAATCACATATATGTAAATAAAATATAATATTTATTACATATAATCTCGGGAATTTATCAAAAATACAATTTTTTTAAATTTATTTGCGGTTATCAACTTTTCTTTAAACTTTTTAATTAATTGCCATTTAAATTGATTCCTGTTGCATATTATGGCATGCAAAGTATTTTTTTTAGAAATCTATTTTTTAAAACAATTCCATTGTTACGTAATAATACAATTTGCCAAGTCCAGGGTTCGAGACCCAGTAGTAGTCTACTAGATATATAAAATAAACCAATAGTTATAACTTATAACTTATAAGTGGACCAGTCCAATATATAATTTGTACATATAGTAGAACATCGACGAATGAATACACTTAAGATCAAAAATATATATATTCATTTAACAAGATTATTTATTTATCGATAAATGAATATAATATTTATTTATCGATAAATGAATATTAATTCATTTATATAATAATTTTTTGACTTTTTTCTTTATTATATATTTTTATACTCCCTCCATGTTAAAATAATTGTCCTGCTTTGATTTTTTTTGGTCAAATTAACCAATTTTTGACCGAATATTATACAGAATATATAACTATGAAAAAATTAAAAATTATATCATTAGAAAATATATCTAATAAACTTTAAAATGTATTTTTTAGCTTTTGAAAAATGTAAAAGAATAATTTTTAATTTACGGTCAAAATTGAGTCAATTTGACCACATAAATATCAAAGAAGATACTTATTGTGAGATATGAGGCGTATATATTATGTTCAAATGTACCTAGAACTCACCGTGGTTTTAATTTTTATGTAAATTTTAATTACATTCATTTTTTTTAAAATTCTAAATTAGTTGTACTATACATACGTGCATGGAATAGATAAAGTGCACAATACCCTATATTACACAAAATTAAGGATAAGATGCATTTTGGTGGAGGTAAGGAACAATCAAATTTAGAGGCATTTTTCGAAAATATGACTTATTAATATGTTTAAAAATTATTATTAGATTAAATGTATTCATATATTATATAAATAAAATATATTATTTGAAATATAGTGATTATTCATTTATATTCATATAGGGCCTAAAATGACTACATTTTTATTTATTCGTTTATGCATTTAACGAGTTTATTCATTAAGCCCATTTGTCAAAATTGAGACCGAAGAAATTTATTCATTTGTCGAGGTTATTCGTTTATGGAACATTCATTTATCGAGGTTGTACCGTACAGAGTACAGACTAATAGGCTAATACAATCGTAGCACTCGTAGTAAGAGCACTCGTAGTAAGAGTCAAAGATCAATCAGGGCTCCAGCAAGCAAATACAACAAATAACACATTTTCAAGCTTCCTCTTGTGTACCAAAATTCATAAGCTGGTAGAATGCAGTTTTCAATACATTTAACAGATTGATTTTATCTAAAATTCATCCCAAAATTGCTTGAGATTCCCTGTTGTTTCTGTTTGTTAGTCGTCGAGCGCATTGCTACGTTGAACACAATTATGAATGGCGTGCAGAACAAAATGCAGAGGCGATCAAGCCCCTCTATATTTAATTTTATCATGTACCTTCTCGAATGAGGTTTTTTCAGCTGCTCCAAGTGATTGGAAATCTAATGAAGGATTTGTGGCTAGATCAAAATGGGCCACTAAAGGTTTGTTTTGAAATATTTATCTCTCAGATTCTATTTATAATCACTTACGGATCAACCGGGTCAGCCTAACTCCAGCCCGGCTGACCTTAAAAAATTAATAGAGAATTTATAAAGGTTTTACTGTACGTGTTAATTAACACACTCTTAATCGAGAATTAATTTTTGAAGTCATGATTTTTAGTTAAAAATGTGGTTTTGAGCCCGCGCTAACCTCCAATCATAACTTAATGATTTACTAGTTTAGCCCTTTCGGTTCCGCCACTGGTTCTAGTCGGAAACACTGCATTAATTTTACTTTATTTATTTCGACCCCGAGGACTCTTATCGTACAACCGAGCTTTAAGATAATTTCAAACTTATAAGATTTAGTAATTTTAAAGCAACTTTTTTCTGCTATAATTAAACTTCGCATATCATAGCAATCAAGATTTTCTTGGTGAAATGATAAATATGAATGCAGTCATGAAGATCATGTTGCGTAGAATAAGTACTAATTAACAGCAATACAATGATTAAAATATGGCTGAAACATATATATATAAGATGCAACGAGAGTATATATACTCGCAAAGAGAATTTAACGTGCACAATGTAGCACAAACTCATGATCGATCCAACAACGTACTCTTATTTATACTAATTAGAGTACTAAACTATATATATATTGTTGGCATGAATATTGAGCTAGCTAGCTGCGCAGTTTGACATTAATAGTACGCCTTAATCTCCATTATTCTTTAGGGGAATAACTTTTGTAGGCGGGTAATCAGGGTCTGGTGAACCGTACTCACTTAGCTGCCTGCGTGCCTCACCGAGGGATGGAGCAAGGAAAAGCATAGCTCCCAACAAAATGAGGAGCAACTTCAAGTAAGTGGCTAGAGACATCTCGTTGTAATGTGAGATTGATTGTAGTAAGTGTGCATTCTCAATTGAAGCAATGTTGGGATTTTATAGGCGTTTTTCTATGACTATTTCAGTTAGAAAAGTCGTCAAATTGTTTCAATTATTTTGGTTTTAGCCGTCACGGGTCTATGAATTTCCACAAAAAATGATGACATTTATTTCGTTGATATTAATGGGTTGATTTCATCATCTGGATGAGATTTGGTTGGAGTACATGAGTTCATAAAATTAATATCGATCTATTTTAAATGTTAAAATAAACAAGTTCTAATTGGGATAATGATATAACCAACTTATAAAAAAACAAATTTAATTACTCCGGATTCTTGTCCTAAATTAATAATCACTTTAAAAAATATCTATATTAAAAATATTTAACATAAAAAATATTTCATTTAAACTGATATTAATTATAATGATTGATTGAATTAATGTATAACTTAAATGATAAATTTTCTTACATTACTTATTAATATCAGTATTGATATTATTTTAATACTATAAAGGTTGTTTTGAAAATTTATTATAAACTTTTGAGTTAAAAGTAGATAACGTGGATGTTGTGAGATAATGTTTTTAGAAAAATATAATTACTAATTTAAGACGGCAAGATTTTTATTAAAATAACGTGACGTAGCATAGGCAATACTGACCCCATACATAAACATTTTTCTATAAAACCTACAAGTATAATCTATTCGGAGATAATTTTGCGATGAAAAAGAAAGTTATTGTATTAGAGCATATATCCGACACTTACCTAAAATGGTTAGGTAATATACCATTAATTAAAATTTATTAAAGTTGCAAAACCTTATTTATCTTAATTAATAATTATATAATCGTTATTTATTAAAATTTATAATCATTATTTGTATTTAAAAATAATATATTTTTATCTTGATTAATAATTATATAGAAAATTACATGAGATTGATGATGTGTCATAATATAAGTGGATATAATGATTTTTAGGATCATCTATAATTTATCTATAATTTTTTAATATTAATTAAATGTAGAGGATATGTACTTATTGGGTAAAATTTTTGCGGGAAATGATTGGAGAAGAAAAAATATAGATATTAGATAAATAATAATGCCACGTATTATTTTAACAAAGAGAGAGGTAGCATTTGAGATGCTGTTAGAGAACCACAACGCAACTTTTATTACTATATATACCAGTAAAAACATTTAATATTGTTACTATCTCCTAGTTAAGAGCATCTTCGATACATATTGTTAAATTATGATAAATTATGAAATATATCATTCAATTTTCTCACATTCATATTACGTACTATTAACAACATTTGTTAAAATTTTATTCTAATAATTTAACAATTTCAAATATTGCACAGGTAATTAACCCCTCTATATTAGTTATATATTTAGTTAAATATAAAAATGGTCCACTCAATAAAGTAATATACACTTTTAAATATTTTATATGATTTTTTACTAATTTGAGATTTTATCGACTTTTGGTAATCTTGATAGGAAATTAGGATCGTAATTCGAGTCGAGCTAACCTGGATTTTCAGTGAACGAGTTGGAGGATTTTTAAAAGAATAGAGCCGCTCGGGTTCAAACCTTTCAACGAACTTGTCTTGTTTAATGTTTAATAGACGAGTCAAGTTTACTCACGGAGTTAATCGAGTCGAATCGAGTTCACTTATGAGCTCATTAACTAGAAAATATAAAACTATTAAATTAATTTATAAATTATAAATTACAAAATATTATTTCAATAATTTTATTTTATAGATAAACGAATTCAAATTTGATTTATATAAACGAATTCAAATTTGATTCCAACCTGAAATTCGAGTGCAGTTCTTATTTATAAATGATATCTGTCCTGCAATAATTTGTATTACTTGTGCAAAGAATGCATGGCCTAGGCATAAATGAGTCGAGTCGAGTCGAGCCAAATTTTAGATATTCATATTCAACTCTTTTAAAAAATTTTGAACCCGAACCCTTATCGAGCATAATATTTTGTTTGAGTTTGGCTCGTTAGTGTCCACGAACAACTCACGAACATATGTTCATGAACGCTATTCACGAAAAACTCATGAATATGGCTCACAAACTTGTGTTCATAAAAATATAAATGTCAAATAAAATAAATAAATTTAAATTCTAATAACAAGATAATGAGTTAATAAAAATATTTTTCACATTTTCAGTTCAAAAAAGTACAAACTTGACAATTAATATTTTAAAAAAATTAAGAAATTAGATGTGAGAAATAAATGAGTACAAAATATAGTAAATTAATTTGTAAATTAACATACCCACAATACTTAGAATATATATATACAATATTATTTATCGTAATTCATAAATGTCCACAAAAATGTGTTCATGAATTTCTCACGAACATTATAATTGAACTTATTCGCGAACCATGTTCACGAACTTTCGAGCCGAACCATGTTGTGCTCGAGTTCAGCTCATTTATGAACCGGATCTAAAAATTGTATTCATGTTCGACTTGTTTACAAATCGAATTGAACACGAACTGAATTTTTTCGAGGCAAACACCAAACTATTAGTGAACGTATCGGCTCATGATATGGGTAAAAAATAACTCTAAGGAAATAATAATATAGTATTTATTATTTCATTAATTAGACCTAGCATGATCCAAAGGTTTGGGCCCTTGAAATGAACAAGAAAAATAAATCTTAGGATCAACTGAATTTGTAATCCAATGATTAATTGGATTTGTAAGTCCAACCTATAAGCACTGTTGGAGCCCTAGGCCCATTAAGCCTTTATTATTAATTAATTACGAAATCAGTTAATAAAAATGATTAAAGACCTGAAATGTCCCATGAGGCCACTAATCTCTATAAGGCTCTAGAAACCCTATCTGAAAGAGTCTAACAAGGACTCTCATTTCTTGAAGGTTATAACAACCTTATCATTAGGAGACTTGACCTCCAAGTCTCCTAACCCTAACGTACTCTTAGGCCCTCAACACGCCTATATATAGGGACTAACCCCTCAAAATTAGAACTACGTTTTTGGCTTGATTCTCACACACATTGAGATACGTAGGGAGTTAGCGAGGACCTGAGATAGTCACGAAACGTTAACACAACCATTAAAGTTTGAAATTCTTCAAACCCTAGCATTAATTACACATTAAAGATAACCTATTTTTAATCTGTAACATTTGGCACTGTTATGGGAAACAAATAACAACCATGGAAAGAACACGAAGTACTACGAGCACCATCGACAGAGAGGTCCCAAACTCTGCTACTAACACTGGAAGCGTTCCTCCCACCATCACCGAGGAGCCAGGAGTTATTGTGCCGGCCTCCGTTGATGACCTTGGAACGAGCTCCTAACGAGCAAGTCCCCTGAGCGTCGTTGTTCATCCCTCAAATCCTGAGACCTTAATCTATGCCTCTGTACTTCCACTTCAGGTAATTCCACCCCTTAGTACTACTTTCGTTGCTCATCCCTCTTTGCAGGTTTCCTATGTGGTGTTACCCATCCCTCGCTATAGGCTTTCACCGAATTATGAGCCCTTTTATGAACAAGGTTTGTTGACCCAATACGGCTCACGCCGAGGAAATCAAGATTTTTCTGGACCTTACTCCACCGATGATGAGTCATCAAACGAGGATGTTAATCCTTGAAGGAGGAGACCTGACAAGGAGTCCATTGGAGGAAGGAGTACCCAGCCCTGAGGGCCTCAAAGTACCGACTCCATAAACCTTCAAGAGAGGATATGAGCTCATGAGACTGAAGCCCAACGACTGAGGAAAGACCTGGATAGGGCAATAGCAAGGCGACAGCACCCGAAAGCCGTTATAGACTCTGATAGTAGCCGCTATAGATAAAGCCAAAGTCCTCAAGAGGGTTAAGGACTTTGTGTGGAACGAAGAAAGCCAAGTGATATTTGAAAAATTGAAGAAGTACATGGTTGAGCCACCTTTGCTCGCCAAGCCAACACCTAAAAAAGTGTTATATTTATATATCGCTATCTCTAACTCTGCATTGAGCGTTGTTCTTGTGAAAGAGGAAGCCAATGTTTAGAAACATATCTATTATATCAGCAAGATTCTGCATGGTATAGAGTTGAATTATTCGAAAGTTGAAAAGTTCAGTTTAGCATTAATAATGGCTTCAAGGAAGCTATGCCCTTACTTATAAGCATGTCATAGAAGTCTTGATAGACTAGCCCCTAAGAAATATACTGCATAGCCCCAAGGCCAGTGGAAGGTTAATTAAATGGGCAATTGAGCTTGGACAGTTTGAGATCTGCTATAAACCTAGGACGGCCATCAAAGTCCATGCATTAGCTGACTTCGTGGTTGAATGTACCATTTCTAACCAAGAAATCGGGGGGTAGGAAGAAGCTGATAAGAAAAAGAAAGAGAAAGATGAGAAACTCAAAGAATGCTGGGTGCTCTTTTTTGACGGAGCTTCAAAAACAAAAACAAGTGGAGATGGTTTAGTTCTACAGAGCTCTGATGGCTTCATTGTGGAATATGCAATCAAGTTAGATTTTCCAACTACAAACAACGAGGCAGAGTACGAAACTTTGATAGCTGGACTCGGTTTAGCCAGAAGCTGAGGGTGAAGAATATGAAAGTTTGTGGAGAGTCAAGGCTTGGAATTTCCCAAGTAAATGGGGAGTTTGAGGCCCGTGAAGAAACAAGGATGAAATACCTGAGGATTGATAAGGCTCAAGCAACATAGTTTGAAGAATGTCACTTTGAATACATCTCAAGAGAGGAGAATGTAAATGTTGATACCTTGTCTAAGTTTGCATCATCACAAATTAAAAATTACTCTGGTAGTGTTTACATCCAGATCTTGAAGACCCCGGGCATTGATGCTAAGTTGGTAGCCCCGATTGGGTTGGGGACATGCTGGATGGATCCCATCAATTTTTACTTAGAAATGGGTAAGATACCTACATACCCCATAGAAGCACGAAAACTATCAGTGAGATCCCTGAAGTATGCTCTTATTAAGGGAATATTTTATAAGAAATCATAAGTGATACCATACCTGAAGTGTCTCAGACCCTATTAGGCTGAAGCAGCCCTAAGAAAAGTTCATGAATGTGTGTGTGGCCAACACTTGGGAAGCATAGCCCTTGCCCACAAGATTGTTAGATTGGAATTCTATTGTCCTATGATGTTTAAAGATTGTTAGATTGGAATTCTATTGTCCTAAGATGTTTAAAGATGTTAAGGCCTATGTTTAAAGTGTAATTGAAATTCTATTGTCCTAGGCTCATTTCCTATGACTAATGCACAAAGGAAGTTCCACATTGTTGCTATTGACTATTTCACTAAGTGGATAAAAGTCAAGCCTTTGGCCAAGATTGACACAAAGAATGTAACTCAACACTTTTGGGAGAACGTCATATGCAGGTATGAGTTACCAAAGATCTTAGTGACTGGTAACGAAACTCAGTTCAACAACAAAGACTTTGTTGAGTATTGTAGCAAGTACGATATCGAGCTGCATTTTACCTAGTAGCTCATCCTTAGTCAAATGGGAAAGCTGAGGTTGCCAACAGAATTATCTTGGATGAACTCAAGAAAAGAGCTGAGCGCTCTCAAGTGACTTGGGTGGATGAACTACTCCCAATCCTATGGGCATACAGAACCACTTGTAAGACTTCAACAAGTGCAACACTTTTCCAATTAGCCTTTGGGGCCGAACCCGTGGTGCCCGTTGAAGTTCCCCAAACGTCACCAAGGGTGCAGGAGTTTCAGATTGAAGATAATGAAGAAGGCATGAAACTAGCCCTTGACTTAATAGATGAGTTACGTAATGAAGCCAATACTAGAATCGTCGAGAATCAAAATAAAGCTTCATTTGGCTACAACCTTAGAGTCAAAGAATAGGTTTTTTCGTGAAGGGGAGTTGGTCATACAAAAAATTGAGGCCTCTAGAGCTGGTCCCAAGGGAAAGGTAGCCCCGAATTGGGAAGGGTCATACCAAGTGAAGGAAGTTATGGGGCAAGTGTTAGTAATTGTGCTCTAGAGACAATACTTTTTATATTTTAAGGAAAATATTTATTATTAAGGATTATGTTTTATTGATTATTATTTATTTATTATGTTTTATTTACTGCGTAATAAATTGAAAGCATAATAAATGTCCTTGGAATTTTGATACATATTATATATATTTAAGTATGTGACTTAAAAATGAGATTATATGAATAGTATCTTATTCTTAAAATTCCCTAGTCGAGTATTATTATTTAAGGACAATAATAATACACAAAGACTAGTATGTTTCTTGACAGATGACCACATCTCATTGGTCATAGGTATGGTGATACTAAAGTCAAGAACATAAGTGCATGTCTCAATGCATGGCACTGGAATGACCCGTCGTGAGATTCTATATGTTAAATAAGTGTCATAAGTAATTCTCACTGTGATAATGGTGTAATGATCCTTAGACCTGAAATCATTATATTTCTATACGAGAATTAATATACTTTGATTACATTAAAAGTTACCTTTGACCGGGTGATGATAAAAGTGGACATTGGGTATATTATGAATCGTATGAGAAATATGAATGATCTAGATGAGATTTAATCCTCCTAATTTTAGGAGTGATATTATTGGCCTCTTGTTTGAGTGAGACTATGAAATGCACGGTCGTGCTCAAAGGTTGATTTGATTTTAATAGTCTAATCATCGATCAAGAAAATAAAGATTAAATTATGAAGAGGATGACACGATACATGCCTTGAGTTTAATCTATAATATCAAGATTAAATGGATTACATTACATGGAACATTATTCACGAAAAACTTAATCGAATCACCGATTTATTATTATTACTTGGGTAGCAATGATGTATTACTAGATGCCACTCATTGTTTACAATTTTAATTATATATTAAAATTTTTGCCAACGTAATAATAACCTACAGGGTCACACACAAAGAACGCTTGAAGGAGAAATAATTTAAATTGTGAATTTAAATTAAATAAATAATTTATTTTATTTATGATATTAATTAAGTATGATTTAATTAATTATGTAAATAGAATAAATGAATTATTTAAACTAATTCCAAAATTAATAATTAATTAATTAAGTGAGACTTAATTAAATAATTTAGAATTTAGAATTTTGGATTAATATTAATTATAATTGGATTATAATTAGAAAACTTATTCCTCTCTCTATATAATCTCTTTATGGGTTGATTTAATTTAAGAGACATATTTTTACTAAAACCCTAGCCGTTTTGAGAAAAGAGGAAGATAGAGAGAGAGAAGCAGTTTTCGGGTGCTAGTACACATCAATCATTCTTGAAAAGTATTCGTGTGGATACCGTAGAGCGTAGATCGCGAGAGCGGGATACGTGGTGATTAAACAAGTTTTGGACCTCCATTAATCTTCCATTAATAAACTGTTAAAGCTTCTAAAGGTATTTATTCTTTATCTCCGAATTAAATCTTTTGTTTTCGCATGGATCCTGCGGAGGGTTTCGCTATTTTGATTTATTTTTCGCGTTTATTCCGCTGCGTTTGTGCCTCGAAACCCTTCAATGGCATCAGAGCTACTTGCAAAACATTTTAATTCGGTTATGTGCTTAATAGTTTTCGATATGTAAGCATGTATGCGATCTATCATGATTTTGTATTGATACAATATGTATATGTTTTTATATATTATGAATATATGATATTCATATGATGTATAATCATATTATGATTGTGTGTATTGATGTATGTATATGATACATTTTTTTTCTTATTATGGGAATCGTATTTGATACGAATTCTGAAACGGCTATCGTAGATTTTCTGAAATTTGTGTCCGTTGTCCGATTTTCGCAAACGCTATGTGTTTTTGACTGGAATCGGGTCACTGAGCAATACTGACTAAGTCAGCTCTGCGTTTGTAAGCATTAGATGTCGTTACAGGCCCCAAAACGGTAATTCATTATTTTCTGAAAATTATTTAATTTTCTAAAATTTTGAGTATATGTATGTATATATTATGAATATATAATATTCATGTGATGTATAATCATGTGATGATTGTATGTATTACTGTGTATGTATATATGATATATTCTTGTTCTTGTTATGGGAATTGTATATGATACGATTTCTGAAACACCGTCAGATTTGGTGAAATCTGATTTCCATATCCGATTTTTACAAACGATATGTATTTTCTGACTGGAATCGGGCCAATGAATAAAACTGATAGAAGTTCTATCATCGACGGGTCTGTAAGGCGTTTGACATCGTTAAGGGCCTCGAAACAGCGATTTATTGTCTTCAGAAATCTGTTTTAAATTTTCTAAAATTTCAAAATTTGTTATATATGATTATATGATATGTTTATATAATCTGAGATATATTATATGTGTTATGTGATAGCATGGTGGATGGTTATGGCCTAAAGATTATAGGGTATAATGAGTACCTTTGATATTTTGGGTTTCCAGATTGGTCTGGAGACTTAGTTAGATTTGATCTTACAATCCTTGGACAAATATTATTCTTATTTTGTTATGAACAATAAAATGAATAAGATTGGTAAAACACCCATTGAGTTGCTAAGCATGTTGAGAACTGCTAAAAGTAATATGATAAATGCATGAACTACTACTATATTGATGGTAAATATAGGGAATGCAAAAGGGAAAGGAAAATGGAAAGGCATGGAGAAGATTTGATCTAGTTCCGTTTTCAAACCAAAGTCCAATCCCTAAAGCAGACTCTAAAGTCTGAATGAGGTGTTGATAAAGAAGACGATTGTCGCTTCAGTGGAAAATTGGGAGACTGAAAATTAAACTGTCATGCTTATTTGGAAGATCTGAAAAAGATGATTAATAAGGGTCGGGTTGGAATTGGAGTAAAAGTAGTTTATCTGGTTAGAGGAACTCGTTACTTAACTTTTAGCCTATAAGGAAAATTTAGAACTTGATAATTGTTATAACGTGCTTGTAATTGGCAGAGACATTATTTCAGTTTTTTGTTTGGACAAGAAAGGCTTTTTAATTTTAATTAAATAACAATAGTTGTTTATTCTATTTTGATGATGAGGCTTATAATGTTGCACAACTAATTAACAATTTATATGTTCTAAAGTGACTCAAATCAAATATTACCTTTGGCACTGTTGTTGAGGCCATATTAATGAGAAACGCATTTCTAGAATACATAAGGATGCATTCATGGATAAGTTTGATTATGAATTATACAAAAGGATGCGAATCTTGGTTTATTTGGCAAAATAACTAAAGCTCATTTTACCGGACATGGTGAAGGGGTCATTGAACAGGTATAACTTATACATAGTGATGTATGTGGTCATATGTGTACGATGACAAAAGGTAGATTTTATTAACTTCATAAAATTTACTAATTATTTTAGTAGATACAGATATATGTATCTTTTGAAGAACTAATCCGAATCATTTGAAAAGTTCAAAGACTATAAAGATGAAGTAGAAAATATCAAAGAAAAGTTTTTTTGATAGGATGGATCACACCTTGTTGGACATGGTGCGATCAATGTTGAGTCAAGAAATCTTCCAATTGGTTTTTGCGGTTGCACCCTGGAAACGGCTCAACATACACTTAACCGTGTTCCTACTAAAATGGTTCAAAAGACTCCTTATGAGATATGGACTAAGAAACGTCACAGCATGTCATTTATGAAAATTTAGGGATGTGAAGCATTTGTGAAACATCTAATCTCTGACAAGCTAGGACCAAAATCAGACAAATATAATTTTGTGGGATATCCAACTGAAACAAGGGGTTATTCTTTCTATAATCCTTCCGAGAACAAAGTGTTTGTTGCTTGAACTGCTATGTTCCTTGAGAGAGTTTCTCTTTAAGAAAGACAGTGGGAGGATAATAGATCTCGATGAAGTTCGAGACCCACATGATAACATTGAACCAATGGAGGAACCTAAGCAGAATATACAAGAAAATAATACTGCTCAAGAAACACAGGTTATTCGTAGATCTAGTAGGATTCGCCATGAGCCCGAGAGATATTATGGATTTCTCTTGACTCAAGATGGTGATGTGATGCTTGTGGAAAAAGATGAGCCTCTCACCTACTTAGACACTATAAACACTCCAGATTCTAAGAGATGGATGGATGCCATTAAATCTGAGATGGAATCCATGTATAATAATCAAGTATGGACTTTGGTTGATCCACCTGACGGGGTAAAACCTATAGGGTGCAAGTGGGTTTTCAAGAAGAAGACCGACATGGATAGTAATGTACAGACCTATAAGGCACGATTGGTGGCAAAAGGTTTCAAGAAAATTCATGGTATTGACTATGATGAGACCTTTTCACCAGTGGTTATGGTCAAGTCCATCAGGATTTTGCTTGCTATAGCTGCTTACTATGACTATAAAATCTGGCAAATGGATGTCAAAACTGCTTTCTTAAATGAGAGCCTTGAAGAAGATGTGGATGTGTAAATGACATACCCTGAGGGTTTTGTTGATCCAAAGGATGCTGGAAAGGTATGTAAGTTGCGTCGATCCATTTACGAATTAAAGCATGCCTCGAGGAGATGGAAGATTCATTTTGATGAAATAGTCAAAAAGAGTTTGACTTTATTCAGAATGAAGATGAAACTTGTGTTTACAAGAAGTTTAGTGGGAGCAATGTGGCATTCCTAGTATTATATGTTGATGATATATTACTAATAGGGAATGTTATTCCTTCTCTATAGACTGTGGAGACTTGGTTGAGAAATAATTTCTCAATGAAAGACTTAGGCGATGCGACCTATATATTAGGGATCGGGATCTATAGAGATAGATCAAGGAGATTGATCGGCCTAAGTTAGAGTACATACATTGACAAAGTTTTACATCGATTTCGAATGCAAAGAGGCTAAAATGGATATGTCCCAATGTCTCATGGGATAGTGATCTCAAAATAAAATTTGTCCTAAATCATTGGATGATAAGGACCGCATGAGTAAAGTTCCATATGCGTCATCAATTGGTTTTATAATGTATGCAATAATATGTACTTGTCCTGATGTCTCGTATGCTTTAAGCATGACGAGTAGATACCGGTCTAATCCAGGTTAAGGTCACTGGACGGCAGTCAAGAATATTCTTAAGTACTTGAAGAGGACTAAAGATTCATTCTTGTTATATGGAGGAGATGTGAAGCTAGTTGTAAGAGGTTTCAGTTATGCTGGTTTCTAGACAGACAACGATGATTTAATGTTTCTGTCTGACTTTGTGTTTTATCTATTTTTATTGAGATGTTGTATGCTGGAATGGTTCACAGCAGAGACATGTTGATTCTACAAAAGAGCCCGAGTATATTGATGCTTGCAAAGCAGCTAAGGAGGCTGTTTGGGCATGTATTTAGGAGATATCACCGAATTAATGAGATTAATGATCAAGGAGATATACATATATGTAAAGTACATACTAATAATAATATTACAGACCCACTGACTAAGGCTTTGTCGCAGCATAAGCACGAAAGTCACACTAGTTCCATGAGTATTGGATACTTGGGTAATTGGCTCTAGTGCAAGTGGGAGATTGTTAGTAATTGTGCTCTAGAGACAATACTTTTTATATTTTAAGGAAAATATTTATTATTAAGGATTATGTTTTATTGATTATTGTTTATTTATTATGTTTTATTTACTGCATAATAAATTGAAAGCATAATAAATGTCCTTGGAATTTTGATACGTATTATATATCTTTAAGTATGTGACTTAAAAATGAGATTATATGAATAGTATCTTATTCCTAAAATTTTCTAGTCGAGTATTATTATTTAAGGAGAATAATAATACACAAAGACTCGTATGTTTTTTGACAGATGACCACATCTCATTGGTCATAGGTATGGTGATACTAAAGTCAAGAACATAAGTGCATGTCTCAATGCTGGCACTAGAATGACCCGTCGTGAGATTCTATATGTTAAATAAGTGTCATAAGTAATTCTCACTGTGATAATGGTGTAATGATCCTTAGACCTGAAATCATTATATTTCTATACGAGAATTAATATATTTTGATTACATTAAAAGTTACCTTTGACCGGGTGATGATAAAAGTGGACATTGGGTATATTATGAATCGTATGAGAAATATGAATGATCTAGATGAGATTTAATCCTCCTAATTTTAGGAGTGATATTATTGGCCTCTTGTTTGAGTGAGACTATGAAATGCACGGTCGTGCTCAAAGGTTGATTTGATTTTAATAGTCTAATCATCGATCAAGAAAATAAAGATTAAATTATGAAGAGGATGACACGATACATGCCTTGAGTTTAATCTATAATATCAAGATTAAATGGATTACATTACATGGAACATTATTCACGAAAAACTTAATCGAATCACCGATTTATTATTATTACTTGGGTAGCAATGATGTATTACTAGATGCCACTCATTGTTTACAATTTTAATTATATATTAAAATTTTTGCCAACGTAATAATAACCTACAGGGTCACACACAAAGAACGCTTGAAGGAGAAATACTTTAAATTGTGAATTTAAATTAAATAAATAATTTATTTTATTTATGATATTAATTAAGTATGATTTAATTAATTATGTAAATAGAATAAATGAATTATTTAAACTAATTCCAAAATTAATAATTAATTAATTAAGTGAGACTTAATTAAATAATTTAAAATTTTGGATTAGTATTAATTATAATTGAATTATAATTAGAAAACTTATTCATCTCTCTATATAATCTCTTTATGGGCTGATTTAATTTAAGAGACATATTTTTACTAAAACCCTAGCCGTTTTGAGAAAAGAGGAAGATAGAGAGAGAGAAGCAGTTTTCGGGTGTTAGTACACATCAATCATTCATGAAAAGTGTTCGTGTGGATACCGTAGAGCGTAGATCGCGAGAGCGGGATACGTGGTGATTAAACAAGCTTTGGACCTCCATTAATTTTCCATTAATAAACTGTTAAAACTTCTAAAGGTATTTATTCTTTATCTCCGAATTAAATCTTTTGTTTTCGCTTGGATCCTGCGGAGGGTTTCACTATTTTGATTTATTTTTCGCGTTTATTCCGCTGCGTTTGTGCCTCGAAACCCTTCAGCAAGGGGCGTATAAGCTACAGACCCTGGAAGGAGTTGAGATCCCAAGAAGCTGGAATGCTACTAACTTGAGGATTTATGACGTTTAGTTAATGACTTTGTCCTTTAAAGTACGTTTAAATATTGATTTTTGAGCCTTGAAGGCTAGACATGTTTTTGGCATTGAGTTTCGTTTGAAAACTTCATTATTTTTAAGAAACATTTTCCATCCTTAACAAACTGCCTTAGTTATTTTTCTTTATGTCTTTTATAAGTCTCACAAATCGTTTTTGTTTTTATTCAAATCAAACACGAAAAACAAGCAAAACAACGGCAGAAATAAAAGTCGACGAAAAAATGGAAAGTGCAAGTACATAAATAAAAGGCTCAAAGCCAACAAGAGTTTATAAAACCCATTAAGGATTGATCATAAATACAGAATAAAACTCTTAGAAACTACTCATCATCCTCTTCTTCCTCGCTACCTGAGGATTCCTCCTTGCCTGAAGACACCTCATTTCCCGCTTGGTTCGCTTCCTCCTCTTTAGAAGAACTAGAATCAGAAGTGCTCTGCTCGACCGACTTTTTATGTGTTGCCTCAGAAACAATCTTTTTTGGCACAATGCGATGAGGGGAAGGAGTAGGATCAGGCTAGCGAGCCCTCTTTGACCTAACACCGGGTTACTACCCCCGTCGATTTCCTCATCCTCTTGTGCCTCGATCAACCGCTTCAAAGCTTCGGAAGACTGAGGACTTTTGAAGTCCACCTTTGGGTTAAACAACCCCGGGTGCTTTGTTAGCACCGCCTGTAAAGACTCGTTCCACCCTATAGTGTAGGGGGTGGGGTATATCATGTCATCATGCTCCTTGATCGGGTATTGGTATTCCTTCAAGGTGGTCATATACTTGGCACGTTTCATGCACCCTGTCTCCTTAACTAGTGGAATAATCCACTCATTTATTTGCAGTGCAGCTGGAAATGAAACATAGAAATGTTAGTACGATAATTGATAAACAACAAGTCCGACAAAAAAAACTAAGTTAAAAAAGGGATACCTTTTCTAGAAGCCTTAGAAAGGCCAACAGCTTTTAGCCTAAGCTCATCCAGGATAGCCCAATATATTCAAAGGATTCAACCTGAGTGATCATGGCGTACGCGGCTTCTTCCGCCTCCGTGAACACTATTGTGTCAGCATTCTCGTCGGCCACCTTCCCAAAGTTGGGCCTAAAGAGGGTGCCCAAATCGCCCCCTTCCCACCTAATTTGAAAAAAAACTCATTCTTCCAGTTTGGGTTATTGTCGAGAATTGAGGAGTTGTCGAATATATGAGGTGTATGGGGCCTATGTCCCACATAGACCAACCCAAGGCAAGGCTGAAAGAATTCTTAATTTGAAAAATCTTATGAAACAGGAGGACAGTCATTTTCATTTTTTTTTCAAGGTAAAGGACCATGAAGTAATGAATGATCATCCACCTATTGGGAACGATTTGACAAGGGTTAATTTGAACGTTAGCTAAAATGGTAGGAATGAATTCATGTAAAAGAAACCTAAGCCCAGCCAATAGGGCATCTACATAGACAAAGAGAAATTCAGGCTTCCAATGACAGGTTTTATCACTAGGCCCGACCAAAGATAAAGTATAATGAGGAGAAAAGTTAAAAATCTTATTGTACTCTTCTATAGTGTTAGTATCGAAAAACTTATTAATATGGCTATATGAATCAAGGTGAGATTGACAAAGGTGTTCATCCCCCCGTTGGTTAATCATATCGATCAAGGACATATAAGTAGATTATATGGAAATACGGTGAAGGGGTTTACCAAGAGTTACAAAATAAAAAATATATAAGTTCTAGAACCCTGGTAAGGATCTAGAACTTGGGCCTGTGAGATCCAAGGCCCACAAGCCATGAAGGCATACAACATAATTTAAAAAGCCTTGAAGGCCTAAAGCCTAAATAATCAAAGGCTATGCAGGCCCATGAACCGTTTAGGCCCAAGGACAAAGTGAAAGCCTTAGAAAATTTACAAATAGGCCCAATTAAAGCCCACGTTGTCAAGGGCCCTAAAAGCCCAAAACTCACCAAGCTCAATTCACTTGAATTCCTAAAGGAACAATTTTTTTTGACTTGGGTGTGCATTTGGAGTATAATTTGACCTCAATCGAAGTCGAAGAACATCAAGGTTATGAGACCCAAAATAAATCGACCTGGATAGTGAGATTTAATTCGACCACAATTCAGGTCGAAAGCCACAAAGGTCATTGAGCCCCAAATAAATCAACCTGGGTGGTGAACTGAGATTTAATTCGACCTAAATCTCAGTCAAAAGTTACTAAGGCCAAAACAAATCAACCTGAAGGGTGAATTATGGTATAATTCGACCTCATTCTAGGTCAAGAACTACAAGAGCCAACCAAATCGACCTAGTAGGTAAAATATGCAATAGTTCGACCTCAATCCAAGTCGACAGAAACCTTGAATCAAGTGGCCTCATCGACCTCAATTCCACATCGACCATGGTGTGGAAATGAAGTCTAATTCGATCTCGTTCCAAGTCGACAGGAATCAAAGCCATAGAATCAAATCGATCTCGATTCTCCATCGACTTGGGTGAGGAATTGAGGTCTTGTTTGACCTCGATTCAGGTCGATGAGAGTCAAGACACTGAAGCCCTTCGACCTCAATCCTCAAATCGACCTGGAAGGAGGATTAAGGCCCAATTCGACCACAATCCAAGTTGATGAGGGCTCAATCCTCAAATTGACCTGGGGGTTGAATTGAGCCCAAATTCGACCTCAATCCAGGTCGAATTGGCCAGGCTCCCATAATTTTTCCCATTTTTAATTTTTTAAAAATGAAGTCCTTGAGGACCAATGTTGTACAATATTAATTCTTTTTAAAGAAATTAATTATTAAAAGGCTTGAGCCTTAAGTCAAAGTAAAATTTGTTGAACAAATGAGTCCAAAGACTTTATGTTGGAGACAAGACACTTAAGTCATTTTTTATCCAGGTCGATGCCTGTTAGGTACTAAAAACCCTTGATAAAACTTTTACGAAAAGTCACGATGTTTTCTGAAATGTTGGAGGACAAATAATATGGATAAAAAATAACCCTAAGAAAATAATAAATATAGCATTTATTATTTCATTAATTAGACATAGCATGGTCCAAAAACTTGGGCCTTGGAAATAAACAAGGAAAATAAATCATAGGATCAACTGGATTTACAATCCTAGGATCAATTAGATTTGTAAGTTCAGCTCATAAGCTCTGTTGGAGCCCTAGGCCCATTAAGCCTTTATTATTAATTAATTATAAAATTAATTAATAAAAGATGATTAAAGACCTGAAATATCCCATGAGGCCCCTCATCTATGGAAGGCTCTAGAAGCCCTAACTGAAAGAGTCTAACAAGGACTCTCATTCCTTGAAGGATACAACAACCTTATCACTAGGAGACATGGTCCCCAAGTCTCCTAACCCTAACGCACTCCTAGGCCCTAAATGTGCCTATATATAGGGTCTAACCCCTCAACATTAGAACTACGTTATTGACTTGATTCTCACACACATTGAGATATGTAGGCAGTTAACGAGAAACTGAGATAGTCACAAAACGTTAACACAGCCATTAAAATTTGAAACTGCCCAAATCCTAGCATTAATTACACATTAAAGATAATCTAATTTTTAATCCGTAACCGCTCATTTACAGCATGGAGCCTGTTATTGACACTCTTTCTTGAGGATAAGATGGATCTCTTTTTTCCTCCAAGGGATATATATGCCCTGCTGTGACCTGTGTTTTTCCTAACTTGTTTGAATTCTATAATTAATCACTTAGCCAAAAAAAATTAAATAGAGTAATGTGATTCTTTATTATCTATCCGTCTCGTTATTTTGATCTTATTTTAACTTTCGGAAATTTAAATTGAATAATCTTGACATACAAATTAAAAAAAATTAGTTTTTAAATGTCATTAAAAACTTTAGTTATAATTGATTATAAGGAGGATTTTATAAATCTATAAAGCATAGATTAATAATCTTTATTGAATGTCAAAATTTAATCATTTTAACTGTTTTTATAATTACTTATTTCGAACCCGAGACTCGTACAACGTGAACTTTTGATACATTTCAAACTTAGAAGATTTAATATTGTTTTATAGCAATTAACCTGCTATAAACTTCAAATATAGCAGCGTACATGAGACACACATCAATGCAGATGTTGCGGTGAATAAATATACATTTATATATAGAGAGAGAGTTGGTATGCATTAGCGGTGCAGTTGAACAATGTATAGGTGTTACCGTGTTAGTTTCCAGTGTTCTCTATGGAGAAGCTTGTGGACATTCGGGGCTGTGTCACTGCCGACGAGCCGGCAAAAGGCAGTTGCGGTAACCGATTAGATTTAACGAGTCTACGAATAATCGTCAAATATCTTGTTCAATTATTTGGTTTTAGATTAGATGTAACGATTCTACGAATTTTCCACAAAAGTGGTTAGGACATTTGGAATCAACTAGCTGTACGTGATATTGTTTGATTTCATGATCGGGATGAGATTTGCTAGGAATACAGTTGAGTAGTTGGGCATTGGCCTGCATGTTCCCGACTGATGAACCATATATTGACCATAAGCATTGACTGCATAAATATTTAATAATTTTGAATTTTAAAATTTAATTAATTAAACAAAGTTATGCACTGAATAACGAATTGTATCCTAACATATGATAAGTTAAAAAAACTGGTTAACTATATTTAGACCTGACAATTTGGATAATTGAATCGGATCGGATCAGATTAATTTTCGGTTATGATATATTTTTTGACTAATGCTCGGATCGGATCGGTTCGGATATAGTTTGAAAATTAAAATTGGTTAAACTTGGATTAGTTTTTATTCAAATCATTTTAGATCGAAAAAATACAATATGGATTAAACTTGGATTAGTTTTTATTTATAGTAAAACTAAAATAAAAGTTGTTAAATAATTATGTTAAAATAATAACTTATTCATTATGTTTCTGCTTCTGTTTTTTAATTTGTGAGATTTTAAAAAATCATCTTATTATTAAATATATTAGTTATAATAAAAAATAATAAAAAATTTTAAAATTTTGATTGTATAACCATTCTCATTTTTTGATATAAAAGTATTTTAAATATGAATTTTGCTTAAGAATGGATTAATTTAGTTAATAAAAAGTTGTTTAATATATATATAGACTATGACCCATTAAAATATAACTATTAGATTAAAACTCAATTCATCTCTTTTCTAATTTGATATTGTAATATCTGTAATTATTTATTTATTTAATAATAATAATAATTTTTAATAAAATTTGATTAGAATTAGATTTTTAATAAAACTCCTAATTAGATTAAAATATGGTTAGCAGTTAAGATATATATATATATATATATATATATATATATATATATATATATATATATCTGTGTGTGTGTGTGTACACGGGACTTATGTTATAATAATATTATAGCACTAAGAGTTTAAAGAAGCCGCAACAGAGAAAAACTAGAGAGCAACCGAGAGAGACTCATCTGACTAGAAAATCGTCTTGGCCAGTAATTCATGATCTTATCATACTTGTTGAAGCTCAAAAATTATATGTACGTAAAGTTAAGAAGTTATGAATGTTAGTTTATATATCGGGAGTTATTTTTATCATATTTGACTGTTAATGGAAGTGGGCATAAAAGTCATGAATATTGATAACTTCTGTGATGTATTCGACCATGATGGTTTCATGTACATGAAATTGATTGACTTGGTTAACTGTGTTGATTGACTACGGATCGTGTATGCCGTATAGGTGTTAAAATATTAATTTAGTTAAATATATATTTAACTGGTGTATTTTAATAATATTAAAATATATGAGTTATGGTAATGATTAGGTGGTAATAATATTGTTATGGAACAAAATCTAGGATGTAGTTATTGCGATGTATGTCGGAGCTTATCGAGCTTTAATGGCTGCACTTGTGTTTCGTAGCTTAGTTCTGCCCTCACAAGATGCCTACGTATCTCAGTATGTGTTGAGAATCAAGCCAGACATAGTTCTAATAATGAGGGGTTAGGCCCTTTATATAGACGTAGAGAGTCTGTTTTCCAGAATAATCGATTATGAACACAAGTATATAGAATGGAATACTGTTTTGTATTATTAATGATCTCGAATACAAAACTCTCTCAAGAAAAATAATGTTCTTAAGAGCTGCTAGGTTATATAACTATTGCTTAATGAATTTAATATCGAATTATAACCTATCTCTGTGTTTATATAGACACAGCTACAATTACAATTACAAAACAGATTATGATAAGAATAGCTTTAATAAGGTAATTAGACTTGCACTTGAATTCCTTCTTACTATCCAAATCAGACTCTGATTTGTCTGTTTCCTTTTCTGGTAGACTCTGAAGCTAAACTCTGTCGATCTGTCATTCTCTGATTTGAGTATTCTCTGTTAGAGTAAACTCTGATTGAGTATTCTCTGATAGAGTAAACTCTGACCGACAGCTTCCTTAAACTCTGATGACGTCAGCATAAACTCTGTTTAGTATTCTCTGACAATCATCAGTGTTTGCATTCCTAACAATCTCCCCCAATTTATGCTTTAAGAATTAAAACATAAATTTTACTTATGATGTCAGAAATACAAGACAAATGAATCAGAGTTTGTTTACCCCTTTTTTTTTTGACTCAGATTCTTCTGTAAGAGAAGTCTTCTTTCAGAAATTGACTTAGGAGCTTTTCTTCAGCATCTTTCAATAAATCAACAAGCTTCTCCTTCAATTCCCTCATGTTCTCAGAAGAATCATCTATTTGAATTATTGCAGCCCTTAGAGCATAAATTGATGACCTCTCCATACTTTCATCTAAGGCAATGCAACAGGTCTTCATACCATCAGGATTTAAGATTAGTGTAGGAATTCCTAACACCATTTTGACCTTTGCATCCCCTTTTTTCATTGCTCTTTCTGTTCCATCTTCAAGTATATATCCAGGCTCATATTCTTCAGTGTTTATCATCAACAACCTTTCACTCTTCTTTTTCTAAGCTATTATTCTTTCAACAATCTTCCTTCACCTAGAAATTGCTTCATTTTCACCATTGAGCAGATATAGAACATGTTCAAGTTCTTTAGATGCTTTATCAATCAGACTTTCTTCAGCAATCTTCAAAACTCTCCCATCTTCTAAAAAATAAATGAGCTTTTCCTTAGCTTGAGCACCATCAAAGATATCCTTCACCACATTCACAGAGATTAATTTATCCAAATGTTCTTGAGACAGCTCTTCTTCAGGTTTATCTTTCAGTGAATAAGGATTTCTGAAGATGTTTGCTTCACCTCTATAGACCTTAGCATGTGTATCACCAATACCACCTTTATTTTTTCCAAGTCTGGCATTGAGAGTCAGAGTTTGAGTTTTTGTCCACAAAGGATCAGACCTTTTCTTTCTTATCAGAGATTGTTGTTGTTCTTCTTCCTCATCATCAAAACTTGAACCACCTGGAAGAAAAATTGTTCCAGACATAGTGAAAGATTTCTTTGGCTTAGCTGAAGCTTTTGGTTGAATTCTAGAAGATGATCTTGTTTGAATTTCTGAAACTTGTCTTGATTGAGCAACTGGTTTGAGAGTGTCAATAGATTTGATTTGAATAGGCTTGGATTCTGGTTTCTTCTGTTGAGCAGCAGTCTTTTTCTGAATTTGACCTTTCTTTATACTTCTTTTCTTTTTCTGAACTTGAGCACTAACAACTCCAGATTTCTTCAATTCAGCTTCTACTGCAACTAGATCCATTCCTGGATGTTCTTCTTCAAACATTTTCTTTGCCAGTTCAGCATCCTTCAAGTTTTGTTCTTCAATCTTCTCTGGCTTATCTTCATCTTCAAGTTTCTTTGCTAATTCTAAATCAGCATCTATCAGAGTTTGCTTATCAGAGTTTATCTCAGTCTTTGATGTCATCAGAGTTTGTTCAATAAGAGTTTGCTTCCCATCCTTATGACTCCCTTGATCTGCATCATTAGGTTTGTCAGAGTTTAAAATTGCATCCTCCTTGCATTTGTCTGCTGAACCCTTCTCCCCCTTTCTGACATCATGCCCTGTTTTAACAGTAAGAAGCTCGACAATTGTATGTAACATGCCCTGCATAGAACTAACAGAATTAGAAAGATGAGTCACTTTAGCTTCCAATGCATCCTGTTTACTGGAGACAGAAAGAAGTTTGGCTTCCAAAGAATGTTGAGAAGTGGAAACAGCAGTTCCGAGAAGAACAGAATGCTTGGTGACAGATGCCTTTAGATCAGAAACTTCATGTTGAAGGCCTTTGGACATAATAGTAGAGGCTTTCAAGATTGTCTTCAATTCTCCAGAAGAAATTTCTTTGTCAGCTTTATTGATTAAGGCAAGAACATGAGGCCAAGAAATCTCTCTCTCAGGAATCTTCCAAGAAGAATCCCAAATGGATTGCCTGTGAGAAGAAAGAAAATCTTCAGCAGATGACTGTGCTTGGAAACTGAAATCCCGTCGGATACCCTCTGCATCAAGATCAGCTTCAATACGGCCTTTAAGATCTTCCACCACCATGTAATCAGGATACTCCATTCCTAATCTTTCATGAGCATCATGTGCATTAATAGGCCATCTCTTGGTGTTATATCTTTGAATGTAGGGAATGGATAGATCTGTGACTTCTTCATCAGGAAAAATCACATCATCAGAGTCTATGTCCATCCCATCAGAGTTTGAAACCGCAACAGAGTTTGGCACAGCATCAGAGTTAGATACAGGTAAACTCTGAGTACCTGCAAAAGTAACAGAACAACCTAAATCACTATGATATTTTAAAGTAATCTCATTACTTCTCACAACACACATATCATAACTTTTAAGAGTTAGATGTTGCTCACTAGAAGTAACTAACTTCTTTCTCAGTTCTACCTCTCCTTTTGCCAGATCCTGTGTCTGCCTCTCATTTATTCTATTTTTCACTCATTTTACCTCAGACTCACTGGAAAGGTTCAACACACAATGTCCTACAGAAATAAGAGGTGGCTGAGAAGAGAGATTTGTAGTCACATGAATAGGGGTATCCTTTTCAGGACTATCCATGATCATCCCAGCAGTAAAGGTTGGAAATATAAATTCTGAACTAATACAATTAGAGAATGTAAATTCTGAAATAGAGTCAGAGTTTATACCTTGAGCATTTGAAATTGATTTCTCACAAAGATCATTAGAGTTTGCCTTTGGAGTTGCATCAGAATTTGTCTGTTGAATGGGAGAATCTTGGTCTGCAATCATAAAATGAATGATTGGTTCTTGTGGGACCTGAGTCATATCTGCAGCTGCTTCACCACTTTGACGTGAAGGTTCTTGTGGGCTTGACTCTGCCAGAGATTGGCCTTCAGCATCAGCAACAGCAAGATCTTCTAAATTTGTGTGGGTGCCTGCATCCAAACTTTGATTGGATGGTTCTTGTGTGGCTGGGGCCTTGACAACTTCTTCAACCCTTTGAGCTGAAGGTTCTTGTGGATTGTACCCCTGATCAATGTTGGCTTCACTTGCTGGAATTGTGGCTTCTGTTGAACTTTGATCAACAGGTTCTTGTGTGCCTGGCCCTTGAATGACTGCTACCTCACTTTGAGAAGTAGGTTCTTGTGTGTCTTGGCCAAAAGTGACAAACTTCTTCTTCAGTCTAGAAAATGTTTCGAACTTGGAGATGCTGAAGATGATTTTGATATTCGTGCTGCCATTTCATTTCTTACTTGTTCAGCCAACTCCCTTGCTCTTTCATAGGATATCTCCTTTATAATCTGCTTTGGTGACTTCGTGGGAGAATCAGATACTGGAACTGGAGCAGCTTCACTAGATTTTATTAACTCATCAGAGTTTATCAATTGCTCAGAGTTTATCACTTTAGTGTTGAAAGGTCTTTCAGAGTTTGGCCGATCAGAGATTGGAGCGTCAGAGTTTATAGCTGCATCAGAGTTTATCCCTTCAATCTTTGCAGCCTCAGAGTTTGCAATCTTGACTAATCTTATTTTCTTCTTCTTCTTCTTCTCAGGAATTGGAAGAACTGTTTCTTTCTGAGGAGAAGTCTGAGAAACCTGTTCAACTGTCGTTCTTTTAGCAAAAACGAATCCATCATCAGAATCAGTACTTTCATCAATCAATTTTCTCTTTTTAGGAGAAAATGCTTTCACGGATATTCCTTTCTTTTTGCTTTGGCCATGCTGTTGAGAGGTGTGTTTTTCAACTACAGTCTTTTGGGAGACTGTAGAGGTTGGCAAATGTGTTTGGGAATCAGTGTTTAGATTTTGACTTGGGTTAGAATCAGAGATTGTGAAACTCTGATTCGTAGTCACTGACAAAAACTCCCTCCCATACACAGTAGGCATTCTCTGATATAAGAGAAGCCTGACCCATGTAGGATAAAATAGATTAGAAAGTTTACCTTCAGCCTTCTTTGCATCTTTTCTTGATAGATCAGCAAATATTCTTTTATTCATGCTAAAGCTAATTAAAGTCTGATCATCCTCAAACTTAATATCAGGTAATAAAACATTAAAAATTAATTGTAAAAATCTAGCAAAGTAGATAGTGTGTGAATCATCATTAATCTTATTAGCTAATTGTCGAATAATCAAACAGGGAAAGTTGAAATTGAGATTATGGGTCAGAGAATACCCAATCTGTTGAGACAGCTGCGGAATGGCATCAAAATTTGTGCATTTGGCAGTGAAGGCCCTTGTAATGCAGTCGAAGAAGAAACTCCATTCTCTTTTTAAATGTGGTCTTGTTAAACTTCCCAGTTTAGATAGGCTACCTCCATAGCCTATTGTGTTGAAAAATTCCTTGATTTGATCATCTCCAACAGAATCATCATACTCAACCACTTCTGGAAGATGAAGAGCTTGTCTCACCACAGCAGGAGTAATGGAATACTTGCCATTGCATTGAAATGTTATTATCGGCTCCTCATTATCATTAGCATTATTAAACTGTGCAGTTGACCAGATTTTGAGCAGAGATTGAGCAGAGAAGTTCGTGGGTTCCTGAAGTGCGTACCCAATATAACTGTTCTGCAGAAAATCCTGGATCACATGAAAATCTTGAGGTGCATCATCCTTAGCTAGAAGAGAGATGTAGTTTGTTGCAGCAAAAGAATAGGTCTGAAAAGTAATACCCTTAGACGCCATTGAAGTTTTGAGATTTGAAGTGTGAATAATAATTAGGGTTTGATAAGACGAGAGAGAAAGATAGAATAAACGATGTAGATGAATAATTCACAGTGAAACAAAATGAATTAAACTATTCCCTCTCAATTGCATATACCCTTTAGTGGGACATGTGGCAAGAAATAATTTGTGCAGTAATGAGTAGACCAAGTATCAAAATACAGCAAGTGTGCGTGTGCTGTGTAATAATAGGAACCGTCATTCGTGAGATACACGCGCCTTATTACAAGTCCAGTCAGAGATTAATAATTATGATGTTACAAAATGAAATATGATGTCATAAATATGATCTCAGAATTTACCACTTAATCAGAGTCTACAGATCAGAGTTTATATGAATCAGAGTTTAGTATCTACTGTCAGAGTTTACCACATACTCTGACAGAATTTACCATAAACACTGATAACTTGTGATCAGAGATTAGATGCTTCAATGATCAGAGTTTGTTCCATTTTCATCAGAGTTTACCCCATACTCTGACCTATACTTTGAGTGTCTGAAACTTGCTAAGTTGAGCCACTTGTCACCATCCCTAATTCAGAAACCAGTCTGTTAAATGTTGCTTCAGGCAAGGGCTTAGTGAATATATCTGCTAATTGTTGATCTGTAGGAACAAAATGTAATTCAATTGTTCCTTCCTCCACATGTTCCCTTATGAAGTGATATCTGATACTGATGTGTTTTGTCAGAGAATGCTGGACTGGATTTCCTGTCATTGCAATAGCACTTTGGTTATCACAATAAATAGGAATTTTTGAAAATTTCAAACCATAGTCTAACAATTGATTTCTCATCCATAAGATCTGTGCACAGCAGCTTCCAGCAGCTATATATTCAGCCTCTGCAGTTGATGTTGAAATGGATTTCTGCTTTTTGCTTTGCCATGACACAAGTCTTCCACCTAGAAATTGACAACTGCCACTTGTGCTTTTCCTGTCAATCTTGCATCCTGCATAGTCAGCATCTGAATAGCCTATCAATTTGAAATCAGACTCCCTAGGATACCATAAGCCAAGATAAGCAGTGCCCTTGAGATATCTGAAAATCCTTTTCACAGCAATTAAATGAGGTGCTCTTGGATTTGCTTGAAATCTAGCACACAGACATGTGGCAAACATGATGTCTGATCTACTTGCAGTCAAATAAAGTAGAGAACCAATCATTCCTCTGTATGCTGTAATATCAACAGGTTCTCCAGTGTCTTGATCAAGTTTTGTTGCAGTAGCCATGGGAGTTGTAGCAGATGCAGAATCTTGCATTTGAAATTTAGTGAGTAGATTCTTTGTGTATTTAGACTGATTAATGAAAATACCTTCTTCAGTCTGTTTCACTTGTAAACCTAGAAAATAACTCAATTCTCCCATCATACTCATTTGATACCTGGACTGCATTAGCTTTGAAAATCTTTCACAGAGTTTCTCATTAGTGGAACCAAATATAATATCATCAACATATATTTGAACCAATAATAAATCCTTACCTTGAGTTCTATAAAACAAGGTTTTATCAATTGTTCCTCTAGTGAAACCATTTTCAAGTAAGAATAGAGCCAGAGTTTCATATCAGGCCCTTGGTGCTTGCTTTAGTCCATATAGAGCTTTATCCAGTCTGTAGACATGATTTGGATATTTTGTATTGACAAAGCCAGGTGGTTGTTCAACATTGACTTCTTCTTCAAGTTCACCATTTAAGAATGCACTTTTAACATCCATCTGGTAGACCTTGAATTTCTTATGAGCAGCATAAGCAAGAAAAAATTTGATTGCCTCAAGTCTAGCTACAGGTGCATAGGTTTCATCATAATCAATCCCCTACTGTTGAGAATAACCTTTGGCCACCAGTCTTGCTTTGTTTCTTGTAATTATTCCATCAGAGTCTGTCTTGTTTCCGAATACCCATTTTGTACCAACAATAGATCTGTTCTTTGGCCTTGGAACTAGGGTCCAAACTTCATTCCTTTCAAACTCATTCAATTCTTCCTGCATTGCAGTAATCCAATCTGCATCTTTCAAAGCATCTTCAACCTTCTTTGGTTCTATTTGCGAAAGAAAACTATGAAATAGACATTCATTCTGAGTAGCTTTTCTTATTTTTATTCCACTTTCCAGATCACCTATAATTAAATCAGGTGTGTGATCTTTGGTCCATTTCCTTGGATGTGGAAAGTTTCTTGAACTAGATGCTCCCCCGTGATCTGTGCCTTCATAGAACGATCCTTCTGTAAATGCTGATCCTTCTCCTGAAGATGTGCTTCCATCAGTGTTTGATGACTCAGAGTTTAGGTACTCAGAGTTTGAGTTATCAGAGATTGAGGTCTCAGACTTTGTGGTCTCAGAGTTTGAATGATCAGAGTTTAGGGTTTCAGAGTTTGTGTTGTTCAGAGTTTGGTCAGACTCTGATATTTCAATTACTGTGTTTTGATCTCCAATGTTAGTACTTGATTGATGTTGCTCCCCCTCAACATGTGCAGAATCTTCAATTTCTATTTCAATCAATTCTGAATCAGAGTTTAAAGAATCAGAGATTACCTTACCAGAGTTTAGTTGAACAGAGTTTATTTTCTGGAGTTCATTCTCAAATCTTAGAGTTTCTTGTGCATCTTTATCATGTAACCCAGCTATCTTCCCTTCATCAAAAGAGACATTAATTGATTCCATGACTGTCCTTGTCCTTAAATTGAATATTTTGAATGCCCTTGAAGAGGTTTTAGAAGTTGTTGCATATCCAATAAAAATTCCTTCATCTGCTTTAAGTTCAAACTTCTTCAATTGTTCAGGATGTGTTTTGAGAATAAAACACTTGCATCCAAAAATGTGAAAGTACTTGACATTTGGCTTTCTTCCTTTCAAAGATTCATATGGAGTCATTCCATGTTTGTTTATTAAAGAACAATTCTGAGTAATGCATGCAGTGTTCACAGCTTCTGCCCAAAAATAAGTGGGTAGCTTTGCTCCTTCTAGCATTGTTCTAGCAGCTTCTATTAAAGTTCTGTTCTTTCTTTCAACTACACCATTTTGTTGAGGTGTGCCAGGTGCTGAGAATTGTTGAGTAATACCTTTTGTTGAGCAGAATTCCTCCATTGTTGAGTTCTTAAACTCTGTTCCATTGTCACTCCTTAAATTCTTTACTTTGTGAGTTGATCCATTCTCAATCATTGCAATATGATCAATGATTGTTTCTGCAGTTTCATCCTTCTTGTGCAAAAAGTACACCCAAGTAAATCTAGTGAAATCATCAACTATTACCAGAGTGTATTTCTTCTTTCCAATGGACATGATATTGACTGGACCAAATAAGTCAAGATGCAATAGATGAAAGGGTTGATAAATTGAATTTTCAGTTTTGCTCTTGAAAGATGTCTTCTTTTGTTTAGCCTTTTGACATGAATCATAGAGTCCATCAGGATGAAATTGAACTTTTGGAAGACCTCTAACTAGGTCCTTCTTTATCAATTCATTAATGTTTCCAAAGTTCAGGTGACACAACTTTTTATGCCAATTCCAGCTTTCCATTGGTGATGTCTTTCCAAGTAGACAGGTTAAGGAACCATTAGAATTAATATCCAAGCTAGCTTCAAATAAATTGTTATGTCTGTGGCTAATAAGAACTATTTTTCCATTTTTCTTGCTTTTCACTTCACAATGAGTTCCATGAAATTCCACAGAATAATCTTTGTCTGTCATTTGACTCACACTTAGCAAATTATGTTTGAGTCCTTCAACCAGAGCTACTTTCTCAATGGTGACATTTCCAATCACTATGTTGCCATATCCCAGTGTTCTTCCTATGTTGCCATCTCCATAAGATACTGCTGGGCCAGCCTTCTCCTCAAACTCTGAAAGCAGGGATTTATTTCCAGTCATATGTGCAGAACATCCACTATCAATCACTAGAATGTTCTTCCTGTTTCCCTGCAATCAGTAAATGCAATTTAATTAGTAGTTATGGGGACCCAAACTAGTTTGGGTCCTTTCTTTGAAAACTTGTTAACTTTTGCAGCAGAAGTTCTTTTGTCAGAGTTTGTGTTAACAGAGTTTACATGATCAGAGTTAGCATTTACAGAGTTTGTACTGTCAGAGTTTACACTCCTTTTATCAGTCTTTATCACATATTTTTGCTTGACAGTATGTTTTGGAGAATTACTCATTTGAGGTTGTGGTTTGTAAGAATTGTAATACAAATTATGATAATCTTTGCATTTATAAATAGAATGCCATAAACTACCACAGTGAAAACAGGGATTTGATCTTGTTTGTTTTCTAGCCTCAAACCCAGGTTTTTCAGGTTCTTTCTTTTTCTTTTGTTTGCAGTCAATAGCAAGATGATTAGAATTACCACAAGTAAAATAGGTTTTCCTAGGAGCATCAGGGATATTCATGTAGTTATTCTCCTTAGTAATTCCTATTTTTCCATTCCTATTTCTTTTCACCTTTTTAGTTTTATTAGTGACTGTCTTCAACTTTTCTTTAAGTTGCTTCTGTGAAAGTAATCCTATATTTATCTTTTTAGAATCTGGCACACCACTGTTTTTAGAGCATTCAGGGAGAGTTTTCTTATAATCATTAGCTCTAACAAACTTCACAGGTTTAGTCAATGTTCCTTTTGTGTGTGAATTAGTGTGAAATTCTTTATCAGATTCATAACCTAGGGCAGATGTCCAATTCTTTTCAGAAAGCATTTGTTGGACCTTCTTACCAGAGTTTGTCCAAACTCTGAAGGTCTCTTTTTCCTTAGCTATCTCAGTTTTCAAATATGTGACTTGTATTTCCAACTGAGTTTGCATGTGTATAGCATTCTCACAGTCTTTCTTAAAGCTAAGCATGTGTACAAGTTCAGTTTCAAGAAAGTCATTCCTAGCATTCAGAGTCTGTATCTCAGATTTTAATCTTTCATTCTCAAGAGATTGTGACTTAAAGCTAACATGTAAATTTCTAAGAAAAGACTTTAATTCATGAATATCTTCAGTATCAAAAGTGAAAACAGAGTTTGGTACCTTTTCAGAGTTTAAGATGGGAGACTCAGAGTTTGCCATGAGAGCATAGTTAGTTTCTTCTTCTGAGTCTGAGGAATCGATCCAATCTTTCTTTGATATGATGAGAGCTTTCCCAGATTCCTTACTTCTGCACTCAGTAGCAAAATGTCCCATCTTGTTGCACTTGTAACACTTGACTTTTGATTTATCAAGAGTTTTTGATTTTCCATCTCTATCTTCTCTTTTTCTGAATCTGTCTTTCTTGTCTGACTCACTATGCTTCTTCTGATAGTTTCCTTGCTTCTTAATTTTTTTGTATTTCTTGAAGCTTTTGACAAACATAGCAAACATCTCCATCATGTCAGAGTCTGAAGAATTATCAGAGTTTTCATCAGAGTTTGTCTCAAACTCTGATTCACTACTTTCTTTGATTATAGCTTTTTCTTTTCTTGTTGAGACTTTAAGGACTTTTTCTGTAGGTTCTTCAATCTGGGCCTCAACATTCAAAGCAATAGATTTTGCCTTGCTACTTTTTCTGTTTCTTCTTTGCTGTAACTCCAGATCATGAGTTTTCAATTTGCCATAAACTTCATCTAATGACATCTCATCCAAATCAGCCCTGTCTCTAATCAAGGATGTCTGCAGATCCCATTCTTCTGGAAGAGCCCTCAGAAATTTGGTGTTTGAATCTTCATTGTCATATACTTTATCCACCAAAGCCAAGTTATTCAACAGAGTTAGAAATCTGTCATAAATATCTGTGAGGGACTCATTCTGCTTAGCCTCAAAGTATTCATACTCTTGGATTAGAACAGATCTTCTATTTTTCTTTATCTCCTTGGTTCCTTGACATTGAATCTCCAGTGCATCCCAGATTTCTTTGGCAGTTTTGCATGCTATTACCCTGTTGGACATTACAGAGTCAAGACTATTATGCAAAATATTACTTACCTTTGCATCTTTCAAGACTTCCTGTTTTTCTTCATTGGTCCATTCTTTCTTGTCCTTTAAGGTGTAATACTCAGGGATTTGTCTTCCTTCCACAATCGTAGATGGCATTAGTTTGGTTGGTAGATACTGTCCTGTATGAATTCTGTCCAAATAATCAGGATCAGTTGCTTCCAAGAACATCATCATCTTCACCCTCCATGTAGGATATTCAGCCTTCTTCAATATAGGGATCCTGATGCTTTCATACTTGTTACCAGACATGATTATTTGATCTTTTTAAGTCGTAATTAACTGCCTGCTCTGATACCAATTGTTTCCCAGAATAATCGATTATGAACACAAGTATATAGAATGGAATACTGTTTTGTATTATTAATGATCTCGAATACAAAACTCTCTCAAGAAAAATAATGTTCTTAAGAGCTGCTAGGTTATATAACTATTGCTTAATGAATTTAATATCGAATTATAACCTATCTCTGTGTTTATATAGACACAGCTACAATTACAATTACAAAACAGATTATGATAAGAATAACTTTAATAAGGTAATTAGACTTGCACTTGAATTCCTTCTTACTATCCAAATCAGACTCTGATTTGTCTATTTCCTTTTCTGGTAGACTCTGAAGCTAAACTCTGTCGATCTGTCATTCTCTGATTTGAGTATTCTCTGTTAGAGTAAACTCTGATTGAGTATTCTCTGATAGAGTAAACTCTGACCGACAGCTTCCTTAAACTCTGATGACGTCAGCATAAACTCTGTTTAGTATTCTCTGACAATCATCAGTGTTTGCATTCCTAACAGAGTCTAAGAATTAGAGTAGGTTTATGAACCTTGATTGATAAGGTATTTCCTAGAAGGATTCTGGATCCTTTGTAGAAGCAGTTTCCATGTAGAAATATGTTTCCCTGTAATTGGACACAATTAATTAGCTGTATATCTATCTAATTAATTAATTATGAATTTATTTATTAATTAGGGTTTCAAGCCTTAATAATTGGGCCTCCCCTTTGGACCGGATTAGGTACAATTAATGCCACATTAATTGTGTCTTTAGGGCTTACATTCAGCCCATATCATTTGCCCCCCAACTTCTGTAAAGTGTGCAATACTTTGTAGAAGTTAAGATTCATGACCCTGTTGCTCAAGTTCCTATGAAGAATTTTTACAATTCTTTCCTTATGCTTATCACTATTTTTCATTAATTTTTAGGGATTTTTCTCTAATTTTAAAGAATTTTCCCAAATTTATTAGTACCCACAGGTATTTTTCCTTAATTTCTAGGAATTTTTCTCTATTTTTAGAGAATTTTCCCAAATTTATTAGTACCCACAGGTATTTTTCCTTAGTTTTTAGGAATTTTTCTCTATTTTTAGAGAATTTTCTCATATTTATTTGCCTTATAAATCATTTTAATGATTTTCTAGCATTTTTTGATATTATTTTCGACCAGGAATCTTAGTCGAGTTCGAACAGAATCTTGGTCGGTTTTAGGTTGTCCTAGATTCCTGATCGAACAGGGTTCCTAGTCGATTTTCGACCAGGATCCTGATCGGTCTTAGGATGTCACGGAATCCTGGTCGAACAGGGTTCCTGGTCGATTTTCGACCAGGATCCTAGTCGGTCTTAGGACGTAACGTGATTATGATCGAATGAGATTTGTAGTCGATTTTGGTGGCCAATTTGTATCCTGATCGAATGAGACTCCTGGTCGTTTATTCGAACAATTTGTATCCTGGTCGTTTTATACCTTAATTGGAATCCTGGTCGACAGGGGTTCCTGGTCGAACCATGCCTTAATTGGAATCCTGGTCGACAGGGGTTCCTGGTCGAACCATGCCTTAATTGGAATCCTGGTCGACAGGGGTTCCTGGTCGACAGGGGTTCCTGGTCGATTCTAGACTTCATTTGAGTCCTGGTCGAACGGGATTCTTGGTCGATTCTAGACTTCATTTGAGTCCTGGTCGAACGGGATTCTTGGTCGATTCTAGACTTCATTTGAGTCCTGGTCGAACGGGATTCTTGGTCGATTATAGACTTCATTTGAGTCCTGGTCGAACGAGATTCTTGGTCGAATCTCGATCAGGATTCTGGTCTATTCTTTCAAAAAGGCCCTATAATTTGTTGATTTTAATAGGCCCTGGCCTACTTCACTCCTTTAGCTTGTTTTAGTTCACATCGACTTTTGGGCCAAAGGCCCGCCAGGCCCAATTAGTTTATGGGCTTGTCACCGGCTATAGGAAGTTTAACCGGTTGAATTACCGTTTTCTTTAGTTGAGGTGATTTCCGGCGAAGCTTTTCCGATCAACCTTCATCTTCCTCAAGTTTTAAGCTTTCATCACTTGAAGGCTAATGGCGGATTCTCAAGATGCTGCTCAACAAAGACTTCTTACCCGGGCGGCAAAAAGAGGTAACACTGTTACCGTGAAGTCTACTTTTTCTTCACTTTCTGATCTTCTTCAAACCAAGGGTGAGGAATTCCCTACCCTGGCTGAGTTAGATGCCTCTAGGTTTACCAGCACCTTTACTAATCAAATTCATTGCGATAAATTTACCAAATTGTATAAACTTCCTCCTGGGTACAAATTTGTTTTGGCCGAGCCCGGAGATTGAGCATGTCATTGGAGGCCCAATAGGCTATGTATCTTTAGGGACTCTCTTTTAGGTGGGCTTAGACTCCCTTTTCATGAATTTGTTGTTAGGTTGCTAGTTGAGGTCAGGATAAATCCATGTCAATTGAGCCCAAATGCGTGGCGGACCCTCCTCTGTTTTATAGTTTTATGTCTTAGGAAACACTATCCCCTTTCTGTAGCCGTCTTTAGAAGTATTTTTCAGTTTAAAAATAGCCCATCAAACATATTGGGCTGGGTTTATATAAGCCACAGGCAAGGGGTGAGCCCAATCTTTTGTAACAAGTCTTTGCCTGACAACAATACCGATTGGCGGAGGGATTTCTTGTACTTGGAATGGGAAGGAGGAGACTGGGGCACTCTTTTCAGGCCCAGATTTTGCAAGGTTAAAGATGGGAATGCGGGCTTTATCCAGCTAATTCCCGAACAAAAACGTATTATTGCTGACTTGGACCGAGATAAAGGCTTGACCCATCATAGGAAGATTCTGGAGGAATTTTCTTTGAAGGCCGTGGGCCTTTCTCATGTTTCTGATAACGGTATTTTCCTTTCTTGACTTGTCCTTTTTTCTGACTTTTCTGAGTTTGGTTGTTTATTTTCTTGTTTGTTTTGCAGCTGCGGAAAACATTAACTTCCATTTGGGCGTGGGTGATCAAGAGACCCACAAGATGAGGAAGGCTCGCGAGGCTCTCGAAGGACCAATTAAGGAGCCCAATCTTCCTGGGTTCCTTCAGCCTTGTGATAAGGCCCAAGGAAAGAGGCCTCGTGTCGATGAAGAGGAGGGCCCAGACTCTGCGGCCTGGAGGCCCAGTTGGGGTTTGAGAAGGCAAGACACCGTCGTTGGGAGTACTTTGAACTCCCTCGACTGGTCGCAGAATTCTATTCCTCCAGTTGACAAGGCCAAGATTGTCCTGAAGACGGACATAGAAGAGGCCGAAACTCTGGGGGCCCAAGCTGTTGCCATGGTAAGGCCCATTTGTTTCCCGACTTTTATACTTTGATTGTCCTTCGACTTTTCTATTTTCTCACTGTGTTGTGCTTTTTAAATAGGTCATTACATACTTCCAGACCATGGCCCATCAGGCCAAGACTTGGCGCTTTTCAGAAAAGGCCCAGAGGAAGATCAAGATCAAGGCTGAGGCAAAGGTGGCCACTCTCGAGAAGAAGTTGCTCGAGAAGGATCAAGAGTTGGTAGCCGCGCATGCTGAGCTGCAAGAGCCAAGGTCTGGGAAGAAGGCCATGATCGCTGAGTACATGGAGTCGGAAGAATTCTATGCTTTCATGGATAAGCATGATGACATGGTTTTTCCGGCGACTTGTGCTCAGGCTTGGGAGAAGTGCCTTGGAGCTGTGTTGGCCAAGCACCCTGGACTTTTTGACCTTGCCGACTTCCCTTGTCCCATGGGGCAGTCTTTGGCCTTGACCTCCACCATCCGCGAGGATAATTCTGGGGATCTCTCGGGTGGTGAGGCCTTGGATGATTATGATAGAGTCTTTGATTCCCCTGAGGCCGAGGATGATGCTGAACAGGGCGAAGAGGGGAAGGATGCGGAGGAGGATGCCGATGACCTTCCTTAGTTTTTTACTTTTTTCTTTGTATTTATTCCTTGTATTTCCTTTCTGTTTTCTTTTTAACTTATGTAATCCCAAGGCTTTGTTATAAAAAGTCCATTGTCGTTTGTCCTTTTCTTTTTCGTGCCTTAGTATATTTGACAAAATACACTTTATCGAACAAATGGGATGTTAACCGAAGTGCCAAACAGGCTTCTTTTTGTCATAAAAGAACTAATAAAAGTTGCCAAACTAGGCTAAACACACAGGTTTTTGAAGATGCCATAAAACTGGGAATTTTATTAATAATGCCTTCGAGGCTAAAGTGGGCACAGCCCTTACAAAATGAGAATCTTGTCTGAAGCGAAAAGCTCTTACAACCTAATGGTTTCATCGAACCTTATTTCTACTTAGTTCCTACTAAATATAAGAATTCATAGTTGAATTCTTTAAACATAGTAAACTTTCAGGTTTGAAGCATGCCAAGTCCTTGGTACCTCAACATCTTCTAGGGTTTTAAGGATGTATGATCCTCCCCCCTTTACTTGCTTTATCTTGTACGGCCCTTCCCAGTTGGGGGCTAATTTGCCTTTGGGGCCTACCCCGGAAGCTTCAGCTTTCCTGAGGACTAACTCCCCTTGTCTAAAAAATCTTTCTTTAACTCTCAAGTTGTAGTAGAAAGATGATTTCTTTTGATATTCGACGATTTTTGCATGAGCTTTGTCCCTGACTTCATCTATCAAGTCTAACGCAAGTTTCATTCCTTCTTCATTTTCCTCAGGTTCAAAGGCCTTGATTCTTGGGGATACATGTGATATCTAGACTGGAACCACTGCCTCGGCCCCATAAGCCAGGAAGAACGGAGTTGCATCAGTAGTAACTTTGTGGGTGGTTCTGTATGCCCAGAGTATTGGCAAAAGCTCATCCACCCAAGTATTAGCAGAACGCTCGATCCTTTTCTTGAGACCATCAAGGATGATTCGATTGGCTACCTCAGCCTGCCCATTTGCTTGGGGGTGTGCAACAGAAGTGAAGCGTAGATTTATGTCATTATCAGTGCAATATCCTTTGAATTCTTCATTGTTGAATTGTGTGCCATTGTCCGTCACCAGTATTCGTGGTATTCCATATCTACATATGATATTTTCCCAGAAGAATTGAGCTACTTGCTTTGTGGTTATCTTGGCTAGTGGTTTAGCCTCGATCCATTTAGTGAAGTAATCGATCGCAACGATCAGGAACTTTCTCTGCCCGCTAGCTATTGGAAAGGGTCCAAGGATGTCCATTCCCCACATTGCAAAAGGGATAGGGGAATTGATGGACGTCAACATCTCAGGTGGTTGTCTGACAACCGGTGCGTGCCTTTGGCACCTGTCACATCTTCTTACATATTCCTTCGAATCTTTTATCAAGTCAGGCCAGTAAAAACCAAGGCGGGCGATTTTGTGAGCCAAAGCCCTGCCCCCCAAGTGTTGGCCACAAATTCCTTCGTGTACTTCTTTCAAGGCTTCATGGGCCTCTTCTGGCCTTAGGCATTTCAAGTATGGAATAACAAAAGATTTCTTATAGAGAATTCCATCAATAAGAGTGTACCTTAACGCCCTTGTAGTAAGCTTTCTAGCTTCCATGGTATTGGCAGGAGTCCATCCAGATTGCAGGTGGGATTTGATTGGATCCATCCAACAACTACCCATGTGTATCGGGGCTACCAGTTTTGCATTGATGCTGGGGGTCTTCAAGACTTGGAAGTAAACACTTCCCATATGTTCATCCACTTCTGATGAGGCGAACTTTGATAAGGCATCGGCCTTTGTATTCTCTTCTCTAGGAACATACTCAATCTGACATTCTTCAAATTGAGTCATTATAGCTTTGACTAATCGGAGGTACTTGACCATGATTTCTTCTCTTGCTTCAAAATCCCCATTTACTTGGGATATAACCAGCTTTGAGTCGCCACAGACTTTGAGATGCTTGGCATTTAGTGCTTTGGCCAATCCTAGGCCTGCTATCAGGGCTTCGTATTCGGCTTCATTATTAGTTGTTGGAAAATCAAGCTTAATAGCATACTCAATGATGAATCCTTCGGGGCTTTGTAGCACCAAGCCTGCGCCGCTAGATTTTGTTTTTGATGCCCCATCAAAATTGAGCACCCAATATTATTTAGGAGTTTGTTCTTCTTCTTTTTGTGTTGCTTCCCCATTATCCTGCCCCCGACTTCTTGGTCGTCAATAGTACATTCGACCACGAAGTCAGCAAGAACTTGAGCTTTAATGGCCGTTCGAGACTTATACTTGATGTCGAATTCTCCTAGCTCAATGGCCCACTTAATCAGTCTTCCACTTGACTTGGGGTTGTGTATAATATTCCTCAAGGGTTGATCAGTTAATACTTCGATTTTGTGAGCTTGAAAATAGGGGCGTAGTTTCCTAGAGGCCATTATCAAGGCCAGTGCAAACTTCTCAATTTTGGAGTAGTTAAGTTCCGCTCCATGCAAAACCTTGCTCACATAATAGACTGGCTTTTGAATTTTCTCTTCTTCCTTTATAAGGACAACACTCAGGGCCTTGTCTGATATGGCCAAGTACAAGTATAGGATGTCCTTTGGGCTAGGCTTGGCCAACAACGGGGCTTTAGCCATATATTTCTTCAGTTCCTCAAAGGCCGTTTGACTTTCTTCTGTCCACACGAAATCTTTAACTTTTTTCAACGTCTTGAAGAAGGGTAGACATTTATCCCCAGACTTCGAGACAAACCTTCCCAGGGCAGCAACTCTTCCTGTCAATTTTTGAACGTCCCTTACTGTTTTTGGAGGTTCCATGTCGAGTATGGCCTTGATTTTGTCAGGATTGGCCTCAATCCCTCTTTTAGAGACCATCATTCCCAGGAATTTTCCAGATCCCACGCCAAAGGCGCACTTTGCAGGGTTAAGCATCATATTGTGGTGCCTTAGCACTTCGAAAGCCTCTCGCAGGTGCTCAATATGATCGGCCTTATCGAGACTTTTGACTAGCATATCATCAACGTAGACCTCCATGGTTTTTCCAATGAGATGCTTGAAAATTTTGTTTACTAGCCTTTGATAGGTGGCCCCTGCATTCTTTAACCCAAAGGCCATAACGAGATAACAAAATACACCAAAGTCAGTGATGAAGGATACCTTAGCAATGTCATCCTCGTGCATCCGGATTTGATTGTATCCACTAAAGCCATCCATGAAGCTTAACATCTCATGTCCCGCCGTGGCATCTATGAGTGCATCAATCCTCGGGAGGGGGAAACAATCTTTTGGGCATGCATCATTTAAATCAGTGAAGTCGACGCACATCCTCCACTTTCCATTGGATTTCCTGACCATTACAGGATTAGCAAGCCATTCGGGATATTGAATTTCTTTGATGAATCCAGCCTTCAAGAGCTTTTCCACCTCTTGTTTTATGGCTTCCTGCCTTTCTGGAGCAAAATTTCTCTTCTTTTGCTTCACCGTTTTTCTCTGTGGATCCACGTTAAGCTTATGAGTGATCAGTTCAGGGTTAATTCCCGGCATATCAGCGGCTGTCCAGGCAAATAAGTCTCCGTTTTCTTGCAAGAACTTTGTCAATTTTTCTTTCATAGGCTCTTCTAATGAGGCCCCAATATAGGTGACTTTTTCTGGTTCTCCTGGAACTAAAGGAATTGGAACCAAGTCCTCAGCTGGCTTTCCCCATTGTTCCTCGTTTTCTCTTGAGTCCATGTCCTCTATGGGTAGAACTTGCCCCCTGGCTCCATCGGGTCTCAAGGCTGCCACGTAGCAACTTCTCGCCATTTTCTGGTCTCCTTTCTCCTCCTCAACACCGTTCCTGGTGGGGAACTTGATTTTTAAGTGATAACTTGAGGTTACAGCCTTAAAAGCATGCAAACCTGTTCTTCCAAGGATGGTGTTGTATGTAGAAGATGCTTTGACCACCAGAAAAGTTAGCATCTGAGTGACCTCTTTAGGTTCTCTTCCCACTGTCACGGGTAGCTGAATGTTTCCTTCTAATTTTGATTCCACTCCATTGAAGCCATAGATGGGAACATCCGAAAGGGTTAGCTGGGAATCGTTGTATCCCATCTTTACAAATGCATCATGGAACAAGATATCAACAGACGCTCCATTGTACACCAGGACTCTCTTTACCTCTGAGTTGCCTATCAAAGGGGCAATAACGAGAGGATCATCATGAAGAATCTTTACCCCTTTCAGGTCTGAGTCATCAAAATATATAACCGCCTCCGTCCTAGCACGTTTAGGCGCTTCTCCTACGACTTGCATAACTTCTCTTGCGTATGCTTTTCTTGAATTCCTTGAAGTCCCCGCAGCAGTGAGTCCTCCGAAAATCATATTAATAACCGGTCCTCTAGGTTGAGGATTCCTATCCCGGCCATCATTATTTTTTCTGTTATCGTCGTGCCTATCATGACTTCCATCCTTGGTGTACTTGGAAAGTTTTCCTCTCCTGATAAGGAATTCGATTTCATCCTTCAATTGTCTGCAGTCATCCGTATTATGCCCGGTATCCCTATGAAACCGGCAAAACGCATTCTTGTTTCTTTTCTCAGGATTAGACTTTAAGGGTTTAGGCCATCTCAGGTCTCGATCTCTTTCAATATCCATAAGGATTTGACTTCGAGGTGCATTCAGCCTTGCATATTCAGCGAATTTTGGCCCAAAGTTATTTTTCTTAGGAGGGGATTCGGAATCCTTATCCGTCTTGGAGTACTTGACTCGGGCGTCATATTCTTGATCACCCTTTCTCTTCTTATTATTATTCCCATGTGTAGCCACTGATATAGTGGTTTTCTTCATGCTTTCTTCTGCCTTGATGTATTTCCCGGCTCTATCTTGGAGAAGAAGCATGTTCTCAGGCGGGTGTTTGGCTAGAGATCTCTTGAAATAAGGATCAGTCGTCCCCTGTTGTAAGGCTATCATAGCCATCTTCTCGTCCAAGTCTGGGACTTTCAAGGCTTCCTTGGTGAAGCGGTTCAGGTAGTCCCTCTGGGATTCATTCTTTCCTTGCTCTAGATTCATGAGAGAAGCTGAGCTTTTTTCGTGTACTCTTCCGCTTATAAACTGGCTTATAAAGGCCTTACTGAGTTCTTTGAAGGATCCAATGGAGTTGGGAGGCAACCGGCTGTACCAACGTTGGGCCATGCCCCCCAGGGTTTGGGGAAACGCCCTACACTTCACAGCATCATTGATAGGTTGTAGTAGTAATGCATTCGAGAAGGTCCTCACGTGATTAGCCGGATCGCCTGCTCCATCATACACTTTGATGGTGGGCATTTTGAACTTACTTGAGATGTGAGCGTTCATGATGGTTTCGGTAAAAGGCGGCGTGGGATCATCAGGATCTCCGAGAGGCAATAGTTCAGTGGGGTCAGCCCTAGTAATTTCCGTTCTTCTCCCTCGCGGGGTTTCATCCAGTTCTATGACGTCGCGAGCTTCATACCTTGAGGCTGTCCTTCTATCCTGCCGATCTAAGCTTTTCTTTAATTCTTTGAGTTCAGCCTCGTAGGAAGCAATTTTCTGTTCTAGTGTCCTACGGGACTGTGAACGCCGGCTTCCTGCGGGCTCTTTACCAGGCCTTCTTCTCCTGGGATTGACATTAGTGCCTTCTGAGCTTTCATCATCAGTTGAGTATGGTCCTGAGAAATCACGGACATCTTCTCTACGCCCATAGGTCTGGGGTTCCAACCCCCTGATGTAAGGAGGGGGATAGGCTTGGGAGATTCCAAGTCTTGCTTGGGCAACAGTGCTACTAGGAATAACAATGGTGGAAATTTGCGCGTGAGAAGTAGTAGCCATGAAAGGAGCTTGAGTTACCTGGGATAGTAGGTTGGATCCATGGACGATTTCCTCAGGATTGGTGGAGTGGACGATCTCACTAAACGGACCAAGCCTTTGAGTATTAGGACCTTGGGTTCCAGCGGGAATAATGGTGGTAGCGGGGACCTCGGTAGTTTGAGTTTCATCAGGAGGGATGATAGCAGTCGGATCACCTGTGGTGGGGACGATGTCTCCGTCAGTTCATCGTGTTCTTGCCATGGTTAATGTTCTTTTCCCACAGACGGCGCTAAATGTTATGGAACAAAATCTAGGATGTAGTTATTGCGATGTATGTCGGAGCTTATCGAGCTTTAATGGCTGCACTTGTGTTTTGTAGCTTAGTTCTGCCCTCACAAGATGCCTACGTATCTCAGTATGTGTTGAGAATCAAGCCAGACGTAGTTCTAATAATGAGGGGTTAGGCCCTTTATATAGACGTAGAGAGTCTAAGAATTAGAGTAGGTTTATGAACCTTGATTGATAAGGTATTTCCTAGAAGGATTCTGGATCCTTTGTAGAAGCAGTTTCCATGTAGGAATATGTTTCCCTGTAATTGGACACAATTAATTAGCTGTATATCTAGCTAATTAATTAATTACGAATTTATTTATTAATTAGGGTTTCAAGCCTTAATAATTGGGCCTCCCCTTTGGACCAGATTAGGTACAATTAATGCCACATTAATTGTGTCTTTAGGGCTTACATTCAGCCCATATCAAATACATAATTATATATATGTATTTTTTTATTAGATTGGGAACCGAGTGTTTAACGGGTCGGTTGCAAATATTGAGTGTTCGAAATCGCTATTCTACAAAAGCATACAAATTGCTACGACTACAATAATTTCTACAGTTAATGTAGATGACAAACATAAAGATAGCTTGGTGTTAATATTTAGACAAAATTGCAGTTTGCATACTTGAAATTTATTATTTTTACACTTTGGTAGCCAAAATAAAAAAAAGTAGTTATTTGCATAGCTAAATATATTTTTTAATGCATTTTAAGGCCTACAAAATAGAGAAATTAGAAAATTAAAGGACCATTACGTTTTTAAAGGTAAAATGGTCAATTCAAACTTATAACGATTATATGTGTGTGTGTGTGTATATATATTTCTCAGCTTTAAATCCTAGTTTGAAACAACTCAGTGATCGAAAACTCAAATTCAATGACTAATATGTGCTCTTACAGTATTTGAGTTTAATAAAATTTGAGTTTCTAATCAGATATTTTAAATTAGGTTTTAAAACTGGAGATATATACAATGTAACAGTTATAAGCTTGAATTGATCACTTTACCCTTAAAAAACATAACGGTCCGTTACTTTTCTAACGTTCCTGTTTTATAGCCCTTAAAGTGCGTAAAATGTATATTTAGTCATGCAAATTAAATGACTACTTTTTCCGACCAATAAAGTGCAAAATTAAAAAACTTCAGGTATGTAAACTGCAATTTTGTCTAATATTTATATAGATGATATAAATATTTTTAAATTTAAATCTATACTATATTATTAAAGACGAAAGATTAAAAGTTTTGGTCGTCGGTTGGTTTGATACTGGGTGAACTATAGAAAAGATCTTGACCGTCCAATTTTAAGTGAACCATAGAAACAATCTTAACCGTTAAATTTTCATAAAATATAATTTTAAAAGAATATAATCATACATACAATTCTAACACAAGTAATCCTCCTTTTATACAAACAACTCATAAACATTATAATTCTAAAGAATATAAATATTACTACTAAAATACAATGTCATATTAATCTTCTAACTAAAATATCTCACATTAATCTCCTAAGTAAAGTACATCTCTATACAAAACAAATAAAAATTATCCTATTAAAATATGAATGCAAATAAATTATATAAAAACATATACATATAATATTAAATAAAATTTAAATTATAATTATACAAATACAAATAAATTCAAATCATTAAAAAATATTAAAATAAAAATATTAAAAAATTAAAAAAATTCATCTATGCATCGCACGGGATATAAGCTAGTATAAAATTAAATGATAAAATTCCTAATGTTAAAATATATATCATATTTTTATGATATAATATTTTAACATAGCTCAAATATCACTCCCTGGAATACGAAGTTAATTTCGAATGCCCAACTAAAATGTTAAAATTTCAAATTTCAATAATCATTGATTTAATCATGGTTGTGGTCTCGTGTCACAATTTTTCTTTTCTTTCCTTTTTCTTCAACTTTTATAATCAGCTTTATTGTCTTTATTGTTAAATTATCAATTTCATTGTTATCGTCTCCATCATTATTAGTTTTGTTAATGGTTTCATTGAATATCTTTCTTTTTTTCCACATTTACAAATTATTGTAAAACATTTCTCCTATCAAATAACCTAATAAAAAATTATGTATTTCTATCTAGCAAACAAAAATTATATATTTCTTCGCATTTAATTGTCGGTTTCATGGAAATTTATTTTATATAAAAAAAATTAGGTCACAGATTAAAGATGCTTAAACCCTTCGACCTCAATCCTCAAATCGACCTCGAAGGAGGATTGAGACTCAATTCGACCTCGATCCAGGTTGATGCGGGGCTTAATCCTCAAATCGATGTGGGGGTTGAAATGAGCCCCAATTCGACCTCAATCCAGGTCGAATTGGCTAGGTTCCCAGAATTTTCCCCACTTTTAATTTATTAAAAATGAAATCCTTGAGAAGTAATGTTGTACAATATTAATTCTTTTTAAAAGAATTAATTATTAAAAGACTTGAGCCTTAAGTCAAAGTAAAAATTGGTTGAACAATAAGTCCAAATGCATGTTAGGTACTAAAAACCCTTGATAAAACTTTTACGAAATTCACAAAATTTTCCCAAAAATTGGGGGACAAATGATATGCGTAATAAATAACCTTAAGGAAATAATAAATATAGCATTTATTATTTCATTAATTAGACCTAATATGATCCAAAGACTTGGGACCTTGAAACGAACAAGGAAAATAAATCTTAGGATCAACTGGATTTATAATCCAAGTATCAATTGGATTTGTAAGTCTAGCCAATAAGCTCTGTTGGAGCCCTAGGCCCATTAAGCCTTTATTATTAATTAATTATAAAATTAATTAATAAAAATTGATTAAAGACCTGAAATGTCCCACGAGGCCCCTCATCTATGGAAGGCTCTAGAATACCTATCTGAAAGAGTCTAACAAGGACTCTCATTCCTTGTAGGTTACAAGAAACTTATCATTAGGAGGCTTGGTCTCCCAGTCTCCTAACCCTAACGCACTCATAAGCCCTCAACCGGCCTATATATAGGGTCTAACTCCTCAACACTAAAACTATGTTATTGGCTTGATTCTTACACACATTGAGAATCGTAGGTAGCGAGAATCTGAGATAGTCACGAAACGTTAATGCAGTCATTAAAACTTGAAACTCCTCAAACCCCATCATTAATTACACATTAAAGATAACTTAGTTTTTAATCCGTAACCGTTCATTTACAGCATGGAGCCTGTTATTGACACTCTTTCTTAGGATAAGATGGATCTCCTTTTTCCTCCCAGGTATATATATGCCCTGCTGTGACTTGTGTTTTTCCTAACTTGTTGAATTCTATAATTAATCACTTGGCCAAAAAAAATTAAATAGAATAATGTGATTCTTTATTATCTATCCGTCTCATTATTTTGATATTATTTTAACGTTCGGAAATTTAAATTGAATCATCTTGACCTACAAATTAAAAATTATTATTTTTTAAATGTCATTAAAAACTTTAGTTATAATTGATTATAAGGAGAATTTTATAAATCTATAAAGTATAGATTGATAATCTTTATTGAATATCAAAATTTAATCATTTTAATTTTTTTATAATTACTTATTTCGAACCTGAGACTCGTACAACGTGAACTTGATACATTTCAAACTTAGAAGCTTTTTTTTATAGCAATTAACATGCTATAAATTTCAAATATAGCAGCGTACATGAGACACACATCAATGCAGATGTTGCGTCGAATAAGTATACATACATATATATATAGATAGAGAGTTGGTATGCATGAGCGGTGCAGTTGAACAATGTATAGGTGTTAGTTTCCAGTGTTCTCTATGGAGAAGGTTGTCACTACAAGAAAAAAGTGAAAAAACTCAATCACACAACACTTTTTTTATGTCGTATTGTGCAAAACAATACCTCCATACAATGGTTTAATAAAACTGTTGTTTGAATAGATTTCAGACAATTCTATGAGAAACCGTTGTTGATATGTTTATTGTGAGGTATTATATAAGACCTTTTCACACAACAGTACAATATTGTGTTGTCTCATAGAGCTACTTTTTCAATGTTGTGTTGTGCAAATCAAGATCTCTAAACAATAATTTATTTTACAACGATTTTATGTAGAAAACATCTGTCTTTGTTTAACTCATACAACACAATTTCTAAGAAAACTGTTGTCTGTTTCACAGAAGATGACAAAAATTACCTTTTTATAATAAGACGAAATTTTTTTGTAGAAGATTTTTTAATACTTTTGTTAAAAAAAGCACACAAAATAGATTTAAAAATCCTAATTTTTTTACACATCACAAACATCGAAATATCTTAACATCCGTACGGTTGGATCATCGAAAAAATTAATTTTAATTTAATAAAAATGAAATTATAGATTTATCATAAACTTAATATCTACTTCTTAACTCGTTCATATAAAATGTATACTCATATTGTTCGAATTACAAAACTATTACTTATTATTAACAAACTATATACATTTATATTTATCCATATTATAAAATTATAAAATTTTTATTTATTTTGTCTTTGTAAAATGAGTTAATATTTTAAATTTTAATCTTTTATAAAAACTTAAACCTGTATTCATAATTTTAATTATAACAACGTGCATATATAATTATTTCACTCTTGTAACCTATCATATAATTTTAAGGTAATATATTATTTATAATCATTAAAATGAGAATTTTAATTTATTTTATTTTTATAAAAAATTTATACTATATTTATATAACAAAACTAGAGATTTTTTTTGTAGTTGGTTTGGTTAACCTTTTTATAATATTATATTTAGATTATATTCTAAATTTATATACTTATATTAAATATTTTATATATAATATAATTAATGTAATTGTACCAAATATTAAAATATCTCAATTTAACCGTTACTAATTGAACTATTAATTTATTTAAAATAGCGACTCATTATATAAATTAAATGAATACTAAAATATTTTTTTTAATGTTTTAACTGTTCCCCCTTTTTCCTGATTATAAAGAACACTTATACTATAATAACACGATGTACAATATTAAAAAATGGGTGCTTATATTTTCCCCCAAAATGAAATTGTGCTATACACTCTTTCCCCCCTTTCTTTCCCCCAAATACTCCACTTTCCCCCCTTGTTGCCTCTCGCTCCACTTGAAATTTTTGTTTGAACACAACCCTTTTTTGTCCCTCGATTTCATGGGGCTTTCTTTCTTGGGATTTCTTTCTAGGCTTTCTCTCTCCATCTCCCATCTCTCAAGTACGTATGTCTCACACTTCATCTTTCTCGTTTAATCGATTTGAGGCTACGAATTAGGGCTTTGGTTTGAAAAAGGGCTTCATCTTCTTCAATTAATTAATTTGAGGCTACAAATTGTTCATGTCCAATGTCATTATGGTACAACTAGTTTGTCTATTTTATCAATACTTGATATTCGTCTTCGTTTGAATGTTCTTGAATATGACAGGTGCTTGTTGGGAGATCTACTTTTGGTCTTATTATTAAAGTGATTGGAGAGCCTGTTGATCATAGATGTGATATTAGTAAGTTAATCCTTGTCAATTTGGTCTTAATTTGGTAGATAATTTAAATTTAGGGATTTCATTCTAGAGTTTTAGATTTAGGGCTATGTGGTACCTATTTTTAATAATATTAATGAATTTGTCTAGGTCTCCAGATGGGTCTTGCTTTCTTACCCCTACTCATATTATAACTATAGCATATATAAGACCTGATTTTTTGTTTATATATCTGTAATTCATAATTTTTATTGCATCTTGCAGATCCAGAGGTGTACAAGTTCTGTAGTAATAACCAGTTTAGAAGCCATATCTATTTTGTTAATGTAGCTATCTGTTACAGGTATTCTATAGTGTTGATTACCTTGATTTGTATGTATGCACTTATGCAGGGGTAGATATAGTGAAAAACCTCTATATCTTCACATTTCTGCTGGAGCCCATGTATATATTTGGTCCTCATTATGTCTTGAGTGATTGAGTAATGAGTTTACAGTTTAACAATGTTCTTGAGGCTGTACACTATTTATAGATTATATGCCTTCTATTTTTATATGGTTAATTTTTGCCATATGATGTTTATTGAATGAGACATCTATCTTCATAGTACTTATCTTAAATAATATACATACATATATCTTGTATTATATATCTTTGTGTGTGAATTGCTTTTGGTTCAACGAGACTGAAGAACCTGTGAAAATCATAGGTTCTGCACAACAAAATTTGTAAAACTAGTACATAAAAAATTGCAGAACCTTTGGTTTTCACTGTTCCCCAAGCCTCTAATGAGTCATATACCCTGTATGTAGGGGTTTGATCCTGGCCTTACGATTCATGTCATATAGAGAAACATGTTAGTAGGTTTGCTTCTCTCATTTTCACCACCTCTCTTCTTTCATCTTCTTTTCTTGTATCTCTCATTCACCATCAAGCTCTGTTTTTAATTTTTCTACCAAAACACTATGAATTTCAGCCACTGTTATACATATACTATCACTATATTTGATACATACCTTATTCAATCTACACGAAGAATCCAATTCAACTCAACTACAACTCCAGATAATGGTCGCATCTAATTAGTTGGTGATAGATGTATTTGAAGTGCTTTCTACATCTCGAGATACACATTTAGGTTTTGATGATTTCAATAAGGTAAACATGATATATGTTTGATTTCTTTTTCTTGTATGGTTTCAATGTGCTGAATTTCTTACAATTATATGCATCTGAGAGTTGTAGATTGATTGATTCAGCTTTTTTTCCCTTTAATTTTCATTTATCACAGTTATTACAGACAATCCTAGATAGGTACAATACTAAACCACCCTTACACGGTGAAATTTGAAGAGTTATACTCAGATCTACTTGACATGTACATTGTACTCTTAAAACTTGTTCTACCAAAATGAATGAGGGTACTCGCATATTTTCTTTGCTTGTTTTTCCATTCTGAAAAAGAATTTATGTAGGCTTAAAACCCCTATTCAAATTTCTTTGATTTATGCAGAACTCTTCTTAGTGATATTGCATGATGAAGTGATTTTTTGTGGTGGGTCAACTCATATTCAAGTTTTTTAGGGAGTTGTGAAATAGATAGGAAATTCATTGTCAATCCTGGTGAAGTTATTGCCCTTGGAGGTATTGTTGAGGTATATTCATCTCCTTCTTCTTACTATGGACATTAATAATTAAATGGCAGTCCTATTGCTGACTAAAATCAAGTTGGGTTAGATTTCAAGTTTAAATATAAATATTGGTTGCAGCTGTGTGTATGTTCAAGGGTACTTTCTTTTATAGGTAGTGTATATTCTTTTGAGGGTTAAGGAAGAGAAGGATGTTGTAGCATTACTTGGTCATCTAAATTTAGGCCAAAGAAAGACAAATTTGTTATATACATATGTGTGTGTGTGAGAGATCAATTATGATATCAATATATTTGGATCAATTTTCTATATATTGAGATTCTGAATGGCTTATAATATTTTTTCTTCTTTTGAATGTGCGATTCTTAGGTCCCAGAGTAGGGTTGGTGAAGCCATATTGGTTCATGTATAAGTACAAAAGTTGAATTACTCAAGAGAAGGTAGAGTAGTGGAAGATAAATTGTGTCGTCATTGTTGTTGGAGAAATGAATGACGCTCTCTTGACAAAACAACTAACGTCCAAAAATTCTCAAAGAAATAAAGGCATCTAGTAATAGTTTGACATGTTTGTACACGTTTTGTACATAGTTTGACACATAAGTCATGCTCCTTTTTGTATTTTTGTTGATTTAAGTAAAAATTATAGACGTATAAATAAGAATGTATGAAGAAATAGAAAGTCAAATTCATTCCGGAATATGGTCTTTTCTAAAATGCATTTTATTAGCCTATTTTTTATTCTATTAGACCATTGTCTGTCATAATAAACAATAATACAAGAGGAGAAAAACCATTGTGCAAGAGAACATGAATAAATAGTTCAATTAATAAATAGTTCAAACAATGGTCATATTTCAGGAAACCATTGTATACATACCCAAGGAACAAAGTTTTATCATTTAATAAACCCTTGTGTTTCTATCTTTCTAACAACCGATTACAAATATAAGACGCTTGTCCAATAGGAAAGAAGAACAACATTTTTATACATAAGAAATACTTGAATAAGTGGAAGTCCTACAATATTCAGTTTACTAAACTCATTGTATATACCACCATTCTAACAACATTTTTTCATGATCTTGATGTTGTCTTTCTTAAAGGCAGACAACGATCGCGTACCGTTGTGTGATCTGTGTATCAGACTGTGTATCAGACGGCGGCTCAATATTCACACTACTAGAAAAACTGGATACAACATCACACCTTTAACAACGGTTGCAAAAACCACCGATGTTAAAGGTCTTTTTAACATCGCTTTTGTATATAACGATGTTAAAGCTTATTTAAGACATCTCTTGGTACTATTGCCCGATGTCTAAAGTTGTGTTCGTAAAAAATAAAAAAAGCGGGTCAATAATTTCCCCAGCTTATTACCCAAATAATTCCCCTTAGACAAAAACATTTCCCCCCCTTAGACAAATACTTTCCCCCTAATTCTTATTACCCAACTTATTACCCTCTCTCGACACACACACTCTCTCTCGCAAATCTCTCTCTCAACCCTCTCTCTCGCAAATCTTTCTCTCAACCATGTCACCAACTCTCATCATCTCATCATCTCTCTCACAAATCTGTGGCAGCAGTTCTTACAAACCCTAGATTTATAAATCGATTTTCAAAACCCTAGATTCCGAAGCTAAGAGTTGTTAGTAATTAGTTCGTGTGGGGTTAATTAGGTGAATTCCAAGCTCCTATTTATTTGCAATCACTCTCGATTTGGTCGAAGAACAAGCCCTAGCTAGCTAACTGATAAATTTGGTATGTATGTATGTATGTGTATATGCTTTATATTTATCTTATTATTTGGTGTGTATACATATAGATATGTGTATGTATTTCCCCCGGTTACTGATTGTTTTTAATATATGTATGTATGTCACTGTAGTTGCTGCTTGGGTGGATTTGAGAATTTTGTTGCTGCTTAAATTTGGATAATTTGGCTATTTGAGCTATTCACTTCTCCCTATTTTTAATTGATGTTCTGTTTTTATTTAGATAATATGTATATGTATGTATGTATGTATATGATGTTCTGTTTTGATTTGAGAATATGTATGTATGCCACTGCCTTTAATTCCTATTTTAGAATATTTGAGAATATTCAAGACCTTTCAGTCCCTCCAGACAAGCTAGAGGTTCGACATCTGTACTGAGCTACATTGCTGATATTAGAAAGGGGAAGAAGGTCATAAGCCACATCGAAGATGTGTATCAATTGAGGCTACTGTACAATACACATCTGCAATGGAGATATGCCAATGCCCGAGCATTTGTTGCACTAAATTATCAAAAATCAACTGCAGAGGTTTTAATTTTAATATTTATGGAATTTAAAATTATACAATTTATTCTTTGTAATCTCCCGAAGCTTGTTTTCTTTTTATTGATTGCAATGGATGTCTTATTGGTATGTACTAATTGTCTTCTATTGATCTGCAGAAAACATTGATCAATGTGTGTAGAACTACCTCAGAACTAAGGGTTTCAGTTATTGAGAAAAGAATTGCACTCCAGCAACTGAAGCTGAAACTCAAGTTGGCCTCTATTTTAAACGAACAAGTAATGCATCCCCTTGGTGCAATATCATTCTACGTGTTAAGTTCTTTTTAAATTGGCAAGGAAATATTAGATATTATACCATTTCAATATGGAAAAGCGAGCATTAAATTGGAAATATATTTTGTGCATTATGAGATTCCCAGCTAAATTGTTAGGGAAAAAATGAATGATTGCTGCAGTTAAATTTAGAGAGAATTATATGGTAGTAAAAAGGTCACAAGATTCGTCTTTATAGATTATAGAATCAGTTATGTAATCTAAAGCTGTCATCAGATGCTTCCTTTATCTTTATTAATTATCTCTTGTTTTCTATATAAATATGCTTTTGCCTGTGTGCTTACTGATTATCAACACTAAGAAATCAGTTCCTAAGTTTTGCTTCTTGGAAATTGTTTTCACTAGTTTCTTTGTATAACTTTTATATGAAAACAGTTATACAGTTATTTTCTGGTTAATCTATGGTGTGATGTACATCAATACCCATGCATCAAAATTTGGAGTGAAGATGATACAACAACAACCAAATTCCCCCCCCCCCCCCAAAACCGCAAGATTCCCAACACGTTCAATGTATTGTCTATATATGACCCTTTTTTCTGTATGGATGGATAGCTGATGGTTCCTTTAATGCATGATGTCAGGTAACCTACCTCGATAGATGGCATTTGCTCGAAAATGATCATAGATGCGCAGTTTCAGGAGCTATTAAAGATTTGCAGGCAAGCACTCTCCGCCTTCCGGTCATGAAAGGAGCAAGGGTATGTCATCTCAAATTTATCTATATTACGATAGAAGTAATAGACGAATAGTATTTAATTAGCTTGTGAATTCTACAGGCAGATCTTGATACAGTGCAGGCAGCTATGTGCTCAGCCATTGATGTATTGCACACAGTGGGATTTTCCATATCTTCTGTTTTTCCAAAGGTCAGTTCAATAAATGATGGTGTATATGTAGTCAAACCATGGTGTTTCTAGTTTGAAATCTGTTGCGTCCTTGTTGCATTATATATTAGGTTTCATATGTTATTGCCAACTGAAGTTTACATTATAGACTTGTAGTGTCATTTAGTTTTTCCTTTCTTATATACATATTCTTTAAATAATGATAAAGTATTGAGTTTTTTCCCCCAAGATTATTAGTGTATCCGTTTCTTAGTATGTGAATGAAATATTTTGCAAGTTACCTGGCAGAGCAGAAGTTTTTTACAGGAAGAGTGTGATACCAATCTTTAGTGTTTTGGTTGTGGGCTATGTTACCCTGAATCTTCAGTTACGGACGTTGTAATTGTGTCACGGCCATTGTAATCGTGTGAGACATAAACTAAAATGTGGACACTTGACCAATAATTTTTTAATTTTTTATATGGTCTCTGAGATAGTCCTTCATATTTTGCATGGACTATAGTTTAAAGGGGTGAATTGCTTAGTTTCTGAACTTGCTGATGTAGCAGTGGAGGAAAGAGCCATGCTTGATGAATTTGAATCTTTATTGACAACTACAACTGCTATGCAGGTGAGAAAAGTTATAAAGATGTGGTTTCATTTCAGTAAATAAGAGTAATCACCTTAACTTGTCCTCTGTATATGTTATTGTTTCCCTCCTAACATTGTTTTCCATGTTTTAAGTTCTCATAAAAAACCATGATGATCTATCTATTGGTGTTGCTGCAAAATGGTCGAGCTATGACTGAATCAATGATATGGCTTATATAATATGATAATTATAATTATCTGACTTATATTACCATAAATAAGCATGCCTTTGTGAAGAGCAGAAATTCTGCTAGAGCAGCAGAATCTGGTGGCTTTGTTCTGTGGCAGATGAATCCTGACATGTGGTACGTCGAGCTTGTGTATCGAAGATATGCTGATAAGAAATCTGTTGCTCATCATATTGTAAATTTAGTTTGAATTTACTGGTATAGTACTTATTTTGGAATCGGCTAGGGTTGTTTAGTTGAATGGTTAATTTCCATTTTGTTTGGATTGAAGTACTTTTAGCTAGCCCTGTTTATTTATGTGGATGTGTTACTTTGGTTGTTGGTAATGATATATATATATATCAATTGAGTTTGGCAATTTAAATTTCTTTTTATGGCAGCAGTTCTTTTTCTGTAGTTTGGTTGTGGTTGAATAAGTTTATTAGTTGATTGAATTAATTTTGGCTAATATATATCAATGTACACATGACAGTGTCATTTGAACCTAAAGAAATAACATCACAAATTTTTTTAAAGCGATGTGTAATAGTATATCTAACAATATTTTATAAAAGAAATTTGATGTCTAAAATAAGCTATTACATCATTTATACTAAAGAAACTGATGTTAAATTTGTAATAGACATCAGATATAAAGATAAAACATGATGTCTTAAAGAAACTAGTAAATCGTCTCTATAAAAATAACCGATGTTAAACATAGCTATAGACATCGACTTTTATAAGAAAATTGATGTCCAAAATTGGTTTTAACATCGTCTTTATTTAGGAGATGATGTCTTATATCTGTTTTTAACATCACTTGAAAACTGATGTGTAAAGTATATACTTTTAACATCACATGCGAAGACATCGGTCAAAAATTTCTCAGACATCAGTTGGCAACTGATGTTGTATGCAGTTTTTCTAGTAGTGTCAACGGTTTTCCATGGTATCACACAACGGGCAAAAACGCTTGTATGAAGCTGTTTTTCTTGTAGTGTGTGGACATTCGGGGCCGTGACACTGCCGACGAGGTACTTTAGGAACCGGCGAAAGGCAGTTGCGGTAACCGATTAGATTTAACGAGTCTACGAATAATCGTCAAATATATTGTTCAATTATTTGGTTTTAGATTAGATGTAACGATTCTAGGAAAATTTCCACAAAAGTGGTTAGGACATTTGGAATCAACTAGTTGTACGTGATATTGTTTGATTTCATGATCGGGATGAGATTTGCTAGGAGTACAGTTGAGTTGAGGCATTGGCCTGCATGTTCCCGACTGATGTGTACTGATGAACCATATATTGACCATAAGCATTGACTGCATAAATACTTAATAATTTCGAATTTTAAACTTTAATTAATTAAACAAAGTTATGCACTGAATAACGAATTGTATCATAACATATGATAGATTAAAAAAACAGATCGGTTTTAACTATTATATCCTATTATATATTATATATAATAAGAGTAAGATTGATCTTATCCAAATAATCTTCTCCTCCATCAAAATACTTTCATATTATTTTCTATTATAACTGTAACATCCCGACTTTTTGGACAGTTATCTAATAGCGGAAAATTCAAAAACAAATCTAGATATCATTAATTGCGATAAGAAAACAACTGATAATCCTGATAAATTTTAATGTCTAAATATCTGAAATGAAAATACTGATAAGTCTAAAATCAATTAGCATAAGTCTTCCTAACGATTTAATTAAACTGAAACTACGGTCTGGGTAGCGCTCATCACTCTTCTCACTTTACCCCTGAATACCTGCGGAAAGAACATAATACGAGTGAGCCAAATGCCCAGTACAAATATATTTTAAAAGAAAAATATTTTTATATAACTGAATATATTGTGTCTTACCAACACAAAGAAAGAAGCACAATAATAAGTACGAACAGAACAAAATGAAATAGAATATATGGCTGAATAACAATTAAGGTAGGTATCCTTAAGGGTCTCTTACAATCATATACTCGTACAAAGCAAGATACAAAACATAGAATTCTTCCTCGGTAATCCATAAGAAGAAAACACATGAAATGCACAAAGTACTCATACAATACAGAGAATCCTTCCTCGGTAATCCAGAAGAAGAAAACACAAAATAGCGATCATGATCAATACACAATCTCATACTCCACAGACGCGCCCGTATATTCACAGCACCGATACGAGTAAGTGCCGAGTTTACTAGACCTCCAAACTCCATGAACTCGTCTGTGATTTGACCACACAGATAGGTTTAAGAGCCCATCACATAGGTTACAAAAGTTGCCGACTCTTTAATCAAATTAAAACAATATCGCAATAAAAATGCGAGACAAAACAAAATAAAGGCAACAATAATTCCAAAAATAATGGATACGAAATGAAACTGAGAATGCATACTAACAAGTATACATGGAGTACAAAGGGGTCGCAATTTTAGAAAATGACTCGACAATAAATATAACGAGTAAATAATATTTAAAATTGAGAGAAGGGAGTAAGAATTCGTACTAACAAATAATTTTCAGATTCCAAGAAGGGAACAAGAAATTCGTACCTGAAATGATTACTAACTTAATCTGAATTATGCCAAGCGCTAAACTAGAACTCCCTGTCCAAACAGCAATGAATTTTATTACAAACTGATTAGTATCTGAATGTGTCAATCTAAATTTTATAAGCTTTAAATAATATATTAATAACAATAATATAAATAAATAAACGGGGGATACACAAACAAGAGTGTAAACATATTAAATGGGACCTTTATTGACCGTAATTTATTTAAATTACAAATGGTCACGAAGAGCAGCAAGACAACAAATATATGTATATATATAATTATTAAACTAAATTAAATATTAGCTAAAATATAAATAATACACGTATACATGGATTCAAGTAATAGTCAAACATAAATATATTATAATGCATGTAATTCTAATTCTGTCATACTAGAGTCATGCATGGATTAATCACATTAATCATATACAACTTAACTAATTAAATATACATTAATGACTAACCACGGATTACACTTGAGAACAAAGTAAAATATATGCTTGTATGTATATTTTTAACGTATACATATATTTAGCATTTAAAACTCAATTTAACACTTTATCTAATTATAAAATTAAGAGTGTGTAATTACATATATAATATATGTGTGTGAACACTAATAATTTAACAATAACTAAACAAACACTCATAATTTTGGTTGGCAGAACATTTAAAATTTATAAAGTATTCATGGTACCAATTAAGCTGCCCAAATAGACTAACCCATAACAATATAGGCTCAATTACATTTATCATATAATATATGTATTTTCAAGTAAACAACACATTCACAAAATTTATGCAATACTTATATAAAATAAGGCATGAAGAATATTAATATAACTTGACAAAAATCATAAATAAATATTGCATAATATTAATAATATAAAATAAATAATCGATTCAGTGTACATGTCGTATATAAATTTATATACAAATATTACATAGATATACGAGGTCTTTGCATGCAATTATATGATATATAATATTCAAATACAGTATGAGTCATGAATAAAAAAACAAGTTTTAATAAGATCTTGGCATGAATAAAACATATATTGAAGAATTAAATAAATTTGGAGAATTGTACCTGAAAAGTTATGTAGTAAAAAAATCTGAATGAGCAAAACACAAGAGCAGTAGGCTAGCAACATACAAATAAAGAAATAAAATTAGGTTCATATAAAACTATAATCAATTAATAATGCTCTTGCAAAACTAATATATGTAACTTTTACCTTAATCGACTGGAGATTTTATCTCTCTCCCTCACCCTTTTTATTTATAAAGCTAATGGAATAACTTAACTCCAATATTTACATATGCTATTTAGATAAGCATATCCTATTTTTGAATATAAATATAAAGTTACGGTTCCTAGGCAATCCATATCAGATGAAGAGTTTATATCCTGAACAAACTCATACACGTAAGGAAAATAGTAAAAGATAATAATAAAATAGTAATTGTAAAATTTTTAATTCTAATTCAAAACTATAAAAATAAACAAATAATACGTAAAATATGGGTTATTATATCCTTCCTCCCTTATAAAAATTTCGTCCTCGAAATTAAATAAAATACCAAATTTTGAAACATAAGTGTATTTCGAAAACTATAGATCTTAATTAAACATAAATTAATATACTATATTTCTTTTTTTTTTGAAAAGAAATAGATTCATAATATACATCTTGATGATCAAAAAGTATATTTTTATAAAACAATAAATAATACCTTAGTTATTAGCAGCATCCTTCGCAATTATCCCACTTATACTCTCTTTATTGTTACCATTCTGATTATCGCTGCCATTGCGCCCGTTAGATGCCACTTTACAATTTCGAATAGTGTGACCTTGTTCTCCGCACCTAAAACATGCGCCAGTAGTCCAATGACAAGTGTCCCCACCGTGTATTTTCCCACAATGTTGACAACGAGATTTTCTTTCATTCTTATTTTCATTAGTAAACCCATTCTTCTCCTTGTCTTGGTTTCCATTTTTTTGTTGAAATCGAGTATTATACCTACGGTCATTCTGCTTATACCCATCCGATGATCCATCACTTTTATGAAAATTGAGTTTTCCCTCACTAGAGTTATCATCTCTCTTCCTCTTTTGATTTTGCACATCAAGTTGTTTGGCATAATCGATCTGGTGGAGCTCCTGATCTCGAGCACTATCCACCAAACTATCCATAGAGGTATACATGTTTGAAATGATGTGGTTACGAATTGAATTCTTTAGAGCCCACTTAAATTTCATAATCTTATCTTCTTCGGTCCCAGCAATAGACCGTGCATAACCAGCCAACCTCTGAAATCGAACTTGAAAATCTGCCACAGACTCGTCCTTCTTCTGAGCTATCCCTTGATACTCCCTAGCATACTCTTCACGAATACTAGCAGGAAAATACCTTTGATCAAACTGTGCTTTAAAAATATTCCATGCGAGAGTGTCCTCATATCCAACTGCATGAGAACCCACAACTGACTTCCACCAAATACTTGCATCTCCCTCAAGTCGGTAAGTAGCAAAACGTGCTTTTTCCACTTCTGAACAATTAAGTACTCTAAAATTTTTCTCCATGTGGTCAATCCATGCCCCTGCATCAATAGGGGTCTTGGCCTCTGAAAGGCATAGGTGTACTAACTTGTAACACTTAATTACTATGTAACTCAACTAGGTAAAAGATAAAACAACAGCAAAACAAGGGAAATTGAAGAAGCATATGGAATCAATCAACTGAAGAAATGGTAATGATACTTGATAACTACAAGTAACTAATTTGGTTAATCAAGAATGCCTAAGTGAGAAGAAGTTCAATCTCAGTATTGCTCATGCCCTAACTTATCTAATGGAGAATCAAATTAATGTCAAAGAAGTATCAAGAAGACCAAAGTGATTTCATGTAATGTATCTCAACAACTGGATAATGTAAAGGTTAATCAACAAATGAGAACTGACATTCAGAAGCAAGAACCCCTACAAGACTAGTCACTTATGAACCAGACCATTGCATCAAGTGTCAGGACTTTGGAGGCAAGTTCATGTCAGTAATAGAAGATCTCATTTGAATTGAGTAAGGAAAAGAAATTGAAGAAGCTAGGGAAACTTGTTCATAAAGGTTAATCCATAATTAGTCACTAAAGAAAGTCAACATTGGATGAGTGCATATTTGCTAAGGCAAATGTCGATCCATAGCAGTTCGAGATGCGGATCGAGATTGATAATTGAAGAAAAACATTGCAAGGCAAATCTCGATCCACGGCAGATCGAGATCGAGATCGAGATTCTCACAGATCGAGATCGAGATTCTCATAGATCGAGATCGAGATTTTCACAGATCGAGATCGAGATCGAGACTGTCGACCAAGATCGAGATCGAGATGGGTCCAGGCCGAGATCGAGATGCGGGTCGATATGTAGCATTTAATGTTCAAGGGACAAGTGGCTTATTGTGAACGGTTGATCCAGAGTGGTTGGGAAAGTACTTTTTGTTGTCGAGTCCTGATTGGGCCACGTACACAAAAAGGACAAGATCAAGACTACACGACATTATAAAAGCAGCACTTTGTTTTCATTTGTAATTGATTTTTATCCATCTCTGTATTTCTACGATATATTTCAAGAGAGAGCATTTACTGTAAAACAATAGTGAGAGAGATGATCAGTTGAATCAAGCTTTAATTGCTGTATTTATTGTTCAACTGATCATGATGCTTTTATGAATGTTGTAGCAAATCCCTCAATGAATATGAAGATATATTCTTGAAATTCTGTGTCATCATTTATTACCTGCATATTTGTATATTCTCTCATTACTTTTAAAAAGTTGTATTCACCCCCCCCTCTACAACACTTTGGACCTAACAATTGGTATCAAAGCCACTGTTAAACACATCTAACAGAGATCCTACCGTGTTGTTTGAGTTGGTTCTTGAAAATCCCAGATCCAATTTTTTTTTGAAGTTTGTGCCGAAAGCTTTTATTTGTTTCTTCTTGAAAAGTTCATAGATCTAAAAAGTTCTGAGTCATGGTGTAAGGAATATTTGTACAATATTCCAAAACGTTGTACTTTAGAGCTTTGTGGGTTTTCTTGTGGTCAAAAATATGGTTATAAAAGAATATTTGATTGGTTGACTAGGTAAATTGAATCAACTGTTTGACTGAAAAAAAAGGAGTTATTCGAACTTCTGTCAACTAGAAAGTGGACAACTTTTTTGTTTGGACTTGAAAAACTGGTAGACCCTGCTACTGTTCCTGTGATTAGAACTAACTTGCTTGAATCTTAAGTGCAAAACCCATTGGATATTAAGTGTTGGATATTTAAAGTGAGATAATCAATTTTTCAAGTAAATACAATTTATCTTAATTTTAAACTTTATTAAAATGGCCGCCGCACACAGATTTAAGATACCTCCGTTTGATGCACAACATTATGACGAATGGACCGGAAGGATGAAAGCCTACCTTGAATCAATAAACAAGGTATACTTGAGAATATTGGAGAACGGTCCATACATACCCATGAAAATTGAGCCAGAGCGAATGGAAGGAGGGCTACTAATACCATCCTGGTCTGTTCCTAAAGAGGAAATGGAGTTTTCAGACGCAGATAAAGAATTGGTTGGTATGGATGCGTCGTTACGCAACGTCATAATTGAATCCCTAGACTCAGAGTACTATGTTCAGATAAAGAGATTAAAAACAGCTAAAGCCATGTGGGATAAACTGGCTGTAGTGATGGAGGGGACCGAGGAAGTTAGAGATAATCACAAGCGCATTCTGATATCTGAATATGAATCGTTCAGATGCGAACGAGGAGAAAGTGTAGCGGATGTTTACAAACGTTACAGTAAATTGCTTATCGAGCTGAGTATAAGAGATAAAGTCTATCCACTGGCAGATTCAAATATCAAGTTTCTCTTGAATTTGCCTAAACATCTGGAACACAGGATCACTGCCATTCGAGAGTCAAGACACTTGAAAAATACTTCTCTCGAAAAGCTGTATGGTGTTTTAAAGACCTACGAGCTGGAGCAGGAACAAAATGACAAAAGAAGATCCTACAATAGTGGAGAATACAAAGCGGTAAGTGAGTCTGGACTTGTAGCTGAAGAGTCTGCTGTAAAGGCACTTGCAGCTGTCTCATTGAAAATTGCTAATCCTGAAAGGGTGGTATTAGACATTGAAGATCCATCCGAAAAAAAGTGAGGATGAATACTATACCCTTGAAGAGCTGGACAAATTAGAAGACAAGTCATATGCTTGTATTGCTCGAGAATTTGCTCATATCAGCTTCAGGAAGTCAAGAAGAGGTAAAGGACGATTTGGTAGTTCTTTCAGCCGAAGAGGCAGCAGCAGCAACAGAGGCAGTAGTGTAAGTGGTTGGGGAAGTTACAGCGGTCGAGGTAGTACATCTGGTAGTGGCTACAGACCTAACCTGGTAGACAAGAACAAGTTCAGATGCTACAACTGCAATGAATTGGGGCACTTTGCAACAGAGTGCAAGAAGCCTAAGTACGTTCATCCCAAGGAATCCTATGCTGATCTGAAAAAGAAATATGATGTCTTGGTTAGCAAGCAACAGAAGGGAAGCCGGGCGTATGTTGTGACTGAAGGGAAGGGTTGGGACGAGCCTGATGAAGATGAAGATCAGGAGCTATGCAACTTCGCTTTAATGGCAAGATCTTCAGAACAATCAGAGGTACCAATTCTAACCGTAAATGAAATGTCTATTTCTGAGTACCAAAATGAATTAGCTGTCATGACTAAAGACATGTACAATCTCCAACTGAATCTAATCGCTGTTAATGAGGAAAATGCTAAACTCTCCCTTAAAAATAGACTTCTCGAGGCCAGGGTAGAGGAATTAGAATCAGGAGAAAGTACAGAAAGGCAGTTAATGAATCAGGTAGACGTTTTAGAACACAAGCTTAAGATTAGGGAAGACCTTAACGAAGAACTTAAAAATGAATTAGTTGAGCTTAAAATAACATGTCAATCTTTTAAAGAAGCAGCTAATAAAGTTTCCGTAGAAAGGGATATGTACATGAAACTGGCAGGCAAGAGTAAAAATGAAAAAGTAAACATAGGACTTGACTACACACAGAAAAAGAAAAATAGGGCTGCTGAGTTGTTAGAGCCAGTGTTAGTCAAAGAAGATGTGCCTGAGGTTCTAGTGGAGGTTAGAAAACCTATGTTTAAGCAGTTTGAGCCTAGGACCATAAATCCTGTTGCTATTAAAATTGAACATGAGATTAAAATGGAAAAAGATTTAGAAGAAAAAGTAGTAGAACCTACAACTTCTAAGAGAGCGAGTAAGATTGCTTATGCTAAGAGAGGTGTAGGAACCAAGGAGGCTAAGACGGTGTCATATAAACAATGGGTAGCAGGGTCAGACCAAATGAAAACACCTGTAGAGACAGTTAAAACTGAACCTATATCTGTATCTACATCTACACGAGCTAGGAAGGCATGCTATATCTGTAATCAAACTGATCATTTGTCTTACTATTGCCCGTCCTATGTAGAGGAAGAAAAATATGTTGGTTGTAATACCATGCCTGCAACTACTGCTTTGCCTAATATGTATGCAAATCATGCCGAATGCAATAATCCTAATTGTATGCCATGTGCTGTAAATATCATGCATGCTTATTTTAATTTGGTGAATACTCCTAGTGCATCTGTTGCACATACATTTAGTAGTGGTAAGAAAAAGCATGCTGGGTCAAAGGATAAGACTTCAAGTCCTCCTAAAGTTAGGAGTGACCAGTCTACTCCCAAACCTGACAAACCATTCAAGGTTGACAAGGGAAAAGACAAAGTCAAGATGAATGTCCCTGATGGCAACAAGGCAAAGCCTTCTGTATCTGAAAAGAAAAAGAAAATTATTGATGCCAGGCCCAAACATTATTAGGTTCCGAAGAACGCCTAACCTTTCTGGATTTGCAGGGCAGTGAACAGGAAAAGAGTAAAGTCATATGGGTGCTGGACAGTGGAGCATCAAGGCATATGACCGGCAATAAGTCCCTGCTAACAGATTTGGTGTTGAGAGCCGGCTCCGTGGTTACTTTTGGAGATAACAGCAAAGGTCACACCCGGGGATATGGCAAGATTGTTTGTGGAAATGTTATCATTGAAGACGTGTCTTTTGTGGAAGGATTGCGACATAATCTTCTCAGCGTTAGTCAGTTCACCGACAGGGGTTTTGACGTCAACTTTGGGAAGCATGATTGTTCGATTTGAAGCAAAAAGGATGGAAGCCTTGCTCTCAAAGGAGTAAGGAAGTCAAATTTGTTCATAGCCGACATGAATTCTACTGATCAGTCTGAAGTCACGTGTTTCTACAGCAAGGCTTCTGCTGATGAAAGTTGGCTATGGCATAAAAGATTATCTCACCTGAACTTTAAAACAATGAATAATCTCGTAATGAGAGAATTGGTGAGAGGACTGTCGTAGATGGAGTTTACTCCAGATGGACTCTGCGAAGCATGTTAGATGGGAAAATCGAAAAGAGCCTCGCATAAGGATAAGCAAGTGAATAGCATTACCGAGCCCCTACAACTACTTCACATGGATTTGTTTGGACCCGTTAATGTTATGTCAATGTCAAGGGAAAGATACGCGCTGGTGATTGTCGATGACTTTTCCAAATACACATGGGTGATGTTTGTGACATCGAAAGATGAAGTGCCACATGAGATCATTAGGCATGTACTGGTAATTGAAAACGTAGCAAGTCTGACTGTGAAGACTATCCGATCTGACAACGGGACAGAATTCAAGAACTCAGTGTTAATGGATTTCTGCATATCTAAAGGGATCAGACGACAGTATTCAGCACCGAGAACACCGCAGCAGAATGGGGTGGTAGAAAGGAAGAATAGGACACTGGTTGAAGCAGCTATGACAATGCTGTATGAGTCAAGACTTCCTTTGTATTTTTGGGCTGAAGCAGTTAGCGCGGCTTGTTATACACAGAACAGAACCCTGATTATAAAGGACTATAATGAGACGCCGTATTATCTGATGAATAAACGAAAACCATCTATCAAGTACTTTCACGTGTTTGGTGCCAAATGCTTTGTGTTAAGAGACAATGCACAACTTGGAAAGTTTGATGCCAAAGCAGATGAAGGGGTTTTCGTTGGATATTCTCTTGAAGTAGTAGCAGCGTACAGGGTGTTTGTGCTTAATGATCGTAAGGTGGTTGAAAGCCTTAATGTCACATTCGACGACTCAAAGCTCCCTTCTATACTAAAGGAAGACAGTGAGCCCACTTCCCTAAGATTTGAAAATATGGATATTGATGAAGTGGATACAGTTCCTAAGTCTGTAGTGCAGGGTAGTGATCCAACGATAAATAATGTAATTAATCAAGAGTCTAGTATTTCGCCAATACAAAACACTAGGGCTGAGGGATCACCTTCCGTTAGACCTGGTACTAACTCAGGGGGAGTAAGTATGCACTCAGGGGGAGCAGCTCACTCAGGAGGAGCTAGTACTAGCTCAGGGGGAGCTAGTGGAAGTGCTTCTAGACTAAGTCACCTTCACTTACAAGATCAAGCTGAGTCATCAAGAACATTTGCTAGGGATCGTACTTGGAACAAGGACCATCCGTTTGAGCTAATTATTGGTGATCCAGATGCCGGAGTGACTACTAGAGGAAAAGCTAGAGCTGAAATTGCCACTGAGAATGAATGTCTATACTCAGTGTTCCTTTCCCAGATGGAACCTAAAGTGGTGGAAGAGGCTCTAGATGATGCTGATTGGGTGATTGCTATGCAAGAGGAACTCAATCAGTTTGAAAGGCAGAAGGTGTGGAAGCTGGTACCCAGACCAAAGAATAGATCTGTTGTTGGAACAAAATGGGTATTCAGAAACAAGCTGGATGAAAATGGACTTGTAACACGAAATAAAGCTCGCCTGATTGCTAAGGGTTATACTCAAAGAGAAGGAATTGATTATGATGAAACCTACGCACCAGTAGCAAGGCTAGAGGCAGTAAGGATGTTCTTAGCATTCGCAGCACATCATGGTTTTAAAGTCTATCAGATGGATGTCAAGAGTGCATTCTTAAACGGTGAACTGGATGAAGAAGTGTATGTCGATCAACCTCCCGGGTTTGTCGACAACAAATACTGTGATTATGTTTATCGTCTCTTCAAATCAGTATATGGCCTTAAGCAGTCTCCGCAGAAGTGGTATGAAACTTTGTCAGACTTCTTACTAGAAAGTGGTTTCACTAGAGGAGTAATCGACAAGAAGCTTTTCTACAAGAAATGCAAAGATGATCTAATAATGGTGCAAGTATATGTGGATGACATTATCTTTGGGTCTGCAAATGAGAAGCTGTGTGCTAAATTAGCAAAGTTAATGCAATCGAGGTATGAGATGAGCATGATGGGAGAGTTGACGTTCTTTCTGGGTATTCAAGTTTGTCAGAAGAAGGACGGGATATTTATCTGCCAGACCAAGTACATTCATGATCTATTGGAGAAGTATGGTCTCGAAGATGTATCACAAGCTAAGACTCCTATGGCAACAGCCACGAAGCTTGACAAGGATAAAGCGGGTAAACCTGTAGACATCTCAAGCTGTCGAGGTATGATCGGCTCACTTTTGTATTTAACTGCTAGCAGACCTGATATTATGTTCTCTACATGCTTATGTGCAAGGTTCCAAACGGATCCTAGAGAGTCACATCTCATAGCCGTAAAGCGTATTTTTAGGTATCTGAAGGGAACATCGAATCTCGGGATTTGGTACCCAAGAGATACAGGGTTTAATCTTGCTGGCTATTCGGATTCAGATTACGCAGGTTGTAGAATAGATAGGAAGAGCACTTCAGGAAGCTGTCAGTTCCTTGGAAGAAGGTTGGTGTCTTGGCAAAGCAAGAAACAACACACAGTATCTACCTCGACAGCTGAAGCAGAATATATTGCTGCTGGAAGCTGTGTGGCCTGGATACTGTGGATGAAGAACCAACTCAAGGACTACGGTGTGGAAGTATCTAAGATTCCTATCATGTGTGATAACACAAGTGCTATTGCAATGACCAACAACCCTGTGGATCACTCCAGGACCAAGCACATTGATATCAGGTATCATTTTATTAGAGAGCATGTAGAAAATGGAACTGTAGAGTTGCATTTTGTGTCTACTGAACTTCAAATAACAGATATATTCACTAAACCTCTAGACAAATCAACATTTTCTAGATTGGTTGGTGAATTGGGGATGCTTAACACCTGTTAGTTTTGCTACCTATCTGTTATAATTCAGTTTGTGTACATATTATTGTTGTGCATGAATATTCATAATTAATAATGTGTACTTAATTTCAAAAATGTATGTGTTGCATGTCATAAGGGGAAGTTAGAAAGTTTCATGAAATTAATCTTGTGTTGATCTGTGTATCTATATGATTAATGTCTAATGAAGTGATGGGATTTAATGCGAGACTTAATTTTGAAATGCATAATTTATTTGCTAAATTCTCTGTCATTTCAAAATTGTAAGTTTCTAAAATGGTGTGAAAATTTGTGGTGAAATCTTACGAATTTTACATATAAATGTTTAATTCCTGTAATTTCATTGAAATTTTCTAAGGCAAATCTCGATCTGTTTCCGGATCGAGATCGAGATCGACTTACGAAAATTGCTTTAAAAAATTTAAGGTAAATCCCGATCTGTCCACATCGAGATGTAGATCGAGATGCGTATACACACGCATATACATACATACACAACATTCTCTTCCCTGCCATTACACCAAGTTTTCTTGTGATTTTCTTAAACAAAAATCACTAATTGTTACTTGAAAGCATTAATCACTAAAACGAAACTCTGCCAAAATTTTGTTTAAACTGTTGAACTCCTTGCGCTTATTCTACGTCATTCGTGTTCTTACAAATCGTTCTTTAGTTTTCTTTTCATTTGAGTGAGTTTGTTTTTTTTCTTGGTTTCGTGCTTTCTTGTTCTTCATTTATTTTGTGTTCTTGAGTGGAATAGTTGTGAGTATTACTGCTTAATCCATAAAGTGCAACTTAACCGCCCTGTTTTGTGTTTTTCCGAAATATAAGTTTTCTCTCTCTCATAGCTAAAACAACAAAAACGTCTGTTCACTTTAATTTTCTAAAACTCAACCGTCAATCATTAGTGGGGAGTTAAGTGGTCATTAGTGGGGAAGTTAATTTGTTTTAAATTGTGTCACTAATTACGTGGGGTAATTAGTGGGGATAGTGTACATTTTTTTTGTTTAAATTTAGAACTTGTTCTCTAAATTTCCATTGCAAAACCTTTTCAGAACATTTCTTTTCTCAAACACAAATTTAAAATGGCAAACCCAAATTTCACAATTCCCAAAACCAACTTTGTTAATCTCTCTGCTGATCGAGCAACTGGTAGATTCATTCACTACTAGTTCTGGATTGAGTCCCTCAACAACACATCCATAATAAGTCATGCTTTAACCACCTCTCCCATCCTGAATATCGAAGCCCTTCAAGCTGCTTACTCAACATTAGAGATACTCGGGCTTCCTTCAGAAGTTCAATGAGTTCAACAAATCCAACAGGCTTATCCTTCACTATCGGTGGTGCTAAATATGAGGTTAGTCTGCAGAAGTTCAATGAGATACTCGGGCTTCCTTCAGAAAATTTTGCTCCGGAACCCACTATGGAGGATATGTTACAATTATTCACGAAGATAGGTTGTCGCCCTCCCACGGGTCCTATCAAGGTAACAAAGGTTAACACCGGTATGCTACCAGCTGAGTGGGATTATGTAGTTCAAGCCATTCAACGCTGCATGTTCCCAAAGGACAAAGACTACAGGCCGATGAACAACAGCTGTCGAGTAATACTATATGGAGTGACCAACAATAGGAAGGTGAATGTGGGCAAACATCTGTTGATTCAGTTGCTTGAGAGGTGGGCATTGGAAAAGAATGGATCTAGGAATCCAGAAGATGGACCAGTCAAATGCTGGATGCCAAGATTCCTTCAGATGGTTCTGGATGACGTCCTTTCAGAGGAGCACAGAAGAGTATTTCAAGGCTCTGAAAGGATGGCATGTTTTGATATGACCTTAAAGAGTATCTCCACCATGGAAACCCAGCAAAAGTCAAGACTTTTTGAGTTGCGCCTGACTCCGTACTTCCAGGATCTGCAAGATGAGTATGCTAGGATGCACGCTTCTTAGTTAACCGCAGTAGAAGCTGAGAGTAGCGGTAACGAAGCTGCAGGTGGAGATCAAGTGTCTGGAAATTTGGGAGAAGCAGGTGTGGATGTTGACATGGCCGATGCAAATGTTGCAGAAGCTGGAGCCGACAAGGATGACGATCTTCTGAGTCAGGTACCTATTCTTGCTGATCTTGACCAATCGTCAATTCCACCAACCCCTGTTTTCTACAGCCGTGGGCCTGAAAACCCCCAGGCTCTATCCCAGGCTGCAAGCCCTTCTGTTCACAAACATACAGCCAGCCCTAAAACTGGTGATAAAAGGAAGGCAAGCTCATCTGAGTCGAGTGAATCGAGTGGAGGGAGTGTCGGAGTTGAGAGAGTAGTCACATCAGCAGCTCTGCCACCCTCAAAGAAGCAAAAGGTGGATTCTAACCCAGTGGCAACTGCGCAACCTGTTAGGGATAGTTCACCTCTCACACCCACCACACCTCACACTGGTGGCTCACCTCTCCAAAACATTCCAACACGTTCGTAGTCGCCTAGGCATATTGGTGAGAGACAAGGAGGGGGTCCAGCTCAACAGCCAATAGGAGCTGGCCCTACCTCCCCTGAGTTGTCCGCTCAGGGCTCTTTGAGCAATTTCTCGGAAGAGGAATGGAAAACTGAGACTAGCCCTTCTGATGCTAGGATCTCAGGAAGTTTATATGTGGAAGAGTCTGTCGAATCCAGTACGGATGACTCTTCCTCATCTGAATCAGAAAACAAGTTGCTCGCAGAGCAACGACATCTGGTGACTGGTGGGTCTACGCCTCCAGAACAGCCCAGCGAACCAGAAAAGGTTCTTGGTGAACAAGGGGATGACATGGTCATAACGCCATCTCCTAACATAGACACAGCGCTTAAAGGTTCAGTCTCACTGACCGATATCGCCGACCAACTCACCGCTAGTCCCTAGCGACTAGTAGATGAGGCTCTAGTACTGTTAGGCTCTAAACACGAGGGAGAGACAGGGAGAGTAGATACCTTCTCTTTAGGGATCTTGAGTGAAACAGAACCCGGCGAGAGTAAACAGTTTAACCCAAGCCAAACACCGTCCCCTAAATTGCAGGATCTAGTGAAGAAGGTGGAGGCTTTGGAGGCTGGAGTTGCTGGTGTTACTGCTGCTGTCTCTTCTCACTCTGGAAGATTGGAGGTCGGAGCTCAGTACATGGAGAACCTGATTGCCGTCCAAAATCAAATGATTGAAAAGATAAACAATCTTGGATTTGTACAGGTGGAGGTTGGTCGGTCAGTCGATGATATCACTCATGGCATGTCTCAGGTCTGGACGAAGCTGAATGAACTACTTGATGCTGTCTTTAGACGTAACAGGGCTGGACCTGGTCCTTCAACCGGTGGTGGTGGTGTCGATAAAAATGATGATGATGCTCCTGATGAGGATAACCCACCTAAGGGGGAGAAGGAGGATCAGGGTCTGAAAAAGCTGACTAGTAAGGGTCCAGTGATCGAGTCCTCAAACAAATCTGGTGAAAAGGTGGAGGAGGCTCAACCGGCTCTTAAGGACAAAGGAAAGCAGAAGATGGTAGTTGAAGAAGAAGCTGAGAAAGAAACACCTCTCGTCGATGTATTTATGGGAAACTTTATTGAAGATTCTGATTCTGACGAGATGGATGTAGAAGCCTTAGTGGCAAGGAGGTCGAGACTCGAGCAACGGGAAAAAGAGTGGGAACAAGAAAGAGGTCTAAATCCTGGCGGATCCGGCGTAGGAGTTGCAGGTGATGCAGGAGACCACTCGGTTGCTGACGAGCATGTGCCAGAAGAAGAAGTTGATGAAGTAGTGAAAGAAGCGGAGATGCAAGAAGAGATTTTCAGGGAAGCCAGAAAAAAAGTGAATGAAGAAGTGCTTTAAGGAATAGTGGAAAAGGAACTAATGGCAAAGGAGAAGAGAGCGGCTCAGAAAACTCAGCATGAGTATGAAATGAAAAAGATCAAAGATCCTAAGGTCCAGGCTGACATAAGGAGGGAAAGTCCCGAGTGGGACAAGGCTAGAGAAGCCTTAGCTGGACCAAGAGCCTATGCTCCTGACACAGAAAGATTGAGTTTCCTTCTCCACAAGCTAGAAAATCTAAACCCTGGGCTGCTGAACTATCTAAACTGTATAAGACAGGGATGCACCTCCGTACAAGTCATATTCGACGAGAAGGCATGGAATCTGATGATTACTTGGACACCCATAATAAGAATCGAGTTGTGTATGGTCGATGAAGCTTTCTTCCATGCAAGGGGTGCAAGTGAACTGGTAGAATTCGCTCACAAGGTAGACACCTCTGTCAAGACTGGAGTGTTGTTTAAGGAGAAATTGTTGAAGATGGCTGAAGACAGAGGGGTTGACATTATTCTAAATCCCTACCAGATCAGATACGTCCATGACAAGGTCTTGAGGATCGTAAATCTGAATGACTCGAAACTGACCCCGAGCGGAAATGTATTGAAGGCAGTTGCAAAGCTAGTCCTCTCAAAGGGTTTTCTAACAAAGGAAAAGAAGCTGGTGGCTAAGGACTTGGAGAAGTTGATAAGAAGGTAAGATGTTAGATACAAGCTGCCTGAAGCCAAACTACCAGTGGTTAAGAAGGAGCCTGAAGACTATGCATTCGAGCAGCAAGAAGAGGCAATAAAGGAGTATGGGCAGAGATACGGAGATCCAAGATTAGACATTCCTGAAGAATGAGAAATAAGGGAGGAAGCTAGTGCAGTGGTTGGTGCAAATGTCAAGTTTGTCAAAAGCAAAGCTGAGAATGAGAATGATCTGCTGATCTATACAAACAAGCATCAGGTGGAAACCGTCATTGAGATCAAGTACGACATCTTTGCAGAACATAGTCATGAAACACTGTGTATCATAAGGGAATTGATTGATGAGATGGATGATGTTGACGAGTTTGATCAGGATTATCTAAGGGTCATGTTTGATAACTTCTGTAGGAGAAGACAACAGCTTGACATTCAGAGGCTACAGCAATGCACCACCGCTATTGTCATTGGATACCCTAACCAGCTGGTCATAAAGAAGAAAGGGGAAAAGGGGTATCCTGACAAAGTCACTAAGCTGAGGTTTGAAGACATTCCCACGAAGCTTACCACTCGCAGCATGGTTGAGAGGTGGTTGAGGTTGTTTCGAGACTACAAGATCAGAAATCATGTGGAAGCGGAAGGACTTAATCTTCTCAAGAAAAGGATGGATGAAGTCTGCAACCCTGAGTTCATGAAGAAAGAAAAAGCAGCCAAGAAGAAAGCTCGTGAGGAAGAGGAGCGCAAGAAATCGAAGTTTTAATGTATTATGCTTGTAATGTTTCTTTGCGTTGTAATTTGTTTTCTTGTTTTCCTGCATTATAAGTATATTATCTGTTTTCTTGTGTAGTGTAAGGTAGAAGTTAATTAGCTAAGTGTCTTGAAACTGGTTTATATTAGGCGTCAATTATTTCGCGAAGTTCGCCGGCGGTAATACTGCTAAAAGGACTTCAGAAGGATAATTGAAGATTGAGTGGACCGTGCTCTTAAGTATTTAGAGAAAATCTCTAGAAGAGCATGAAGCCATTTGATCGAGCCAACAAGTGTCCAATTTTGGCACTTGAAGTAACAGTAATAGACATGAAGCTAGTTAATCAAGCCAAGCATTATGCAAGTTGACATGATCTTTTATGAATGTTATTTTATCTTTTTCAGTCCCTGGTTAGTTGAGTTATCCTCATTGTGAATTTGGTTGTCATTGTTAGACAATCAAATAGGGGGAGATTGAAAGGCATAGGTGTACTAACTTGTGTTGGAGATTACGAAGCTGTATAAATAGAAATCGTGATAACTCAACACTAGAACAGGACAAGTAAATAATACTACGCCTACACAGAAATCAGGAAGAATTGAAGACATGGCAGATACAGTGAATCAAGACATTAGAAGAAGTTTTGGAGTCTACTACAGGTCACTGAAAGAAGTTCATTTAGATGTTCATGCCTCAGTGAAGACCAATGTTTAAAGACTTTCAGGATTTCAGATAAGTGTTGAAGATTCAGTATTGCAGTGCCACTAACAGATTTCAGTGTAGTAGCATTGATTGAAGACAGACAGTGTTCGAAGCATAGGAATCCAGAAGGGTGAAGACAAAGGTTAAAGAAGACAGCTGCAGTCTTGAACAGGATTGTAGTAATGAAGACGTTGTCGAAGTACCAGAAAAGATTCCAGTGAAATAACAGTGTCTATCAACAGTCAGTGTTTGAAGCAATGCAACAGTCCTAGCTTACTCAGCTGAAACAGAAAAGAAATCAAGGGAATTCAATTCAGTGTTAGTCGTTTGTGAACCAGACCAGTGCACTAAGCGTCAGCACAACAAGAAGAGAATTGCTTTGATTAATCAGTAGAAAATCAGTTGATCAAGCCAAGCCAAAGGAGTGAAACCAAGTGGTAATTACTTGAAGAATTCAAGAAATATACTAAGGCAAGTATTACTGCATTTGGTGGCATTAATACTCTTGAAGCAATGGAGAGGCGCAACATACCTTGTCCAAGGTACAAGAAATTCCAAGGCAAAGTCTGTGTGGCTCCTATACAGGGAAACCACTGTATAGGCGCAACAAAGATCTATTGGTGCAAGGGAAAAGATTCTAAGTAGCAAGTGGCGCCAACACAGTGAAGCAAAAGTAGAGGCGCAACACACCTCTCAGGCGCAACTCAGCTGCTCCAAAGTTTCCAAGTCAAATACAGTGTGTGAGTGGCGCCTACACAGTGCAACAACAGTGTAGGCGCAACACACATACTAGGGCAACAAAGGCAGTTGATTTTTTCTAAGGCGTGAGTGGCGCCTATACAGGGAAACCACTGTATAGGCGCAACTCACATGAACAAGGCGCAACTCACATGAACAAGGCGCAACTAACATGAAGACTAAGGCGCAACATAGCTTCAAGTGGCGCCTACACACCATAACCACTCTACAAGCGCAACTTGGGACTTAGCATTTGAAGAAGCAAATCAATTTAATTGATTTGAAAAGTCTACACTATTTTAATTAAAATGACTGGTTCATTTTAATTCGTGGATAACTGTGGAAGACATACAGCCACACAGAGAGAGACAGTGAGATATTCAAAGCCGGAGAAGAAGAAGTCACCATGCTAAATCTATACCTTCTTCTCCTGGGTTTTACAATCTAGCCGGTTAATCATGTCACAAATTCTTAGGGCATTGTAAAACACTCACTGTTAGCTTTATTCCAGTTACTATTAAATACTGTCAAACATTGTAATAGGGATTAAGCTTTATCTCTTTGTAGAAGCAAAGAACCCAGTTCTTTGGAAGCCAGTTATTAATTTAACTGGGTGTAGCAAAACCCTCTGGGATTAATACGAGAGTAATATTCCCGGAAACCTGTCTCGCATTTAATTACTTGCTAATTTTCTAGATCATTAATGTTTATTCCTAAACACAGAAAATTAGTAAGCCAACCTCCTAAACACCTAAACACTCCTGAACACGAACCCACTGACCGAACTCTAAATCATATATCCGCAAAAGATTCGCAAGAATTTTTTGATTTAGTGAGTATCGTATTCAACCCCCCTTCTACGATACTTTCGGGACCTAACAATTGGTATCAGAGCCTGCTGATTGATATACAAATCAAGATCCGTATCTCAGTGAAGCTCGCCGTGCCGAAGCTGTGTGGACTCAGAATGGAGGCCGAGTTAAATAAATTTAATTTTAAAACTTTTTAAATAAAATTTATTTTATAAACTTTTATAAAATTTATTTTGTAAACTTTTATTAGTTTATGTTATAAATTTTAATTAGTTTATTTTATAAATTTTAGATAAAATTTATTTTATAAACTTTTACAAAATTTGTTTAACAAACTTTTATTAGTTAATATTATAAATTTTAATTAGTTTATTTTATAAATTTTAGATAAAATTTATTTTATAAACTTTTATAAAATTTGTTTAACAAACTTTTATTAGTTGATATTATAAATTTTAATCAGTTCACTCTATAAATTTTAAATTAGAATTTATTTGATAAACTTTCATAAAATTTATTTTATAAACTTTTATTAGTTTATGATTTAAATTTTAATTAGTTTATCTCATAAATTTTAAATAAAATTTATTTTGTAAACTCTTATAAAATTTATCTTATAAACTTTTATTAGTTTGGTTTATAAATTTTAATTAGTTTATCTCATGAATTTTAAATAAAATTTATTTTGTAAACTCTTATAAAAATTATCTTATAAACTTTTATTAGTTTGGTTTATAAATTTTGATTAGTTTATTTCATAAATTTTAGCTAAAATTTATTTTATGAACTCTTATGAAATTTATTTTATAAACCTTTAATAAGTTTGTGTTATAAATTTTAATTAGTTTATTTTATAAATTTTAAATATTAAAGTTTATCTTTTAAATTTATTAAACATTATACGACTCATCTCTCAAGGAAGCAGCAAGACACAATTACTAATTTGAAGGTGCTCAAGTTAGTAGATGAAGATTTTTTCTGGGTATTTGAAGACAACAAAGATTAACTGAAGGTTATCCAATGAAGTTGATTCAGGAACAGACTGAAGAAATAGTGGTTCTAATTTCCTCAGAGGTTTACTCAATAGGATCCCACTAATATTTTGGAAGCTGCAAAAGAAGAGATTATTTGGGTACAGTTTTTGGTTGATTCGAGTTGATGTTTTTGGATGAAAAATCTTGGAGGTTAAAAGTTGTGAAGGAGAACAGACTGGACTACCTGGCATCTCTGTACAAGCCTTGAAGTTTTCTTTATGCAGGGAGATTACAGGAAGTTCGTGCTAACACTGCAGATCATCTGGTAAACAGGGTTACAGCCATAGGGAATCTAAGGATACAACCACATTATCTTTAGATGAACTACTAATGTGCTGAAGGCCTATGAACTAGAACAAGAGCTGAAGAAGATAATATTTGGTAAAGTAGGTTGTTAGCATATCCACTGTATTTGTGACCCAGGAACCAAATTTGATTGACGTCAAGGTTGAGAACCTCTGAACAGAAACGAAATGATCCAAGAAGCTGAATTGAAGATGTTGTAGCTCAAGGTAGTGGTCAAGGTGTTATAAGTGAATCTTACACTTTGGAATAACCTGAGAACTGGACTGCAAGTCAAGCCTGCAGGGCAACAGGAAGTTCAGTGACATCAGATTCAGACGGAATCCTAATTCTAAATCTAAGGTCCTTACCTATAGATTCCATGAAGGAGATTTTCAAGATCAGTTCAAGAGGCGGTTGCAAGTCAGGGATGGTTTATATTTGAAAGACAAGATTAGGGGTTTGCTACATAATTTGAAGAAGCCTGTACAAGCAAAAGATGACGACACTATTTTGGGTTGAAGAAGGAATCTTAAGCATTAGTGAGGATGCAGCAAGAGAAAGCATTTATTGGTGAAGTTAAATGCAAGGCTGATTCTATCAGTGACAGTGATGAACCAAATGGATATCTGGCTCAAAGACCAACACTGGAGAGGAATCACTAAGCACTTCACAGGTACACTTTCTAACTAGTATACGTTTATCTAATTTAGAACTGCATGATTATTAGGTTTTGAAATGTATTATAGTCATGACAGCATGTTAGCATCTTAGGACTTAAATGCTTAATTGATTGCTAAGATTAAGATTGCATGCTAGGATTCATGAGTTTAATTAGTACATTTCATACTTAATTTTATTTGCAGTAAAATGATTATCTAGAATTAGATAGGGTGTTCTAGACGGTTAAGTGTATCCCTAAACATTTGCTGGAACTTGAGTTAAATCTTCTGTGATTTAATACCTCTGCTAATGTTGTGAAAATTACTAAATAAACAAACAGGTCATAGATCAGATATTTTATATTTGTTCTTATTGTGATAAATGACCTGTTAAGTGTATGTAGAATTTGATATTGCTCATAATGTCTTATTCAAATATTCTGCATATTCTTAAAATTGTTTATGTGTTTATTTTCACATGATTTGCTCTCGCTCACATAGTTGCTCTTAAATGTCATATCATATCATGTATTGCTTGTTAGGGATAGAATAATAAAAGATGGTAGAATTATCTAAGTAGTCAGTAAGCCATGTAGATTCGAAGCTAAATCTAAAACTGACTTAGGTAATTAGTGATAGTTAAAAATGCTAGACAACGACAGAATGGATTAGAAAGAATTAGTAATTAATTTATTAGTTCTTCTATCCATGTGCTTTTAGAAAATTATTGAATATCTGTAAATCTGCTTTATATCTGTTACACTTGTGTAGAATGATTAAAGTAGATAGTACTAAATTTTCTAATATGCATAACATGCCTGAATTGCATAATTCTTATCTTTAATGCTTTAAAGCTAAATGTTTACCATGTGTTCTTATTTCCATGCTTGCTTAGTTATTTGAAAATGCATATCTTAGGACTTGCATAATCTTAGACAAAGCATGCATAAGAATCACAATAGGGTAAAGACTGCTAGTCCACCTTAAGTTAGGTTGGAATCACTAATCTCATAGCCTAAAGACTACTTTGTCATGGCTGCTGCATATGAGATGTGATCAGTCAAAGATAAGTTTTGCATGTTAAGGTTGAAGCTGTTGTTACCTTTGATAATATCTCTAACCCATCAGGACTCAATTAAAGTTGAGTACCAAGAAGCTTAATCATTTGTGATTGCAGAGTAGGTAACTAAAGTTAAAAGTTATGTGACTTCGTGACATTTACTGTTCGAGGCATATGATTAAGATTAAAGCTCTACCATCACAGTTGATTGAGAAGGCCTCCCCGATGGTAACCTTTGGAGATGACAGCAAAGGATGTACAAGGGATATGGCTATCATGATTTAAGAACTGTCATTAGTGGAAGCATCTTTCTTGTTGAAAGAGTTAAGCACTTTTTAAAGGGCACTAGGGAATTCTTCGTCAAGGGTTTTCTGGAGAAGTGTTTGATCTCAAGCAAGAAGGTTGGAAGCTCGCTCAACTGAGAGTGAGGAAGTTTGTTCATAGCTGACATGGAATTTAGATGCAAAGGTGAAGTCAACTTTTTAGTAAAGCTTCATCAATGAAGAGTTAGCTATGGCAAAGGAAGCTCTCACACTTGTCAGTCTACAAGGCAATGGATTCTTTGTTAAAAGATGAAATTGGTGAGAGGACTGCTTCATTTGGAATTCTATTCAGAAGGACATTTTGAAGTGTGTCACATAAGGAAGTCAATGAAAACATCACACTGAAGGAAAGTCATATGCTTAGTGGTGATTGAAATTGATAACCCTAATAACAAATTGGTGATGTTCGTGCATTCAACAGACAAAATGTCACAAATGGTGATTGATCAAATAAGGAAGATCAAGTTGGAAGCAAAGTAAGCTGTGAGAACTTTGAAGTCAGATATTGGAACTGCATTTCGCGAGCGAAGTTTTAAATGAAGTCTGCACGGAAAAGGTATTTGGAAGCTGAAGCAATTAACACAGCATGCTGCTTTAATCAACAAGATCGTGAAAAGACATCATTTGAGTTAATGGCCAACCAGAAGCAAACACTGAAGCTCTTTCGTGTGTTTGGAGGGAATTGATTTTTAATGAAGATTTATTTGAGTATCTTGACAAGAAGTTAGGACTCATGGAACAATTCTCCTCGGCTACTCATAAGTGATTAAAAGTCAGAATGTGACGACCAACTACACCAAGCTCCCAAGCATTCAATTGAACGACTATTCTGAATCTTTGACGAATTCAGATACTGATGAAGAAGCTGAGGTTGCAGAAGGAATCAATGTCAACGATGATGATTCAGATCCTTAGTGGAAATGGTAGTAAATCTACACAACTCGTGAACTTTAACAGAATCCACTCAACAAGGTGAAGGATCTTCAACACCTCCTAGCAGCAACTCAGGGGGAGCAAATAGAAGAAGGATCTACTAGTCATGCTCAACAATGAAGATCAAAGGATTTCATTGAGAATATTTCTGCCAAGACAAAAGGTTTAAAGTCAAGTTTAATCCTGGAGTCTCGTTCTTAGTAATCCGGATTCTTGTGCAGAGGCTAGAAGTGCTAATCGAAATGATCATATATTCTTCGGAACCTAACATTGGGAAAGAGCAATTGTCAACTTCTAAGAATTGGTATAACAATTGGTATCACCCATCATCTGGAATCCCAAAGAATACTGAAGATGCACAGATTGATCCAGATTGAGTGATTGCAATGCAAGATGATCTCAATCAGTTAGAAGGCAGAAACCACTAAAGCTGGAACCCAGACCACTAAAGTCGAAGCTGAAATTGGTACATTAGGGGTTCACAGAAACTGGATGACCATTGGCATTGTTATGAGGGGCAAAGCCAAACTGGTTGCTACAGGACTTTAAAGCAGAAGGTATCGACGATGATGGAAACAGAATCTTCGGGTCTTTCTAGATCAAGCAGTAAGCACCAGTGACGAGACTTGATCCTTTAGGACTCATCAATGGGGACCTAATAATTTTTAGGGATCCAACGATTAGGACCTAACAACTAGCACATGTGGAGCATTCAAGCATGAAGATCTAACAGATGAATGTGAACAAGTGCACTCCTGAATGGTGAGCTAGAAGATGAAGGTGCAGATCCATTACAATTTGTATATCATTCTCTTCCCAGGCTTTTCTATGACGGAGGTAAGGACTCAAGCAAAACGTCAAGGACATGGTATGACTCTCTAACTGTGAATTACTTAAAAGTGATTTTTTATTAGAGTTGTTATACATATCTCTCTAGAAATGCTAGGCACACATAATGACATATATATGTGCAAGTATACCTTAATTCTCGATATGCCTATGTGCAAGTTTCCAAGTGGAATCTAGAAAATCGTATCTTATAGCTAAGTTATGAATTGCTAGATATCTTAGGGGATCACCATTTCCTGGAATCTGGGACCCTTAAGATAATAGGTTTAACCTAATTGGCTATATAGATATAGATAATGCAGGTTGTACGAAAGACAGGGAAGTCATTCCTAGAAGCTGTCAATTTCCAGCAACACTGTTGAACTCTTCACACCACTGAAGGAACAAGCTCATGGACACCAGGTATCATTTCTTTTGAGTTGTCCTTAGTCGAATAACTTGCAGAGTTTTGCTAAATAACTTGATGAATTTATTTTATCTAAGTTGGTTAGTAAACTTGGGGATATTATTAATATACATATTTGTTGAAAATCCCATCTGCAAGGAATTCTCAAACGAGTTCACAAGTATTACTTTTTCCCGATCCAAAGGACTTGTGAATTCATTTGAAATCCAGATCCTCATACTTTTTGCTATTAATTTAATTATCATGCTTACATTGTAATATGCATGAGTGGTAGTTAAATTATTTAGCATAAGTAAGAAGCATGGTTATTTGTATGTGTTAAATATTTGATGAGTATTAGTCAATGATATCTTGCTTAAATTGTTCTGATATTCTTAAATATTTTATTACAAATAATTGTGATACTTTTGATATTAGTGATGATATTTAGAATTTCTGTTCTAAATAAATAATGCATATTTCAAAACACACTAATATTGAAAGGTGAAGTATTTTCTAAGTTATGTGTATAAAATTCTCAATATTTTATATACTTAGAAAATATTTCTAAATTGATTTTATTGCGAGGAGTTGCAATTAGAATCACAAGTATTACTTTTTCCCTATATAAAGGACTTGTGAATTTCTTTTCAACTAAATCCTCGAGCTTACGTATATCATTAGTAATTGTTATGAGTACGCTTACAATGTGCTTCAGTGACAATTATCAGATATGGCATAGGAAGTTAGATGCTAATATTCAATCTAATGAATATTTTAGTATTTAGCGAATTTATTTTATCTTATTGAAATTATGGATTGAAGCAATTCAATGATCATTAGTTTCATAATTTTAATTTGATAAAATAAAAGAAGCATAGTTTCTTGCATTTTGAATTTATTGATAAATATCTCGAAATGATATTTTGTTAATATTTCCGTGCAAGTAACTGTGATATGCTTATTGTTCTACTGAATAATTGTCATGTATAGTTTATATAAATGCATGTGATTGGCAATTGCTTAGTATAGCATAAGTATTTAATTTATTTTGATTTATTTAAATCATGAAGATATATAACAATTCAGTGATATATTAGTTCCATGATTTAAATAAATTAAAATAAATAAGAAGCATAATTATTCGTAGTATAAATATTCTCTTTTATTACTTTGTGATAATTGAATAATATTTTATTACAAAATAATTGTGATATATTGATACTAATGGTTTTACTTAGTTATTATTCTTAGCAACAATTGGTATCAATATATTTAATTTTCTTTCTTTGACTGGATTACGATCCTGAATGTATTTAAAAGAAATTTTTGTCTATTTCTTTTTCAAAATGTTTTATGCAAAGATACATTCATTTGTCTATCAGTTTTAGTTAAGAAAACTTAAGAATTCTTTTTCAAAACTTCTCTTTTGAAAAACTTTTCTTTAGGATAATTTTTCTCTAATCTCAGAATACTTTATCCTCTCCCAAAAGCTTGTTTTAAATGTTTTATCGTTAAAAGCTTTTTCTCTCTAAATTTTTCTTTTTTAAAGTGGCAGAAACTTTGTGACTGCTATTTTATTTGGAAAAATTATTTTAACTTCGAAGTATCAATCACTTGTAAAATGATTTGTTTTCAAATACTTGTTTCAGTGTATGTTTCACATTGATTCATAGTACCAAAACAGTGATTGTTGCTTTGAAGGCCTAGTACTGTTTTGTTAAGCATTCATCCTAACCCTAATTGTCATGTTTTTATTTTAAGTCGGGGATACTATCAGGCAGACGAAAATGATGTAAATCATAATTGCATTATGAGTCGGAAAATCATTATCTTCTATCTGATAAGGATGTTTTGCAAAATTGTTTTCAAAACATACAGTGCCTAGGTTTAATGGAAAAGAGTCATTTTATTGAGATATAATTTGGTAGAAGAGTTGAATTTCTTATCTGTTGTAAATTCCCGCGTTTTATTATGGGAAGTTTGCCTTATAAGAAATTCATAAGAGATAGAATTTTTTCTCTGATACTCCCGCGTTTTATTATGGGATAAGTATCTTAAGGAAAATTTCTATTGGTGTCATGCTCTTAAATGATTAATTCTTCGATCTGACAAAACTCTTTTATTAAAAGGACTTAAGTGCAATCATTTACCATTCCTTCTTATATTTTTCCTTCTCCTTGAGATGAAAAATATGTTTTGGAATGTTAAACTGATTATCTTTTTATCTCATTTAAATTGATTTTATCCGTTTAGCCCCCAGTGGCTACAGAAGCTGGCCAGGAGGTTGAAAACCCATCAATCTCTGACCCAGGCCTTAATACCAAACACTCATTTCATCCACTTCCATATATTAACCCTTGGAGATATAAGGAACTTATGTTTGTTAGAGGTTGATAAGGGAGAAATAAGGATGAAGTCGGCAGTGCACCCACAGCTCTACCTCCAGCGAAGTAAAGAAGTATATAAACTGAGGTATCTGTAAGCTCATCTGTATCTTCTCAAAAAGATGCAGAGCTGAAAAGGCAATAAAACTGTCTCTGGAATCATTCTCTCAACAGGATGAGTCCATTGAAATTCGCTCGTCAGCCAGAGCATCTTGTAATGAGTCAAGCACACCACCGGCACTCACGCTGATGGTAAGCCTAAACAGATATATACTAGGAACCTTATATAATTTTTGGGACCTAACAATCCTAACAGTTATACTAGGGGCCTAACAATTGGACACATTGCAAGGCGTGCACAGTGTGAGGTATAGGCATGTTAACAAAACACCCGTCATTGGGTTACGAGGGAAACGTAGACTCTAATTTGCCATTCATTACATTGTCTACTACGTCACCCCTCCTGGAAGGAACATTTCCAAATCCTGAAAAGGAATGTCCACCTCCCGTTTACGGAAAAGGTGTGAGGCAACTCCTTGATAGAACAAGGCAGGATTCCCAAAAAGATTTTAAAATCTTGGGATAACCCATCTCAAAGAGGTGAGGCTCCACTAGACAGTGATTTAGCAATTGCTATTGAGTCTGGTGTGAGACAGTGCTTATGCATGATAGATAAAGAACACCTCAACGAGGAAATTCTCCACTTGATAGTGATTCATTTCATTTTGATGAATCAGGTGATAAGAATAGAAATGAATTGACGGATTTCACTTGCAGGTACAGAAGGCTAAATTTGGAATGCAGAGTGAAAGTGAGAGAGAGAAACACTTGAGTGAAAGTGAGGGAGAGATACACTTGAGTGAGAGATAAGGAGAGAAAGAGTGAAACACTTCTAAGTGCTTGACACTTAAGTGTAAACACCAACAGAACGTAGTAGAAGTGAGGAAACCACAAGCCAAACACTTACCCTTGCTACTTGCTACTTCTGAAAGAAAAGTTACTATATATTTTCCCGATCAACGTCAGACGAGAACCTTCTTTGGAAGACAAACCATTCAAAAGTGGACCTAACAATATAGTGATATAGTTTTATCTTCAAAAGTGGGCCATTGGAGGATTCCTCAACTAAGGGGGAGAATTTATAGGGAGAAAAAGGTGAAGTTAATAAGTCTTATCTTCGTATCCTTCAGAAGAGTTAAGAGTTAATCTCCTAAAGGGGTTCGTATCCTGGATTCTTAAGGTAAGTTCCTGGATCCTGGAAGATCAATCCTGGAGATCCTTGGGAAAAGGGGTTCGTATCCTTGGGAGAAGTTAATAGCCTTAGGGGGAGATTTTAGACAAGAAGAAGAAAATCTTATCTTCTGATCCTGATGGGAAACAACAGATATATGGGAGAATCAAGAAGCTGTATTCTATACTTGGAAGAACAGAAATGACTATTCCATTGATTTTCTAAAGGGAGAAGAAGAATAAGAATGAGAATCACATTCGTAGGGGGAGAACATCATTTGAGCTATGTTCAGTATTGATTGAAGACATACCCAGGAATAATGATTCTTATGAAGCTCTGTTCGTGATAAGTTCTTTAAGTTCACACTATGAAGGATTTTGAAATGGAGAAAGCTCAAACAGACAGAAATGAAGATGATACCACTTGAATATCAGTTCAGTGACAGAGGAACAAGCATCTCTCATTTCAGTTACAGGAGAAATCTGGAAATGCATTATCTGATCCAGAAAAATCAGTAGCATTATTTACAAGTCTCGGGCGATTACTTTTTCTAGTTGTTAGTTGAGTTATCCTCCCTAGGTGATTTGTTTGCTAAGGTTTACCAATCAAATAGGGGGAGATTGTTGGAGATTACGAAGCTGTATAAATAGAAATCGTGATAACTCAACACTAGAACAGGACAAGTAAATAATACTACGCCTACACAGAAATCAGGAAGAATTGAAGACATGGCAGATACAGTGAATCAAGACATTAGAAGAAGTTTTGGAGTCTACTACAGGTCACTGAAAGAAGTTCATTTAGATGTTCATGCCTCAGTGAAGACCAATGTTTAAAGACTTTCAGGATTTCAGATAAGTGTTGAAGATTCAGTATTGCAGTGCCACTAACAGATTTCAGTGTAGTAGCATTGATTGAAGACAGACAGTGTTCGAAGCATAGGAATCCAGAAGGGTGAAGACAAAGGTTAAAGAAGACAGCTGCAGTCTTGAACAGGATTGTAGTAATGAAGACGTTGTCGAAGTACCAGAAAAGATTCCAGTGAAATAACAGTGTCTATCAACAGTCAGTGTTTGAAGCAATGCAACAGTCCTAGCTTACTCAGCTGAAACAGAAAAGAAATCAAGGGAATTCAATTCAGTGTTAGTCGTTTGTGAACCAGACCAGTGCACTAAGCGTCAGCACAACAAGAAGAGAATTGCTTTGATTAATCAGTAGAAAATCAGTTGATCAAGCCAAGCCAAAGGAGTGAAACCAAGTGGTAATTACTTGAAGAATTCAAGAAATATACTAAGGCAAGTATTACTGCATTTGGTGGCATTAATACTCTTGAAGCAATGGAGAGGCGCAACATACCTTGTCCAAGGTACAAGAAATTCCAAGGCAAAGTCTGTGTGGCTCCTATACAGGGAAACCACTGTATAGGCGCAACAAAGATCTATTGGTGCAAGGGAAAAGATTCTAAGTAGCAAGTGGCGCCAACACAGTGAAGCAAGAGTAGAGGCGCAACACACCTCTCAGGCGCAACTCAGCTGCTCCAAAGTTTCCAAGTCAAATACAGTGTGTGAGTGGCGCCTACACAGTGCAACAACAGTGTAGGCGCAACACACATACTAGGGCAACAAAGGCAGTTGATTTTTTCTAAGGCGTGAGTGGCGCCTATACAGGGAAACCACTGTATAGGCGCAACTCACATGAACAAGGCGCAACTCACATGAACAAGGCGCAACTCACATGAACAAGGCGCAACTAACATGAAGACTAAGGCGCAACATAGCTTCAAGTGGCGCCTACACACCATAACCACTCTACAAGCGCAACTTGGGACTTAGCATTTGAAGAAGCAAATCAATTTAATTGATTTGAAAAGTCTACACTATTTTAATTAAAATGACTGGTTCATTTTAATTCGTGGATAACTGTGGAAGACATACAGCCACACAGAGAGAGACAGTGAGATATTCAAAACCGGAGAAGAAGAAGTCACCATGCTAAATCTATACCTTCTTCTCCTGGGTTTTACAATCTAGCCGGTTAATCATGTCACAAATTCTTAGGGCATTGTAAAACACTCACTGTTAGCTTGATTCCAGTTACTATTAAATACTGTCAAACATTGTAATAGGGATTAAGCTTTATCTCTTTGTAGAAGCAAAGAACCCAGTTCTTTGGAAGCCAGTTATTAATTTAACTGGGTGTAGCAAAACCCTCTGGGATTAATACGAGAGTAATATTCCCGGAAACCTGTCTCGCATTTAATTACTTGCTAATTTTCTAGATCATTAATGTTTATTCCTAAACACAGAAAATTAGTAAGCCAACCTCCTAAACACCTAAACACTCCTGAACACGAACCCACTGACCGAACTCTAAATCATATATCCGCAAAAGATTCGCAAGAATTTTTTGATTTAGTGAGTATCGTATTCAACCCCCCTTCTACGATACTTTCGGGACCTAACAACTTGTAACACTTAATTACTATGTAACTCAACTAGGTAAAAGATAAAACAACAGCAAAACAAGGGAAACTGAAGAAGCACATGGAATCAATCAACTGAAGAAATGGTAATGATACTTGGTAACTACAAGTAACTAATTTGGTTAATCAAGAATGCCTAAGTGAGAAGAAGTTCAATATCAGTATTGCTCATGCCCTAACTTATCTAATGGAGAATCAAATTAATGTCAAAGAAGTATCAAGAAGACCAAAGTGATTTCATGTAATGTATCTCAACAACTGGATAATGTAAAGGTTAATCAACAAATGAGAACTGACATTCAGAAGCAAGAACCCCTACAAGACTAGTCACTTATGAACCAGACCATTGCATCAAGTGTCAGGACTTTGGAGGCAAGTTCATGTCAGTAATAGAAGATCTCATTTGAATTGAGTAAGGAAAAGAAATTGAAGAAGCTAGGGAAACTTGCTCATAAAGGTTAATCCACAATTAGTCACTAAAGAAAGTCAACATTGGATGAGTGCATATTTGCTAAGGCAAATGTCGATCCACAGCAGATCGAGATGCGGATCGAGATTGATAATTGAAGAAAAACATTGCAAGGCAAATCTCGATCCACGGCAGATCGAGATTCTCACAGATCGAGATCGAGATCGAGACTGTCGACCAAGATCGAGATCGAGATGGGTCCAGGCCGAGATCGAGATGCGGGTCGATATGTAGCATTTAATGTTCAAGGGACAAGTGGCTTATTGTGAACGGTTGATCCAGAGTGGTTGGGAAAGTACTTTTTGTTGTCGAGTCCTGATTGGGCCACGTACACAAAAAGGACAAGATCAAGACTACATGACATTATAAAAGCAGCACTTTATTTTCATTTGTAATTGATTTTTATCCATCTTTGTATTTCTACGATATATTTCAAGAGAGAGCATTTACTATAAAACAATAGTGAGAGAGAGGATCAATTGAATCAAGCTTTAATTGCTGTATTTATTGTTCAACTGATCATGATGCTTTTATGAATGTTGTAGCAAATCCCTCAATGAATATAAAGATATATTCTTGAAATTCTGTGTCATCATTTATTACCTGCATATTTGTATATTCTCTCATTACTTTTAAAAAGTTGTATTCACCCCCCCTCTACAACACTTTAGACCTAACAGCCTTCTTAAAAGAGTCAGCCTCTGTTTCATAAAACGATCAAACATAGTTTGACCTTCCTGATTTTGCCTATTATTGCCACCAGGGTTCTGATCACTAGGGTTTCTTCTTTGTTGAGCTGCCACTTCCCGCACCATTTCCATAAAAGTTTTTCTATCCATAACTATTTGTTGATTATTACTTCCCCCGGTATTTTGACTTGTACTAGATTTCTTAGGCGGCATCCTGCAGAAAATATTATAAGTGCACAAACACATATATCACCGAATGAATATAAATAATCTTACTTCTACCCATGCGAAGTCAACCCAAAACTCACAGGTCAAATACCTAAAAGGTCAGTCTACAGAATCTTGAGTCTAAGCTTTGATACCAACTGTAACATCCCATCTTTTTGGACAGTTATCTAATAGCGGAAAATTCAAAAAAAATCTAGATATCATTAACTGCGATAAGAAAACAACTGATAATCCTGATAAATTTTAATGTCTAAATATCTGAAATGAAAATACTGATAAGTCTAAAATCAATTAGCATAAGTCTTCCTAACGATCTAATTAAACTGAAACTACGGTCTGGGTAGCGCTCATCACTCTTCCCACTTTACCTTTGAATACCTGCGGAAAGAACATAATACGAGTGAGCCAAATGCCCAGTACAAATATATTTTAAAAGGAAATTTTTTTTATATAACTGAATATATTGTGTCTAACCAACACAAAGAAAGAAGCACAATAATAAGTACGAACAGAACAAAATGAAATAGAATATATGGCTGAATAACAATTAAGGTAGGTATCATTAAGGGTCTCTTACAATCATATACTCGCACAAAGCAAGATACAAAACATAGAATTCTTCCTCGGTAATCCATAAGAAGAAAACACATGAAATGCACAAAGCACTCATACAATATAGAGAATCCTTCCTCGGTAATCCAGAAGAAGAAAACACACAATAGCGATCATGATCAATACACAATCTCATACTCCAGAGACGCGCCCGTATACTCACAGCACCGATACGAGTAAGTGCCGAGTTCACCAGACCTCCAAACTCCATGAACTCGTCTGTGATTTGACCACACAGATAGGTTTAAGAGCCCATCACATAGGTTACAAAAGTTGCCGACTCTTTAATCAAATTAAAACAATATCGCAATAAAAATGCGAGACAAATCAAAATAAAGGCAACAATAATTCCAAAAATAATGGATACGAAACGAAACTGAGAATGCATACTAACAAGTATACATGGAGTACAAAGGGGTCACAATTTTAGAAAATGACTCGACAATAAATATAACGAGTAAATAATATTTAAAATTGAGAGAAGGGAGTAAGAATTCGTACTAACAAATAATTTTCAGATTCCAAGAAGGGAACAAGAAATTCGTACCTGAAATGATTACTAACTTAATCTGAATTATGCCAAGCGCTAAACTAGAACTCCCTATCCAAACAACAATGAATTTTATTACAAACTGATTAGTATCTGAATGTGTCAATCTAAATTTTATAAGCTTTAAATAATATATTAATAACAATAATATAAATAAATAAACGAGGGATACAGAAACATGAGTGTAAACATATTAAATGGGACCTTTATTGACCGTAATTTATTTAAATTACAAATGGTCACGAAGAGCAGCAAGACAACAAAAATATGTATATATATAATTATTAAACTAAATTAAATATTAGCTAAAATATAAATAATACACGTATACATGGATTCAAGTAATAGTCAAACATAAATATATTATAATGCATGTAATTCTAATTCTGTCATACTGGAGTCATGCATGGATTAATCACATTAATCATATACAACTTAACTAATTAAATATACATTAATGACTAACCACGGATTACACTTGAGAACAAAGTAAAATATATGCTTGTATGTATATTTTTAACGTATACATATATTTAGCATTTAAAACTCAATTTAACACTTTATCTAATTATAAAATTAAGAGTGTGTAATTACATATATAATATATGTGTGTGGACACTAATAATTTAACAATAACTAAACAAACACTCATAATTTTGGTTGGCAGAACATTTAAAATTTATAAAGTATTCATGGTACCAATTAAGCTGCCACAATATAGGCTCAATTACATTTATCATATAACATATGTATTTTCAAGTAAACAACACATTCACAAAATTCATGCAATACTTATACAAAATAAGGCATGAAGAATATTAATATAACTTGACAAAAATCATAAATAAATATTGCATAATATTAATAATATAAAATAAATAATCGATTCAGTGTACATGTTGTATATAAATTTATATACAAATATTACATAGATATACGAGGTCTTTGCATGCAATTATATGATATATAATATTCAAATACAGTACGAGTCATGAATAAAAAAACAAGTTTTAATAAGATCTTGGCATGAATAAAACATATATTGAAGAATTAAATAAATTTGGAGAATTGTACCTGAAAAGTTATGTAGTAAAAAAATCTGAATGAGCAAAACACAAGAGCAGTAGGCTAGGAACATACAAATAAAGAAATTAAATTAGGTTCATATAAAACTATAATCAATTAATAATGCTCTTGCAAAACTAATATATGTAACTTTTACCTTAATCGACTGGAGATTTTATCTCTCTCCCTCACCATTTTTATTTATAAAGCTAATGGAATAACTTAACTCCAATATTTATATATGCTATTTAGATAAGCATATCCTATTTTTGAATATAAATCTAAAGTTACGGTTCCTAGGCAATCCATATCAGATGAAGAGTTTATATCCTGAACAAACTCATACAGGTAAGGAAAATAGTAAAAGATAATAATAAAATAGTAATTGTAAAATTTTTAATTCTAATTCAAAACTATAAAAATAAACAAATAATACGTAAAATATGGGTTATTATAATAACACTTCTCTAACATACGCTATAAACGTATTACATTAAAATTTATAAACATTAATATAATATACCTTTTTTAATTATCCAATTTATATGTGAAACCTAAAATAATACAAACACTAATACATTCAAATACGTATAAATATTAAGGAACGATTCTTAATAACTACATAATATTATGTACTAATTATTTATAAATTAAAATTATTATTAAAATTCCTAACAACTATAATTTTTTTTACACCGCTTTATATTATAACTCAAATTCTATTAGATATCTTACTAATATATAAATTTGAACTTAAAGATCTATTTTGGAGTTAAATTAAAAAAAATTGTAATTATTGTATTCATTGCACGACAGACATTATTTGGGCCATATTTTGAGTTTCAGAAGTCAGAATTCGGTGATTTTATAGCCCATGTGAAACTTACAAAATTATCTTTAATTCTAAGGTGTTCCAACATCCAAAATCGAACTAGAGCAGCCCGTAATCTAGAGAGAAAAGACAGTTATGGATTTTTATCGAAGAATTCTATTCTGTTTAAGAAACCTTTTTATAATTGATTTAAAACATTAAAATACTTTTTATATTATATTTATATAGAGACATGTCATATGTCACACATTATTATGTATTATTATTATATTAGAGTACAAATAGTATGAGGATTTTACATAAAGATAGATAGAAGGAGGCCTTGAATTTTTTTACGACAGAGAGGATTAAAGTTATTTTATCCAAATATTTTATATAAAAATATTTAATATATTATATAAGATATAAGGGTAACTTTATATGGAAAATCGGTTACACTTACGAGAGAAATATTATATTGAGAACTCAGATTTCTTATTAATTCATTTGTTTTGATCGAATCAAAGAAATTAGGTTCTTTTAAAAAAATAATTATTTGAGTTCCCCGACTAAAAGCTTAACATTAGCCTAAGATATTAAATATAAATTCTATTTTGTTATTATATTATATATAATACTATATCAAAAACACGTTGTCACATACTTTGAATCATGATTTTTGATAAGTAAAATAAAAATAAAAATAATATAAACTAATAAATATTAATATATTTTTTAAATTTAATCAATCTATATATGAGACAAAATGTTTGGTTCAATAAAGAACATAATAGGGATCTTAACAAAAATATATTTAAATTTAATATGTATAATGTTAAATATTTTAAACATTTGTTTGATATATTAAAATCATGTTCATAATATTTAAAATCACAAAATTTTACATTTATATGTATTAATAATATAAATTTATATTTTGTGCGATATGCATATTTATTTTTAGTATTCTATAATTTTGTTATTTATATTTAATTCGGTTGATGTAAAAATATATAAGTTAAATAAGTTAAAAAACTAATATAATTATAATATATTAAAACTTTTTAAAATTATAAAAATATTAGTAATTTTAAAATAAGTAATTTAAATAATAAAACAAAATATCCGTGTATCATACGGGTTAAAATCTAGTACTACAAAATCATACAAATTGCTACGACTATATACAATAATTATCACAGTTAATATAGATGATAAACTTAAGGATGGCTTGCTGTTAATATTTATATAGATTATATAAATATTTTTTACTTTGAATAAGAGATTAAATGATAAAATTCTTAATGTTGAAATATATATATATATATATATAGGAAAAAGTTCAACGGAGATTACTTTTTATTTGGAGACCATGAGACCATATATGTACTGCATGCAAAATATTAGTATAAAATATATTGAAGAATATTATGTATTGCAATGTTCTGCAATGAATACATATATTGTCTCCAAGATCTCTAATTAAAAAATGATCTCGATTGAACCCGACTCATATATATATATATATATATATATATATATATATATATATATATATATATATATATATATATATATATATAACTTGAAGTATATAGTTGGAGCCAGGTAAACACACAAATACTTGGGCCACAACATGTATTTCATTCTTGGGCCAAATTCTTTCAATATAAAAATCTCGGGATCAATTACTTGATTTCACCTCAATTACATAGATAGGGTCAATTTAGGTTTCGATTATCAAAATCGATTAGATAAAAGTCAAATGACTTAAAATAATTGAATTTCAAATACATTATTTTTAAAATAGATTTTATATTAACTATAAAAGTTAATTGAATTTAATTAACGAAAGAGAAATTTTTAAGTAGAACCTAAATAGTGTATATGATAGTTTATTAAATTAAAATTTAAAGATTGAAGTTGGGTAAAAATAATATTCAATTTTATATTTAGTATATTGCATAATATATATATTATGTATGTATTATAAAAAACTATATTTTAAATATTAGAAAGGTATTTATGTACAAAGTCAAGTTAATACTTTTTTATCGTTATGAGGCACACTATAAAAAATTTAAAATATGTAATTAGATTAAAAAGTGAATCTTTAGTAAAATTATAAATAGAATTGAATATCTAATTAAAAAAAATTAAGAGGAGCATGAGTAGTGATTGAGTCATTTTATTCCAAAAAAATCATGAGTCGTTTTATACAGGCAATATGACTATTATACCCTTAATTATATAAATAATTAAAATTCATGTTATTATGTTAATTGTGCGCATTGAATGCATGACCTTTTAATCTTAAAAATTTTATTATAAAACTAATATAAGTGTAGAAACTTTACACTACAAATCATATAATTCTTTTATATGATTTTATTTATAATAAATAAATTTACATAATAAATTTATTATATATAATAAATATACAAATTCATGTTTTTTTAATAATAAAATTCAAATCCATAAAATAATCATCCATATTTTTATATAATAATCATAATTAAAATGTTAGGAATGCAAACACTGATGATTGTCAGAGAATATCAGATCAGAGTTTATGCTGACGTCATCAGAGTTTATGAAGCTGTCGGACAGAGTTTACTCTATCAGAGAATACTCGATTAGAGTTTACTCTAACAGAGAATGCTCAAATCAGAGAATGATAAATCGATAGAGTCTAGCTTCAGAGTTTAACTGAAAAGGAAACAGACAAATCAGAGTCTGATTTGGATAGTAAGAAGGAATTCGAGTGCAAGTCTAAATTACCTTCTTAAAGCTATTCTATTTCCAATCTGATTTGTAATTGTATTTGTAGCTGTGTCTATATAAACACAGAGATAGGTTATAATATATATATGTTTTTCAAGCATTATTATTATAACCCAGCAGCTCTTAAGAACAATATTTCTTGAGAGAGTTTTGTATTCAAGTTCATTATTAATACAAAACAACATTCCATTCTACATACTTGTGTTCATCATCGATTAGTTGGTACTATTACATTCAACCCCCCTTCTGTAATAGATTATTATGGATAACATAAAATAATTAAACTTTAAACTAAAAATCATATAAATGATTATTGTATATGTAAATATGCAAATTCAAAATATAGATTTTGTGTTATATACAAGAGGTATTTGAATTTATGTAAGTAAATAAAAATTTAAAAACGAAATGCTATAAATTTAATTTAAATATAGAGACTAGAATTGAGTTAAAAAAATAAAATTTTAAATTTAACATTTCATATATATACTATTAAGAAAATTACATTTTAAGTGTTAAAATATATTTATGTATGTAAGATAGAGTATTAATATTAAGTATACAAATAAAGAATGATTTTCTAGGGCCATGTGATTGGCTTGTGGATTACTCAATTTGTTGCATTTGGGTCAAGTTACCATAAGTTAGGACACAAAGATCGGTGGTATTATCATATAATCGTATGAGGTTAATAGGTGCATGAGTATATAAAACCAGCTGGTATTATCCCACATTGACTAGAAAGGTATGATCTGTGCATATGACATATGAGTTATCTATTCGACGGGTCTTTGCGCTATTTATTCCGCTTAACGTGGACGTTAGAAATTTAAGTAGGAGAGTTTGTAACATCTCAGTCCTGCATCGAAACTTGTGAACACTTTAATCAGTTTTTAAAGTAGAGTATTATTATAAGTGTACCAATGAATCTGGATCTTTTGGGAGCTAGTAATGGAATTATGTACTACTCAAATTGTTATATTTAGGATTGGTACATTCTGACGTTATGTGTGATAAGATTACTTGACCTGATTTCAAAAAAGACTCGAGATTTGACTCGGTTTTCATTTATGGTATCAAATCAAACTCTCAAAATCAGACCAATTCCCAAATCCATATCACAAATAAGTCCAGAGTACAAACTCAAATAAAAAAACTTGGATAATACACAAGTTCACTACCGACCCTAAAAGATCATGATTTATTGACACACTTGATAAAAGTACTATGATATATATATATATATATATATATATATATATATATATATATATATATATATATATATATATATATATATATATATATATATATATATATATATATATATATATATATATATATATATAAACTAAAGTCTGCACATATTTTAATGCAGTACTAAAGTCTGCACAAGTTTCGAAGTGGCACTGAAATGTTAAAATGATATCTCATTATCTAGTTAATTGGATTTTGAATGAAACTAGAACAAAAAAATGTCATATTTTAAAAAGATAATCGAATTTGAAAAAAAAATTATAATCAAAATATAAAAACTTCCCGGGCCGGCCTAGGCTGGTCATCGGCCATTTTGTTCTATTTTTGAGCATCCTTGTTAACCTCCTTCTTCTTCGTTGAGTCTTCCTTATGCTTCTTCACTTCTCGCACCCTTTATTCAGTCAATTTTCCTTCCCTGATCAAGGTTTCAATCTCATCCTTCAAGTGTCTGCATTCATGGGTGTTATGCCCATGGGTCTCGTGATAAGTACAATACTTCTTTTTATCAGTTGTATACTTGGTCGTAATTGGTGCAGACTTCCTGTAGATTCCTTCTCCCTTAGTCACCTGATAGATGTGCTCAATAGATGCCATCAATGGAGTAAATTCGTCTACCATGACTCTTTTCCTAGCAGGGCTATATGACTGTGGGCTCTCCGGAGGACTGTCCTAACCTCTAACTTCCACAGAGTTCACATTGTTCTTCTTGGGACTAGGTGACATGTCTCTCCTTCTTCCTTTTCCGTTGCGCAGAGTATTATCGTATTTTCTGATCCTTGCCTAAGCTTTATCTTTTCTTTTGAAGGGTTCCGCCAATGCGTAGAAGTCTGAAAGAGTGTGGGGTACTTTACGTTACAACTTTTTCCAAAAATCGCTCCTAGTCTTTACTCCTACTATGAAGAAATTTTTCACCGTTTCATCTACAGCTCCCCGGACCATTGGTACCTCTGCGTTGAAACACCTAAAATATGAATGAAGGGTTTTGTCCTGCCATTGTCGTATATTGGCTAAGGCTGTGACCGGTGGGGCATATTGTATTGATGACTAGAATTGGGTTAGAAACAATTTCATCATCTGTTCCCTAGAGTAAATCGATTCGGGGGCTAGGATTTGAAACCACTGGAGGGCGTTTCCCCTCAGAGTTGAAACTAAGACTCTACACTTCATTAAGTCCTCCACTTGATATACTTCCATCTCAGTATTGAATCTTCCCAAATACTCGGCGGGATCTGAACCTCCAGTGAATCTTAATTCACCTATAACCCTGAATGAGGCTGGGAGAGGAGAGTATCAGACAAAAGTCGTGAATTGTGATTGTGGTGATGGTGGGAGGTTGTCTCTAGCTCTTTCCACTTGGATTAGTAGTCTCCGCAAATCATCCACTTGGATGTTTCCCAAACCTTGTATTGGTTGTTCATCTTCTCTTTTCCTTAGTCTTTCTTGGCTTTCTCCGTATACCGCTCTCTCCCGATATTGCCTTTCATGATCTTCCCTACGAACAGTTTATCTTGCTGATAGCCATAACCTCTGCCATTACTCTGAATCCATCGTTGTCGTGCATCCGGTCGGTTATCCTATCTTGTCCATGTATAACGGCCATGAGTATCTTCTTTCTGATGACGGTCTCCGTTTCACCCTCGATCAACTCCGGTCTGATAATTTCCCCTGCCTCCACGCTTCTCTTATTCATAACCCAACTGGTAACCCCTCTGATCTTGTTCACTCCACCGTCTCCTTTCTCTAATCTTTCGTGGCAAAATAGTATTTGGTGTCGGCTCTATAATCTGAACATAATCCGAGGAAGAGATCTTCTGATTATCGTTCGTTGGTCACGATCCAAACCTCCCTGCTCCCCGATCAGCCTCCCCCAATAGCGTCCATTACCTCTACCAAATCTCCTACCTCCATGCCCTCGGAGATTGGTATACTTTCCTTTATCTGTTTGATCACTGTTCAGAGATTGCTTAGGTTGAAAAGACAATATCACAAAAGATTTTTAGGGTTCTTGAATGTCAAAGACTGTTCGATAACCTTCACAATGTGCTTACGTACCCTTTATATAGGGATCAAGCCCAACGTAATTCTTGGGGAGCACGAAATCTAAAACTGATTTAGTCCACCGCCTAGAATAAACCTGGGCTCGGGTCTTCGAAACTCGATTACGTACGAGGAATGTGGTAATTAGGTGATCGGCCCGACATTATCGCAAACCGGCCTAGGCCTAGGCCCGATCCATCACCCCTCACATCGTAACCTTAACGTGCTAATCCTCCAAAAATGTTATCCAAAACGAGGGAACTAGATCCCCTAATTGGGTTTAAACCCAATTATCCTGGATGGAACCTAACCTTCATAACATTTATAATCAACAAGTCTATCAAGAAACAAATATATTCTTGGCCCACATTGGGCGAGGTCGATATCACTTAGCCGAGACCCAAGATCCTCCTTTGATCGTACATCAGGCGAGGTCTATACACATTAGTCCCAGACCAGATAGCTCAAGACACATCATTCAGTTTTGGGCGATGCCCTTATAACACGGACGAGGTTTCGATAATTACGAAGAGACAGATTTCGCCGATAACAGATTAAAAAGTGAATTTTTAGTAAAATTATAAATAGAATTGAATATGTAATAAAAAAAAATAATTTAAGAGGAGAATGAGTAGTGATTGAGTCATTTTATTCCAAAAAATCATGAGTCATTTTATTCAGGTAATATGACTATTATAACCTTAGTTATATAAATATTAAAATTCATGTTATTATGTTAATTTTGTGCATTGAATGTATGATCTTTTAATCTTAATAACTTTATTATAAAACTAATATAAGTGTAGAAATTTTAAACTACAAGTCATATAATTCTATTCTATTCTATTATTTTATTTATAATAAATAAATGTATATATTATATACCAATATCTATAATAAATTTATTATATACAATAAATATACAAATTCATATGTTGTATAATAAAATTCAAATTCATAAAATAATCATTCATATTTTTATATAATAATCATAATTAAAATAAGTAAACTTTAAACTACAAGTCATATAAATGATTATTGTATATGAAAATATGAAAATTCAAAATATAGATTTTGTGTTATATACAAGAGGTATTGGACTTTATGTAAATAAATGAAAATTTTAAAACAAAATGCTATAAATTTAATTTAAATATAGAGACTAGAATTGAGTTAAAAACAAATTAAATTTTAAATTTAACATGTCATATATATACTATTAAGAAAATTACATTTTAAGTATTGAAATATATTTATGTATGTAAGATAGAGTATTAATATTAAGTATATACAAATAAATAATGATTTTTTAGGGTCATGTGATTGGTTTGTGGATTACTCAATTTATTGTATTTAGGTCAAGTTACCATAAGTTGGGACACAAAGATCGGTGGTATTATCATATAATAGTCCGACGGACCTATGCGCTATATGTTCTGCTTAACGTGGACGTTAGAAATTTTAGTATGAGAGTTTGTAACTTATCAGTCCTACATCGAAACTTGTGAACACATTAATCAGTTTTTAAAGTAGAGTATTATTATCAAGTGTACCAATGAATCCGGATCTTTTGGGAGCCAGTAATGGAATTATGTATTACTCAAATTGTTATATTTGGGATCGGTGCACTCTGACGTTATATGTGATAAGATTACATGACTTAATTTCAAAAAAGACTCGAGATTTGACTTGATTTTCACTTATGGTATCAAAGCAAACTCTCAAAATCAAACCAAGTCTCAAATCCATATCACAAATAAGTCCAGAGTACATTAACTCAAATACAAAAACTTGGATAATACACAAGTTCACTACCGAACCTAAAATATCATGATTTATTGATACACTTGATAAAAGTACTATGCTATATATATATATATATATATATATATATATATATATATATATATATATATATACTATATTATTAAAATTGAAAGATTAAAAGTTTGGTGATCGTTGGTAGTTCTTGGTCAGTATTTGGACCGGACTGGATAGTTATTATTGTGTCTAATTTTCAAATACTAATTTTCTAACTAAAATACATCTCACATTAGTCTCCTAAATAAAACACATTTCTAAACAAAAAAAATACAAATATTATCTTATTTAAATATAAAAAAATTATATAAAATATATACATATAACATTAAATAAAATTTAAATTATTATTATTATTATAAAAATAAAAATATAACCAAATAATGTACCTTTGCACCTTCCATTTTCAAATACGCATCCCATCTCGAAGGTCACTTAATATATATCACTCTCCTCGAATTCGACTTCATAAGTGAAAGCAACAGGTTGTCCTTCTCTTAAAAGGCATTGATACTGTATTTGGGTCACACTTTATAGGGGCAGAATACTTATCATACATACATAGTTTATATATCAATTTAAAATCATGCTGAAAGCTGCACGGAATCACTTCAAACCCTACAACCATATAACCACGAGGGCGTGTTTCGCCACTTTTTTCATTGGTAGTAATCAACTCAGCCCCTTCAGAATAACCAGTCCATCGTAAAATAAAATTATCCTTCTTCATGTACCTAATTGCAGGAAGATTATCAAGATTCATATTAACCTGATACATTTCATCAATTCTTTCTTTCAACATCCTAAACTGATCCCCTGACAATGGACCAGTTTTTCACAAAAAGGTCTCGGTTGCATTCGTGTACATCTGAAATCTATACGGAGAACTTTCGATTCGATCTCCCATAAGAAGCTCTCCAAGATTCTCAGCACTGTCCTTAACACCTTCTAAAGGCTTACAAAATGGCAAACTATAATACTGATATGGAATCTCTGTATCTATAGATGTTAAAGAATTCACTTTCACAGCTAACTGATCACCTACATTATAATTATGAGGAAAACTACCAGGGAGATAGAACCCATCAACCAATGGAACAATCAGCCAACAAATCACTACCCATTTCATAAATTGATCAAATAAATCCATTAGTACCAAAAATTTGATAGATATCTCAAAGATCTTGAACACCCAGATGAAGAAAAAAATAAAAAAATAATCAGATTATGAGTAATGAATAATTTAATAAAATAGTAGAAGTGTTTGATAAAATTAAATAAATAGAAACATTTTACATAGAAAATTGAAAGATGTTCAGTAAAGTAAGAAAAGTATAACAGAAAGAATTATTAAGTTCCGGGAGTTAGTTTTGAATGGTGATCAGAAACGCCTCAAAGTATGGAGATTTGAGTGGGCGAGTAAATGGGAATAAAGAGTGATTACATGCACGTATATGCATGTATAGATACATCCAATTTGTATGTGCGGTTTTCATGATGTTTTCAAGTATGTTGGGTTAAAAGTTTGGTGTTCCTTGGTCGGAATATCCTATTTCAATTAAACAACTATCTTTTAATAAATTTTAAATATTAATCTTTTAATTAAAACACATATATCACTTTAATTTCCTAACTAAAATACATATCTAACCAAAACACAAAAACATTATCCTATTAATAATTGTTTAATTATTGGGTTTCTCATAATTAAAATATATCTCTATAAAAAACAAAGAAACATTATCATATTAAAATATTTATACTATTATTAAAACTGAAAAATTAAAAGTTTGGTGGTCCTTGGTCAATATTTGGGCCGGATAGTTATTATTAATTTTTAAACACTAATCTCCTAATTAAAATACATATTAGACATTGGTCGTAATTTTTAAACACTAAACTCCTAATTAATATATATCTCACATTAATCTCCTAAATAAAATAAATCACTAAACAAAATACACAAATATTATTCTATTAAAATACAAATAAAGTATATAAAAAATTATATAAAATATATATGTATAATATTAAATAAAATTTAAATTATTATTATAAAATTATATTCAAAATATATATATATATATATATATATATATATATATATATATATATATATATATATATATACACACACTAGCTTATAACCTGTGTGATTCACGAATTTCTTTAAATTTTGTAATATATTTAAAATAAATTGAATAATTTGAGCGTGATTAAATTAAGATATTTATATTATAAATAGAAGTATAATAATATTATATCAATCTTGGGATGTAACTAATTAGTTGTTATATTAAAACTTAAAATCATAAAGTGATAATAATATTATAATATTTATTAGATTCGATTATGAGTGATAATTTTAAATGAATTGAATAATTTGGGAGCGATTAATTTATATGTTTTTATTGTATTTAGTGTATAATATTAATAAAATTTAATATAGATAAAAAATAATAATAATATTATTATATTCATAAAATTTATTTAATTGATTGATATTTTAAATGTATTTAAGATTTGAGATGCGGTGAAACTGAATTTTGTAAATAGATTGTATTTAATATTTAGATATAATATATTATTAAGATTTGGCAGATCATCTCTCAGGGCAGAAATTATTAGTTAAAAGATTTTATGTGACATATATTTTAAAAAATTTGGATCCCTTGAAGAAAAGTTGGGAGAGAAAGATGTACAAATACAGCAGTTATCGCGTGATTTATTCAAAAAGACGACGCAACTGGTTTCATAGTAGTTAGAAAACATGTGGTTAAAGTAGAAAATTGAAACCATTTTGGATTTTGATGATCACTGTTAGCAAGCTGAAAGCTTGTATTTGATATAAAATAGCAAGCTGTTATATGTGGACTAACATGTTTTTTTCAGGTATCAGCTTGCTGATATAACTTGTCAGTATAACATGTTGTAATACATTGACAGCAAGCTGAAAGTAGGAAAACAGGGCGTTTCAGCGAGCTGACAGCAGGAAATATTCTATCTCAGCAAGCTGACACTGGAACGCAGAAACTGTTGGATTTGCAAGGAAGTCCGATTTTCTTGGAGAAAATATAGGATCTTACTTGTACAAGTCTATCTAATATATATATGGTTATATATTATATTAGAGCTCAGTTTTAAATTAATTTATTATTCAAATTAATTTTCCTATTTAATAGGAGTTGGATTTGACTAAACCTTATCTTATCTAACCAACTCTTATCTATACGTTCAAACTTATATTGAGGAAAATTTCAAACGTATGTTTTATCTTCTGATCCTTAATATATGTAATTTCAAATCTATGTATATCCTAATAAATTTGAACGTTGAATTCTAACTTTCACTATCTTTGTTAAATCGAATATATATATAAATTCAAGTGTGTATAATCTGGTAAAAGAAAAGAAAAACTAGTGAAGCTAAACTGATTTGAAAAATCCATACACACTTCTTCTCAAACTCAAAACGATCTTAGCAAATATCTTGAGCTCTATTATTCTATATAGTTATATATATATGTGAGAGCTTATAGTTTGAGTTGTAAATTTCATTCACTTGTATTCGTTTGATTGTAATCAAGTTGTGGTTGGATTGCTAGGCTTGTGAAACAGGGTTCAAGGGAACTAGAAGGTAGAGAAGGCTATGCTAGGGTAGTATAGTGCTTAGAGGGCAGAATAGTTCAGTGGAACAGGTGTTTCAGCAAGCTAAGATCAGCTGCAAGGGATAAAGGGTGGAATATTATTGTAATCTGTAATCGTGGTTGATTTGATTAATAATATTCTCTCTTACCAGTTGGTAGGGGACCAGGACGTAGACCATAGGAGATTAGGGGTCGAACCTGGCTAAAAGACTTGGAGTTATTTACTTTTTCTGTACTGCATTGCATATAGCAGCTAGTTGACAGTGTCTGTTAATCAATCTTAGCTAGTTGACAGGTTTAATAACTTGGTAAAATTAAAATTGGTCATTGTTAGCCTTAACACCTATTCACCCCCCCTCTAGGTGTCAATTTTCATTTGGTATCAGAGCAGGCTATACTAATATCTTCTGTAACAGGAAAGTATAGAACAGATGGCTGACAAATATCTAATGGGAAGTTCAGGCTCGAGGGCACCTCTTCTACTTGGCACAGAAAACTACAACTGGTGGAAAGGTAGAATGAAACAGCACCTGGCCAGAGAACCCATGGAGTGGAGAGTTACAGAAAAAGGTCCTATCAAGTTTCTTACTACAGATGGTAAAGAAAAAGATATAGATGAACTCACTGCTGATGAGCTGATCAAGCTTGCTTACAACAACCGAGCTATCAACACTATCATGACTGGTTTATGTCCTGAAGAGAGTGAAAAAGTTTCTTCATGTACTTCTGCAAAGGAGATGTGGGACACTCTTGAATTATGTCATGAAGGTTCAAAAGCCTTAAAGAAGGTTAAACTCAACAAGCTGATGAACGAGTATGGTAATTTCAAGCTCAATAAAGATGAATCTATTAAGGATGCTCAAGCTAGATTCCAAGTTACTATGAATGGTCTCACTTTACTTGGCAAGAAAATTCCACAAGAAGAGATCAACATGAAAATCATTAGTGCTGTTACATGGATCTATGAACCGAAGGTCACTGCCTTAGAATTTTCTCCAACAATTGATACAATGGACACTCTAAGTGTTTTTGCTGAATTGGAGCAGTTTGAAGGCAAGATAAATGCTAGCCATGCAAATTCTACTTCTGATCTCACATCAAAGATGAAGAATTTGGCGCTTCATGGTGATGACAGCAAGCTGAAATCAGATGATGAATCTGATGAGGAAATTGCACTCATATCCAGAAAAATCAGAAAAATGATCGAACAGAAAAACAAGATGAAGAGAGATAGAAGGAGTTCAGATTTCTCTAAAACCAAGAAATTCTCCAAAGATTCCAAAGGAGATTCAACATGTTTTGAATGTGGCAAAACTGGCCATTTCAAGAAGGACTGTTACAAGCTAAAAGGGAAACAGCAAGCTGGATACAAAGACAAGAAGATCGAAATTTAAAGCCTTGTTAACCTGGAGCGATGATGAAGAAGACATCTCACAAAGTGACAGTGACAATAATGATGATATGGTCAACCTTGCACTAGTTGGAATGGAGGATGATATTGTTCGAGGCTTAACTGAGGAGATCATTGCTGAAAGTGATTCTGATGATGACAAAAGTGAGGTAAATTCATTCAGATTTGATATTTCTTCTGATAATATTATTCTAGATGAACTAACCATGCAGGATCAAGATAGTATTCCTTTAGAGGAATATAATTCAGTAAAGACAGAAAACAACAAGCTGTCAGAGAAGAATGCTTACCTTAGACAGATGGTTCAAGATTTAATGGCAAAGATGGAATCATTAATTGAAAGTAAGGAACCTGTTCAAGCAACAAATGAAGTCAAAATCAAAGAGCTTGAATCAAAAATTGAAGATTTAGAAGGTTTCAACAAGATTCTGTTAAAAAGGAACAATGCTCTAGCTGATGAGATTTCTGATCTAAAGGCTGATATAGAGGCAAGAGATGCATGTCTTGAAACATTTAAACTCAGAGAATCTGCCAAGAAAGAATCATCTCAGCCTGCTGACAGTACATCTCAACCTGCTGCCACTTCATCAAAGCAAGCAGAAAGAATTATTTCCTTGGAAAAAGAAGTCATTAAGCTCAGAAAAGGCATGGGTACTTTTGTTCAAGGAGAAGAAGGTCTCAAATCAATGATGAAAAGCATCAAGGCACCTTTGGACAATGAAGGAGTTGGTTTGAACTTCAACAAGAGGGCTACTGCACTAAAGTATGAAGGCAGACAAGGAAAGCCATACAAATATGCTATGCCCTGGACAAGCTGCAAGAAATGTGGTGGTAAAGGTCATCTAGCTCAAAATTGCAGATCTCAGCGCGCTACCAGAATTTACCAGAAAGAAGCTGACAGGAAGCCAGCTTACTGGAACAAACAGACAGCTAGCCGAAATGGTTCTGGCAGGAAGCAAAGAACACAGAATTCCTCTCCCAAAGTGGTTCAAATGTGGATCAAGAAATCTGAATTAAATGTTCTTTATATACTTGCTACTAACCAATCAGGACCCAAACCAATATGGGTACCAAAAGGTTAAGTGTTGTTTTTGTTTGTTTTGTAGATATGTCTTGCTGCTAAGATCAAATCGAAATCATGGATCATTGATAGTGGATGTACAAGACATATGTGTGGAGACAAAGCTCAATTTATTAATCTCAAATTCAAGAAAGGTGGAGGTGTCACAATTGGTGATAGTAAGACTCTTCCTATTCTAGGTAAAGGTAAAGTATGTAATGACACAACTTTTATTGATAATGTTCGTTATGTTAAGGGCTTAAAATATAATTTGCTTAGTGTAAGTCAGTTGCATGATGATGGTCATTCAGTTGTTTTTGATAAAGATAAATGTGTTATTACTGTTGCTACTAACCAGATTCCTCTAGTTGCTAGAAGGGAAGGCAATGTGTATGTGTTAGACTTTGAATTACAGGAAACAGCTTGCTGCTTAGCTGCTGTTGATAATGATCCAACAATCTGGCATAGAAGATTGGGTCATGCTCACATGGACTTGCTCAACAGATTATCTAGCAAGAAGTTAGTGAGGGGTTTGCCAAAATTAAAGTATGTCAAGACACAAGTCTGTGATGCATGTCAATTAGGCAAACAGATTCAAAGTTCTCACAAGGCCAAAAAGGTTGTATCTACTACAAAACCCTTAGAATTATTGCATCTAGATTTGTTTGGCCCAGAATCTTATAAAAGTATTGGAGGTAAACAATATGGTTTTGTTATTGTTGATGATTTCACCGTTTTACTTGGGTTTTATTCCTTCGTACTAAAGATTCTGCTTTTGAAGAATTTGAGAAGCTAATTAAGGTTCTTGAAAACAAGCTGGATACAAGACTTGTAGGTATAAGAAGTGATCGAGGTGGTGAATTCAAGAAAGATTTTGTCACTTACTGTGAAGCAAGGGGCATCACTCATGAATTCTCTGCACCTAGAACTGCACAACAGAATGGAGTAGTGGAAAGAAAGAACAGGTCTTTGGAGGAAACTGCTAGAACTTTATTGCAGGAAAGCAAGCTGCCAAGGAGCTTTTGGGAAGAAGCAGTGAACACCGCCTGCTATGTTCTTAACAGAGTGGTAATCAAGCCTATTCTTGAGAAAACTCCATATGAGCTGTTGAGGAACAAAAAGCCTAACATCAGTTACTTCAAAGTGTTTGGCTGAAAGTGTTTTGTCCTCAAGAAAATCGACAGGGATGGTAAATTCGATGCTAAATCTTATGAGGCAATTTTTCTTGGTTATTCTTTAACTAGTAGAGCATAAAGAGTCTTTAATTTAAAGAAGCGCATTGTTGAGGAGTCTATTGATGTTATATTTCATGAACCTAACAATGATCTGTCAAGAGATGAGGAAGATGATGCAGGTGATGATGATGGAAGCAATAAAACTACTGCAACATCAGGTAGTCAGCAAGCTGACAAGACAAAGGAGCAAGCTGCTACAACATCTACTGCTCAACAGTCAGACAGTCAGCAAGCTGGAACAGCCAATCAGCCAGCTGACACTGCAATCTCAGTAGATGATACTATTGAACAGTTGTCTAAACTCAATCTAGGAGGGTCACAAACTCCTATAGCAAGGACTACAACTTCTGTTAGAACTGTTCATGAAGAGATATCCCAACATTCTCTCCCTAAAGCTACAAGAACTGTGAAGAATCATCCACCAACACAAATCATTGGTGATGCTTCTGAGGGTGTCAAGACTCGAAGAGGGAAAGCAAACTTCTGTGCTTTTGCAGCTTTCCTAGCTCAAGAGGAACCCAAAAATATTCAAGATGCTTTAGAAGATGAAAATTGGATCATGGCAATGCAAGAGGAGCTGAATCAATTCAAAAGATGTGATGTGTGGGAACTTGTGGAAAAGCCTAAAGATGTTTCAGTCATTGGTACTAAATGGGTCTTCAAGAATAAAGCTGATGAATTTGGTACAATTACAAGGAACAAGGCAAGGCTAGTTGCACAAGGCTACAATCAACAAGAAGGGATTGATTTTGATCAAACTTATGCACCTGTTGCAAGGCTAGAGTCTATAAGAATGCTACTTTCATTTGCATGTTACAAGAAATTCAAGCTTCATCAAATGGATGTCAAAAGTGCATTTCTTAATGGCTATCTCAAAGAAGAAGTTTATGTCAAGCAACTTCCGGGCTTCGAGCATGAAAAGTTTCCAAATCATGTCTACAAACTAAAGAAGGCATTGTATGGACTAAGGCAAGCTCCTAGGTCTTGGTATGAACGATTAAGTGAATTTCTACTTAAAAATGGCTTTATTCGAGGTAAAATTGATCCAACCTTATTCCTTAAATTTGATGGTAAGGATATTCTTGTTGTTCAAATTTATGTGGATGATATTGTTTTTGGATCAACTAATGATGCCATGTGTGAGTGGTTTTCAAAGTGTATGCACAGTGAGTTTGACATGAGTATAATGGGTGAACTCAATTACTTTTTGGGTCTTCAAGTCAAACAAACAAAAGATGGAATCTTTGTGCATCAATCCAAATACATCAAGAATCTACTCAAGAGATTTGGATTTGAAACTGTCAAGACGAAATCAACACCAATGAGTCAAGCCAGCAAGCTGACAATAGATGAAAAAGGTGTAGATGTTTATATTCGTAAGTATAGAGGTATGATTGGTAGTTTACTGTATCTTACTGCTTCTAGACCTGATATAATGTATGCAGTTTGTGTATGTGCTAGATTTCAATGCAAGCCTAAGGAGTCTCATTATAATGCTGTTAAGAGAATCTTTAAGTATTTAAGTGGTACTATCAATTTGGCTTTATTTTATCCTATCACAAATGCATTTGATCTTGTTGGGTATAGTGATGCAGATTATGCAGGTTGTCACACTGATCGAAAGAGTACAAGTGGTGTTTGTGCATTTGTAGGCCAGAGTTTGGTCACTTGGCAATGCAAGAAGCAGAACTCTGTTGCTTTATCAACAGCTGAGGGGGAGTACTTGGCAGCTGGCAGCTGTTGCTCTCAAATGTTGTGGATGATACAAACACTAAGGAATTTTGGAATCAAATGTGGAAGGATCCCAATATATTGTGACAATACAAGTGCTATCAATATTTCAGAAAATCCTGTCAATCACTCAAGAACAAAGCATATCGGTGTGAGACATCATTTCTTGGGAGACAATGTGGCAAAAGGGAAGATCAAGCTTATTTTTGTGCCTACAGAGTATCAGCTAGCTGATATCTTTACAAAGCCATTGGCAGAAGAGAGATTTTCTATTATTAGAAGGGAACTTGGCATGTGTAACATCTAGTCAGCAAGCTAACACCAGGTTTTTCTAGATCTCAGCTTACTGATTGATTAACTGCTTATATGATCTTATTGTTTCGCTTGAAATTATTTGATTTAATATATTTATGTGTTATGTGTTCCGTGCTAAGTGTGGAAAAGTCCACTTACTTGTTATCCGAGTATGTCTATTCAGTTTTTAAGGCTAGTAATTAGTGCTTATTTCAAATTTTAAACTAATTTCTGTCTTTTATTATATATCATGCTTATCTGTTGTTTTTGTTTTAATTGTTTAAAATGTTTAAAATTGTAAGGGGTAGAGTTTTATCTAGTTTTTATCCTAAAAATACTCCTTTTCAGTCAATTAAAATAGGAATAGTTGAGGTATTTCATACACGGCTCTTCACATTCTTATATCCAAGGCAACAAATCAGATCTACTCTCTTCAAGCTAGCTTTCAACCGTTTTTCTCTCTCAATTGGGGTTGTTCTTTCAATCATCAAAATCATGCGTCAAACAAGGAAAATGAAGGCCGCTTCAGCTGGTCAGGGTTCCAAAGTGAACAAGCTCAAGCGCAAGTTAATCGATGAGGATGATGATCATGTGGAACAAGTGTTTCTGGACAGTGAGGAAGAAGGGTCAGTAATTTGTCGTTCTAGTGATCGAGAAGGGTCTGGAGCAAAGAAGGTCAAGCGGTGTTTAAGGTTCAGTTCAGATGAGATGGAGACAAGGTACTAAACTCTCGATCTTTCAAACCGAAAGATTGTATATGGTCGTCCGATATATGGTAAGTCGTATCAAAACTGTGGCTCTGTTAATCTATTTATTGATTTAGGGTTTGAGTCATTTTTGTTGGACTTACCCAAAGACTGTTATCCTGAGTTTGTTCAAGAGTTTTATGCGAATTTAACAACCGATAAGTTTGGAAATTATGTGTCTTATGTTCAAGAGAAGAAAATTACTTTGAATGTGCCTGCTTTGAATTCGATTTTGAGGATTGATAACCCATCTACTGTGTCTGTGTTTACTAAAAAGGGTCTTGTTTTGTTGGAGGATTTTGGCCCTTTAGATCAGTTAAACACAGTTAGGGGTTTGCATGGTGTCTTGGAGTTTATTACACCTACTACTGCTTTAGTTATGCCCATGGCTCATTTACTGTTCAAGGTATGCATAGCAAATATTTGTCCTCGATTGGGAAGTAGGTCAAATTTTAACAGTCAGGATGTCTGTGTTGTTGCTATGATTTTGGCTGGGAAAAAGTTTGATTTGTCAGATTTAATTTTGAAGAATATGATGGAAGTTTTTGAAGGTAATCAATCAGCTGGATTGCCTTATGGTCTGTTGTTAACCAGGATTTTTGACTGGTATGGAGTTGTTTTTAATGAATCTGAAAAGGTCACAGTTAAAGAGTTTCTTGATTCTAAGAGTTTAGCACAGTCTCATTTGAAGGTTGATAAGGATGGTAAATTGGTTCAAGTTGAACTTTCTAGACCTCCTGCTCCCAGTGCTGAACAGTTACCCAGTGATGGTTTGGTGAATAAGTTTGAGTTTCTGGCTAAGGAATTGAAGTATGACAATGCTAATATGAGTGTTGATATTGCTCATCTTACTTCAAAAATTGAAAGCCTGACAGATGAAGTGAAGTTTTTAAGAGAATTTGTCGTAAGCAAATTATTGGCAAATTATCAGAAGGAGCTGGATACTACAGCTGGTGGTGAATCTTCAGATGAGAATTTGGCTGGCCTAGCAAATGCAGCTGTGAAGTCAGCTGAACAGGCAGGGAAAGCATAGCATGCTAGACTTAGACTTGTTTAACTGTTGCTGTTGGCTGGTGTTTTCGAATTTGCTGGTATTTTCTTTGAATATTTGGTACTTGGTTATGTTGGATATTGCTGGTTGCATGCTAGTATGCATGTGTTATTATAATATGCTATGTTTTTGGTTTAAATCTATCTGTTAAATGCCTAGTGTATTATATTTGAAATTTTATATCATGTGTTTACAGGATTGCAGGAATTTAGGGGGAGTATTGTATTCTCCTAAATTATTTTGTGATAATCATCAAAAAGGGGGAGATTGAAACCATTTTGGATTTTGATGATCACTGTTAGCAAGCTGAAAGCTTGTATTTGATATAAAATAGCAAGCTGTTATATGTGGACTAACATGTTTTTTTTCAGGTATCAGCTTGCTGATATAACTTGTCAGTATAACATGTTGTAATACATTGACAGCAAGCTGAAAGTAGGAAAACAGGGCGTTTCAGCGAGCTAACAGCAGGAAATATTCTATATCAGCAAGCTGACACTGGAACACAGAAACTGTTGGATTTGCAAGGAAGTCCGATTTTCTTGGAGAAAATATAGGATCTTACTTGTACAAGTCTATCTAATGTATATATGGTTATATATTATATTAGAGCTCAGTTTTAAATTAATTTATTATTCAAATTAATTTTCCTATTTAATAGGAGTTGGATTTGACTAAACCTTATCTTATCTAACCAACTCTTATCTATACGTTCAAACTTATATTGAGGAAAATTTCAAACGTATGTTTTATCTTCTGATCCTTAATATATGTAATTTCAAATCTATGTATATACTAACAAATTTGAACGTTGAATTCTAACGTTCACTATCTTTGTTAAATCGAATATATATATAAATTCAAGTGTGTATAATCTGGTAAAAGAAAAGAAAAACTAGTGAAGCTAAACTGATTTGAAAAATCCATACACACTTCTTCTCAAACTCAAAACGATCTTAGCAAATATCTTGAGCTCTATTATTCTATATAGTTATATATATATGTGAGAGCTTATAGTTTGAGTTGTAAATTTCATTCACTTGTATTCGTTTGATTGTAAGCAAGTTGTGGTCGGATTGCTAGGCTTGTGAAACAGGGTTCAAGGGAACTAGAAGCTAGAGAAGGCTATGCTAGGGTAGTATAGTGCTTAGAGGGCAGAATAGTTCAGTGGAACAGGTGTTTCAGCAAGCTAGGATCAACTGCAAGGGATAAAGGGTGGAATATTATTGTAATCTGTAATCGTGGTTGATTTGATTAATAATATTCTCTCTTACCAGTTGGTAGGGGACCAGGACGTAGACCATAGGAGATTAGGGGTCGAACCTGGCTAAAAGACTTGGAGTTATTTACTTTTTCTGTACTGCATTGCATATAGTAGCTAGCTGACAGTGTCTGTTAATCAATCTTAGCTAGCTTACAGGTTTAATAACTTGGTAAAATTAAAATTGGTCATTGTTAGCCTTAACACCTATTCACCCCCCCTCTAGGTGTGCATTTTCAAAAATGAATATGGGAGTTAAGGAAATGAAATCTCTTCAGAAAATCTTGAAAGAAGAATTATCACGGCCTTGTGAAGGACATGAAGACAATGGTGAACAAGATCATCCATACAAATTGAGTAACATGTTTTCAGTTTGGTGATTTATTTCATTTATTCGTCAATTCTCGTGTCTCCAGATAAGTCTCATGTGAAGAAAACCACGAGATCAGGTATTTTCCTCAATTTCATAACTTATGTGATCAAATGTATGTTTATTTTAAAATTTTACCATGTTTGTTTATGTATTTGATTCAAATCTTATGTTTGTACATATATCTATCACTCACTAATTTGTAATGCACTAAGCCCGGGGTTTCATGGAAACAGCCTCCCTATTGTAACCAATAGGGGCAAGATTTGTGTACATCTTACTCTCCTCAGATCCTGTTCTAAACGGGATATACTAGATATGTTATGATGATGATGATGATTATATTAAGATTTAATTTTAGGTGAAACAAAAATGAGTGATAATCAAAATATAAATTATATATATTTAATTTTTTTGAAATTATAATAGGATTTTTAAAAAAAAAATTATCATTTTAATAGAGTTTAAAGAGTTTTGCATTAAGATTGGAATATATAAGTTAACTATATTGGTCACAATTTTATTGGTTACAATTATATTAGATCTTTACTATTATATTATCTATATTATATTATTATAACCAATATATTATAAATAAAATAAATTATATGTTTTTAATATTTTTGGAAAGTGTTACCAACAAATCAAACCAACAATAAACCCTTGTTTTGCTTATAATAGTATATATATATATATATATATATATATATATATATATATATATATATATATAATTGAAATTAAGTATAATCGAATGAAATTCACTCAATATGAACCATCAGATCAATTAGAAATGAACGGCTGATAAAAGTACCTTAGTTTTCTCCAAAATATTGGTTTTCTTTTGAGCGTTCCCCTATATATATATATATATATATATATATATATATATATATATATATATATATATATATATAAAAACTAAAGTCTTCACATGTTTTAATGTGGCACTAAAGTCTGCACAAGTTTTAATGTAGCACTTAAATGTTACAATGATATCTCATTATCTAATTAATTGGATTTTGAATCAAACTAGGATAAAAAAATGTCATATTTTAAAAAGATAATCAAATTTCAAAAAAAATTATAATCGAAATATAAAATATGAAAACAAAGAAAATTTAGCGAAGGACATGTGTCTTGCACGGACTTTTATGCTAGTTTATATGAGAAATGGAACCAAATGGAAGTGTTTTGAGAATTGTTTTGACTTGGTTTAAAGAAATCTAATATAGAAATAAAGATTTTATATGAGAAATGGAACCAAATTGATGTGGTAGGGATCGATTACGTCATAATGATTCTTAAATATGGGTTATTTGTTCTAAGAATAAGGCTTAATCTCATTATTTCTTGACCTACTTTAATTAAAAATGGTTTGAAAGTATTTTTGATAATGATAGATTTTAGTCCGCCGTCTTTACTCCCCATCTCTGACTTCTACTCTTTTGTCTCTAGTCCTACACTTTTTATTATCAAAATTATCTTCATCGTCATTAAACACATTATAAATTTTAATATTTCTCAAAAAACCAAACATACTTAAAGTTAAAATTGATAAAAACCTAATTGAGGTCATCAATGTCACTAGAACAGTTGAACGATCTTGTAATTTATCAATTGAGAAGAGATTTTTGAAAAATATTGAAATTGTTGTTATTATTAAAAATTTTGTATCTCGGAAAGCTCGTAAAACCCATTTTTTTATGAATTGTTTGATTATATACTAAAGTTTGGAATATAAATTGCTTGTAATTTTTTTTTCTAATTTTATTAATAAAATTAGAGTCACTGAAATAATGAATTATTTTAATAAAATTATAATCATATTTTTTTAAAAGGTCCCCAATTTGTTATTATTCTTAGGACCCTGAAAAGATACGGACCGTATATAGTTGACAACTTTTTTAATAATAATATGAAATCATACATACATATATATGCATTTACCAATCAAAATAAATTATATATCAGCAACCCACCTATGGTTGCTGATAAGATAGACCTCTTATTTTCTCAGGGGATATATATGCCGTGTGGCTTGTATTTTTCCTAGCTTGTTGAGTTCTATAATTAATAACTTAGTCAAAAAGAAAATAAATAAAATAACATGATTTTTTATTATCTCGATCTCTATCTCATAATTTTAATTTTATTTTAATTTTGGTAGATCAAATTGACTAATCTTGACCTACAAATTAATAATTTTTTTAAATGTCATTGAAAACTTTGGTTAATTTATTATAAGGAGAATTTTATAAATCTATGAAATTATAAATTAATAATATTTATTGAATGTTAATATTTGATCAATTTGACTTTTTCATAATTACTTATCTGGTAGAGGATGAGAACAATTGAGAGGACTCGTACAACCGAACTTAATTACATTTCAAATTTAGAAGATTTAATATTTTTATAGCTATAAACATCAAATATAGCAGCAATCAAGGTGAGCATACATTATTTATATATATATAGTCATTGAAACATATATGATAGACACATCCATGCAGATGTTGCGTCGAATAAGTATACATTAATAATTAACCACCGGTAATAAACTATATATTAATTATATATAGTTGGTATGCATGAGCGGTGCCGTTGAGGCGTTGAACAACAAGGTGTTCTCTATGGAGAAGCTTGTGAAGGGATGTCACAGAGGGGGCTGTAACACGGCCGCCGATTCATTTTAGGAACCGTCCCTGGCGAAAGGCAATTGGGGCCGGGACAATACGGATTGGGAGGATTAACTATAGTAACTGGACCATGTGGAGGATCTTCGGGGAAAGATGGAGCAACGAAAAGCATGGCTACGAAAATGAGGAGTAGCTTCAAGCAGGTGGCAAGAGACATCTTCTGATAATGTGATCGAGATTGTGGTGTGCATTCTCATTTTGCAGCAAAGTTGGGTTTTTATCGGCGTTTTTCAAATACTATTCACCTAGAATAGTCGTCAAATCACTACAAGATGAATGGGCATTTGTGACGGATATTAAGTAAAAATCGGTCACAAAGTTAATAAATGACGGAAACTAAAGAATCTGTCACAATGTAAGTTGCGACAAACGATATCCATCGTTATATTCTTTATAACGACTTCATTCCGTCATAAGATGAATATTTTAATAATATATTTCCCTCCACAATATTAGTTTTGAGATTTATTTTCCCGCGCTCTAAACTTGCGACGATAATTATAACTACTCCGTCATAAAGTACTTTATGACGGAGTAGTTTGTCACAAATAAAATACTTCGTGACGGATATTATACAGTTTCGTCATAAACTAGAACTTATGATGGATATGCAATATTCTGTCACAAGTTTCACCTACGTGTAATAAATTTTCGATCAACTGCAATATTAATGATCAACAGTGAAATAATAATATTGTATTATAATTTGTGACAGAAACATCAAAACTCTGCCGTAAAGTGGGTGAATTATGCACTTATCCCAGCAACATTTTCATTTCGTCCCCCACCTTCCCCATTCATCTTTTCACTATTTTTTTCATTTAGTATACCTCAAAAAATGTCAAGGGGGCCATTATACTTCATTCTATAAATCAATGTGAGTATCATTCCCAATTTATTTGTTCATTATGCATTTTTTCATTATCCTACTTTATTTTTTGAATTTTTTAAATGTATATCATGTAGTTTGTATGTATATATATTTGTCATTGATATGTATGCATAATATATATAATTGTAGATGTCTTTCGATCGTAGTTGGATCAATCAATATTGTCAACCCGACACATTTAATTATACTAGAGAGTTTTTGAATGGTGTAGATGAATTTATTAATTTTGCCAAAGGTCATTGCGTGGAAAATGATGAAAAAATCATATGCCCTTGTTGTCGTTGTCGTAATGGCACTTTTAAAAGTTTTGATGAAGTGAAATTTGATATCTCGTCACATGAATTTTGTCAAAACTACACATTTTGGGATTTACACGGGGAAGGTGGTAGAGAGTCATATGCTAGTAGCTCGAGAAATGTAGTAGATGGTCATGATGATGTGTTTGATCCATACGAGATGTTAAGGGATACGAGAGCTTATAATGAGTGGAACAATGATGATGATGAAATTTATGGTTCGGAGCCAAACCACGATTCCTCTAAATTTGTTGGTTTGAAAATTGATGCAGGAGTGCCATTATGTCCCGAAAATAAAAAGCATACAAAATTATCATTCGCTAGTAAATTGATGCACTTTAAGAGTACTCACGGATGTCGTGAAATGGGATTCAGTGAGCCTCTTGGTCTTATTAGTGATGTGTTGCCTGAAGATCACAAACTACCATCGAATCATAATGAGATCAAGAAGATGCTTAAAGATTTGAACTTGGGATATGAAAAAATTCATGCTTATGAGAATGATTGCATGTTGTTCTACGACGATGATAGTGATAGACAAGAGTGCAATATTTGTGGTGCAAGCCGATATAAAGTGGTGAAAGAGAGTAGTAAAAGATTGATTCCTAGGAAGATTCTGAGATACTTTTCACTCAAATCGAGGCTACAACGGTTATTTATGCCATCTCGCACTGCTGAGAGTATGGGGTGGTACAAGATAAGAGGACAAGTTGATAGGATTATGACACATCCGTCAGACAGGGAAGAGTGGAAACAATTTGACATTAATTATCCAAATTTTTCTTAAGAAATTCGCAATGTTAGACTTGGACTTGCTACTGATGGATTCTCCTGTACAACAACAAATCCTCGAGGGTTTACTCAGTCTGGCCTGTTATTGTGGTTGTGTAAAATCTTCTACATTTTATATATGTTATGGATTAAAAACTAGGGTGTAGTTAATGCGATGTATGTTGGAGCTTAACGAGTTTTAATGGCTGAGCTTGTGTTTCGTAGCTTGGTTCTGCCCTCACAAGATGCATACGTATCTCTGTTGTGGTTAGAGAATCAAGCCAAAACGTAGTTCTAATAATGAGGGGTTAGGCCCTTTATATAGACGTAGAGAGTCTAAGAATTAGAATAGGTTTAGGAACCTTGGTGGGCAGGCCACCTCCTAGAAGGATTCTGGATCCTTCTTGTGATAGAAAATAGTTTCCGAGTAGGAATATGTTTCCTTGTTGATTTAGGTGTCTTGGAGGCTAGTCCTTGGAGTAGTTTCCTTGTAGTTGGACATAGTTAATTAGCTGTATATTTAGCTAATTAATTAATTACGAATTTATTTACTAATTAGGGTTTCAAGCCTCATTAAATGGGCCTACCTTTTGGACCAGACTAGGTCTAATTAATGCCACATTAATTATATCTTTAGGGCTTACTTTTAGCCCATATCATTTACCCCCAACTTCTGTAAAGCATACAACACTTTGTAAAAGTTAAGGTACAAAGCCTTTGTTTGTTGAAGTCAGTCTTTGTAGCTCCTCATGTCTTGCTAAGATACATCTTGCCTTTGTGGGTTTGTTTGTAGGGAAATTTCCTTAAATCCCCGTATCCACCAGTATTTTCCTAGGAATTTTCCTCTATTTATAGAGAATTTCCAGAATTTATTTGTACCTACAGGTATTTTCTAGGATTTTTCCACCATTTATGGAGAATTTTTCATAATTTACTTGTACCCATAGGTATTTTCTAGGAATTTTACTCAATTTATAGAGAATTTTCCATAATTTATTTGTACCCATAGGTATTTTCTAGGATTTTTCTTCCATAATTTACTTGTACCCAGAGGTATTTTTTAGGAATTTTCCTTTATTTTTAGAGAATTTTCCCTAATTTATTTGTACTCACAGGTATTTTTCCTTGATTTGTTAGCATTATCAACATTATTTTTCGACCAGGAATCCTAGTCGAATTCGACCAGGATCCTGGTCGATTTTAGGTGTCTCAGGGCTTCCTGGTCGATCATGATTCCTGGCCGAAATCCCTATTCGATTTTCGACCAGAATCCTGGTCAGTTTTAGGACATGTTAGAATCCTGATTGGTAGGGTTTCTTGGTTGAATTCGACCAGGATTCTGGTCAATTTTAGCGGCCAAATTGTATCCTGGTAGAATGAGACTCCTGGTCGATTTTAGCAAGCAATTTTCATCCTGGTCGAATGAGATTCCTGGTTGATTTTTCGAGCAGGATTCTGGTAGATTCTAGTAATCAATTTTCATCCTGGTCGAATGAGATTCCTGGTCGATTTTAGCAATCAATTTTCATCCTGGTCGAATGAGATTCCTGATCGATTTTTCGAGCAGGATTCTGGTCGATTTAGTAATCAATTTTCATCCTGGTCGAATGAGATTCCTGGTCGATTTTTCGAGCAAGATTCTGGTCGATTCCAGTAATCAATTTTCATCATGGTCGAATGAGATTCCTGATCATTTTTTCGATCAGGATTCTAATGGAGTTAGGCAATATCTCGGTTTCTAGTCGGCAGGACCCATGGATATGGTGGCTTAATGGGCCTTAACCCATTTCTAGCTTCAATAGTTTTGGTCCTCCTCGGTTTTTGGGTCATAGGCCTGCTAGGCCCAACTAGTTTATGGGCCTTATTTTTACCGGCTATAGGAAGTTCAACTGGTTGAGTTACCATTTTTTCGGCTATAAGATAGTGAAGTGAGAACTTCACTTTTCTCTTATTACTTTCAGTAGAATTCTCTCAAATTTTGCTCTCAAATTCATTTGACTAAGGCGATTTCTGCCGAAATTTTTCCGATCAACCTTCATCTTTTTCAAGTTTCAAGCTTCCATTTGTTGGAGATCAATGGCCGATCAAGACTCTGCGCAACAAAGGCTCCTTGCCAGGGCTGTAAAAAAAGGTAACATTGTTACCGTGTCTTCTAATTTTTCCTCAATTTCTGACCTGTTGCAATCCACGGGCGATGAATTCCCTACCCAAGCCGAGCTAGATGCTTTTAGGTATACCAGTATTTTTTCCAACCAACTTCATTGTGACAAGTTTTCAAAATTATATAAATTACCCCCTGGGTTTAGGTTTGTTTTGGCTGAGCCTGGAGATCGGGACCGCCACTAGCGGCCCAACAGGTTATGTGTGTTTAGAGATGCCCTCTTAGGTGGGCTTAGGTTTCCTGTCCATGAATTCATTATTAGGCTCTTAGCTGAGGTTAGGATTAGCCCAGTCCAATTAACCCCAAACTCATGGCGTACCCTCCTTTGTTTCTTAGTTTTATGCCTTAGGAAAAACTATCCTCTTTCCATAGCTATTTTTAGAAGTATTTTTCAATTCAAGAATAGCCCATCTTCAATGTTGGGCTGGGTCTATATCAGCCATAGGCAAGGTGTGTCCCCTATTTTTAGCAATAAATCTTTGCTTGACTCCAATCAAGAGTGGAGGAGCAATTTTCTATTTTTGGAATGGGAGGGCGGCGACTGGGCCACCCTGTTTAGGCCCACATTCTGTAAGGTCAAGGATAGGAACCCAAACTCGATCCAAGTGACTCCTGAAGAAAAGTTCATCATCGCCGATTTGGGCCAAGACAAGGGCTTGACCCACCATCGAAAGCTTTTGGAGGAATTCTCTTTAAAGGCCGTGGGCCTTTCTAATGTTTCTGATAAGGGTAACTTTCTTACCCTTTCTTTTTTTTTGCTTTAATTTTTCTGAGTCCACCTTTTTATTTCCTTGTTTGTTTTGCAGCTGCTGAAAGTATAAATTTTCATCTAGGCGTGGGTGATCAGGAAACCCACAAAATGAGGAAAGCCCGTGAAGCTCTAGAAGGCCCAATAAAGGAGCCCAACTTTCCCAGCTTTCTTCAGCCCTGCGAGAGGGTCCAACATAAGGCCATGGGGAAGAGGCCCCGTGAGGAGCAGGAGGATCCAGCCACGGCGGCTTGGAGGCCCAGTTGGGGTTTAAGGAGGCAAGACACCGTCGTTGGGAGTACCTTGAACTCCGTTGACTGGTCACAGAACTCAATTCTTCCAGTTGATAAAGCTAAAATTGTCCTGAAAATGGACATTGAAGTGGCCGAGACTCTGGGGGCCCAGGCAGTTGCCATGGTAAGGCCCACTTCGTTCCTCTTTTCTTACTTAGTTGCTTTTTGATTTTCTTTGTTTCTCACCATTATTTTTTCTTTAAAACAGGTCAACACTTATTTTCATACCATGGCCCATCAGGCCAAGACTTGGCATTTTTCTGAGAAGGCCCAGAGAGCAGGCAAGGTCAAGGCGGAGGCCAAGGTGGCCAATTTGGAGAAAAAATTGCTCGAAAAGGAGCAAGAGTTGTTAGTGGCCCATGCCGAGGTTCAGGAGTTGAAGGCGGACAAAGAGGATCAAATTGTTAAGTATATGGAGTCAGAGGAATTTTATGCCTTCATGGACAAGCATGATGACATGGTTTTCCCGGTGACTTGTTCCCAAGCCTAGGAGAAGTTTCTTGATACAGTCTTGGCCAAGCACCCCGACCTCTTTGATCCGACCGATTTTCCCTGTCCCATGGGCCAGCCATTGGCCTTGACTTCCGCAGTTGGAGGGACAGGTTAAGGAGACTTGTCGGGTGGTGAGGCCCTGGATGATTATGATCGTGTCTTCGACTCCTCTTCGGAAGCCGGGGATAATGCTAGGAAGGAAGCAGAGAGAGAAGAGAAGACTGGGGAGGATGAAGATGTCGAAGATCTCCCTTAGTTTCTTGTGTTTTCCTTTTCCTGTATTTCTTGTATTCCTTGTATTTCCTTTCTGTTTTTAACTTATGTACTCCTAAAGACTTTTTATTTATAAAAAGCCTCTTGTTATTTGTTTTTTCTTTTTCGCGCCTTAGTATATTTGATAGAATACACTTTTCGAGCACAAAAGAACAAATAGGCATATATATTAAAGTGCCTATCCAGGCTCGATTTTGTTCCTTTATCATAAAGGAACTTAATAAAGAATGCCAATCTAGGCTAAATACACATGCTTTTTGAAGGTGCCATAAGGCTGAGAATTTTATTAATAATGCCTTCGAGGCTAAAGTGGGCACAACCCTTACAAAATGAGAATCTTGTCTGAAGCGAAAGGCTCTTACATCCTAATGGTTTCATCGAACCTTATTCCTACTTAGTTCCTACTAAATATAAGAACTCATAGCTGAATTCTTTAAACATAATAAACCTTCTGGTTTGAAGCATGCCAAGTCCTTGGCACCTCAACATCTTCTAAGTTTCAAGGATGTATGATCCTCCTCCCTTAACTTATTTTATCTTGTACGGCCCTTCCCAGTTGGGGGCTAACTTGCCTTTGGGGCCTACCCCGGAAGCTTCAACCTTTCTGAGGACCAAGTCCCCTTGCCTGAAAAACATCTCTTTGACCCTTAAGTTGTAGTAGAAAGACGACTTCTTTTGATATTCGATGATTTTTGCATGAGCTTTGTCCCTGACTTCATCTATCAAGTCCAATGCAAGTTTCATTCCTTCTTCATTTTCATCGGGCTCAAAGGCCTTGATTCATGGGGTTACATGTGATATTTCAACTGGAACTACTGCCTCGGCTCCATAAGCCAAAAAGAATGGAGTTGCATCAGTAGTGACTCTATGAGTGGTCTGTAAGCCCAGAGTATCGGCAGAAGCTCATCCACCCAAGTGTTGGCAGAACGCTCGATCCTTTTCTTGAGACCATCTAGGATTATTAGACTGGATACCTCTGCCTTCCCATTTGTTTGGGGATGGGCAACACAAGTGAAATGTAGGTCGATATCATTATCACTGCAATATCCCTTAAATTCCTCGTTGTTGAATTATGTGCCATTGTTTATTACCAGGATTCGTGGTATTCTATACCTACATATGATGTTTTCCCAAAAGAATTGAGCTACTTATTTTATGGTTATCTTGGCTAATGGTTTAGCCTCAATCCATTTAGTGAAGTAATCAATTGTAACGATTAGGAACTTCATTTATCCGCTAGCCATTGGAAAGGGCCCAAGAATATCCATTCCCCACATTGCAAATGGGATGGGTGAATTGATGGACGTTAACATCTCATGAGGTTGTCTAACGACCGGTGCATGCCTTTGGCACCTGTCACATCTTTTTACATACTTCTTTGAATCTTTTAACAAGTCAGGCCAGTAAAAGCCTAGACGGGTGATCTTATGAGCCAAACCTCTGCCCCTAGGTGTTGGCCGCAAATCCCTTCGTGTACTTCTTTTAAAGCCTCATGGGCTTCATCTGGCCTTAGGCATTTCAGGTATGGAATAACAAAAGATTTCTTGTAGAGAATTCCATCAATAAGAACGTACCTTAAGGCCCTTACAGTGAGTTTTCTGGCTTCCATGGCGTCAGTAGGTGTCCATCCAGATTGAAGGTGGGCTCTAATTGGGTCCATCCATCAACTTCCCATGTTTATTGGGGCTACCAGCTTTGCATTGATGCTGGGGGTCTTCAAGATTTGGAAGTACACACTTCCCACATGTTCATCTGCTTCTGATGTGGTGAACTTTGACAAGGCATTGGCCTTCACATTCTCTTCTCTAGGAATATACTCAACCTGACATTCTTCAAATTGAGTCATTATAGCTTTGACCAATCGGAGGTATTTGATCATGATTTCTTCCCTTGCTTCAAAATCCCCATTTACTTGGGATATAACCAGCTTCGAACCTCCACAGACTTTGAGATGTTTGGCATTTAGTGCATTGGCCAAGCCCAGGCCTACTATCAGAGCTTCATATTCGGCTTCATTGTTGGTTATTGGGAAGTCAAGCTTAATAGCATATTCAATAATGAATCCTTCGGGACTTTGTAGTACCAAGCCTGCTCCACTAGATTTTCTTTTTGATGCCCCATCAAAATTGAGCACCCAATATTCTTTAGGAGTTTGTTTTGCTTCTTGCGTTGTTGTCACACTATCCTTATCATGCCCCCCTGACTTCTTGGTCGTTAATAGTGTATTCGACCACGAAGTCAACAAGAGCTTGAGCTTTTATGACCATTCGAGGCTTATACTTGATGTCAAACTCTCCTAACTCTATGGCCCACTTGATCAATCTCCCACTCGCTTTAGGGTTGTGTAGGATGTTTCTTAGAGGCTGATCAGTTAGTACCTCGATTTTATGCGCTTGGAAATAAGGACATAATTTTCTCGAGGCCATTACCAAGGCCAGTGCAAACTTCTCAATCTTGGAGTAGTTAAGTTCTGTTCCGTGCAAGACCTTGCTTACATAAAACATTGGTTTCTGAATCTTTTCTTCTTCCTTTATAAGGACAGTGCTCAGGGCTTTATCAGATACAACCAAGTATAGGTATAAAACGTCTTCGGGACTAGGCTTGGCCAATAATGAAACTTCAGTTATATATTTCTTCAGTTCTTCAAAAGCTGCCTCACTTTCTTCCATCAACACGAAGTCCTTCACTTTCTTCAATGTTTGGAAGAAGGATGAACACTTATTCCCAGACTTTGAGACAAACCTTCCTAGGGCTGCAATTCTAACTGTTAATTTCTGGACATCCTTTACTGTCTTTGGGGATTTCATGTCGAGTATAGCTTTAATTTTGTCAGGATTGACCTCAATCCCCCTTTTAGAGACCATCATTCCTAAGAATTTCTCGGATCCTACACCAAAGGCGCATTTTACAGGGTTTAACATCATTATGTGGTGTCTCAACACTTCGAACGCCTCTCTTAAGTGTTGAATATGGTCGGCCTTATCGAGGCTCTTGACTAGCATGTCATCAGCATAGACCTCCATGGTTTTTTCGATAAGATGCTTGAATACTTTATTTACTAGCCTTTGATAGGTGGCTCTTGCATTCTTTAACCCAAAAGACATAACTAAATAACAAAATACACCAAAGTCAGTGATGAAAGGTACCTTGACAATGTCATCCTCATGCATCCTGATCTGATTATATCCACTAAAGCCATCCATGAAGCTTAACATCTCATGTCCTGCCATGGCATCTATAAGTGCATCGATCCTCGGAAAGGGGAAACAATCATTTGGGCATGCGTCATTTAAATTAGTGAAGTCCACGCACATCTTCCACTTTCCATTGGATTTCCTGACCATTACAGGATTAGCAAGCCATTCAGGGAATTGAATTTCCTTGATGAATCCAGCCTCTAAGAGCTTTTCCACCTCTTGCTTTATGGCTTCTTGCCTTTCTGGAGCGAAATTCCTCTTCTTTTGCTTTATCGTTTTTCACCGTGGATCCACATTAAGCTTATGAGTAATTAGATTGGGATCAATTCCTGGCATATCAGCGGCTGTCCAAGCAAATAAGTCCTCATTCTCTTGCAAAAATTTGGTCAGTTTCTCTTTCATAGGTTCTTCTAATGAGGCTCCAATATATGTGACCTTTTCGGGCTCTCCTAGTACTAAGGGAATTGAAACCAAATCTTCGGCTGGCTTATCCCTTCTTTTCTCGTCTTCTCTTGAGTCCATGTCCTCTATGGGTAGGACTTGCCCCTCGACTCCATCGGGTTTCAGGACTGCCACGTAGAAACTTCTCACCATTTTTTGGTCTCCTTTCTCCTCTCCAACACCGTTCCTGGTGGGGAACTTGATTTTTAAGTGATAACTTGAGGCTACAGCCTTGAAAGCATGCAAACCTGTTCTTCTAAGGATGGCGTTGTATGTAGAAGATGCTTTGACCACTAGAAAAGTTAGCATCTGAGTGACCTCTCTAGGTTCTCTCCTCATTGTCATGGGTAGCTGAATGGTTCCTTCTACTTTTGACTCCACTCCATTAAAGCCATAGATGGGAACATCCGAAAGGGTTAGCTGGGAATCATTGTATCCCATCTTTACAAATGCATCATGGAACATGATATCAACTGATGCTCCATTGTCTACCAGGACTCTCTTTACTTCTGAATTACCTATCAAATGGACAATAACGAGAGGATCATCATGAGGAAACTTTATCCGTTCCAGGTCTGAGTCATCAAAAGATATGACCGCCTCTGTTCTTGCACGTTTAGGTGCTTCTCCTACGACTTGCATAACTTCTCTTGCGTATGTTTTTCTTGAATTCCTTGAATTCCCCGCAACAGTGAGTCCTCCAAAAATCATATTAATAACCGGTCCTCTAGGTTGAGGATTCCTATCCCGACCATCGTTATTTTTTCTGTTATCGTCGCGCCTATCATGACTTCCATCCTTGGTGTACTTAGAAAGTTTTCCTCTTCTGATAAGTAATTCGATTTCGTCCTTCAATTGTTTACAATCATCCGTATCATGCCCTGTATCCCTATGAAACCGGCAAAATGCGTTCTTGTTCCTTTTCTCAGGATCAGATTTTAGGGGTTTAGGCCATCTCAGGTCTCGATCTCTTTCGATATCCATCAGGATTTGACTTCGAGGTGCGTTCAGCCTTGCGTATTCGGCAAACTTTTGCCCCAAATTATTTTTCTTAGGGGGTGATTCTGAATTCTTCTCCATCTTGGTGTACTTGTCTCGGGCGTCATATTCTTGATCAACTTTTCTCTTCTTGTTATTATTCCCGTGTGTCACCACCGATATAGTGGTTTTCTTCATACTTTCATCTGGTTTATTGTATTTTCATGCCCTGTCTTGGAGAAGAAGCATGTTCTCGGGCGGATCTTTAGCCATAGATCTCTTGAAGTAAGGATCAGTTGTTCCCTGTTGTAGGGCTATCATGGCCACTTTCTCATCCAAGTCCGGGACTTTCAGGGCTTCCTTGGTGAAGCGGTTCAAATAGTCTCTTAAAGATTCGTTCTTCCCCTGTTCCAGATTCATGAGAGAAGCCGAACTTTTTTCATGCAATCTTCCGCTTATAAACTGGCTTATGAAGGCCTTACTGAGCTCTTTGAAAGATCCTATGGAGTTGGGGGCAACCGGTTATACCAACGTTGGGCCATGCCCCCCAGGGTTTGTGGAAATGCTCTACACTTCACAGCATCGTTGATAGGTTGTAGTAGCAACGCATTCGAGAAGGTTCTCACATGATTGGCTGGATCGCCCGCTCAATCATAAACTTTGATTGTGGGCATCTTGAACTTACTAGAGATGTGAGCGTTCATGATTGCCTCGGTAAAAGGTGGTGTCGGATCATCAGGATCTCCGAGCAATAGCAATTCAGCGGGGTCAGCCCTCATCATTTCTATACCTTTCCCTCGAAGGGTTTCATCCAGTTCTATGACATCGGGGGCTTCGTGCCTCGGGGTTGGCCTTCTAGCCTGTCGATCTAGGCTTTTATTTAGCTCTTTGAGTTCAGCCTCGTAGGAAGTAATTTTCTGTTCTAGTGTCCTACAGGACTGTGAACGCCGGCTTCCCACGAGTTCCTTACCAGGCCTTCTTCTCCTGGGATTGACATCGGTGCCTTCTAAGCTTTCCTCATCAGTTGAGTATGGTCCTGAGAAATCACGGACTTTTACTCTACGCCCATAGTTTTGTGGTTCCAATCCTCTGATGTAAGGAAGGGGATAGGCTTGGGAGAGTCCAAGCCTAGGTTGGACAGCAGTGCTACTGGGGATAACAATAGTGGAAATTTACGCGTTAGGAGGAGCAGTAGCCATAAAAGAAGTTTGGGTTACCTGAGACAGAGAGTTAGACCCATGGATGATTTCCTCAGGATTGGTAGAGTGGACGATCTCACTAAATGGGCCAAGTCTTTGAGTGGTAGGATTTTGAGTTCCAACGGGAATAGTGGTGGTAACGGGGACCTCGGTAGTATGGGTCTCATCAGGAGGGATGATAGCAGTCGGATCACCTGTGGTAGGGACGATGTCTCCATCAGTTCGTTGTGTTTTTGCCATGGTTGATGTCTTCTTCTCACAGACGGCGCCAAATATTATGGATTAAAAACTAGGGTGTAGTTAATGCGATGTATGTCGGAGCTTAACGAGCTTTAATGGCTGAGCTTGTGTTTCGTAGCTTGGTTATGCCCTCACAAGATGCTTACGTATCTCTGTTGTGTTTAGAGAATCAAGCCAAAACGTAGTTCTAACAATGAGGGGTTAAGCCCTTTATATAGACGTAGAGAGTCTAAGAATTAGAGTAGGTTTAGGAGCCTTGGTGGGCAGACCACCTCCTAGAAGGATTCTGGATCCTTCTTGTAATATAAAATAGTTTTCGAGTAGGAATATGTTTCCTTGTTGATTTAGGTGTCTTGGGGGCTACTCCTTGGAGTAGTTTCCTTATAGTTGGACATAATTAATTAGCTGTATATTTAGCTAATTAATTAATTATGAATTTATTTACTAATTAGGGTTTGAAGCCTCATTAAATGGGCCTACCTTTTGGACCAGATTAGGTCTAATTAATGCCACATTAATTGTGTCTTTAGGGTTTACCTTTAGCCCATATCAATGTGTATGAAGGATCCGTACATGTTCATGACACTGCTCCTACCTGGAGAGAAAAGCCTCACGAGAGATATCAATGTTTATTTGAGAAGATGAGTTGAGGCAATTGTGGAGTGTTGGTGTACAGACTTATGATGCTTTTACGAAGACTAATTTTACATTGAGGGCAACCCTACTGTGGACAATTAACGAATAATTGTAGACAATATGAAGGTTTTTCTTGATATAATTCAGTCTTCATATTACTTTGTCGGATATCTTTTATAATTTTGGGATGATTTGGAATTTGTATGATATTTATCCGGTCATCATTATGGCAGTCGCATGGATTGATATGAGGTTTAGACCAAATTGTGGGTTTTTGGTATATATTATTTCAAATCAGTAATGGATTATGATGTAACTTTGACAGGTTTGAATATCGTATGGTATTTTATCTTTATTTTTCTAGTGAATGTAGATTTTTATTACACTAATTTCACTTATAAATTAAAATTTTATAGATTAGATATGTATTGATAGTTTGGGTCTTTGTTATGAATGAGATGATTGCAGATGAGAGTCTGAGACAGGTGATCAGTCTATGTAAATTTCTGTTTTGGTTTGCATATATAGCAGCTATGAGATTTTTTAAAACTCTATCACAAGTTCTGAGAAAGTATGAATATTTGTGACGGACTACTCTGTCACAAGTTCTGGAAGAGTATGAATATTTTTGACGGAATATTTTCTCGCAAGTATTCATAAATTTTTCACTTTTTTGATTTAAATATATCAAATTCAAATAAAGTGGGGTCCCATTAAATTTGTGACAGAATGTGAATTTGTGACGGAATAGTGAATTTATGATGAGGCATATGTGACGAAATATATCGGTCATAAATTAAATTGATTGCTACAGAATATTTATATTAATTCCGTCACGAACTATCATGTTTTCTTGTAGTGAATATATTTTTCAATTTTTTTTTTTTAGATGTAACGGGTCTACGATTTTTCCAAAAGGTGATTACGACGACGTCGTTTGGAATTAATTAGTGATATTAGTTTATTTCATGATGGGGATGAGATTTTCTTACAGTTGAGTAAGTTGAGGCATTGGCCTACATGTTCCCGACTGATGTGTACTGATGAACCATAAGCATCGACTCCATAAATACTTAATAATTTTGATTGTATAACCATTTTCATTTTTTGATATAAAATTATTTTAAATATAAATTCTACTTAAAAATATATTAATTTTGTGAATAAAAAATAGTTTAATATATATATAGACTATAAACAATGACCCATTAAAATATAACTATTAGATTAAAATTCAATTCATCTCTTTTCTAATTCGATATAATTTGTATTTGTATCAAATCTGAACTCGTATTTTGAGTCGTATTCGGTCCGGATAATTGTGTATTCGGTTTTAATCGGTTCCAAGTTATTATCGAATCTAATATTTCAGATGATTTTCAGTTAAATTTTTGGTTCGGGTAATTTTTGGTTCGAATCAAATTGGTTTTCAGATATTTAACGGATTATATAATTTAGATATAAAATAGGATTCGATTTCATGATTTTCGGTTCGATTCTTCGGATAAAAATCCATTTTGGGAAGTCTAACTATCCTACAAAAGCATACAAATTGCTACGAATACAATAATTAATACAGTTAATGTTAATGTAGATGACAAACATAAAGATAGCTTGGTGTTAATATTTAGACAAAATTGCAGTTTGTATACTCGATTTTTTTTTATTTTTGCACTCTACTCATAGGTAAATATATATTTTTAATATTTTAAGGCCTCCGAAATAGGAAAGTTAGAAAATTAAAGGACCATTTCATTTTTAAGGGTAAAATGGTCAATATATATATATACATGTATATGTATATGTATATCCCAGCTTTAAATTCTTGTTTAAAATAACCCAGTGATTGGAAACTCGGATTTAATGGCTAATATGTGATCTTGCGGTATCTGAGTTAATAAAATTTGAGTTACTAATAAGATATTTTAAATTAGGTTTTAAAGATGGAGATATATACAATGTAGCCGTTATAAGCTTGAATTGACCACTTTACTCTTAAAAAATGTAACGGTCCACTATTTTTCTAATATTCCTGTTTTAGAGCCCTTAAAGTGCTTAAAAAATATATTTAGGCAGGCAAATTAAATGACTATTTTTTTATTCCGACCACTAAAATGTGCGGTAAACCAGACTATTGCGTTAGTTCGTGGGTTTACCCGGTGCGCACCCAAAAAGGGTAGCGGCTGCGGGTTTCTAAAGTAATTTTTTTTTAAAAAAACTTCATATATGTAAACTGCAATTTTTATAATATTTATATAGATGATATAAATATTTTTTTAATTTAAATATAAGATTAAATGATAAAAATTTTAATGTTAAAATATATGTCATATTTTTCTAATATAATATTTTAACATAGGTCAAATATCACTCCCTCAGGTTGGAATAGGTAGTTTCGAATGCCCACTTAAATGATAAAATTTCAAATTTCAATAATCATTAATTTAATCATCGTTGAGGTCTCGTCTCACAATTTTTCTTTTCTTTCCTTTTTCTTCAACTTTTATAATCAGCTTTATTGTCTTTATTGTTAAATTATCAATTTCATTGTTATCGTCTCCATCATTATCAGTTTTGTCGTTGGTTTCATTGAATATCTTTCTTTTCTTCCACATTTACAAATTCTTGTAAAAAAATTCTCCTATCAAATAATCTAATAAAAAATTATATATTTCTACCTAGCGAAAAAAATTATATATTTCTTCGCATTTAATTGTCGGTTTCATTGAATTTTTTTATATATATATAAAAAATTGGATCACAGATTCAAATTAGGGTGAGTTGGCGGATGAATGATACACATGTCTTCAAACGCATTCTCTCGGAACAAAATTAAAAATCGAACATTTTGATTCAAAGTTGGTTTAAAATATTTTGGGCAACTGATCATTTCCAAAATTGTGACATTCCGTTTATTTTCTTGCAAAAAAACATTAATGAAAATAGCCTGACCGGATGAAACGAATTTTAGCAATCAATGTTTGCCCGGAGAATAATAACTCATTGAATTAAACATGACAGACACATCCATGCAGATGTTGCGTCGAATAAGTATACATTAATAATTAACCACGGTAATACAGCCCTTAATTAACCATAGGAAGGTTGAAACATATATATAATTAAGATACAATGAGATGCAGTATTCTCGCAGAGCATTTTACGTTGCTAATATAGCACAATTCCTCATCCAACAACTCTTATTTATACTAATCATGTATGCACGGGCGGCGCAGACGTGCAGTTGACAATGCATCCGGTGCGCTCTATGGAGAAGCTTGTGTAGGGGTGGCGAGAGACATCTTGTTTAATGTGAGATTGTTGTGTGCATTCTCAGTTGCGGGAAGGTTGGGATTTTGTAGGAGTTTTTGTATGACTCTTCGGCTAGAATATTTAATCATCTTAATATTGTTCAATTATATTGGGTTTAGATGTACGGGTCTCCGAAATTTCCACAAAAGTGCTCAGGAGATTTCGAATTAGGTGGTGACATTGGTTCATGTCATGATCGGGACGAGATTTACTTGGAGTACAGAGGATCAGTTAGGTATTGGCCTGCATGTTAGATTAATGGGTAACTTTTCTTTTTTGAATAATTAGGCTAATAGTCTGTTACGGATCAAAAACGAGGTGTTTTTTAATACGTAATTAATGCTAGGGTTTGGGGGAGCTTCGAGCTTTAATGGCTGCGTTAACGTTTCGTGACTAACTCGGGTCCTCGTTAACTGCCTACGTATCTCTGTTGTGTTTAGAGAATCAAGCCAAAAACATAGTTCTAATGTGGAGGGGTTAGGCCCTTTATATAGGCGTATGAAGGCCTTGGAATCAGATTAGAAGTAGGAGACTTGGTGGCCAAGTCTCTCAGTGCCAGGGTTGTCTAAACCTCTTAGGAGTGAGAGTCCATGTGGAACTCCTCCCGTGTTTGAGTTTCTAGATCCTTCTAGGATTAGGGCCTTCAACAGGCTTCTTGGGCCTTTACTGGACCCTTATTAATTAATTACGAAATTAATTAATAATAAAGACTTAATGGACCTATGGCTTTTAACAGAGCTTCATGGGCTGCACTTATAAATCCAGTTGATCCTATGATTTATTTTCTTAGTCCGTTTCAAGGGCCCAGGCCTTTGGACCATATCAAGCCTAGTAAATGAAATAATAAATACTTCATTTATTATTTCCTCGGGGTTATTTTTACCCATATCATTTGCCCCCCAACTTTTGGGAAAACTTCGTGAGTTTTCGTAAAAGTTTTACAAAGATTTTAAGTGCCTTACTGGTCTTTTGACTTATTTTAGTCCATTTTTTCTCAACTTTCGGGCTCAGGCCTTCTTTTATTAATTTCTTTTTAAAGAATCAATACTCTATAAATCTGTCCCCAAGGATGTTACTTTCAAAAACTTACAGAAAATGGGAAAAATTTCGAGATTCTTGAGCTATTCGACCTAGAATGAGGTCGATTTCGACCTCAATTCCCCTTCCAAGTCGAAGGAATTCGAGGTCGATACGGGCTGCTGTCTTCCTAACTTTTTCAACCCGGATTGAGGTCGATTTCGACCTCAAATTCTACTTCAGGTCAATTCTGGGAATCAAGCTCGAATTCGACTTCGATTGAAGTCGATTAGAGCAGAAGAACTACTTGGTGGTCAATCATGTGACTAAGGTCGAATTCGACCTTGATTGAGGTCAAATTAGGCCTGAAAATACCTTTGAGGTCGATTTGGGGATCGAGGTCAAATTCGACCTCGATTGAGGTCGAACAGGATCTCAAAACACCTTGAGGTCGAAATGAGGAATTATGTTGATTTCGACCTCGATTGAGATCGAATAGGCCTTCATGGCTATTTGGTCAGCAATGAGACTAAGGTTGTCCTCCACCTCGATTGAGGTCGAACAGGACCTCAAAACACTTTGAGGTCGAAATGAGGATTTATGTTGATTTCAACCTCGATTGAGGTCGACTTAGGCTTCGAAATCCCTTGAAGTGAAACTGCATTCTTAAAGTCGATTTCGACCTCGATTGAGATCGATTTAGGCCTCAATTATCCTTGAGGTCGAAATAATGTCTCGAAGTCGATTTCGACTTGGATCGAGGTCGATTTAGGCCTTCACGGTTACTTGGTCAAAAATGAGGCTAAGGTTGTCATCGACCTCAATTGAGGTCGAATTAGGCCTCAAAACTTTTTGAGGTCGACACACTTTTGGGCCTCAAGGCCTTATAATCTTCGACTAGGAATGAGATCGAATTAGACCTCAAAACTCTTTGAGGTCGAAACTCTTTTGGGCCTCAAGGCTTTATAATCTTCGACTAGGAATGAAGTCGAATTAGACCTCAAAACTCTTTGAGGTCGAAACTCTTTTGGGCCTCAAGGCCTTATAATCTTCGACTAGGAATAAAGTCGAATTAGACCTCAAAACTCTTTGAGGTCGAAACTCTTTGGGGCCTCAAGGCCTTATAATCTTCGACTAGGAATGAAGTCGAATTAGACCTCAAAACTCTTTGAGGTCGAAACTCTTTTGGGCCTCAAGGCTTTATAATCTTCGACTAGGAATGAAGTCGAATTAGACCTTAAAACTCTTTGAGGTCGAAACTTTTTTGGGCCTCAAGGCCTTAGAATCTTCGACTAGGAATAAAGTCGAATTAGACCTCAAAACTCTTTGAGGTCGAAACTCTTTGGGGCCTCAAGGCCTTATAATCTTCGACTAGGAATGAAGTCGAATTAGACCTCAAAACTCTTTGAGGTCGAAACTCTTGTGGGCCTCAAGGCTTATAACCTTCGACTAGGAATGAAGTCGAATTAGACCTTAAAACTCTTTGAGGTCGAAACTTTTTTGGGCCTCATGGCTTTATCTTCGTTTCGACCTCGATTGAGGTCGTACTATACTTAAAATGTACATCCATGTCGATTAGCAATTGAGGTCGATTGGCCTCAAGGCTTTGGCTTCACTTTGACCTTAATTGAGGTCGAATTTCATGATTTTGTATCACCCACAGGTGTTTCTGTATTTTTCCCAATTATTTTGGGGATCATATGCTGCTCACAAGTATTTTTCATAATATTCCTAATAATTTTAGAAATTTTTATGTACCCACGGGTATTTTTCTTAATTATCCCTAATAATTTAGGAATTTTTTATGTACCCACGGGTATTTTTCTTAATTATCCCTAATAATTTAGGAATTTTTTATGTACCCACGGGTATTTTTCTCAATTATTCCTAATAATTTAGGAATTTTTTATGTACCCACGGGTATTTTTCTTAATTATTCCTAATAATTTAGGAATTTTTTATGTACCCACGGGTATTTTTCTTAATTATTCCTAATAATTTAGGAATTTTTATGTACCCACGGGTATTTTTCTCAATTTTTCCTAATAATTTAGGAATTTTTATGTACCCACGGGTATTTTTCTTTATTCCTAATAATTTAGGAATTTTTATGTACCCACGGGTATTTTTCTTTATTCCTAATAATTTAGGAATTTTTTATGTACCCACGGGTATTTTTCTCAATTATTCCTAATAATTTGGGAATTTTTTATGTACCCACGGGTATTTTTCTTAATTTTTCCTAATAATTTAGGAATTTTTATGTACCCACAGGTATTTTTCTCAATTATTCCTAATAATTTAGGAATTTTTTATGTACCCACGGGTATTTTTCTGAATTATTCCTAATAATTTAGGAATTTTTATATACCCACAGGTATTTTTCTCAATTATTCCTAATAATTTAGGAATTTTTTATGTACTCACGAGTATTTTTTTTAATTATTCCTAATAATTTAGGAATTTTTATGTACCCACGGGTACTTTTCTCAATTATTCCTAATAATTTAGGAATTTTTATGTACCCACGGGTATTTTTCTGAATTATTTCTAATAATTTAGGAATTTTTTATGTACCCACGGGTATTTTTCTTAATTATTCCTAATAATTTAGGAATTTTTTATGTACCCACGGGTATTTTTCTTAATTATTCCTAATAATTTAGGAATTTTTTATGTACCCACGGGTATTTTTCTCAATTATTCCTAATAATTTAGGAATTTTTTATGTAATTTTTCCATCAGGGATCAACTTGTAATTTTACAGGGTTTGATTTGTTAGTTTACAAACTTCAAGGGAGAAATCGTCAACTTTCAAACTTTAAGGGAGAATTCGTAAATTTCTAAACTTTAGGGGGATAATCGTCAGTTTTCAAACTTCAGGGGAGTAATCGTCAACTTTCAAACTTCAGGGGAGAAATTGTAAGTTTTAAAACTTCAGGATAGTAATCGTAAGTTGTGCCAAACTTGGGTGACCATTTAGCAATTTGGCCACTCAATTCGACTTCAGTCGAAGTCGATTTAGAAGTGGATTTTGTCTGCAGGTCGAACAAAAATTGAGGTCGTCCTTCGACCTGAAATCTAGCTCGAAAATATTTTTTTTTCTTTTTTTCTTCTTCAAATTTTCCCAAATATCATTAATAAATAATAATATTTATTTTTGAATAATTTGATTTCAAATTTGGAAGTGTACCACTCGGATAAAATTTTATTCGAATAAAGTTCAACCCTGATATTATTATTATTAAATAATAACAATTTATATTCTTGTAGACCTGGATTGAGTGGTCTCATGTCTCATTTGACTGATTTGAGGGGCCTCGTGTCTCACTTGGCTGACTTGACGGGTTTCAAACCTCACTTGTCATACTTGAAGGGTCTCAAACTTCGTCTGACTGACTTGAGGGGTTTCAAACCTCGTTTGAGCTGTAGGTCAAATAGACCTGGATTGAGGTCTAATAATCCTCAATTTCAAGCCCAGGTCGAATTTGACTAGCTTGAGGGTCTCATGCCTCATTTGAGCGACTTGAGGGGTCTCAAACCTCGCTTGACAGACTTGAAGGGTTTCAAACCTCGTCTGACTGACTTGAGGGGTTTCAAACCTTGTTTGAGCTGTAGGTCAAATAGACCTGGATTGAGGTCTAATAAACCTCAATTTCAAGCCCAGGTCGAATTTGGCTTCCAAGGGGCTGAATTGAGATCGATATGTCCTTCAAGGTTTGACCTCTCATAGACCTGGACCGAGGTCAATGAGCCCTACAGGGTTCGACACTGAGATTGTTTTCGACCTCGTTTGGAGTCTAATCAGGCCTCAAAATCCTTTGAGGTCGAAATGTCTTGGGGCCTCATGGCTCTGTAATCTTCGACTTGGAATGAGGTCGATGAGCCCTACAGGGTTTGACCTCCCATCGACCTGGACCGAGGTCGATGAGCCCTACAGGGTTTGACCTCCCATCTACTTGGAATGAGGTCGAACTAACACTTATTTTTCCTTTCAGGTCAAAATGTCTTACTGAGATTGTTTTCGACCTCGTTTAAAGTCGACCTAGGCCTCAAAATCCTTTGAGGTCGAAATGTCTTGGGGCCTCATGGCTCTATAATCTTCGATTTGAAATCAGGTCGGTGAGCCCTACAGGGTTTGACCTCCCATCGACTTGGAATGAGGTCGAACTGTGCTCCCAAGGGGCTGGTCTGTCAAGACCTCAATGTCGTGTGCCTAAGAGTATAGACGTAGCTTTTCCGTTTACTACCCGTGTTGGCCATGCATGGCTTTTATCTTTTATTCTCGTACCTTTAACCCCTTCAGTACTCGGCACTTTTATTACGTTAATGCATTCTATTTTGCATTTTTACGTTATGTGCATTGGTACAAAGTTGTTTTCGTGTTTAATAATAACATAACAAGAGAGTTCAAGGATGCTAAATAAACTTTCATTAAAATATCTTGAAGTATATCTTCAAGTCAAAGAGGGTTCCACCCTTACATAATAACAAGTTATTTCCCACTTGGGGTAACAACTTTTTGGTTCCTAGTGGTTCCATAGAACCTTATTTCTACTTAATAATCCTTCTAAATATAACTCTTGAAGGAGTTGTCTACTACTTTCACGTATCCGCACCTTCGATCGGGAGTACTTGCCCCCCGACTCCGTCGGACCTTAATGAGGCTACATAACATCTCCTTGCCATCTTCTGGTCTCCTTTCTCCTCACCAACTCCATTCCCAGTTGGAAATTTAAGTTTGAGGTGGTAAGTTGAGGCAACTGCCTTGAACGCATGCATCCCTGTTCGTCCGAGGATCCCATTATAAGAGGACACAGCCTTGATCACGAGGAAGTTCAACACTTGAGTGGAATCATGGGGCTCCTTCCCTATAGTCATAGGCAATCGAATTGTTCCCTCTACCTTAGACTCAACTCCATTGAACCCGTATACAGGAATGTCAGAGGGAGTCAGTTGAGGGTCGGTGTACCCCATTTTGAGATATGCATCATGAAATAGGATGTCTACTGAAGCTCCACTATCCACCAGGATTCGTTTCACCGAAGAGTTGCCTATCACAGGTATTATGACCAACGGGTCGTCATGGGGGAAGTTCACCCCTTTCAAATCAGAATCATCAAAAGAAATTGATATCTCACTCCTTGCACTCTTTGGTGCTTCCCCCACAAGTTGTAGAACTTGCCGGGCATAAGCCTTTCTCGAGTTACTTGAAGTCCCGGCCGCTGTTGGACCTCCAGAGATCACGTTTATTACTGGGCCTCGAGGCTGTATCTTCTTATCACGGTCATCATAATCCCTTCGTTGTTCATTATAGTGTCGATTATCAATGTTGTTTCTATCAACTTCTTTGATAAACTTTCTGAGTTTTCCCCTTCTGATCAAGAATTCAATCTCATCTTTCAACTGTCTACAATTATCTGTGTCATGTCCAACATCCTTGTGAAACTTGCAATACAAATTCGGATTCCTCTTCTTAGGATCAGTTCTTAGTGGCTTCGGCCATTGAAGTTCTCTATCTTTCTCAATGTCCAACAGGATCTCACTTCTTGGTGAGTTTAGCCTTGCATACTCAGTGAACCTAGGCCCTTGGCCAACCGTTCTCGAGGTATAGTCAGAATCTTTGTTGGTTCTAGGAGACTTATCCTCAACATCATACTTATCCTCAACATCATACTCACCCTCGACATTATACTGATCTTGCTTACGCTTTTTGCTACCCCACTCATTTCTGAAAGAGTTGGTAGTCTTCTTCAAGCTTTCCTCAGCCTTGATATATTTTCCAGCTCTCTCTTGGAGCTCATTCATACTTTCTGGAGCCCTCATGGCTAAAGACCTCCTGAAGTTCTCATCTGAGGTTCCTTGTTGTAGGGCTATCATAGCTACATTCTGGTCTAGATCAGGGACCTTCAAGGCCTCCTTCGTGAATCTGTTCATATAGTCCCTCAGGGATTCATTCTTTCCCTGATACATATTCATTAGCGAAGCTGAGCTCTTCTCATGAGTCTTGCTACTGATAAACTAACCAACAAAGGCCCTGCTTAGATCTTTGAATGACCCAACAGAGTTAGGGGGTAGACGACTAAACCACCTTTGAGCCATACCACTCAGGGTTTGAGGGAACGCCCTACACTTGATGGCGTCATTGACGGGCTGCAGCAGCAGTGCATTAGTGAATGTGAGAACATGATTTGAGGGATCCCCCGTTCCATCATAGGCCTTGATTGTAGGCATCTTAAACTTCCTTGATATCTTCTCATTCATAATATTCTCTGTGAAAGGAGGTGTGGGATCATCAGGATCTCTAAGTGACAATAAGTCTTGGGGGTCAGCCCTAACATGACTTGTCTTTGTTTGCCTCCTTGCCGGGGGCTCATCTAGATCTATCACAGATGCATTCCTTGCTGATCCTCCAGCCCCCTCAGCTCTCGGGCGTTGCTGCCTTACTAGCTCCCTTTCCAGGTCTTTCCTTAGTCGTTGAGCTTCAGCCTCATGAGCTCGTATCCTCTCTTGTAGGTTTGTGGAGTTAGTGTTTTGAGGCCCTTGGGGCTGGGTACTTCTCCCTCCAAGGGGCTCCTTACTAGGTCGTCTCCTCCTAGGATTAACGTCCTCCTCAGTTGTTCCATCATCAGTAGAGTAGGGTCCAGAAAAACCTTGATTCCCCTGACGTGAGCCATGTGGGGGCAGCAGCCCTTGCTCATAAGAGGGCTCATAGTTAAGTGGAAGCCCATATCGAGGGTTTCTAGGCAACACTGTAGTGGAGACCTGCAATGGGAGAGGAGCAACAAAAGTAGTATTGAGGGGTGGAATTACCTGGAGTGGAGGGACAGAGGCATGGATTGACATGTCAGGATCGGAAGGATGAACGACTATGCTTAAGGGTCCCGTACGATGGGTACTTATTTCAGGGCCCTCAACGGAGGTGGTTGGGACAACAGCTCCCTGTTCCTGAGTTACGATAAGAGGAACGTTGGTGTCAACAGTGGTGTTAGGGATCTCTCCTTCGAGGGTGCTCGCGGTACTTCGTGTTCTTGCCATGGTTGTTATTCGTGTTCCCACAGACGGCGCCAAATGTTACGGATCAAAAACGAGGTGTTTTTTAATACGTAATTAATGCTAGGGTTTGGGGGAGCTTCAAGCTTTAATGGCTGCGTTAACGTTTCGTGACTAACTCAGGTCCTCGTTAACTGCCTACGTATCTCTGTTGTGTTTAGAGAATCAAGCCAAAACGTAGTTCTAATGTTGAGGGGTTAGGCCCTTTATATAGGCGTATGAAGGCCTTGGAATCATATTAGAAGTAGGAGACTTGGTGGCCAAGTCTCTCAGTGCCAGGGTTGTCTAAACCTCTTAGGAGTGAGAGTCCATGTGGGACTCCTCCCGTGTTTGAGTTTCTAGATCCTTCTAGGATTAGGGCCTTCAACAGGCTTCTTGGGCCTTTACTGGACCCTTATTAATTAATTACGAAATTAATTAATAATAAAGACTTAATGGACCTATGGCTTTCAACAGAGCTTCATGGGCTGCACTTATAAATCCAGTTGATCCTATGATTTATTTTCTTAGTCCGTTTCAAGGGCCCAGGCCTTTGGACCATATCAAGCCTAGTAAATGAAATAATAAATACTTCATTTATTATTTCCTCGGGGTTATTTTTACCCATATCATAGTCGTACAAACCACTATCTCTCCTAACAAATCTCTGAATGAGTCTGAGTCCGAGTCGAACTCACGTGTGGAACGAGAATAAATCATTTACCACTTGAGTTATTGCTCATTGGTAGGTAACTTTATATACTACAAAATCATACAAATTTCCACGACTAAGACAATAATATAGTTAAGTAATACTACCTCCTTCCTAAATTAACATTTTTTTGTAATTAATTTGATTCAACTTTAATTGAGAATTAAAAGTTATTTTTTTATAATTTTGAAAACCTGAAAAATACATTTAAAATAGATTAGATATACTTTTTGATGATATATTGTTTTATAATTTTTTTCAATTATATATATCATGTATAATTTTCAGTCAAAATTTGATCAATTTTACTTGACAAAAGTCAAACGGCTAATTTGGAGTATGGAGTAGATGATATATATAGGATGACTTTTGTCTAAATATTTAATCTCTATGTCCCAATTTAAATGTCTTTTTTGACTTTTTAAAGCAAAATTGACTAAATTTTGATCAAAAATTACATATATTATATGATTAAAAAAATTAAAAAAAGTATATCATTAGAAAATATATTCAATCTATTCTAAAATATAAATTTTAGTTTTTAAAAATTATAAAGAATAATTTAACGTTCGGTCAAATTTTAGTTAAATTAACAGTAAAAAGTCAAAGAGGTCACTTGAGACTGAGGAAGTATTTGGTTTTTCTAGTGTGTACTAACCACTATACTTTTTAATGAGTTGCACATTTTCATTGACTTTATTCTTATCAATAATAATGACTTTCATGTATGCACAAAAGTTCACACCAATTACAATCAACCAACTCATCAAAAAGTGATCGTTAAAATGTGTCCACAAGTACACACTAGAAAGACCCTTCTTTTATTTATATATAATATTATAGCGAATAGAAATTACTAGAGAGAGAATTAATGGTCAGTTTTATTATTCTTTTAATAAAATTTTATTTATCCAATTCTAATATTCAGATTTAATTTATTTTGTTTTAAAAATAATACTAGTATAAAGTAAGTTATTATATATGTGGATAATCAAATTTTAGTGACTTTATTAATTTGTATGTTATAAATGTAATTAAATCAACTGAAAAAGGTCGAACAGAGGAGTTAATTTATGACAGCAAAAAAAGACAAAAACATGACATCTGTTATGTTTCTCACTTGCACTGTTGAAATTATTTAAGCAAATAAGCAACTTATATCTAACATTTCTACTGGGGCATTAATATTTCAGCTTTTTTTACCAAGTTTTAAATGATTGGAAATCTAATGCAGGACTTGTGCTCGTTTTAAATTAATCCTGTAAAGGTTTGTTAATCAAAATTTATCTATCAAATATTATTTATCACCTATAATATTATTTACGAAAGAGGGGAATGCATGCTACAAACCAAACTCAGCCTCAAGGCCACGAGATTTGATTAAAAACTTCACATACATGCAGTGAAGCAGATGTTGCGTACTTGTGTAGAATAAGTACTAGCTAGTTAAAAATTAAGCACTGAGCAGTATATAGCTAGCTAGTATTCAATCAATTTTCGGTCGTAAATGGCTTTATTGAGTAGTTGAGGCATTGGCCTGCATGTTCCCGACTGATGTGTACTGATGAACCATATATTGACCATAAGCATTGACTCCATAAATACTTAATAATTTTCATTGTATAACCATTTTCATTTTTCGATATATAATTATTTTAAATATGAATTTTGCTTAAGAATAGATTAATTTAGTGAATAAAAAATAGTTTAATATATATATATAGACTATAAACAATGACCCATTAAAATATAACTATTAGATTAAAACTCAATTCATCTCCTTTCTAATTCGATATAATTTGTATTTATATCGAATCTGAACTCGTATTTCGAGTCGTATTCGGTCCAGACGGTTGTGTATTCGGTTTTAATCGATTCCAAGATGATTTTCAGTTAAATTTTCGGTTCGGATCAAATTGGTTTTCGGATATTTATCGGATTATATAATTCAGATATAAAATAAGATTCGGTTTCATGATTTTCGGTTCGATTCTTCGGATACAAATCCATTTTGCGAAGTCTAACTATACTATAAAAGCATACAAATTGCTACGACTACAATAATTAATACAGTTAATCATGATTATATATCAAATATTTATTTATTTAATTTTGAGTAATTATTAAACTAAATCTTTTAATTACTTGGTTGTCACCTATTTTTTTAAAATAGGAAAATGTATCATATATATTAATATTAAATTTTCGAACACTATAAAAATTTAATACTAAATTAACATAAAAATGTGAAAGCGACAATTCAGAACTACCTAGAGATGTAAGCGACAATTTGGAAAATGTGTTTTAATAGGAGTTTTTCTATGACTATTCAGCTTAAATACTTTTCAATATGTTACCATTATTTTGCTTTTTCTAAAGGTTCGACGAATTGTTTATATGAGATATGGTCATTTAAATTATGAGTTAACTTGTTTGGTCATATTAAATTTTTCTATATAGAATTGGATTTGCTTCGACTGTAAATTTACAATTGAGTTTGTGGGCCTATTTGTTATTGATGGGTATAGAATAAAGAAGATGCAAAAAGGCTTCACTGTAACACCCCTCCCAAAATGAGACGATGGGTTACTTATCAAATCACATACTTGTATATAGAGTACTAAAATTCATCAAACTTAATAATTAAATAGGTCCAACAGGTCTACAAACTAATATCAATAAATCCAAAATAATTCAAAACGATAAATGCGAATAAATACAAAATCTCTAATAATAAAAATGACTAAAATAATCTTTTAAGTTCAAGGGTCCTAATAAATGTAAATAAGGGAGCTCTCCATCACACAGCCCAAGATCCCCATAAGTACCTGCCAGAAGAAATCCCCATAAGTACATGCCAGAAGAAAGAATACGCACTACGCCATAGATGGCCTGATGCAACACTGCCATTCTGTTACATTTGACCCATTTTACGTTGCATTAGGCCTAATGCAACGCGATTTTGCCATTGCATCTGCGAGCGCTGCATTTGCTATCTAATGCAACGCTTTAGTTTTCAAATGTAACAGTAGGAAAAGTGTTGCATTAAGGCCCTAATGCAACGCTTTATTGGCCAAATGTAACAGTAGATTGCGTTGCATTAGTTTTGAAAAAAACTGATTAAATGGGGTCAAAAGGTGGGACCCACAACTGCCATGTCAGCAACTGGGCCCCAATATCCATGTCAGCAGTGCACGTCAGCAGTGCCACATCAGCACTGCCACGTCATCAGTGGGCCCCACTCAGCAGTGACACATCAGAATTGCCACGTCAGCAATGGGCCCCACCAAGTGGGATTGTGGGGCCCACTTATCAAATGCAACACAATACTTGACTCTAATGTAACACTATTTCCTCTATTGCAACACTGTCTTTTTTCTTTAAAGTAACACTTTTTATAGTAAAATGTAATAATTTTATCTTATAATGTAACAGTAGACCTTTTGAATAATGCAACACAATGTGTGAATTTTGCAACATTAATATTAGAAGCAAATGTAACAGTAGTAAAAAAAAATTGCAATATAATATTTGTAAATATGTTATTCCCATTAAATTGAACCTGCTAACAAACCATTCAAAATCCCATCACCAATTCAGAAATGTACATCACCAAAAAATGGTTTTAAATAATGCCTCCAATCAAATAATGAATCAATATATTTATCAATACAAAAATTTCTAATTGATCTACAATTTTTATGTAAAAATTACATACATAACAATCTCATGTCTCTACATATATAGCAATCTGAAGGGATTGACCAATACACTATACACATATTCGAAGAAGGTAGTTGCAGAAAACCTAGTCGTCAAATGGAAATTACATTCAAACAGGTAACTAGGAGCCTCTACCTTTCCAACATCATTTCTTCCCAAATCAACAAGCATAATGTCCTCAGTGCATTGTTTTTCATCATGCAAAATACACAAGAAGTTCGTAAAATGTCACCTAAAAAACCCATTCTGTATTAGTTGTCACGGCATATTATACACAGTAAAAGAAACAAGCAATATCGTCACAAACCTTTGATATCATGGTGACAAACACTGGTGCGGCGAGGCTGTATATATGTCATGGTGCCCCTGTTCCACTACCTTTCCATTTTCCATAACTATAATCTGATAAACAAAATTATGAAAAGTCCAAAATCTGAATTATGATTTACAGCAAAATAAATATTGACAGTAAAATCAGGTCTTTCAGGGAAAAAAAAGGTTCTCAATAAGGAAAAAATCATGCTTTTCTCTCCCAAGATTACACAGTAAATTGGTCCAATTTACTTGAATCAAATAAACATTCTGACTCTCAAGACCATGCTTACAGTTACCTCATCACATTGCATGGCAATTGTCAGTCTATGAGCAATGAACACTGAAGTTCAGTTATTCGAGAGGAACTTCAATGCACTTAAAATCTCAGCTTCTGTTGAACTATTGAGAGCGCTTGTTGCTTCATAAAATTGTTTTTAAAAACCGGACCAATTAAATACCACATTTTTTTTGTGAAAACTGTTTTTGTGCTGCCAAAGACCATATATCCTAGTATGACTATAGTCCTAGTACTTCGATACATGATGAGGAGAATGCTTACCAGAAGCTTCAGGAGTGGAAGATAAGTGAAGCTGCAATTCAAACTCCTAGCCACTCCAGGCATGCAAATTAGTAATGGAAACCTCTCCTCCATCCATTTCAACTAGATTTTTTCCATTGGCCTACAAAACAAGCAAAAAAAATTCAAAAATGGAATATAATTAATGTTTAAAAGATTAAAGCTATTTCACAGAAAAAAGAAGGGAAAATGCTGCAATGTTAATAGGTCAGACCTGAAACTCAACTGGCCTGAATGTTTTGCCATGATCAGATGATTCATCAATCTGTCCAGTGGAATGACACGACATATATAAGTATAAAAAGTGAGTAGATACTGGCCCTTTAATAATTGTACAGAATATATTGTAGCAAGCTAGACAGTAGTAGTAATTAACCTGAATGTAAGGAAAATAGATATCCTTGAGTCTGCACAGGAGTTGATATAACCCTAAGCTTCCCATATGTAGATCAAATATTTGAACCTGTCATTCAAGCTTATTTAGTGAGGAGGAAATATTTTAAAGTGCAAAATTGCACATACAGTCAAAACCTACCGAATCGACTACCAATAAGAAATAGTTGATCAATTTCTACCCAAAAATTGATAAACTTTTTAGGGTAGGTTTCAGCAGTTTTGATCTGTACTAGCTAATGATAATGTTGTGAAAAGCTTGCTGCCTAAAGAAAAACTAAAACAGTTACATACCTTTGTAAAGCTTCCCCTAAATGCTTCCCTCAACTCTTCTAATTCTGAGGTGCTTGGAATTCCACCATCAGTTTAATTTTTTATTTTTTTTGGAAAATCAAGTGAGCATGAGAGTGTATATATATATAACAAGAAAAACCATGGATCAAATTAAATTTATATATATATCCAGTGATATTACCTTCAATATTATATGAGCTCCGCTTGAATCTTGTAGAGAACCATCACTTTCAATATCAAAGTTATGTACTTTGCCGGAGTCCTTTGTTTTTGAGCATATTTTAGCACGCCTAGAAGCAGACAGGTAATGGATAAATTATAAAATCCAGTCAGTAGAGTTTTGTTACAGTAATATATAGATGATAATACGAAGAACAACAAACAAAATATGTTTCCGATATGATGATCGAGTACCTCCTTATATGCATGGAGGAAACAGCTACTCCATATCCAAACTTGCCAAAGAAAGGCTGCAGTTATTAAAGAAAGATGTCAAACTCAAATTTGTAAAGTACTATATATGTCATCCTCTTGTCTTAGTGATTTCATATCTAGTCGAGACAATTCTTTGCTTACCCTCAAGTACAGATCAAGATTGTCTCCCATTGATTGTTCGTCAAACTTGTGCACAGAGTCACTTCGACCCCTGAAAGTAGAAGATAAAACCATTTGTATCAAAAGAGTACCATATATATATCATCTATAATTAACATTCCTCGGAGGCAGCTGCATTAATCAATGACAAGCATACATATTACATGTCTATATGTATCCACCTGACTAAAAAAGGTAGAAATGCCATCCAATGAAATTTCAGCAGATAGTTAACAACTTAACATATCACACAAACGAAGGAATTAAGGACGATCTAACAGTAAGTAAAAACAAGAATGATAAATGTTAACTTATGTGTCTGCTTAGCACTAGTAGTCTGTCTAAAACTTGCTCCCAAGCTTCTTGATAACTTCTCCCTGTAAGATTTTACCTTCTCCTATTCTTTATGAGTAATGAATGAAACGTGAGCTGAGAAAAGTATATTTTCGTGCAATCTTTATAATTAAAATGCTAATTAAAAATGGCCAAATCAATAAACAAATTCAAAACCCCAATTAAAAACTGAACACACAAGAGGACCACAACTGAACACAAAATACAAATACAAAAATAAAAGCCCCAACTCAAACTCAAAACAGAGATACAAACAAAACTCAAAACAAAAACTCCAAATAAAAATACAAACAAAAACTCAAAATAGCAACAAAGAACACAGAAAAATTGAAAAGAAAAAAATGAACATGTTGAGAGAAGAGCAACAAAGTAATAAAGAGCAGCAATAAAGTAGCAAAGAGCAGCTCCAAATCTCCAAACCTGTTGAGAAAAAAGGATTAGTAAGAGAGAAAACGAACAATTGAAAATTAGGGTTTAAAATTTGAAAAAATAAACCCAAATTAATTGAATTCCAGTTAACGGTGAGATGGTGAGATTGTGTTGAGAGATCGAGAGACGGAGAGAAGACGAGACTGAGATGGAGAGATTATAGAGAGAGACGACTGAGATGAAGTGGCAGACTGAGACAAAGTAATGGGAGAGATGTGTTCAGCTGAGTTTGGAAAGGGGGAAAAATGCCGCTCTTTTCTCAACAAGTAAACAAGTACCGAGCTCTTATTTTATATTTTGATAAATTCACATTATAAATATTTCATTTCCATAAAATGTAATATAATTTTTTAAAAATTTTGCTTTATAATTATTTAAAAATTTTGAAAAATTTTAAAAAATAAAAAATTAATTTAGATGATAAAATTTGTAAAATTTATAGTCAACTATTGATTTGACTTGTACTACTAACTAGTACTTTATTTCAAATTGTTGTCTCTATTTTTTTAGAAATACTTATCGACGATCCAACCGTACGGATGTTAATATATATCTAATATAGTGATATTCCCAAAATTTTAAAAAATAAAAAATTATTTTAGATGGTACATTTTGTAGTCAACTATTAATTTGACTTGTACTACTAACTAGTACTTTATCCCAGATTGTTGTCTCTATTTTTTTAGAAATACTTATCGACGATCCAACCGTACGGATGTTAATATATATCTAATATAGTGATATTCCCAAAATTTTTAAAAATAAAAAATTATTTCCAATGGTACATTTTGTAGTCAACTATTAATTTGACTTGTACTACTAACTAGTACTTTTATCCCAGATTGTTGTCTCTATTTTTTCAGAAATACTTATCGACGATCCAACCGTACGGATGTTAATATATATCTAATATAGTGATATTCCCAAAATTTTAAAAAATAAAAAATTATTTCCAATGGTAGATTTTGTAGTCAACTATTAATTTGACTTGTACTACTAACTTGTACTTTATCCCAGATTGTTGTCTCTATTTTTTAAAAATACTTATCGACGATCCAACCGTACGGATGTTAATATATATCTAATATAGTGATATTCCCAAAATTTTAAAAAATAAAAAATTATTTTAGATGGTACATTTTGTAGTCAACACCGGATTTGACTTGTACTACTAACTAGTACTTTATCCCAGATTGTTGTCTCTATTTTTTTAGAAATACTTATCGACGATCCAACCGTACGGATGTTAATATATATCTAATATAGTGATATTCCCAAAATTTTAAAAAATAAAAAATTATTTTAAATGGTACATTTTGTAGTCAACTATTAGTTTGACTTGTACTAATAACTCAAATGCAACACTAAGTGCAAATGCAACACTGAAGGACCAAATGCAACGCTTTCTTGCCACGTCAGCAAAATGCGGGCCCCAAATGTGGGCCCCACACGTGGGTCCCACACATAACACGTCAGCAGAAGTGGGTCCCACATGCTGACGTCATCACTGCCCCGTCAACAAAATGTGGGTCCCTCAAAAACTCAAATGCAACACCAAGTGCAAATGCAACATTGAAGGACCAAATGCAACGCTTTCTTGCCACGACAGCAAAATGTGGGCCCCACACGTGGGTCCCACACATAACACGTCCGCAGAAGTGGTTCCCACATGCTGACGTCATCACTGCCCCGTCGGGAAAATGTGGGTCCCTCAAAAACTCAAATGCAACACCAAGTGCAAATGCAACACTGAAGGACCAAATGCAACGCTTTCTTGCCACGTCAGCAAAATGTGGGCCCCACACGTGGGTCCCACACATAACACGTCAGCAGAAGTGGGTCCCACATGCTGACATCATCACTGCCCCGTCAGCAAAATGTGGGTCCCTCAAAAACTCAAATGCAACACCAAGTGCAAATGCAACACTGAAGGACCAAATGTAACGCTTTCTTGCCACGTCAGCAAAATGTGGGCCCCAATTGTGGGCCCCACACGTGGGTCCCACACATAACACGTCAGCAGAAGTGGGTCCCGCATGCTGACGTCATCACTGCCCCGTCAGCAAAATATGGGTCCCTCAAAAACTCAAATGCAACACCAAGTGCAAATGCAACACTGAAGGACCAAATGCAACGCTTTCTTGCCACGTCAACAGTGCCACGTCAGTAAAATGTGGGTCCCACACGTGGGCCCCACACATGACACGTCAGCACAGGTGGGTCCACCTGCCACGTCAGCAGTGACACGTCAGCAAATGTGGGTCCTACACGTGGGTCCCACATGCCACATCATCATTTTTTGTCCTAATTGCTCACCAAATGCAACGCTTTTTCCCCTACTGTTGCAAGGTGCAACACTACAATTGAACTGCAACACAACTTTCTAATATAATGCAACGCTTTGTTTGTAGTGTTGCAGTTGCTCAAAAAAAGTAGGCTAATGTAACGGAAAATGAGTGTTGCATTTTAAAAGTATTGCATTAGGCCGTTTATGGCGTAGTGACGGCATGAGCCAAATGCGCAGTACGGATTGGAATACAGTTTATAAAATAGAACCAAAATATATAGTTTGATCGTTATAAATAAACATTAATTTTTTTTAAAACAAGGCTGAAGCAAAGAGGGGTTATGATATTTCATACTGATATCAAAATAGATAACAGATACACACATCATAGGATACCTAATACGTGCAATAAACCGGACAACGTGTACGGCATATACAACGTCACCGTCAAATATCAAACTAAAAATCAAATCAAACTCTAGGTGCATCCACGTATTCTTAAACAAATATTAAATGCGCAAAGCTCGCTAATTGAGCTATCAGAAGGATACGCCGTGACTAATCACACTGTCACGGAAGTGTTATGCCACTGGTGCCGCAATGACATGGTTGTAGTACCCCTACGGCCGGTTAACTCGGTATACCCTATATTACTCTAAGGGTTCAAATAAAATAATTTTCACAAATTTAAAATCACGTGAACATATATTTCAAATATTCTACGCAGATATGTAACATACATAATTTTCGAAAATCGCAAAGACAAATATTTAAATATTTCAAAACAGACTTTAAAATAACTTTCGGAGAATCAAAACAGTAAAAAGGAATAATAACGGAAGGAACAGATTTATGAACGGAACGAATTAAATATAACTAATCCTAAAAAGAGTAGCGCTCAAGAGAAAGGAGATGAAATACGTACCTTAGAATAGCAATAATAGATACTAACGAAATTATCCAGACCCAATATAATGCTTTTAGCCTGTTAGTATTTTCACTATGTCCGTATCTCACCATGCCCATGTTTCAATGATGTTTGTGTTTATATATAATCATCATGCACTCCTCCAAATACATATCAAACTCAAGAATTAAAAACATAGATGTATGATTCTTGCATATTACCAGAACATGAAATTCTCCTGCTTTTTTTTTTACCCAATCAGCTAGTCTTAGGGTTTATAATAAATAACTCATATGTTTATATATATATATAGACTCTTAATAATTAACCTACTTCTAATCTAATTACGATTTTGAAGAAGAAAATAGTATGGGAGAATTTGGCGATAATATTATTTCTGTAATATGTATGTTATCAATCAGTTCTCTGGTCTCTGCATGCATGTTTAATTTCTATAATTTCTTCATGTATTTATCAGGGCATTTCTCTCCAAAATGGGAGTACAGATTGTGGCTTGTTTATCATGCGTTATATGAAAGAAATATACATGCACAAGGAATTCAGATTTGCAACAAAGGTAGAAATTATAATTTTCATAAACTTGTGTCAATGTTCTTGTGTTTTGTGGACAATCTCTGAGTTGCACTTTATTTTACAGTGGTTACGAAGGACAAACCTAGCTTACAGTGTCGAGGACATCAATGAAATTATGATTGATTGGGCAGAGTACTTCATGAAGCACTACGCTACTTAAAAGCTTCAAAGTCAAGGCATTTGGTATTTTTGGTTGAACATGGATGGTTTAGGATTTTTAATGGGAATCTGTTGAATTTTTAAACTGGATGTTCATCCCAAAATATTTGGTTGGTTTTGGTAACCTTGTTAATTATTGGTTATTTTGCTTCTGATTTTGGATTTAGAATGATGTAATGGTGGTTTGGTCGGTGAATGATTGGATGATTATTGTGGTTGTAGAATGATACTAGTAGTTTTTTAGTCAATGAATGATTGTGTTTTGGTAGTTTTTGGTGAATATAGTATTGGTGTTTTTTAGCTTTCTGATTTTCTGTTATAGCTTGTTTATTTTTTTTCCAAAATCATTATTTGTTATATGTTTAGCTAATGGAACACCTATAAATACAATTATTATTAACCACATCAGACAATGGCTAACCTTTTTGAAAATATTGTTTGTAAGCATCTAAAACTATGACTTTTAAATAACTACCATTGTAGGAAGAAATATTATACAATACATTAAAAGAAAAACACCTTTGTCTCACTAAATCGAATACAACATACACTATGACAAAAATCACTGCCTAAGTAAGTGAAACACAACACACACTATGACAAAAAACCATTCTCTAACTAGATAAAACACAACAAAGCATATAACTAAAATAATTGTGTGATCAAGTGAAACAAACTAGCAATTTAACAAATTTTTTGTAATGGGGCTATTTATACAAGACTTTTTATTTAGAAAATACTTGTCTAACTCAACCAGATACAAGCAATAATTACTAAATATCCGTTGTGTGTTAGAATTGTGACAATACTTTAAGACATGGTAAAGTTTTGTCTGTAGAAAACTACAACAACTGGTCCTTGAGTACCAAACTGTTGTGTGAAAGGCTCTCATTTGTTGCATTCTTTTCTAAAAAAACTTGTGGACTCACCTATACAACAATGATATTTATTGATAAAACTCTTATGTAAAAGTTGATAAAACAACTCTTTCTATTTAAAGAACCGTTGTTTTAACCCATCAACAATAACATATTTTATTGTTAAAACACTTGAGTCACTTCATTTCACACAAGTAGTTTTAAAGTTGCTTCTAGGTATTATACAACGGTGTCTAGAACATGAGGTGTTGTTTTGCTCTCTTTTAGACAACAGTTAGCGTTCATTTGTCTGAGGTGCATATCAAACGGCGCCTCAATACTCTCCGGGCAAACAGGGAGTCAGACAAGGGGAAAAACCGTTGTGTGTTTCAGTTTTCCTTGTAGTGGTAATAAGAGATGCAACACTTCCCAAGTTCTTCCTACTAAGAGCGTCTGCCACTACATTCACCTTTCATGGATGGTACTGAATTTTAGCATCATAATCTTTAATAAGTTCAAGCCACTTCCTCTGCCTCTGTTAGGAATTATGAGTTTTGATGATAACAAATTACTTAGAATTAGAATAGGGATTTAAAATTTCATTGTAACTAGTCGATGGATATGACTTATAAATATCCATTGACTAGGAAACCAGTTATCAGTTGAAGCTTGTTTATCAACTGATAAACTGGATTGTAGCATTTGATTCATGTTTCATTATCAATTGATTGTATTGCTTCGATGGATGCTGTGAAGTAGTCGACTGATGTTATTGACTTCAATTTATAGCTTCTCAACTGATGTGAAGAATGGCTGATCAATTATAAATATTCTAAGTCAGAATTCTCACAAGTGAAGTGATCAGCTGATATTGGAGTCGATAGATGAAGACACTATTCAACGGATAAAAGCTATCAACATATACAAGTCATCGACGGATAAAGGCAGTCAACGGATAAAGGACCATCAATGGATAGGGAGTCGATGGATAACTCATTTATCCATCGACACATCAACTGATCAACAGATATCCTATCCATCGATGGATAAGCAAAGAAGAATCAACTGATAAGCTTAACATCATTTATCAGTTGATTAAGGTTTCCCAATTTAGTTAAAGACAAGAGGTATGGGAACTGTGCAGAAACTGAATCAATGGAAGACAGTCCTGTCAGGATTGTGAAGACTTTCAAGGCAACACAGTCTTCAAGAAATGCATCAAGACAAAGATACTTTCAGGACTAGACATGTCAAAAAGAAGACCGTGCAAGTAGCTAATTTCTATTTTCATGTAAACATTATAAGTTGTAATTTTATAATGCTATCTGTCGATAGAAATTAGTGGTGAAGAAAACTACTATATAGTGGTTAGTAGTTCATAGTAGCAAAAGTGTGAGAAAAATATCAAGAACTCAAGAAGAACACAGTATAAGAATAGGCAGTATTTCGTAGTGCTTTTCTAAGTTCAAAAATTCACTTTGTAAGCAGCTTGGTATTTTTACCAAGATTAATTGAAAGCAAAAACATACTAGTGAAAAACCAATCCACTAGTAATTTTTAATATTGTTTTGTTTTATTTTTAATATTTTTACTTATTAAGTTTTTAGTTCCATCAGTTTTCTATATACACTAAAACACTTTCTTTGAACAAACTTAAATCCGCAAGAATTTGATTTAATTCTTAAGTTTGTATTCAACCCCCCCTTCTCCAAACTTAGTGTACTTAATGGCAAATAACAATTGGTATCAGAGCCTACTTTTAACATACAGAAAGTTAAGATCTAAAAGTACATCAAGTATGGGTCATAAAGACACGGGAGTAAAGATTCCAGTTCTAGAGAAAGATGAGTATTTCCCCTGGAAAGTGAAAATGCACTTACATCTTCTATCCATTGATCCTTCCTATGTTCACTGCATAGAGAAAGGTCCACATGTGCCTATGAAAATAGTTACAAGTGTAAATGCAGATGGTACTCAGGCACCAGACAAACTAATTCCTAAACCTGTGAGTGAATATACAGATGAAGATGAGAAGGAAGTACACAAGGATAAAAAGGCTATGAACATTTTGTTTAATGGTCTTGACAAGGATATGTTTGACAATGTTATCAATTGTACAACCTCCAAAGAAGTCTAGGATACGCTTCAAACCCTCTATGAAGGCACTGAGCAAGTAAGAAAGAACAAGATGCAACTCTTGATTCAAAAATATGAGGCCTTTCACTTCAAGAGTGGTGAAGCAATCAATGACACATAGTAGGTTTCAAAAGCTGTTGAATGAACTTAAACTATATGGAAGAGTATATGCTGTTGAGGACACCAACCTCAAATTCTTGAGGTCCTTACCCAAGGAATGGAAACCAATGACTGTTTCTATAAGACAATCTCCTGACTTTAAAGAATATACTCTTGATAAGCTGTATGGCATCTTGAAAACCTATGAGTTGGAACTACAGCAAGATGAGGAAATTGAGAAGAGTCAGAAGAGAGAAAAGTCCATTGCTTTGGTGGTCAAGGATAAGCAAGTTGCAGAATCAGGTGAAGATGCTGCTGTTAAAGAAGGGAAGAAAGAAGGTCATGGCAACTGTACAAATGGTGTTAAATATGATGAATCTTCAACTGGGAAAGGAAAAGAAACAGTTGAGGATGATGAGTCATACACCAAGGATGAAATGGATGAAATAGATGAGCATTTGACTTTTCTATCAAGAAAATTTTCAAAACTTAAATTCAAGAGGAATCCAATGCAAAGGCCTGGATCTCAGTTCAAGAGAGACAACCAACAAAGCAAAAATCTTGTTGACAGGACTCAATTCAAATGTTTCAACTGTGGATCGGCTGGTCATTTTTCTAATGAATGCAGAAAGCCTAAAATAGAAAAGAAGTCAAGGTTTAGTGATGGTATTGACTATAAGAAGAAGTACTTTGACTTGCTTAAACAAAAAGAGAAGGCTTTTATGACAGAAGAAAAGGACTGGGTTGCTGAGGAGGATTCTGAAGAAGAAGAATACATCAACCTTGCACTAATGGCCAATCACGATGACCAGAAAGCTAGCTCTTCTAGCAATCAGGTAATCTCTACAAATCTATCTGAGTTATCCAAAGATGAATGCAATATTACAATTACAGAAATGTCAAATGAATTGTATAATTTGCATGTCACTCTTAAGTCCTTAAACAAAGAGAACACTAGGCTCAAAATAACCTTAGAAACTCTCACTGAAAGAAACAATTTTCAAGAGAGTGAGCTAGTGCAAATGGACAGACTCAAGGTAGAGAACAAAGATGCTAGAAAAGAACTAGTTGAGAGTAAAAAGGAAATAGAAAATTTAAAAGAAAAATTGGAAGAAGAACAAAGAACCATTGACAAGTGGAACAGGTCAAGTAAAGCAAGTAAGAAGATGAATGACATTCATGGAACAAATTCTTTCACCATGCTATCTGAAACTCTTGAGAAATTAGCCATTGATGAAAATCAATCTTTGGAAAAGAAGTAATCGATTGCTAATTCTGAATCAACTGGTAAGAATTATCCATCGATTGATAATGTCAATTCAACGGATAATCATCCATCGATTGATAATGTTATTCCAACGGATAATTATCCATCGATTGAGGAATCATCAACTGCTAAGAAGTGTGTTTAAAAAACCAAGTTTAACAGACCTATTAAATTTGTCAAAGAAAGTAGCTCCTCTAAATCTCAAGTCAAAGTTGAAAAGGCTAATATAGGGTTCTTATCTAAAGATCAATTGAAGTAAAAATTGGAAAAGATAGAGCCTAATATTCAGCCAAATGAGAAGAAAAAGAAAAACAGAAATGGTAAAGTAGGCATAAACAAGCACAATAACTACACACCTGGCAAATATGCTCCTAGGAAGATATGTGCTAAGTGTGGTAGCAAAAATCACTTATCTGTGCAATGCAAAATCAATATGCCTGCAACAACCAATGTGCCTGTTTTACTTAACATGCATTCTAATTTTGTTTTCCCTCATTTAGTTGATTCTCATGTTGTTCATGCTCAATATGCATCAATGCCTTATATGTTTAATCCATATCTTGCATTTGCCAACATGAATATGTTTGCTATGCCATGGAATATGCTTAACAATTTTCATGCACCAAATTTCTCCAATTCTGCAAGCTTGAATATTCCAAATATTAGCACTGAGAATTCTAAGGTAAGGAAACCAACACCTAAGGTTGAAGTGGAAGTAAAACCACCTAAACTAAAGGTACAAAAATTGGAAACCAAGCCAAAGATAGCAACTAATAAGAAAGGACCCAAGGCAACTTGGGTACCAAAATCAACTTGATTGTTTTTGACTATGTGCAGGAAAAAAAAATCTTTGGTACTTGAACAGTGGGTGTTCAAGACACATGACTAGAGATAAATCCATACTCACAAACTTTGAGGAGAAAGCTGGCCCTGGAGTAACTTTTGGAGATGACAGCAAAGGGTACACCATGGGATATGGCTTGATTTCAAAAGAGAATGTCATCATTGGACCTGTTGCATTAGTTGATGACTTAAGACATAATTTGTTAAGCATAAGTCAACTATGTGACAATGGAAATAAAGTTTGTTTCACAACATAAGCATGCATAATTTCCAACAAGGTAGATGGAAGCCTGGTTATGACTGAGAATAGAAAAGGAAATGTGTACATAGCTGACTTCAACTCAACAAGTGCAGATTCAATGACTTGTTTTCTCTCTAAGGCAAGTACAAATGAAAGTTGGTTGTGGCATAAGAAATTAGCTCACTTGAATTTCAAAGCCATGAATCTGTTGGTCAAGAAAAATCAAGTGAGAGGCTTTCCACAAATGGAATTTGTCAAGGATGGACTCTGTGATGCCTGTCAAAAAGGTAAACAAAGGAAGGCATCATTCAAGTCAAATTTGGAATCATCAATTGAAAAGCCACTTGAGTTATTACACATGGATTTGTTTGGTCCTGTAAATATCATGTCCATTGCAAAGAAGAAGTGTGCTCTAGTCATTGTGGATGATTTTTCAAGGTTCTCATGGACTTATTTTCTGCATTCAAAGGATGAAGCTAGTCATCTCATCATCAAGCACATAAGAGAAGTTGAGAAAAACCTTGAATTGGATGTAAAGAAGATAAGGAGTGACAATGGGACAGAATTCAAAAATTCCACAATGAAGGAGTTCTGTGAATCTAAAGGAATCATACATACCTTCTCTGCACCAAGGACACCCCAACAAAACGATGTAGTTGAAAGGAAAAATAGGACATTGATTGAAGCAGCTAGAACCATGTTGGAGGATGCTAAATTACCAACATACTTCTGGGATGAGGCCATTAACACATCATGTCATACTCAAAACATCTCCAAAGTAAATCAAGCTCAAGGGAAGACCCCTTATCAATTGATCAAGAAAGACAAAAAGCCAAAGCTGCAAGTGCTATGTGCTAAGAAATCAAGGTGAAAACCTAGGAAAATTTGAAGCCAAAGCTGATGAAGCTATATTTTTTGGGTATGCACTATCAAGCATAGCCTATAGAGTCTATAATCTTAGACTACACATTGTTATGGAATCTGTACATGTAGTATTTGATGATAAAAAGATTCAAGGCTTGTTTGATGAAGGAAATCATGACATACTGCACTTTGAGAATGAATCAGATGTTGTAGATGATGATGAAGAAGAAGAAATTATAAAACCTCAAGTTCTCAGAAACCCAATATCAGTTGATGTTATTGCATCAATGGATAATTTATCAGTTGACAGAAATCCATCAACTGATACGACATCAACTGATAACTCTTCAATGGATAATCAACACTCTACATCTAGGGTATCCAATTCAGGGGGAGGGTTTCAGAATCAATCCACAAATTCAAATCAATCTGAGTTCAATACAAATGATCATGAAGCTTCATCATCAAGGTAAAATTTGCCTCCTCAAAGAAAATGGACAAAAAGCCATCCATTTGAACTAATCATTGGAAATGCAGAAGATGGTGTCAAGACAAGAAGTGCTACTCAAAATGAGTGTCTGTATAGCAGTTTTCTATCTCAAGAAGAACCTAAAAGAATTGAAGATGCTCTTATGGATCCTGATTGGGTTTTGGCTATGCAAGAAGAACTGAATCAATTTGAAAGAAATAAAGTGTGGAAGTTGGTGCCCAAACCAAAAGATAGATCAGTAATTGGTACAAAATGGGTATTCAGAAACAAAATGCATGAAACTGGTACTGTGACTAGAAACAAAGCAAGGCTTATAGCAAAGGGATATTCACAAGAAGAATGAATTGATTTTGATGAAACATTTGCACCAGTTGCAAGGTTAGAAGCAATCATAATCTTTCTAGCTTATGCTGCACATGCTAATTTCAAAGTCTACCAGATGGATGTGAAGAGTGCATTTTTGAATGGAGTATTAGAAGAGGAAGTCTATGTGGAACAACCTCCTGGCTTTGAAGATCCAAATTTCCCCGACTTTGTCTAATATTTACTCAAAGCACTCTATGTCTTGAAACAAGCACCAAGGGCCTGGTATGACACTTTATCTCAGTTCCTCATTGAGAATCACTTCACAAGAGGTACTGTTGATAAACTCTATTCAGTAGAAATGTTAATGGCTCTATTATTCTTGTACAAATATATGTGGATGACATTATTTTTTGCTCAACTAATGAGGGACTTTACAAAAAGTTTGCCAAATTAATGCAGAGTAAATATGAAATGAGCATGATGGGGGAGCTTACCTACTTTCTTGGGTTGCAAGTCAAACAAGTTAAGGATGGTATTTTTATAAATCAAATAAAGTACATTCATGACTTATTAAAGAAATTTAACTTAAGTGAATGTTCTTCTGCAAAGACTCTCATGGCCACTGCCACCAAACTTGAATTAAACACTATGGAAGCTAAGGTGGATATTTCAAGTTATAGAGGCATGGTAGGCTCACTTTTATATTTAACTGCTAGTAGGCCAGATATAATGTTCTCTACATGCTTATGTGCTAGATTTCAGGCTGATCCTAGAGAATCTCATTTACTGGCTATTAAAAGAATTTTTAGATATCTCAAGGGTACATCAAATTTAGGTATTTGGTATCCTAGAGATTCTGGTTTTAATCTAATAGGCTACTCAGATGCAGATTATGCAGGTTACAAAATAGACAGGAAAAGTACTACAGACATCTGTCAATTTCTAGGAAACAAACTTGTGTCATGGTTTAGCAAAAAGCAACACTCAGTATCAACTTCAACTGCAGAAGCTGAGTACATTGCTGCTGGAAGTTGCTGTGCACAAATATTATGGATGAGGAATCAACTATTTGACTATGGGTTCAACTTGAACAAGATTCCCATTTTCTGTGACAATACAAGTGCCATTGCAATAACAGAAAATCCTGTGCAACACTCCAGAACCAAACACATTGACATAAGGTATCATTTCATTAGGGAACATATAATGAATGGTATAATTGAATTACATTTTGTCCCTAGTAAACAACAACTTGCAGACATTTTTACCAAACCTCTAGATGAATCTACTTTTAATAGATTAGTCTGTGAGTTAGGTATGCTTAATATTACTCAATCTTGAAATGTATGCCAAGTTTTTTTTTTTTTGTAGCCATTGTTCACAATTATCTGTTGAAACCAAGTAATCAATTGAGAAATGCGTTAATTATCAATGGATATTTTTCAGCTATCGATGGATATATTTGATCAACAGATAAAATATTTTCCTATCGATGGATATTTATCTATCGACAGATAATTACCTTAGTAAGTGTTTATCGATTGATAAATTCTTTCTTATTTGATCAACAGATAAATTTTATTCCTATCAATGGATATTTATCTATCGACAGATAATTACCCTGGTAGTTACTTATCGATCGATAAATGATTAATTCTTTATTTTATCCATCGATGGTAATAGAATTTCTACAGTTTTATTCATCTGTTGATCAAATTATAGCCATTGGATGATTACTTTATTTGTCAACAGATGAATACATCCATCGATTGCCATTTAGAGTAATTATCTACAACTCTTTTTATCCTTCAACGGTTATATCCTTAATTAAATTGACTGTTCAAGTCATTTTAATTAAGGATCCAACAATCTGGCATAGAAGATTGGGTCATGCTCACATGGACTTGCTCAACAGATTATCTAGCAAGAAGTTAGTGAGGGGTTTGCCAAAATTAAAGTATGTCAAGACACAAGTCTGTGATGCATGTCAATTAGGCAAACAGATTCAAAGTTCTCACAAGGCCAAAAAGGTTGTATCTACTACAAAACCCTTAGAATTATTGCATCTAGATTTGTTTGGCCCAGAATCTTATAAAAGTATTGGAGGTAAACAATATGGTTTTGTTATTGTTGATGATTTCACACGTTTTACTTGGGTTTTATTCCTTCGTACTAAAGATTCTGCTTTTGAAGAATTTGAGAAGCTAATTAAGGTTCTTGAAAACAAGCTGGATACAAGACTTGTAGGTATAAGAAGTGATCGAGGTGGTGAATTCAAGAAAGATTTTGTCACTTACTGTGAAGCAAGGGGCATCACTCATGAATTCTCTACACCTAGAACTGCACAACAGAATGGAGTAGTGGAAAGAAAGAACAGGTCTTTGGAGGAAACTGCTAGAACTTTATTGCAGGAAAGCAAGCTGCCAAGGAGCTTTTGGGAAGAAGCAGTGAACACCGCCTGCTATGTTCTTAACAGAGTGGTAATCAAGCCTATTCTTGAGAAAACTCCATATGAGCTGTTGAGGAACAAAAAGCCTAACATCAGTTACTTCAAAGTGTTTGGCTGAAAGTGTTTTGTCCTCAAGAAAATCGACAGGGATGGTAAATTCGATGCTAAATCTTATGAGGCAATTTTTCTTGGTTATTCTTTAACTAGTAGAGCATAAAGAGTCTTTAATTTAAAGAATCGCATTGTTGAGGAGTCTATTGATGTTATATTTCATGAACCTAACAATGATCTGTCAAGAGATGAGGAAGATGATGCAGGTGATGATGATGGAAGCAATAAAACTACTGCAACATCAGGTAGTCAGCAAGCTGACAAGACAAAGGAGCAAGCTGCTACAACATCTACTGCTCAACAGTCAGACAGTCAGCAAGCTGGAACAGCCAATCAGCCAGCTGACACTGCAATCTCAGTAGATGATACTATTGAACAGTTGTCTAAACTCAATCTAGGAGGGTCACAAACTCCTATAGCAAGGACTACAACTTCTGTTAGAACTGTTCATGAAGAGATATCCCAACATTCTCTCCCTAAAGCTACAAGAACTGTGAAGAATCATCCACCAACACAAATCATTGGTGATGCTTCTGAGGGTGTCAAGACTCGAAGAGGGAAAGCAAACTTCTGTGCTTTTGCAGCTTTCCTAGCTCAAGAGGAACCCAAAAATGTTCAAGATGCTTTAGAAGATGAAAATTGGATCATGGCAATGCAAGAGGAGCTGAATCAATTCAAAAGATGTGATGTGTGGGAACTTGTGGAAAAGCCTAAAGATGTTTCAGTCATTGGTACTAAATGGGTCTTCAAGAATAAAGCTGATGAATTTGGTACAATTACAAGGAACAAGGCAAGGCTAGTTGCACAAGGCTACAATCAACAAGAAGGGATTGATTTTGATCAAACTTATGCACCTGTTGCAAGGCTAGAGTCTATAAGAATGCTACTTTCATTTGCATGTTACAAGAAATTCAAGCTTCATCAAATGGATGTCAAAAGTGCATTTCTTAATGGCTATCTCAAAGAAGAAGTTTATGTCAAGCAACCTCCGGGCTTCGAGCATGAAAAGTTTCCAAATCATGTCTACAAACTAAAGAAGGCATTGTATGGACTAAGGCAAGCTCCTAGGTCTTGGTATGAACGATTAAGTGAATTTCTACTTAAAAATGGCTTTATTCGAGGTAAAATTGATCCAACCTTATTCCTTAAATTTGATGGTAAGGATATTCTTGTTGTTCAAATTTATGTGGATGATATTGTTTTTGGATCAACTAATGATGCCATGTGTGAGTGGTTTTCAAAGTGTATGCACAGTGAGTTTGACATGAGTATAATGGGTGAACTCAATTACTTTTTGGGTCTTCAAGTCAAACAAACAAAAGATGGAATCTTTGTGCATCAATCCAAATACATCAAGAATCTACTCAAGAGATTTGGATTTGAAACTGTCAAGACGAAATCAACACCAATGAGTCAAGCCAGCAAGCTGACAATAGATGAAAAAGGTGTAGATGTTTATATTCGTAAGTATAGAGGTATGATTGGTAGTTTACTGTATCTTACTGCTTCTAGACCTGATATAATGTATGCAGTTTGTGTATGTGCTAGATTTCAATGCAAGCCTAAGGAGTCTCATTATAATGCTGTTAAGAGAATCTTTAAGTATTTAAGTGGTACTATCAATTTGGCTTTATTTTATCCTATCACAAATGCATTTGATCTTGTTGGGTATAGTGATGCAGATTATGCAGGTTGTCACACTGATCGAAAGAGTACAAGTGGTGTTTGTGCATTTGTAGGCCAGAGTTTGGTCACTTGGCAATGCAAGAAGCAGAACTCTGTTGCTTTATCAACAGCTGAGGGGGAGTACTTGGCAGCTGGCAGCTGTTGCTCTCAAATGTTGTGGATGATACAAACACTAAGGCATTTTGGAATCAAATGTGGAAGGATCCCAATATATTGTGACAATACAAGTGCTATCAATATTTCAGAAAATCCTGTCAATCACTCAAGAACAAAGCATATCGGTGTGAGACATCATTTCTTGGGAGACAATGTGGCAAAAGGGAAGATCAAGCTTATTTTTGTGCCTACAGAGTATCAGCTAGCTGATATCTTTACAAAGCCATTGGCAGAAGAGAGATTTTCTATTATTAGAAGGGAACTTGGCATGTGTAACATCTAGTCAGCAAGCTAACACCAGGTTTTTCTAGATCTCAGCTTACTGATTGATTAACTGCTTATATGATCTTATTGTTTCGCTTGAAATTATTTGATTTAATATATTTATGTGTTATGTGTTCCGTGCTAAGTGTGGAAAAGTCCACTTACTTGTTATCTGAGTATGTCTATTCAGTTTTTAAGGCTAGTAATTAGTGCTTATTTCAAATTTTAAACTAATTTCTGTCTTTTATTATATATCATGCTTATCTGTTGTTTTTGTTTTAATTGTTTAAAATGTTTAAAATTGTAAGGGGTAGAGTTTTATCTAGTTTTTATCCTAAAAATACTCCTTTTCAGTCAATTAAAATAGGAATAGTTGAGGTATTTCATACACGGCTCTTCACATTCTTATATCCAAGGCAACAAATCAGATCTACTCTCTTCAAGCTAGCTTTCAACCATTTTTCTCTCTCAATTGGGGTTGTTCTTTCAATCATCAAAATCATGCGTCAAACAAGGAAAATGAAGGCCGCTTCAACTGGTCAGGGTTCCAAAGTGAACAAGCTCAAGCGCAAGTTAATCGATGAGGATGATGATCATGTGGAACAAGTGTTTCTGGACAGTGAGGAAGAAGGGTCAGTAATTGGTCGTTCTAGTGATCGAGAAGGGTCTGGAGCAAAGAAGGTCAAGTGGTGTTTAAGGTTCAGTTCAGATGAGATGGAGACAAGGTACTAAACTCTCGATCTTTCAAACCGAAAGATTGTATATGGTCGTCCGATATATGGTAAGTCGTATCAAAACTGTGGCTCTGTTAATCTATTTACTGATTTAGGGTTTGAGTCATTTTTGTTGGACTTACCCAAAGACTGTTATCCTGAGTTTGTTCAAGAGTTTTATGCGAATTTAACAACCGATAAGTTTGGAAATTATGTGTCTTATGTTCAAGAGAAGAAAATTACTTTGAATGTGCCTGCTTTGAATTCGATTTTGAGGATTGATAACCCATCTACTGTGTCTGTGTTTACTAAAAAGGGTCTTGTTTTGTTGGAGGATTTTGGCCCTTTAGATCAGTTAAACACAGTTAGGGGTTTGCATGGTGTCTTGGAGTTTATTACACCTACTACTGCTTTAGTTATGCCCATGGCTCATTTACTGTTCAAGGTGTGCATAGCAAATATTTGTCCTCGATTGGGAAGTAGGTCAAATTTTAACAGTCAGGATGTCTGTGTTGTTGCTATGATTTTGGCTGGGAAAAAGTTTGATTTGTCAGATTTAATTTTGAAGAATATGATGGAAGTTTTTGAAGGTAATCAATCAGCTGGATTGCCTTATGGTCTGTTATTAACCAGGATTTTTGACTGGTATGGAGTTGTTTTTAATGAATCTGAAAAGGTCACAGTTAAAGAGTTTCTTGATGCTAAGAGTTTAGCACAGTCTCATTTGAAGGTTGATAAGGATGGTAAATTGGTTCAAGTTGAACTTTCTACACCTCCTGCTCCCAGTGCTGAACAGTTACCCAGTGATGGTTTGGTGAATAAGTTTGAGTTTCTGGCTAAGGAATTGAAGTATGACAATGCTAATATGAGTGTTGATATTGCTCATCTTACTTCAAAAATTGAAAGCCTGACAGATGAAGTGAAGTTTTTAAGAGAATTTGTCGTAAGCAAATTATTGGCAAATTATCAGAAGGAGCTGGATACTACAGCTGGTGGTGAATCTTCAGATGAGAATTTGGCTGGCCTAGCAAATGCAGCTGTGAAGTCAGCTGAACAGGCAGGGAAAGCATAGCATGCTAGACTTAGACTTGTTTAACTGTTGCTGTTGGCTGGTGTTTTCGAATTTGCTGGTATTTTCTTTGAATATTTGGTACTTGGTTATGTTGGATATTGCTGGTTGCATGCTAGTATGCATGTGTTATTATAATATGCTATGTTTTTGGTTTAAATCTATCTGTTAAATGCCTAGTGTATTATATTTGAAATTTTATATCATGTGTTTACAGGATTGCAGGAATTTAGGGGGAGTATTCTATTCTCCTAAATTATTTTGTGATAATCATCAAAAAAGGGGGAGATTGAAACCATTTTGGATTTTGATGATCACTGTTAGCAAGCTGAAAGCTTGTATTTGATATAAAATAGCAAGCTGTTATATGTGGACTAACATGTTTTTTTCAGGTATCAGCTTGCTGATATAACTTGTCAGTATAACATGTTGTAATACATTGACAGCAAGCTGAAAGTAGGAAAACAGGGCGTTTCAGCGAGCTAACAGCAGGAAATATTCTATATCAGCAAGCTGACACTGGAACACAGAAACTGTTGGATTTGCAAGGAAGTCCGATTTTCTTGGAGAAAATATAGGATCTTACTTGTACAAGTCTATCTAATGTATATATGGTTATATATTATATTAGAGCTCAGTTTTAAATTAATTTATTATTCAAATTAATTTTCCTATTTAATAGGAGTTGGATTTGACTAAACCTTATCTTATCTAACCAACTCTTATCTATACGTTCAAACTTATATTGAGGAAAATTTCAAACGTATGTTTTATCTTCTGATCCTTAATATATGTAATTTCAAATCTATGTATATACTAACAAATTTGAACGTTGAATTCTAACGTTCACTATCTTTGTTAAATCGAATATATATATAAATTCAAGTGTGTATAATCTGGTAAAAGAAAAGAAAAACTAGTGAAGCTAAACTGATTTGAAAAATCCATACACACTTCTTCTCAAACTCAAAACGATCTTAGCAAATATCTTGAGCTCTATTATTCTATATAGTTATATATATATGTGAGAGCTTATAGTTTGAGTTGTAAATTTCATTCACTTGTATTCGTTTGATTGTAAGCAAGTTGTGGCTGGATTGCTAGGCTTGTGAAACAGGGTTCAAGGGAACTAGAAGTTAGAGAAGGCTATGCTAGGGTAGTATAGTGCTTAGAGGGCAGAATAGTTCAGTGGAACAGGTGTTTCAGCAAGCTAGGATCAACTGCAAGGGATAAAGGGTGGAATATTATTGTAATCTGTAATCGTGGTTGATTTGATTAATAATATTCTCTCTTACCAGTTGGTAGGGGACCAGGACGTAGACCATAGGAGATTAGGGGTCGAACCTGGCTAAAAGACTTGGAGTTATTTACTTTTTCTGTACTGCATTGCATATAGTAGCTAGCTGACAGTGTCTGTTAATCAATCTTAGCTAGCTGACAGGTTTAATAACTTGGTAAAATTAAAATTGGTCATTGTTAGCCTTAACACCTATTCACCCCCCCTCTAGGTGTGCATTTTCAAAAATGAATATGGGAGTTAAGGAAATGAAATCTCTTCAGAAAATCTTGAAAGAAGAATTATCACGGCCTTGTGAAGGACATGAAGACAATGGTGAACAAGATCATCCATACAAATTGAGTAACATGTTTTCAGTTTGGTGATTTATTTCATTTATTCGTCAATTCTCGTGTCTCCAGATAAGTCTCATGTGAAGAAAACCACGAGATCAGGTATTTTCCTCAATTTCATAACTTATGTGATCAAATGTATGTTTATTTTAAAATTTTACCATGTTTGTTTATGTATTTGATTCAAATCTTATGTTTGTACATATATCTATCACTCAATAATTTGTAATGCACTAAGCCCGGGGTTTCATGGAAACAGCCTCCCTATTGTAACCAATAGGGGCAAGATTTGTGTACATCTTACTCTCCTCAGATCCTGTTCTAAACGGGATATACTAGATATGTTATGATGATGATGATGATTATATTAAGATTTAATTTTAGGTGAAACAAAAATGAGTGATAATCAAAATATAAATTATATATATTTAATTTTTTTGAAATTATAATAGGATTTTTTTAAAAAAAAATTATCATTTTAATAGAGTTTAAAGAGTTTTGCATTAAGATTGGAATATATAAGTTAACTGTATTGGTCACAATTTTATTGGTTACAATTATATTAGATCTTTACTATTATATTATCTATATTATATTATTATAACCAATATATTATAAATAAAATAAATTATATGTTTTTAATATTTTTGGAAAGTGTTACCAACAAATCAAACCAACAATAAACCCTTGTTTTGCTTATAATAGTGTATATATATATATATATATATATATATATATATATATATATATATATATATATATATATATATATATATATATATATATATATATATATATATATATATATATATATATATATATATATATATATATAATTGAAATTAAGTATAATCGAATGAAATTCACTCAATATGAACCATCAGATCAATTAGAAATGAACGGCTGATAAAAGTACCTTAGTTTTCTCCAAAATATTGGTTTTCTTTTGAGCGTTCCCATATATATATAAATATATATATATATATATATATATATATATATATATATATAAACTAAAGTCTGCACATGTTTTAATGTGGCACTAAAGTCTGCACAAGTTTTAATGTAGCACTTAAATGTTACAATGATATCTCATTATCTAATTAATTGGATTTTGAATCAAACTAGGATAAAAAAATGTCATATTTTAAAAAGATAATCAAATTTCAAAAAAAATTATAATCGAAATATAAAATATGAAAACAAAGAAAATTTAGCGAAGGACATGTGTCTTGCACGGACTTTTATGCTAGTTTATATGAGAAATGGAACCAAATGGAAGTGTTTTGAGAATTGTTTTGACTTGGTTTAAAGAAATCTAATATAGAAATAAAGATTTTATATGAGAAATGGAACCAAATTGATGTGGTAGGGATCGATTACGTCATAATGATTCTTAAATATGGGTTATTTGTTCTAAGAATAAGGCTTAATCTCATTATTTCTTGACCTACTTTAATTAAAAATGGTTTGAAAGTATTTTTGATAATGATAGATTTTAGTCCGCCGTCTTTACTCCCCATCTATGACTTCTACTCTTTTGTCTCTAGTCCTACACTTTTTATTATCAAAATTATCTTCATCGTCATTAAACACATTATAAATTTTAATATTTCTCAAAAAACCAAACATACTTAAAGTTAAAATTGATAAAAACCTAATTGAGGTCATCAATGTCACTAGAACAGTTGAACGATCTTGTAATTTATCAATTGAGAAGAGATTTTTGAAAAATATTGAAATTGTTGTTATTATTAAAAATTTTGTATCTCGGAAAGCTCGTAAAACCCATTTTTTTATGAATTGTTTGATTATATACTAAAGTTTGGAATATAAATTGCTTGTAAATTTTTTTTTCTAATTTTATTAATAAAATTAGAGTCACTGAAATAATGAATTATTTTAATAAAATTATAATCATATTTTTTTAAAAGGTCCCCAATTTGTTATTATTCTTAGGACCCTGAAAAGATACGGACCGTATATAGTTGACAATTTTTTTAATAATAATATGAAATCATACATACATATATATGCATTTACCAATCAAAATAAATTATATATCAGCAACCCACCTATGGTTGCTGATAAGATAGACCTCTTATTTTCTCAGGGGATATATATGCCGTGTGGCTTGTATTTTTCCTAGCTTGTTGAGTTCTATAATTAATAACTTAGTCAAAAAGAAAATAAATAAAATAACATGATTTTTTATTATCTCGATCTCTATCTCATAATTTTAATTTTATTTTAATTTTGGTAGATCAAATTGACTAATCTTGACCTACAAATTAATAATTTTTTTAAATGTCATTGAAAACTTTGGTTAATTTATTATAAGGAGAATTTTATAAATCTATGAAATTATAAATTAATAATATTTATTGAATGTTAATATTTGATCAATTTGACTTTTTCATAATTACTTATCTGGTAGAGGATGAGAACAATTGAGAGGACTCGTACAACCGAACTTAATTACATTTCAAATTTAGAAGATTTAATATTTTTATAGCTATAAACATCAAATATAGCAGCAATCAAGGTGAGCATACATTATTTATATATATATAGTCATTGAAACATATATGATAGACACATCCATGCAGATGTTGCGTCGAATAAGTATACATTAATAATTAACCACCGGTAATAAACTATATATTAATTATATATAGTTGGTATGCATGAGCGGTGCCGTTGAGGCGTTGAACAACAAGGTGTTCTCTATGGAGAAGCTTGTGAAGGGATGTCACAGAGGGGGCTGTAACACGGCCGCCGATTCATTTTAGGAACCGTCCCTGGCGAAAGGCAATTGGGGCCGGGACAATACGGATTGGGAGGATTAACTATAGTAACTGGACCATGTGGAGGATCTTCGGGGAAAGATGGAGCAACGAAAAGCATGGCTACGAAAATGAGGAGTAGCTTCAAGCAGGTGGCAAGAGACATCTTCTGATAATGTGATCGAGATTGTGGTGTGCATTCTCATTTTGCAGCAAAGTTGGGTTTTTATCGGCGTTTTTCAAATACTATTCACCTAGAATAGTCGTCAAATCACTACAAGATGAATGGGCATTTGTGACGGATATTAAGTAAAAATCGGTCACAAAGTTAATAAATGACGGAAACTAAAGAATCTGTCACAATGTAAGTTGCGACAAACGATATCCATCGTTATATTCTTTATAACGACTTCATTCCGTCATAAGATGAATATTTTAATAATATATTTCCCTCCACAATATTAGTTTTGAGATTTATTTTCCCGCGCTCTAAACTTGCGACGATAATTATAACTACTCCGTCATAAAGTACTTTATGACGGAGTAGTTTGTCACAAATAAAATACTTCGTGACGGATATTATACAGTTTCGTCATAAACTAGAACTTATGATGGATATGCAATATTCTGTCACAAGTTTCACCTACGTGTAATAAATTTTCGATCAACTGCAATATTAATGATCAGCAGTGAAATAATAATATTGTATTATAATTTGTGACAGAAACATCAAAACTCTGCCGTAAAGTGGGTGAATTATGCACTTATCCCAGCAACATTTTCATTTCGTCCCCCACCTTCCCCATTCATCTTTTCACTATTTTTTTCATTTAGTATACCTCAAAAAATGTCAAGGGGGCCATTATACTTCATTCTATAAATCAATGTGAGTATCATTCCCAATTTATTTGTTCATTATGCATTTTTTCATTATCCTACTTTATTTTTTGAATTTTTTAAATGTATATCATGTAGTTTGTATGTATATATATTTGTCATTGATATGTATGCATAATATATATAATTGTAGATGTCTTTCGATCGTAGTTGGATCAATCAATATTGTCAACCCGACACATTTAATTATACTAGAGAGTTTTTGAATGGTGTAGATGAATTTATTAATTTTGCCAAAGGTCATTGCGTGGAAAATGATGAAAAAATCATATGCCCTTGTTGTCGTTGTCGTAATGGCACTTTTAAAAGTTTTGATGAAGTGAAATTTGATATCTCGTCACATGAATTTTGTCAAAACTACACATTTTGGGATTTACACGGGGAAGGTGGTAGAGAGTCATATGCTAGTAGCTCGAGAAATGTAGTAGATGGTCATGATGATGTGTTTGATCCATACGAGATGTTAAGGGATACGAGAGCTTATAATGAGTGGAACAATGATGATGATGAAATTTATGGTTCGGAGCCAAACCACGATTCCTCTAAATTTGTTGGTTTGAAAATTGATGCAGGAGTGCCATTATGTCCCGAAAATAAAAAGCATACAAAATTATCATTCGCTAGTAAATTGATGCACTTTAAGAGTACTCACAGATGTCGTGAAATGGGATTCAGTGAGCCTCTTGGTCTTATTAGTGATGTGTTGCCTGAAGATCACAAACTACCATCGAATCATAATGAGATCAAGAAGATGCTTAAAGATTTGAACTTGGGATATGAAAAAATTCATGCTTATAAGAATGATTGCATGTTGTTCTACGACGATGATAGTGATAGACAAGAGTGCAATATTTGTGGTGCAAGCCGATATAAAGTGGTGAAAGAGAGTAGTAAAAGATTGATTCCTAGGAAGATTCTGAGATACTTTTCACTCAAATCGAGGCTACAACGGTTATTTATGCCATCTCGCACTGCTGAGAGTATGGGGTGGTACAAGATAAGAGGACAAGTTGATAGGATTATGACACATCCGTCAGACAGGGAAGAGTGGAAACAATTTGACATTAATTATCCAAATTTTTCTTAAGAAATTCGCAATGTTAGACTTGGACTTGCTACTGATGGATTCTCCTGTACAACAACAAATCCTCGAGGGTTTACTCAGTCTGGCCTGTTATTGTGGTTGTGTAAAATCTTCTACATTTTATATATGTTATGGATTAAAAACTAGGGTGTAGTTAATGCGATGTATGTTGGAGCTTAACGAGTTTTAATGGCTGAGCTTGTGTTTCGTAGCTTGGTTCTGCCCTCACAAGATGCATACGTATCTCTGTTGTGGTTAGAGAATCAAGCCAAAACGTAGTTCTAATAATGAGGGGTTAGGCCCTTTATATAGACGTAGAGAGTCTAAGAATTAGAATAGGTTTAGGAACCTTGGTGGGCAGGCCACCTCCTAGAAGGATTCTGGATCCTTCTTGTGATAGAAAATAGTTTCCGAGTAGGAATATGTTTCCTTGTTGATTTAGGTGTCTTGGAGGCTAGTCCTTGGAGTAGTTTCCTTGTAGTTGGACATAATTAATTAGCTGTATATTTAGCTAATTAATTAATTACGAATTTATTTACTAATTAGGGTTTCAAGCCTCATTAAATGGGCCTACCTTTTGGACCAGACTAGGTCTAATTAATGCCACATTAATTATATCTTTAGGGCTTACTTTTAGCCCATATCATTTACCCCCAACTTCTGTAAAGCATACAACACTTTGTAAAAGTTAAGGTACAAAGCCTTTGTTTGTTGAAGTCAGTCTTTGTAGCTCCTCATGTCTTGCTAAGATACATCTTGCCTTTGTGGGTTTGTTTGTAGGGAAATTTCCTTAAATCCCCGTATCCACCAGTATTTTCCTAGGAATTTTCCTCTATTTATAGAGAATTTCCAGAATTTATTTGTACCTACAGGTATTTTCTAGGATTTTTCCTCCATTTATGGAGAATTTTTCATAATTTACTTGTACCCATAGGTATTTTCTAGGAATTTTCCTCAATTTATAGAGAATTTTCCATAATTTATTTGTACCCATAGGTATTTTCTAGGATTTTTCTTCCATAATTTACTTGTACCCAGAGGTATTTTTTAGGAATTTTCCTTTATTTTTAGAGAATTTTCCCTAATTTATTTGTACTCACAGGTATTTTTCCTTGATTTGTTAGCATTATCAACATTATTTTTCGACCAGGAATCCTAGTCGAATTCGACCAGGATCCTGGTCGATTTTAGGTGTCTCAGGGCTTCCTGGTCGATCATGATTCCTGGCCGAAATCCCTATTCGATTTTCGACCAGAATCCTGGTCAGTTTTAGGACATGTTAGAATCCTGATCGGTAGGGTTTCTTGGTTGAATTCGACCAGGATTCTGGTCAATTTTAGCAGCCAAATTGTATCCTGGTAGAATGAGACTCCTGGTCGATTTTAGCAAGCAATTTTCATCCTGGTCGAATGAGATTCCTGGTTGATTTTTCGAGCAGGATTCTGGTAGATTCTAGTAATCAATTTTCATCCTGGTCGAATGAGATTCCTGGTCGATTTTAGCAATCAATTTTCATCCTGGTCGAATGAGATTCCTGATCGATTTTTCGAGCAGGATTCTGGTCGATTTAGTAATCAATTTTCATCCTGGTCGAATGAGATTCCTGGTCGATTTTTCGAGCAAGATTCTGGTCGATTCCAGTAATCAATTTTCATCATGGTCGAATGAGATTCCTGATCATTTTTTCGATCAGGATTCTAATGGAGTTAGGCAATATCTCGGTTTCTAGTCGGCAGGACCCATGGATATGGTGGCTTAATGGGCCTTAACCCATTTCTAGCTTTCAATAGTTTTGGTCCTCCTCGGTTTTTGGGTCATAGGCCTGCTAGGCCCAACTAGTTTATGGGCCTTATTTTTACCGGCTATAGGAAGTTCAACTGGTTGAGTTACCATTTTTTCGGCTATAAGATAGTGAAGTGAGAACTTCACTTTTCACTTATTACTTTCAGTAGAATTCTCTCAAATTTTGCTCTCAAATTCATTTGACTAAGGCGATTTCTACCGAAATTTTTCCGATCAACCTTCATCTTTTTCAAGTTTCAAGCTTCCATTTGTTGGAGATCAATGGCCGATCAAGACTCTGCGCAACAAAGGCTCCTTGCCAGGGCTGTAAAAAAAGGTAACATTGTTACCGTGTCTTTTAATTTTTCCTCAATTTCTGACCTGTTGCAATCCACGGGCGATGAATTCCCTACCCAAGCCGAGCTAGATGCTTTTAGGTATACCAGTATTTTTTCCAACCAACTTCATTGTGACAAGTTTTCAAAATTATATAAATTACCCCCTGGGTTTAGGTTTGTTTTGGCTGAGCCTGGAGATCGGGACCGCCACTAGCGGCCCAACAGGTTATGTGTGTTTAGAGATGCCCTCTTAGGTGGGCTTAGGTTTCCTGTCCATGAATTCATTATTAGGCTCTTAGCTGAGGTTAGGATTAGCCCAGTCCAATTAACCCCAAACTCATGGCGTACCCTCCTTTGTTTCTTAGTTTTATGCCTTAGGAAAAACTATCCTCTTTCCATAGCTATTTTTAGAAGTATTTTTCAATTCAAGAATAGCCCATCTTCAATGTTGGGCTGGGTCTATATCAGCCATAGGCAAGGTGTGTCCCCTATTTTTAGCAATAAATCTTTGCTTGACTCCAATCAAGAGTGGAGGAGCAATTTTCTATTTTTGGAATGGGAGGGCGGCGACTGGGCCACCCTGTTTAGGCCCACATTCTGTAAGGTCAAGGATAGGAACCCAAACTCGATCCAATTGACTCCTGAAGAAAAGTTCATCATCGCCGATTTGGGCCAAGACAAGGGCTTGACCCACCATCGAAAGCTTTTGGAGGAATTCTCTTTAAAGGCCGTGGGCCTTTCTAATGTTTCTGATAAGGGTAACTTTCTTACCCTTTCTTTTTTTTTGCTTTAATTTTTCTGAGTCCACCTTTTTATTTCCTTGTTTGTTTTGCAGCTGCTGAAAGTATAAATTTTCATCTAGGCGTGGGTGATCAGGAAACCCACAAAATGAGGAAAGCCCGTGAAGCTCTAGAAGGCCCAATAAAGGAGCCCAACTTTCTCAGCTTTCTTCAGCCCTGCGAGAGGGCCCAACATAAGGCCATGGGGAAGAGGCCCCGTGAGGAGCAGGAGGATCCAGCCACGGCGGCTTGGAGGCCCAGTTGGGGTTTAAGGAGGCAAGACACCGTCGTTGGGAGTACCTTGAACTCCGTTGACTGGTCACAGAACTCAATTCTTCCAGTTGATAAAGCTAAAATTGTCCTGAAAATGGACATTGAAGAGGCCGAGACTCTAGGGGCCCAGGCAGTTGCCATGGTAAGGCCCACTTCGTTCCTCTTTTCTTACTTAGTTGCTTTTTGATTTTCTTTGTTTCTCACCATTATTTTTTCTTTAAAACAGGTCAACACTTATTTTCAGACCATGGCCCATCAGGCCAAGACTTGGCATTTTTCTGAGAAGGCCCAGAGAGCAGGCAAGGTCAAGGCGGAGGCCAAGGTGGCCAATTTGGAGAAAAAATTGCTCGAAAAGGAGCAAGAGTTGTTAGTGGCCCATGCCGAGGTTCAGGAGTTGAAGGCGGACAAAGAGGATCAAATTGTTAAGTATTTGGAGTCAGAGGAATTTTATGCCTTCATGGACAAGCATGATGACATGGTTTTCCCGGTGACTTGTTCCCAAGCCTAGGAGAAGTTTCTTGATACAGTCTTGGCCAAGCACCCCGACCTCTTTGATCCGACCGATTTTCCCTGTCCCATGGGCCAGCCATTGGCCTTGACTTCCGCAGTTGGAGGGACAGGTTAAGGAGACTTGTCGGGTGGTGAGGCCCTGGATGATTATGATCGTGTCTTCGACTCCTCTTCGGAAGCCGGGGATAATGCTAGGAAGGAAGCAGAGAGAGAAGAGAAGACTGGGGAGGATGAAGATGTCGAAGATCTCCCTTAGTTTCTTGTGTTTTCCTTTTCCTGTATTTCTTGTATTCCTTGTATTTCCTTTCTGTTTTTAACTTATGTACTCCTAAAGACTTTTTATTTATAAAAAGCCTCTTGTTTTTTGTTTTTTCTTTTTCGCGCCTTAGTATATTTGATAGAATACACTTTTCGAGCACAAAAGAACAAATAGGCATATATATTAAAGTGCCTATCCAGGCTCGATTTTGTTCCTTTATCATAAAGGAACTTAATAAAGAATGCCAATCTAGGCTAAATACACATGCTTTTTGAAGGTGCCATAAGGCTGAGAATTTTATTAATAATGCCTTCGAGGCTAAAGTGGGCACAACCCTTACAAAATGAGAATCTTGTCTGAAGCGAAAGGCTCTTACATCCTAATGGTTTCATCGAACCTTATTCCTACTTAGTTCCTACTAAATATAAGAACTCATAGCTGAATTCTTTAAACATAATAAACCTTCTGGTTTGAAGCATGCCAAGTCCTTGGCACCTCAACATCTTCTAAGTTTCAAGGATGTATGATCCTCCTCCCTTAACTTATTTTATCTTGTACGGCCCTTCCCAGTTGGGGGCTAACTTGCCTTTGGGGCCTACCCCGGAAGCTTCAACCTTTCTGAGGACCAAGTCCCCTTGCCTGAAAAACATCTCTTTGACCCTTAAGTTGTAGTAGAAAGACGACTTCTTTTTATATTCGATGATTTTTGCATGAGCTTTGTCCCTGACTTCATCTATCAAGTCCAATGCAAGTTTCATTCCTTCTTCATTTTCATCGGGCTCAAAGGCCTTGATTCATGGGGTTACATGTGATATTTCAACTGGAACTACTGCCTCGGCTCCATAAGCCAAAAAGAATGGAGTTGCATCAGTAGTGACTCTATGAGTGGTCTGTAAGCCCAGAGTATCGGCAGAAGCTCATCCACCCAAGTGTTGGCAGAACGCTCGATCCTTTTCTTGAGACCATCTAGGATTATTAGACTGGATACCTCCGCCTTCCCATTTGTTTGGGGATGGGCAACACAAGTGAAATGTAGGTCGATATCATTATCACTGCAATATCCCTTAAATTCCTCGTTGTTGAATTATGTGCCATTGTTTATTACCAGGATTCGTGGTATTCTATACCTACATATGATGTTTTCCCAAAAGAATTGAGCTACTTATTTTATGGTTATCTTGGCTAATGGTTTAGCCTCAATCCATTTAGTGAAGTAATCAATTGTAACGATTAGGAACTTCATTTATCCGCTAGCCATTGGAAAGGGCCCAAGAATATCCATTCCCCACATTGCAAATGGGATGGGTGAATTGATGGACGTTAACATCTCATAAGGTTGTCTAACGACCGGTGCATGCCTTTGGCACCTGTCACATCTTTTTACATACTTCTTTGAATCTTTTAACAAGTCAGGCCAGTAAAAGCCTAGACGGGTGATCTTATGAGCCAAAGCTCTGCCCCTAGGTGTTGGCCGCAAATCCCTTCGTGTACTTCTTTTAAAGCCTCATGGGCTTCATCTGGCCTTAGGCATTTCAGGTATGGAATAACAAAAGATTTCTTGTAGAGAATTCCATCAATAAGAACGTACCTTAAGGCCCTTACAGTGAGTTTTCTGGCTTCCATGGCGTCAGTAGGTGTCCATCCAGATTGAAGGTGGGCTCTAATTGGGTCCATCCATCAACTTCCCATGTTTATCGGGGCTACCAGCTTTGCATTGATGCTGGGGGTCTTCAAGATTTGGAAGTACACACTTCCCACATGTTCATCTGCTTCTGATGTGGTGAACTTTGACAAGGCATTGGCCTTCACATTCTCTTCTCTAGGAATATACTCAACCTGACATTCTTCAAATTGAGTCATTATAGCTTTGACCAATCGGAGGTATTTGATCATGATTTCTTCCCTTGCTTCAAAATCCCCATTTACTTGGGATATAACCAGCTTCGAACCTCCACAGACTTTGAGATGTTTGGCATTTAGCGCATTGGCCAAGCCCAGGCCTACTATCAGAGCTTCATATTCGGCTTCATTGTTGGTTATTGGGAAGTCAAGCTTAATAGCATATTCAATAATGAATCCTTCGGGACTTTGTAGTACCAAGCCTGCTCCACTAGATTTTCTTTTTGATGCCCCATCAAAATTGAGCACCCAATATTCTTTAGGAGTTTGTTTTGCTTCTTGCGTTGCTGTCACACTATCCTTATCATGCCCCTCTGACTTCTTGGTCGTTAATAGTGTATTCGACCACGAAGTCAACAAGAGCTTGAGCTTTTATGGCCATTCGAGGCTTATACTTGATGTCAAACTCTCCTAACTCTATGGCCCACTTGATCAATCTCCCACTCGCTTTAGGGTTGTGTAGGATGTTTCTTAGAGGCTGATCAGTTAGTACCTCGATTTTATGCGCTTGGAAATAAGGACATAATTTTCTCGAGGCCATTACCAAGGCCAGTGCAAACTTCTCAATCTTGGAGTAGTTAAGTTCTGTTCCGTGCAAGACCTTGCTTACATAAAACATTGGTTTCTGAATCTTTTCTTCTTCCTTTATAAGGACAGTGCTCAGGGCTTTATCAGATACAACCAAGTATAGGTATAAAACGTCTTCGGGACTAGGCTTGGCCAATAATGAAACTTCAGTTATATATTTCTTCAGTTCTTCAAAAGCTGCCTCACTTTCTTCCATCAACACGAAGTCCTTCACTTTCTTCAATGTTTGGAAGAAGGATGAACACTTATTCCCAGACTTTGAGACAAACCTTCCTAGGGCTGCAATTCTAACTGTTAATTTCTGGACATCCTTTACTGTCTTTGGGGATTTCATGTCGAGTATAGCTTTAATTTTGTCAGGATTGACCTCAATCCCCCTTTTAGAGACCATCATTCCTAAGAATTTCTCGGATCCTACACCAAAGGCGCATTTTACAGGGTTTAACATCATTATGTGGTGTCTCAACACTTCGAACGCCTCTCTTAAGTGTTGAATATGGTCGGCCTTATCGAGGCTCTTGACTAGCATGTCATCAGCATAGACCTCCATGGTTTTTTCGATAAGATGCTTGAATACTTTATTTACTAGCCTTTGATAGGTGGCTCTTGCATTCTTTAACCCAAAAGACATAACTAAATAACAAAATACACCAAAGTCAGTGATGAAAGGTACCTTGACAATGTCATCCTCATGCATCCTGATCTGATTATATCCACTAAAGCCATCCATGAAGCTTAACATCTCATGTCCTGCCATGGCATCTATAAGTGCATCGATCCTCGGAAAGGGGAAACAATCATTTGGGCATGCGTCATTTAAATTAGTGAAGTCCACGCACATCTTCCACTTTCCATTGGATTTCCTGACCATTACAGGATTAGCAAGCCATTCAGGGAATTGAATTTCCTTGATGAATCCAGCCTCTAAGAGCTTTTCCACCTCTTGCTTTATGGCTTCTTGCCTTTCTGGAGCGAAATTCCTCTTCTTTTGCTTTATCGTTTTTCACCGTGGATCCACATTAAGCTTATGAGTAATTAGATTGGGATCAATTCCTGGAATATCAGCGGCTGTCCAAGCAAATAAGTCCTCATTCTCTTGCAAAAATTTGGTCAGTTTCTCTTTCATAGGTTCTTCTAATGAGGCTCCAATATATGTGACCTTTTCGGGCTCTCCTAGTACTAAGGGAATTGAAACCAAATCTTCGGCTGGCTTATCCCTTCTTTTCTCGTCTTCTCTTGAGTCCATGTCCTCTATGGGTAGGACTTGCCCCTCGACTCCATCGGGTTTCAGGACTGCCACGTAGAAACTTCTCACCATTTTTTGGTCTCCTTTCTCCTCTCCAACACCGTTCCTGGTGGGGAACTTGATTTTTAAGTGATAACTTGAGGCTACAGCCTTGAAAGCATGCAAACCTGTTCTTCCAAGGATGGCGTTGTATGTAGAAGATGCTTTGACCACTAGAAAAGTTAGCATCTGAGTGACCTCTCTAGGTTCTCTCCTCATTGTCATGGGTAGCTGAATGGTTCCTTCTACTTTTGACTCCACTCCATTAAAGCCATAGATGGGAACATCCGAAAGGGTTAGCTAGGAATCATTGTATCCCATCTTTACAAATGCATCATGGAACATGATATCAACTGATGCTCCATTGTCTACCAGGACTCTCTTTACTTCCGAATTACCTATCAAATGGGCAATAACGAGAGGATCATCATGAGGAAACTTTATCCGTTCCAGGTCTGAGTCATCAAAAGATATGACCGCCTCTGTTCTTGCACGTTTAGGTGCTTCTCCTACGACTTGCATAACTTCTCTTGCGTATGTTTTTCTTGAATTCCTTGAATTCCTCGCAACAGTGAGTCCTCCAAAAATCATATTAATAACCGGTCCTCTAGGTTGAGGATTCCTATCCCGACCATCGTTATTTTTTCTGTTATCGTCGCGCCTATCATGACTTCCATCCTTGGTGTACTTAGAAAGTTTTCCTCTTCTGATAAGTAATTCGATTTCGTCCTTCAATTGTTTACAATCATCCGTATCATGCCCTGTATCCCTATGAAACCGGCAAAATGCGTTCTTGTTCCTTTTCTCAGGATCAGATTTTAGGGGTTTAGGCCATCTCAGGTCTCGATCTCTTTCGATATCCATCAGGATTTGACTTCGAGGTGCGTTCAGCCTTGCGTATTCGGCAAACTTTTGCCCCAAATTATTTTTCTTAGGGGGTGATTCTGAATTCTTCTCCATCTTGGTGTACTTGTCTCGGGCGTCATATTCTTGATCAACTTTTCTCTTCTTGTTATTATTCCCGTGTGTCACCACCGATATAGTGGTTTTCTTCATACTTTCATCTGGTTTATTGTATTTTCATGCCCTGTCTTGGAGAAGAAGCATGTTCTCGGGCGGATCTTTAGCCATAGATCTCTTGAAGTAAGGATCAGTTGTTCAATCATAAACTTTGATTGTGGGCATCTTGAACTTACTAGAGATGTGAGCGTTCATGATTGCCTCGGTAAAAGGTGGTGTCGGATCATCAGGATCTCCGAGCAATAGCAATTCAGCGGGGTCAGCCCTCATCATTTCTATACCTTTCCCTCGAAGGGTTTCATCCAGTTCTATGACATCGGGGGCTTCGTGCCTCGGGGTTGGCCTTCTAGCCTGTCGATCTAGGCTTTTATTTAGCTCTTTGAGTTCAGCCTCGTAGGAAGTAATTTTCTGTTCTAGTGCCCTACAGGACTGTGAACGCCGGCTTCCCACGGGTTCCTTACCAGGCCTTCTTCTCCTGGGATTGACATCGGTGCCTTCTAAGCTTTCCTCATCAGTTGAGTATGGTCCTGAGAAATCACGGACTTTTACTCTACGCCCATAGTTTTGTGGTTCCAATCCTCTGATGTAAGGAAGGGGATAGGCTTGGGAGAGTCCAAGCCTAGGTTGGACAGCAGTGCTACTAGGGATAACAATAGTGGAAATTTACGTGTTAGGAGGAGCAGTAGCCATAAAAGAAGTTTGGGTTACCTGAGACAGAGAGTTAGACCCATGGATGATTTCTTCAGGATTGGTAGAGTGGACGATCTCACTAAATGGGCCAAGTCTTTGAGTGGTAGGATTTTGAGTTCCAACGGGAATAGTGGTGGTAACGGGGACCTCGGTAGTATGGGTCTCATCAGGAGGGATGATAGCAGTCGGATCACCTGTGGTAGGGACGATGTCTCCATCAGTTCGTTGTGTTCTTGCCATGGTTGATGTCTTCTTCTCACAGACGGCGCCAAATATTATGGATTAAAAACTAGGGTGTAGTTAATGCGATGTATGTCGGAGCTTAACGAGCTTTAATGGCTGAGCTTGTGTTTCGTAGCTTGGTTATGCCCTCACAAGATGCTTACGTATCTCTGTTGTGTTTAGAGAATCAAGCCAAAACGTAGTTCTAACAATGAGGGGTTAAGCCCTTTATATAGACGTAGAGAGTCTAAGAATTAGAGTAGGTTTAGGAGCCTTGGTGGGCAGACCACCTCCTAGAAGGATTCTGGATCCTTCTTGTAATATAAAATAGTTTTCGAGTAGGAATATGTTTCCTTGTTGATTTAGGTGTCTTGGGGGCTACTCCTTGGAGTAGTTTCCTTATAGTTGGACATAATTAATTAGCTGTATATTTAGCTAATTAATTAATTATGAATTTATTTACTAATTAGGGTTTGAAGCCTCATTAAATGGGCCTACCTTTTGGACCAGATTAGGTCTAATTAATGCCACATTAATTGTGTCTTTAGGGTTTACCTTTAGCCCATATCAATGTGTATGAAGGATCCGTACATGTTCATGACACTGCTCCTACCTGGAGAGAAAAGCCTCACGAGAGATATCAATGTTTATTTGAGAAGATGAGTTGAGGCAATTGTGGAGTGTTGGTGTACAGACTTATGATGCTTTTACGAAGACTAATTTTACATTGAGGGCAACCCTACTGTGGACAATTAACGAATAATTGTAGACAATATGAAGGTTTTTCTTGATATAATTCAGTCTTCATATTACTTTGCCGGATATCTTTTATAATTTTGGGATGATTTGGAATTTGTATGATATTTATCCGGTCATCATTATGGCAGTCGCATGGATTGATATGAGGTTTAGACCAAATTGTGGGTTTTTGGTAAATATTATTTCAAATCAGTAATGGATTATGATGTAACTTTGACAGGTTTGAATATCGTATGGTATTTTATCTTTATTTTTCTAGTGAATGTAGATTTTTATTACACTAATTTCACTTATAAATTAAAATTTTATAGATTAGATATGTATTGATAGTTTGGGTCTTTGTTATGAATGAGATGATTACAGATGAGAGTCTGAGACAGGTGATCAGTCTATGTAAATTTCTGTTTTGGTTTGCATATATAGCAGCTATGAGATTTTTTAAAACTCTATCACAAGTTCTGAGAAAGTATGAATATTTGTGACGGACTACTCTGTCACAAGTTCTGGAAGAGTATGAATATTTTTGACGGAATATTTTCTCGCAAGTATTCATAAATTTTTCACTTTTTTGATTTAAATATATCAAATTCAAATAAAGTGGGGTCCCATTAAATTTGTGACAGAATGTGAATTTGTGACGGAATAGTGAATTTATGATGAGGCATATGTGACGGAATATATCGGTCATAAATTAAATTGATTGCTACAGAATATTTATATTAATTCCGTCACGAACTATCATGTTTTCTTGTAGTGAATATATTTTTCAATTTTTTTTTTTAGATGTAACGGGTCTACGACATTTCCAAAAGGTGATTACGACGACGTCGTTTGGAATTAACTAGTGATATTAGTTTATTTCATGATGGGGATGAGATTTTCTTACAGTTGAGTAAGTTGAGGCATTGGCCTACATGTTCCCGACTGATGTGTACTGATGAACCATAAGCATCGACTCCATAAATACTTAATAATTTTGATTGTATAACCATTTTCATTTTTTGATATAAAATTATTTTAAATATGAATTCTACTTAAAAATATATTAATTTAGTGAATAAAAAATAGTTTAATATATATATAGACTATAAACAATGACCCATTAAAATATAACTATTAGATTAAAATTCAATTCATCTCTTTTCTAATTCGATATAATTTGTATTTGTATCAAATCTGAACTCGTATTTTGAGTCGTATTCAGTCCGGATAATTGTGTATTCGGTTTTAATCGGTTCCAAGTTATTATCGAATCTAATATTTCAGATGATTTTCAGTTAAATTTTTGGTTCGGGTAATTTTTGGTTCGAATCAAATTGGTTTTCAGATATTTAACGGATTATATAATTTAAATATAAAATAGGATTCGATTTCATGATTTTCGGTTCGATTCTTCGGATAAAAATCCATTTTGGGAAGTCTAACTATCCTACAAAAGCATACAAATTGCTACGAATACAATAATTAATACAGTTAATGTTAATGTAGATGACAAACATAAAGATAGCTTGGTGTTAATATTTAGACAAAATTGCAGTTTGTATACTCGAATTTTTTTTATTTTTGCACTCTACTCATAGGTAAATATATATATTTTTAATATTTTAAGGCCTCCGAAATAGGAAAGTTAGAAAATTAAAGGACCATTTCATTTTTAAGGGTAAAATGGTCAATATATATATATATATATATATATATATATATACATGTATATGTATATGTATATCCCAGCTTTAAATTCTTGTTTAAAATAACCCAGTGATTGGAAACTCGGATTTAATGGCTAATATGTGATCTTGCGGTATCTGAGTTAATAAAATTTGAGTTACTAATAAGATATTTTAAATTAGGTTTTAAAGATGGAGATATATACAATGTAGCCGTTATAAGCTTGAATTGACCACTTTACTCTTAAAAAATGTAACGGTCCACTATTTTTCTAATATTCCTGTTTTAGAGCCCTTAAAGTGCTTAAAAAATATATTTAGGCAGGCAAATTAAATGACTATTTTTTTATTCCGACCACTAAAATGTGCGGTAAACCAGACTATTGCGTTAGTTCGTGGGTTTACCCGGTGCGCACCCAAAAAGGGTAGCGGCTGCGGGTTTCTAAAGTAAATTTTTTTTAAAAAAACTTCATATATGTAAACTGCAATTTTTATAATATTTATATAGATGATATAAATATTTTTTTAATTTAAATATAAGATTAAATGATAAAAATTTTAATGTTAAAATATATGTCATATTTTTCTAATATAATATTTTAACATAGGTCAAATATCACTCCCTCATGTTGGAATAGGTAGTTTCGAATGCCCACTTAAATGATAAAATTTCAAATTTCAATAATCATTAATTTAATCATCGTTGAGGTCTCGTCTCACAATTTTTCTTTTCTTTCCTTTTTCTTCAACTTTTATAATCAGCTTTATTGTCTTTATTGTTAAATTATCAATTTCATTGTTATCGTCTCCATCATTATCAGTTTTGTCGTTGGTTTCATTGAATATCTTTCTTTTCTTCCACATTTACAAATTCTTGTAAAAAATTTCTCCTATCAAATAATCTAATAAAAAATTATATATTTCTACCTAGCGAAAAAAATTATATATTTCTTCGCATTTAATTGTCGGTTTCATTGAATTTTTTTATATATATATAAAAAATTGGATAACAGATTCAAATTAGGGTGAGTTGGCGGATGAATGATACACATGTCTTCAAACGCATTCTCTCGGAACAAAATTAAAAATCGAACATTTTGATTCAAAGTTGGTTTAAAATATTTTGGGCAACTGATCATTTCCAAAATTGTGACATTCCGTTTATTTTTTTGCAAAAAAACATTAATGAAAATAGCCTGACCGGATGAAACGAATTTTAGCAATCAATGTTTGCCCGGAGAATAATAACTCATTGAATTAAACATGACAGACACATCCATGCAGATGTTGCGTCGAATAAGTATACATTAATAATTAACCACGGTAATACAGCCCTTAATTAACCATAGGAAGGTTGAAACATATATATAATTAAGATACAATGAGATGCAGTATTCTCGCAGAGCATTTTACGTTGCTAATATAGCACAATTCCTCATCCAACAACTCTTATTTATACTAATCATGTATGCACGGGCGGCGCAGACGTGCAGTTGACAATGCATCCGGTGCGCTCTATGGAGAAGCTTGTGTAGGGGTGGCGAGAGACATCTTGTTTAATGTGAGATTGTTGTGTGCATTCTCAGTTGCGGGAAGGTTGGGATTTTGTAGGAGTTTTTGTATGACTCTTCGGCTAGAATATTTAATCATCTTAATATTGTTCAATTATATTGGGTTTAGATGTACGGGTCTCCGAAATTTCCACAAAAGTGCTCAGGAGATTTCGAATTAGGTGGTGACATTGGTTCATGTCATGATCGGGACGAGATTTACTTGGAGTACAGAGGATCAGTTAGGTATTGGCCTGCATGTTAGATTAATGGGTAACTTTTCTTTTTTGAATAATTAGGCTAATAGTCGTACAAACCACTATCTCTCCTAACAAATCTCTGAATGAGTCTGAGTCCGAGTCGAACTCACGTGTGGAACGAGAATAAATCATTTACCACTTGAGTTATTGCTCATTGGTAGGTAACTTTATATACTACAAAATCATACAAATTTCCACGACTAAGACAATAATATAGTTAAGTAATACTACCTCCTTCCTAAATTAACATTTTTTTGTAACTAATTTGATTCAACTTTAATTGAGAATTAAAAGTTATTTTTTTATAATTTTGAAAACCTGAAAAATACATTTAAAATAGATTAGATATACTTTTTGATGATATATTGTTTTATAATTTTTTTCAATTATATATATCATGTATAATTTTCAGTCAAAATTTGATCAATTTTACTTGACAAAAGTCAAACGGCTAATTTGGAGTATGGAGTAGATGATATATATAGGATGACTTTTGTCTAAATATTTAATCTCTATGTCCCAATTTAAATGTTTTTTTTGACTTTTTAAAGCAAAATTGACTAAATTTTGATCAAAAATTACATATATTATATGATTAAAAAAATTAAAAAAAGTATATCATTAGAAAATATATTCAATCTATTCTAAAATATAAATTTTAGTTTTTAAAAATTATAAAGAATAATTTAACGTTCGGTCAAATTTTAGTTAAATTAACAGTAAAAAGTCAAAGAGGTCACTTGAGACTGAGGAAGTATTTGGTTTTTCTAGTGTGTACTAACCACTATACTTTTTAATGAGTTGCACATTTTCATTGACTTTATTCTTATCAATAATAATGACTTTCATGTATGCACAAAAGTTCACACCAATTACAATCAACCAACTCATCAAAAAGTGATCGTTAAAATGTGTCCACAAGTACACACTAGAAAGACCCTTCTTTTATTTATATATAATATTATAGCGAATAGAAATTACTAGAGAGAGAATTAATGGTCAGTTTTATTATTCTTTTAATAAAATTTTATTTATCCAATTCTAATATTCAGATTTAATTTATTTTGTTTTAAAAATAATACTAGTATAAAGTAAGTTATTATATATGTGGATAATCAAATTTTAGTGACTTTATTAATTTGTATGTTATAAATGTAATTAAATCAACTGAAAAAGGTCGAACAGAGGAGTTAATTTATGACAGCAAAAAAAGACAAAAACATGACATCTGTTATGTTTCTCACTTGCACTGTTGAAATTATTTAAGCAAATAAGCAACTTATATCTAACATTTCTACTGGGGCATTAATATTTCAGCTTTTTTTACCAAGTTTTAAATGATTGGAAATCTAATGCAGGACTTGTGCTCGTTTTAAATTAATCCTGTAAAGGTTTGTTAATCAAAATTTATCTATCAAATATTATTTATCACCTATAATATTATTTACGAAAGAGGGGAATGCATGCTACAAACCAAACTCAGCCTCAAGGCCACGAGATTTGATTAAAAACTTTACATACATGCAGTGAAGCAGATGTTGCGTACTTGTGTAGAATAAGTACTAGCTAGTTAAAAATTAAGCACTGAGCAGTATATAGCTAGCTAGTATTCAATCAATTTTCGGTCGTAAATGGCTTTATTGAGTAGTTGAGGCATTGGCCTGCATGTTCCCGACTGATGTGTACTGATGAACCATATATTGACCATAAGCATTGACTCCATAAATACTTAATAATTTTCATTGTATAACCATTTTCATTTTTTGATATATAATTATTTTAAATATGAATTTTGCTTAAGAATAGATTAATTTAGTGAATAAAAAATAGTTTAATATATATATATAGACTATAAACAATGACCCATTAAAATATAACTATTAGATTAAAACTCAATTCATCTCCTTTCTAATTCGATATAATTTGTATTTATATCGAATCTGAACTCGTATTTCGAGTCGTATTCGGTCCAGACAGTTGTGTATTCGGTTTTAATCGATTCCAAGATGATTTTCAGTTAAATTTTCGGTTCGGATCAAATTGGTTTTCGGATATTTATCGGATTATATAATTCAGATATAAAATAGGATTCGGTTTCATGATTTTCGGTTCGATTCTTCGGATACAAATCCATTTTGCGAAGTCTAACTATACTATAAAAGCATACAAATTGCTACGACTACAATAATTAATACAGTTAATCATGATTATATATCAAATATTTATTTATTTAATTTTGAGTAATTATTAAACTAAATCTTTTAATTACTTGGTTGTCACCTATTTTTTTAAAATAGGAAAATGTATCATATATATTAATATTAAATTTTCGAACACTATAAAAATTTAATACTAAATTAACATAAAAATGTGAAAGCGACAATTCAGAACTACCTAGAGATGTAAGCGACAATTTGGAAAATGTGTTTTAATAGGAGTTTTTCTATGACTATTCAGCTTAAATACTTTTCAATATGTTACCATTATTTTGCTTTTTCTAAAGGTTCGACGAATTGTTTATATGAGATATGGTCATTTAAATTATGAGTTAACTTGTTTGGTCATATTAAATTTTTCTATATAGAATTGGATTTGCTTCGACTGTAAATTTACAATTGAGTTTGTGGGCCTATTTGTTATTGATGGGTATAGAATAAAGAAGATGCAAAAAGGCTTCACTGTAACACCCCTCCCAAAATGAGACGATGGGTTACTTATCAAATCACATACTTGTATATAGAGTACTAAAATTCATCAAACTTAATAATTAAATAGGTCCAACAGGTCTACAAACTAATATCAATAAATCCAAAATAATTCAAAACGATAAATGCGAATAAATACAAAATCTCTAATAATAAAAATGACTAAAATAATCTTTTAAGTTCAAGCGTCCTAATAAATGTAAATAAGGGAGCTCTCCATCACACAGCCCAAGATCCCCATAAGTATATGCCAGAAGAAATCCCCATAAGTACATGCTAGAAGAAAGAATACGCACTACGCCATAGATGGCCTGATGCAACACTGCCATTCTGTTACATTTGACCCATTTTACGTTGCATTAGGCCTAATGCAACGCGATTTTGCCATTGCATCTGCGAGCGCTGCATTTGATATCTAATGCAACGCTTTAGTTTTCAAATGTAACAGTAGGAAAAGTGTTGCATTAAGGCCCTAATGCAACGTTTTATTGGCCAAATGTAACAGTAGATTGCGTTGCATTAGTTTTGAAAAAAATTGATTAAATGGGGTCAAAAGGTGGGACCCACAACTGCCATGTCAGCAACTGGGCCCCAATATCCATGTCAGCAGTGCACGTCAGCAGTGCCACATCAGCACTGCCACGTCATCAGTGGGCCCCACTCAGCAGTGACACATCAGAATTGCCACGTCAGCAATTGTCCCCACCAAGTGGGATTGTGGGGCCCACTTATCAAATGCAACACAATACTTGACTCTAATGTAACACTATTTCCTCTATTGCAACACTGTCTTTTTTCTTTAAAGTAACACTTTTTATAGTAAAATGTAACAATTTTATCTTATAATGTAACAGTAGACCTTTTGAATAATGTAACACAATGTGTGAATTTTGCAACATTAATATTAGAAGCAAATGTAACAGTAGTAAAAAAAAATTGCAATATAATATTTGTAAATATGTTATTCCCATTAAATTGAACCTGCTAACAAACCATTCAAAATCCCATCACCAATTCAGAAATGTACATCACCAAAAAATGGTTTTAAATAATGCCTCCAATCAAATAATGAATCAATATATTTATCAATACAAAAATTTCTAATTGATCTACAATTTTTATGTAAAAATTACATACATAACAATCTCATGTCTCTACATATATAGCAATCTGAAGGGATTGACCAATACACTATACACATATTCGAAGAAGGTAGTTGCAGAAAACCTAGTCGTCAAATGGAAATTACATTCAAACAGGTAACTAGGAGCCTCTACCTTTCCAACATCATTTCTTCCCAAATCAACAAGCATAATGTCCTCAGTGCATTGTTTTTCATCATGCAAAATACACAAGAAGTTCGTAAAATGTCATCTAAAAAACCCATTCTGTATTAGTTGTCACGGCATATTATACACAGTAAAAGAAACAAGCAATATCGTCACAAACCTTTGATATCATGGTGACAAACACTGGTGCGGCGAGGCTGTATATATGTCATGGTGCCCCTGTTCCACTACCTTTCCATTTTCCATAACTATAATCTGATAAACAAAATTATGAAAAGTCCAAAATCTGAATTATGATTTACAGCAAAATAAATATTGACAGTAAAATCAGGTCTTTCAGGGAAAAAAAAGGTTCTCAATAAGGAAAAAATCATGCTTTTCTCTCCCAAGATTACACAGTAAATTGGTCCAATTTACTTGAATCAAATAAACATTCTGACTCTCAAGACCATGCTTACAGTTACCTCATCACATTGCATGGCAATTGTCAGTCTATGAGCAATGAACACTGAAGTTCAGTTATTCGAGAGGAACTTCAATGCACTTAAAATCTCAGCTTCTGTTGAACTATTGAGAGCGCTTGTTGCTTCATAAAATTGTTTTTAAAAATCGGACCAATTAAATACCACATTTTTTTGTGAAAACTGTTTTTGTGCTGCCAAAGACCACATATCCTAGTATGGCTATAGTCCTAGTACTTCGATACATGATGAGGAGAATGCTTACCAGAAGCTTCAGGAGTGGAAGATAAGTGAAGCTGCAATTCAAACTCCTGGCCACTCCAGGCATGCAAATTAGTAATGGAAACCTCTCCTCCATCCATTTCAACTAGATTTTTTCCATTGGCCTACAAAACAAGCAAAAAAAATTCAAAAATGGAATATAATTAATGTTTAAAAGATTAAAGCTATTTCACAGAAAAAAGAAGGGAAAATGCTGCAATGTTAATAGGTCAGACCTGAAACTCAACTGGCCTGAATGTTTTGCCATGATCAGATGATTCATCAATCTGTCTAGTGGAATGACACGACATATATAAGTATAAAAAGTGAGTAGATACTGGCCCTTTAATAATTGTACAGAATATATTGTAGCAAGCTAGACAGTAGTAGTAATTAACCTGAATGTAAGGAAAATAGATATCCTTGAGTCTGCACAGGAGTTGATATAACCCTAAGCTTCCCATATGTAGATCAAATATTTGAACCTGTCATTCAAGCTTATTTAGTGAGGAGGAAATATTTTAAAGTGCAAAATTGCACATACAGTCAAAACCTACCGAATCGACTACCAATAAGAAATAGTTGATCAATTTCTACCCAAAAATTGATAAACTTTTTAGGGTAGGTTTCAGCAGTTTTGATCTGTACTAGCTAATGATAATGTTGTGAAAAGCTTGCTGCCTAAAGAAAAACTAAAACAGTTACATACCTTTGTAAAGCTTCCCCTAAATGCTTCCCTCAACTCTTCTAATTCTGAGGTGCTTGGAATTCCACCATCAGTTTAATTTTTTATTTTTTTTGGAAAATCAAGTGAGCATGAGAGTGTATATATATATAACAAGAAAAACCATGGATCAAATTAAATTTATATATATATCCAGTGATATTAACTTCAATATTATATGAGCTCCGCTTGAATCTTGTAGAGAACCATCACTTTCAATATCAAAGTTATGTACTTTGCCGGAGTCCTTTGTTTTTGAGCATATTTTAGCACGCCTAGAAGCAGACAGGTAATGGATAAATTATAAAATCCAGTCAGTAGAGTTTTGTTACAGTAATATATAGATGATAATACGAAGAACAACAAACAAAATATGTTTCCGATATGATGATCGAGTACCTCCTTATATGCATGGAGGAAACAGCTACTCCATATCCAAACTTGCCAAAGAAAGGCTGCAGTTATTAAAGAAAGATGTCAAACTCAAATTTGTAAAGTACTATATATGTCATCCTCTTGTCTTAGTGATTTCATATCTAGTCGAGACAATTCTTTGCTTACCCTCAAGTACAGATCAAGATTGTCTCCCATTGATTGTTCGTCAAACTTGTGCACAGAGTCACTTCGACCCCTGAAAGTAGAAGATAAAACCATTTGTATCAAAAGAGTACCATATATATATCATCTATAATTAACATTCCTCGGAGGCAGCTGCATTAATCAATGACAAGCATACATATTACATGTCTATATGTATCCACCTGACTAAAAAAGGTAGAAATGCCATCCAATGAAATTTCAGCAGATAGTTAACAACTTAACATATCACACAAACGAAGGAATTAAGGACGATCTAACAGTAAGTAAAAACAAGAATGATAAATGTTAACTTATGTGTCTGCTTAGCACTAGTAGTCTGTCTAAAACTTGCTCCCAAGCTTCTTGATAACTTCTCCCTGTAAGATTTTACCTTCTCCTATTCTTTATGAGTAATGAATGAAACGTGAGCTGAGAAAAGTATATTTTCGTGCAATCTTTATAATTAAAATGCTAATTAAAAATGGCCAAATCAATAAACAAATTCAAAACCCCAATTAAAAACTGAACACACAAGAGGACCACAACTGAACACAAAATACAAATACAAAAATAAAAGCCCCAACTCAAACTCAAAACAGAGATACAAACAAAACTCAAAACAAAAACTCCAAATAAAAATACAAACAAAAACTCAAAATAGCAACAAAGAACACAGAAAAATTGAAAAGAAAAAAATGAACCTGTTGAGAGAAGAGCAACAAAGTAATAAAGAGCAGCAATAAAGTAGCAAAGAGCAGCTCCAAATCTCCAAACCTGTTGAGAAAAAAGGATTAGTAAGAGAGAAAACGAACAATTGAAAATTAGGGTTTAAAATTTGAAAAAATAAACCCAAATTAATTGAATTCCAGTTAACGGTGAGATGGTGAGATTGTGTTGAGAGATCGAGAGACGGAGAGAAGACGAGACTGAGATGGAGAGATTATAGAGAGAGACGACTGAGATGAAGTGGCAGACTGAGACAAAGTAATGGGAGAGATGTGTTCAGCTGAGTTTGGAAAGGGAAAAAATGCCGCTCTTTTCTCAACAAGTAAACAAGTACCGAGCTCTTATTTTATATTTTGATAAATTCACATTATAAATATTTCATTTCCATAAAATGTAATATAATTTTTTAAAAATTTTGCTTTATAATTATTTAAAAATTTTGAAAAATTTTAAAAAATAAAAAATTAATTTAGATGATAAAATTTGTAAAATTTATAGTCAACTATTGATTTGACTTGTACTACTAACTAGTACTTTATTTCAAATTGTTGTCTCTATTTTTTTAGAAATACTTATCGACGATCCAACCGTACGGATGTTAATATATATCTAATATAGTGATATTCCCAAAATTTTAAAAAATAAAAAATTATTTTAGATGGTGCATTTTGTAGTCAACTATTAATTTGACTTGTACTACTAACTAGTACTTTATCCCAGATTGTTGTCTCTATTTTTTTAGAAATACTTATTGACGATCCAACCGTACGGATGTTAATATATATCTAATATAGTGATATTCCCAAAATTTTAAAAAATAAAAAATTATTTCCAATGGTACATTTTGTAGTCAACTATTAATTTGACTTGTACTACTAACTAGTACTTTTATCCCAGATTGTTGTCTCTATTTTTTCAGAAATACTTATCGACGATCCAACCGTACGGATGTTAATATATATCTAATATAGTGATATTCCCAAAATTTTAAAAAATAAAAAATTATTTCCAATGGTAGATTTTGTAGTCAACTATTAATTTGACTTGTACTACTAACTTGTACTTTATCCCAGATTGTTGTCTCTATTTTTTAAAAATACTTATCGACGATCCAACCGTACGGATGTTAATATATATCTAATATAGTGATATTCCCAAAATTTTAAAAAATAAAAAATTATTTTAGATGGTACATTTTGTAGTCAACACCGGATTTGACTTGTACTACTAACTAGTACTTTATCCCAGATTGTTGTCTCTATTTTTTTAGAAATACTTATCGACGATCCAACCGTACGGATGTTAATATATATCTAATATAGTGATATTCCCAAAATTTTAAAAAATAAAAAATTATTTTAAATGGTACATTTTGTAGTCAACTATTAGTTTGACTTGTACTAATAACTCAAATGCAACACTAAGTGCAAATGCAACACTGAAGGACCAAATGCAACGCTTTCTTGCCACGTCAGCAAAATGTGGGCCCCAAATGTGGGCCCCACACGTGGGTCCCACACATAACACGTCAGCAGAAGTGGGTCCCACATGCTGACGTCATCACTGCCCCGTCAACAAAATGTGGGTCCCTCAAAAACTCAAATGCAACACCAAGTGCAAATGCAACATTGAAGGACCAAATGCAACGCTTTCTTGCCACGACAGCAAAATGTGGGCCCCACACGTGGGTCCCACACATAACACGTCAGCAGAAGTGGTTCCCACATGCTGACGTCATCACTGCCCCGTCGGGAAAATGTGGGTCCCTCAAAAACTCAAATGCAACACCAAGTGCAAATGCAACACTGAAGGACCAAATGCAACGCTTTCTTGCCACGTCAGCAAAATGTGGGCCCCACACGTGGGTCCCACACATAACACGTCAGCAGAAGTGGGTCCCACATGCTGACATCATCACTGCCCCGTCAGCAAAATGTGGGTCCCTCAAAAACTCAAATGCAACACCAAGTGCAAATGCAACACTGAAGGACCAAATGTAACGCTTTCTTGCCACGTCAGCAAAATGTGGGCCCCAATTGTGGGCCCCACACGTGGGTCCCACACATAACACGTCAGCAGAAGTGGGTCCCGCATGCTGACGTCATCACTGCCCCGTCAGCAAAATATGGGTCCCTCAAAAACTCAAATGCAACACCAAGTGCAAATGCAACACTGAAGGACCAAATGCAACGCTTTCTTGCCACGTCAACAGTGCCACGTCAGCAAGATGTGGGTCCCACACGTGGGCCCCACACATGACACGTCTGCACAGGTGGGTCCACCTGCCACGTCAGCAGTGACACGTCAGCAAATGTGGGTCCTACACGTGGGTCCCACATGCCACATCATCATTTTTTGTCCTAATTGCTCACAAAATGCAACGCTTTTTCCCCTACTGTTGCAAGGTGCAACACTACAATTGAACTGCAACACAACTTTCTAATATAATGCAACGCTTTGTTTGTAGTGTTGCAGTTGCTCAAAAAAAGTAGGCTAATGTAACGGAAAATGAGTGTTGCATTTTAAAAGTATTGCATTAGGCCGTTTATGGCGTAGTGACGGCATGAGCCAAATGCGCAGTACGGATTGGAATACAGTTTATAAAATAGAACCAAAATATATAGTTTGATCGTTATAAATAAACATTAATTTTTTTTAAAACAAGGCTGAAGCAAAGAGGGGTTATGATATTTCATACTGATATCAAAATAGATAACAGATACACACATCATAGGATACCTAATACGTGCAATAAACCGGACAACGTGTACGGCATATACAACGTCACCGTCAAATATCAAACTAAAAATCAAATCAAACTCTAGGTGCATCCACGTATTCTTAAACAAATATTAAATGCGCAAAGCTCGCTAATTGAGCTATCAGAAGGATACGCCGTGACTAATCACACTGTCACGGAAGTGTTATGCCACTGGTGCCGCAATGACATGGTTGTAGTACCCCTACGGCCGGTTAACTCGGTATACCCTATATTACTCTAAGGGTTCAAATAAAATAATTTTCACAAATTTAAAATCACGTGAACATATATTTCAAATATTCTACGCAGATATGTAACATACATAATTTTCGAAAATCGCAAAGACAAATATTTAAATATTTCAAAACAGACTTTAAAATAACTTTCGGAGAATCAAAACAGTAAAAAGGAATAATAACGGAAGGAACAGATTTATGAACGGAACGAATTAAATATAACTAATCCTAAAAAGAGTAGCGCTCAAGAGAAAGGAGACGAAATACGTACCTTAGAATAGCAATAATAGATACTAACGAAATTATCCAGACCCAATATAATGCTTTTAGCCTGTTAGTATTTTCACTATGTCCGTATCTCACCATGCCCATGTTTCAATGATGTTTGTGTTTATATATAATCATCATGCACTCCTCCAAATACATATCAAACTCAAGAATTAAAAACATAGATGTATGATTCTTGCATATTACCAGAACATGAAATTCTCCTGCTTTTTTTTTACCCAATCAGCTAGTCTTAGGGTTTATAATAAATAACTCATATGTTTATATATATATATAGACTCTTAATAATTAACCTACTTCTAATCTAATTACGATTTTGAAGAAGAAAATAGTATGGGAGAATTTGGCGATAATATTATTTCTGTAATATGTATGTTATCAATCAGTTCTCTGGTCTCTGCATGCATGTTTAATTTCTATAATTTCTTCATGTATTTATCAGGGCATTTCTCTCCAAAATGGGAGTACAGATTGTGGCTTGTTTATCATGCGTTATATGAAAGAAATATACATGGACAAGGAATTCAGATTTGCAACAAAGGTAGAAATTATAATTTTCATAAACTTGTGTCAATGTTCTTGTGTTTTGTGGACAATCTCTGAGTTGCACTTTATTTTACAGTGGTTACGAAGGACAAACCTAGCTTACAGTGTCGAGGACATCAATGAAATTATGATTGATTGGGCAGAGTACTTCATGAAGCACTACGCTACTTAAAAGCTTCAAAGTCAAGGCATTTGGTATTTTTGGTTGAACATGGATGGTTTAGGATTTTTAATGGGAATCTGTTGAATTTTTAAACTGGATGTTCATCCCAAAATATTTGGTTGGTTTTGGTAACCTTGTTAATTATTGGTTATTTTGCTTCTGATTTTGGATTTAGAATGATGTAATGGTGGTTTGGTCGGTGAATGATTGGATGATTATTGTGGTTGTAGAATGATACTAGTAGTTTTTTAGTCAATGAATGATTGTGTTTTGGTAGTTTTTGGTGAATATAGTATTGGTGTTTTTTAGCTTTCTGATTTTCTGTTATAGCTTGTTTATTTTTTTTCCAAAATCATTATTTGTTATATGTTTAGCTAATGGAACATCTATAAATACAATTATTATTAACCACATCAGACAATGGCTAACCTTTTTGAAAATATTGTTTGTAAGCATCTAAAACTATGACTTTTAAATAACTACCATTGTAGGAAGAAATATTATACAATACATTAAAAGAAAAACACCTTTGTCTCACTAAATCGAATACAACATACACTATGACAAAAATCACTGCCTAAGTAAGTGAAACACAACACACACTATGACAAAAAACCATTCTCTAACTAGATAAAACACAACAAAGCATATAACTAAAATAATTGTGTGATCAAGTGAAACAAACTAGCAATTTAACAAATTTTTTGTAATGGGGCTATTTATACAAGACTTTTTATTTAGAAAATACTTGTCTAACTCAACCAGATACAAGCAATAATTACTAAATATCCGTTGTGTGTTAGAATTGTGACAATACTTTAAGACATGGTAAAGTTTTGTCTGTAGAAAACTACAACAACTGGTCCTTGAGTACCAAACTGTTGTGTGAAAGGCTCTCATTTGTTGCATTCTTTTCTAAAAAAACTTGTGGACTCACCTATACAACAATGATATTTATTGATAAAACTCTTATGTAAAAGTTGATAAAACAACTCTTTCTATTTAAAGAACCGTTGTTTTAACCCATCAACAATAACATATTTTATTGTTAAAACACTTGAGTCACTTCATTTCACACAAGTAGTTTTAAAGTTGCTTCTAGGTATTATACAACGGTGTCTAGAACATGAGGTGTTGTTTTGCTCTCTTTTAGACAACAGTTAGCGTTCATTTGTCTGAGGTGCATATCAAACGGCGCCTCAATACTCTCCGGGCAAACAGGGAGTCAGACAAGGGGAAAAACCGTTGTGTGTTTCAGTTTTCCTTGTAGTGGTAATAAGAGATGCAACACTTCCCAAGTTCTTCCTACTAAGAGCGTCTGCCACTACATTCACCTTTCATGGATGGTACTGAATTTTAGCATCATAATCTTTAATAAGTTCAAGCCACTTCCTCTGCCTCTGTTAGGAATTATGAGTTTTGATGATAACAAATTACTTAGAATTAGAATAGGGATTTAAAATTTCATTGTAACTAGTCGATGGATATGACTTATAAATATCCATTGACTAGGAAACCAGTTATCAATTGAAGCTTGTTTATCAACTGATAAACTGGATTGTAGCATTTGATTCATGTTTCATTATCAATTGATTGTATTGCTTCGATGGATGCTGTGAAGTAGTCGACTGATGTTATTGACTTCAATTTATAGCTTCTCAACTGATGTGAAGAATGGCTGATCAATTATAAATATTCTAAGTCAGAATTCTCACAAGTGAAGTGATCAGCTGATATTGGAGTCGATAGATGAAGACACTATTCAACGGATAAAAGCTATCAACAGATACAAGTCATCGACGGATAAAGGCAGTCAACGGATAAAGGACCATCAATGGATAGGGAGTCGATGGATAACTCATTTATCCATCGACACATCAACTGATCAACAGATATCCTATCCATCGATGGATAAGCAAAGAAGAATCAACTGATAAGCTTAACATCATTTATCAGTTGATTAAGGTTTCCCAATTTAGTTAAAGACAAGAGGTATGGGAACTGTGCAGAAACTGAATCAATGGAAGACAGTCCTGTCAGGATTGTGAAGACTTTCAAGGCAACACAGTCTTCAATAAATGCATCAAGACAAAGATACTTTCAGGACTAGACATGTCAAAAAGAAGACCGTGCAAGTAGCTAATTTCTATTTTCATGTAAACATTATAAGTTGTAATTTTATAATGCTATCTGTCGATAGAAATTAGTGGTGAAGAAAACTACTATATAGTGGTTAGTAGTTCATAGTAGCAAAAGTGTGTGAAAAATATCAAGAACTCAAGAAGAACACAGTAGAAGAATAGGCAGTATTTCGTAGTGCTTTTCTAAGTTCAAAAATTCACTTTGTAAGCAGCTTGGTATTTTTACCAAGATTAATTGAAAGCAAAAACATACTAGTGGAAAACCAATCCACTAGTAATTTTTAATATTGTTTTGTTTTATTTTTAATATTTTTACTTATTAAGTTTTTAGTTCCATCAGTTTTCTATATACACTAAAACACTTTCTTTGAACAAACTTAAATCCGCAAGAATTTGATTTAATTCTTAAGTTTGTATTCAACCCCCCCTTCTCCAAACTTAGTGTACTTAATGGCAAATAACAATTGGTATCAGAGCCTACTTTTAACATACAGAAAGTTAAGATCTAAAAGTACATCAAGTATGGGTCATAAAGACACGGGAGTAAAGATTCCAGTTCTAGAGAAAGATGAGTATTTCCCCTGGAAAGTGAAAATGCACTTACATCTTCTATCCATTGATCCTTCCTATGTTCACTGCATAGAGAAAGGTCCACATGTGCCTATGAAAATAGTTACAAGTGTAAATGCAGATGGTACTCAGGCACCAGACAAACTAATTCCTAAACCTGTGAGTGAATATACAGATGAAGATGAGAAGGAAGTACACAAGGATAAAAAGGCTATGAACATTTTGTTTAATGGTCTTGACAAGGATATGTTTGACAATGTTATCAATTGTACAACCTCCAAAGAAGTCTAGGATACTCTTCAAACCCTCTATGAAGGCACTGAGCAAGTAAGAAAGAACAAGATGCAACTCTTGATTCAAAAATATGAGGCCTTTCACTTCAAGAGTGGTGAAGCAATCAATGACACATAGTAGGTTTCAAAAGCTGTTGAATGAACTTAAACTATATGGAAGAGTATATGCTGTTGAGGACACCAACCTCAAATTCTTGAGGTCCTTACCCAAGGAATGGAAACCAATGACTGTTTCTATAAGACAATCTCCTGACTTTAAAGAATATACTCTTGATAAGCTGTATGGCATCTTGAAAACCTATGAGTTGGAACTACAGCAAGATGAGGAAATTGAGAAGAGTCAGAAGAGAGAAAAGTCCATTGCTTTGGTGGTCAAGGATAAGCAAGTTGCAGAATCAGGTGAAGATGCTGCTGTTAAAGAAGGGAAGAAAGAAGGTCATGGCAACTGTACAAATGGTGTTAAATATGATGAATCTTCAACTGGGAAAGGAAAAGAAACAGTTGAGGATGATGAGTCATACACCAAGGATGAAATGGATGAAATAGATGAGCATTTGACTTTTCTATCAAGAAAATTTTCAAAACTTAAATTCAAGAGGAATCCAATGCAAAGGCCTGGATCTCAGTTCAAGAGAGACAACCAACAAAGCAAAAATCTTGTTGACAGGACTCAATTCAAATGTTTCAACTGTGGATCGGCTGGTCATTTTTCTAATGAATGCAGAAAGCCTAAAATAGAAAAGAAGTCAAGGTTTAGTGATGGTATTGACTATAAGAAGAAGTACTTTGACTTGCTTAAACAAAAAGAGAAGGCTTTTATGACAGAAGAAAAGGACTGGGTTGCTGAGGAGGATTCTGAAGAAGAAGAATACATCAACCTTGCACTAATGGCCAATCACGATGACCAGAAAGCTAGCTCTTCTAGCAATCAGGTAATCTCTACAAATCTATCTGAGTTATCCAAAGATGAATGCAATATTACAATTACAGAAATGTCAAATGAATTGTATAATTTGCATGTCACTCTTAAGTCCTTAAACAAAGAGAACACTAGGCTCAAAATAACCTTAGAAACTCTCACTGAAAGAAACAATTTTCAAGAGAGTGAGCTAGTGCAAATGGACAGACTCAAGGTAGAGAACAAAGATGCTAGAAAAGAACTAGTTGAGAGTAAAAAGGAAATAGAAAATTTAAAAGAAAAATTAGAAGAAGAACAAAGAACCATTGACAAGTGGAACAGGTCAAGTAAAGCAAGTAAGAAGATGAATGACATTCATGGAACAAATTCTTTCACCATGCTATCTGAAACTCTTGAGAAATTAGCCATTGATGAAAATCAATCTTTGGAAAAGAAGTAATCGATTGCTAATTCTGAATCAACTGGTAAGAATTATCCATCGATTGATAATGTCAATTCAACGGATAATCATCCATCGATTGATAATGTTATTCCAACGGATAATTATCCATCGATTGAGGAATCATCAACTGCTAAGAAGTGTGTTTAAAAAACCAAGTTTAACAGACCTATTAAATTTGTCAAAGAAAGTAGCTCCTCTAAATCTCAAGTCAAAGTTGAAAAGGCTAATATAGGGTTCTTATCTAAAGATCAATTGAAGTAAAAATTGGAAAAGATAGAGCCTAATATTCAGCCAAATGAGAAGAAAAAGAAAAACAGAAATGGTAAAGTAGGCATAAACAAGCACAATAACTACACACCTGGCAAATATGCTCCTAGGAAGATATGTGCTAAGTGTGGTAGCAAAAATCACTTATCTGTGCAATGCAAAATCAATATGCCTGCAACAACCAATGTGCCTGTTTTACTTAACATGCATTCTAATTTTGTTTTCCCTCATTTAGTTGATTCTCATGTTGTTCATGCTCAATATGCATCAATGCCTTATATGTTTAATCCATATCTTGCATTTGCCAACATGAATATGTTTGCTATGCCATGGAATATGCTTAACAATTTTCATGCACCAAATTTCTCCAATTCTGCAAGCTTGAATATTCCAAATATTAGCACTGAGAATTCTAAGGTAAGGAAACCAACACCTAAGGTTGAAGTGGAAGTAAAACCACCTAAACCAAAGGTACAAAAATTGGAAACCAAGCCAAAGATAGCAACTAATAAGAAAGGACCCAAGGCAACTTGGGTACCAAAATCAACTTGATTGTTTTTGACTGTGTGCAGGAAAAAAAAATCTTTGGTACTTGAACAGTGGGTGTTCAAGACACATGACTAGAGATAAATCCCTACTCACAAACTTTGAGGAGAAAGCTGGCCCTGGAGTAACTTTTGGAGATGACAGCAAAGGGTACACCATGGGATATGGCTTGATTTCAAAAGAGAATGTCATCATTGGACCTGTTGCATTAGTTGATGACTTAAGACATAATTTGTTAAGCATAAGTCAACTATGTGACAATGAAAATAAAGTTTGTTTCACAACATAAGCATGCATAATTTCCAACAAGGTAGATGGAAGCCTGGTTATGACTGAGAATAGAAAAGGAAATGTGTACATAGCTGACTTCAACTCAACAAGTGCAGATTCAATGACTTGTTTTCTCTCTAAGGCAAGTACAAATGAAAGTTGGTTGTGGCATAAGAAATTAGCTCACTTGAATTTCAAAGCCATGAATCTGTTGGTCAAGAAAAATCAAGTGAGAGGCTTTCCACAAATGGAATTTGTCAAGGATGGACTCTGTGATGCCTGTCAAAAAGGTAAACAAAGGAAGGCATCATTCAAGTCAAATTTGGAATCATCAATTGAAAAGCCACTTGAGTTATTACACATGGATTTGTTTGGTCCTGTAAATATCATGTCCATTGCAAAGAAGAAGTGTGCTCTAGTCATTGTGGATGATTTTTCAAGGTTCTCATGGACTTATTTTCTGCATTCAAAGGATGAAGCTAGTCATCTCATCATCAAGCACATAAGAGAAGTTGAGAAAAACCTTGAATTGGATGTAAAGAAGATAAGGAGTGACAATGGGACAGAATTCAAAAATTCCACAATGAAGGAGTTCTGTGAATCTAAAGGAATCATACACACCTTCTCTGCACCAAGGACACCCCAACAAAACGATGTAGTTGAAAGGAAAAATAGGACATTGATTGAAGCAGCTAGAACCATGTTGGAGGATGCTAAATTACCAACATACTTCTGGGATGAGGCCATTAACACATCATGTCATACTCAAAACATCTCCAAAGTAAATCAAGCTCAAGGGAAGACCCCTTATCAATTGATCAAGAAAGACAAAAAGCCAAAGCTGCAAGTGCTATGTGCTAAGAAATCAAGGTGAAAACCTAGGAAAATTTGAAGCCAAAGCTGATGAAGCTATATTTTTTGGGTATGCACTATCAAGCATAGCCTATAGAGTCTATAATCTGAGACTACACATTGTTATGGAATCTGTACATGTAGTATTTGATGATAAAAAGATTCAAGGCTTGTTTGATGAAGGAAATCATGACATACTGCACTTTGAGAATGAATCAGATGTTGTAGATGATGATGAAGAAGAAGAAATTATAAAACCTCAAGTTCTCAGAAACCCAATATCAGTTGATGTTATTGCATCAATGGATAATTTATCAGTTGACAGAAATCCATCAACTGATACGACATCAACTGATAACTCTTCAATGGATAATCAACACTCTACATCTAGGGTATCCAATTCAGGGGGAGGGTTTCAGAATCAATCCACAAATTCAAATCAATCTGAGTTCAATACAAATGATCATGAAGCTTCATCATCAAGGTAAAATTTGCCTCCTCAAAGAAAATGGACAAAAAGCCATCCATTTGAACTAATCATTGGAAATGCAGAAGATGGTGTCAAGACAAGAAGTGCTACTCAAAATGAGTGTCTGTATAGCAGTTTTCTATCTCAAGAAGAACCTAAAAGAATTGAAGATGCTCTTATGGATCCTGATTGGGTTTTGGCTATGCAAGAAGAACTGAATCAATTTGAAAGAAATAAAGTGTGGAAGTTGGTGCCCAAACCAAAAGATAGATCAGTAATTGGTACAAAATGGGTATTCAGAAACAAAATGCATGAAACTGGTACTGTGACTAGAAACAAAGCAAGGCTTATAGCAAAGGGATATTCACAAGAAGAATGAATTGATTTTGATGAAACATTTGCACCAGTTGCAAGGTTAGAAGCAATCATAATCTTTCTAGCTTATGCTGCACATGCTAATTTCAAAGTCTACCAGATGGATGTGAAGAGTGCATTTTTGAATGGAGTATTAGAAGAGGAAGTCTATGTGGAACAACCTCCTGGCTTTGAAGATCCAAATTTCCCCGACTTTGTCTAATATTTACTCAAAGCACTCTATGTCTTGAAACAAGCACCAAGGGCCTGGTATGACACTTTATCTCAGTTCCTCATTGAGAATCACTTCACAAGAGGTACTGTTGATAAACTCTATTCAGTAGAAATGTTAATGGCTCTATTATTCTTGTACAAATATATGTGGATGACATTATTTTTTGCTCAACTAATGAGGGACTTTATAAAAAGTTTGCCAAATTAATGCAGAGTAAATATGAAATGAGCATGATGGGGGAGCTTACCTACTTTCTTGGGTTGCAAGTCAAACAAGTTAAGGATGGTATTTTTATAAATCAAATAAAGTACATTCATGACTTATTAAAGAAATTTAACTTAAGTGAATGTTCTTCTGCAAAGACTCTCATGGCCACTGCCACCAAACTTGAATTAAACACTATGGAAGCTAAGGTGGATATTTCAAGTTATAGAGGCATGGTAGGCTCACTTTTATATTTAACTGCTAGTAGGCCAGATATAATGTTCTCTACATGCTTATGTGCTAGATTTCAGGCTGATCCTAGAGAATCTCATTTACTGGCTATTAAAAGAATTTTTAGATATCTCAAGGGTACATCAAATTTAGGTATTTGGTATCCTAGAGATTCTGGTTTTAATCTAATAGGCTACTCAGATGCAGATTATGCAGGTTACAAAATAGACAGGAAAAGTACTACAGACATCTGTCAATTTCTAGGAAACAAACTTGTGTCATGGTTTAGCAAAAAGCAACACTCAGTATCAACTTCAACTGCAGAAGCTGAGTACATTGCTGCTGGAAGTTGTTGTGCACAAATATTATGGATGAGGAATCAACTATTTGACTATGGGTTCAACTTGAACAAGATTCCCATTTTCTGTGACAATACAAGTGCCATTGCAATAACAGAAAATCCTGTGCAACACTCCAGAACCAAACACATTGACATAAGGTATCATTTCATTAGGGAACATATAATGAATGGTATAATTGAATTACATTTTGTCCCTAGTAAACAACTTGCAGACATTTTTACCAAACCTCTAGATGAATCTACTTTTAATAGATTAGTCTGTGAGTTAGGTATGCTTAATATTACTCAATCTTGAAATGTATGCCAAGTTTTTTTTTTTGTAGCCATTGTTCACAATTATCTGTTGAAACCAAGTAATCAATTGAGAAATGCGTTAATTATCAATGGATATTTTTCAGCTATCGATGGATATATTTGATCAACAGATAAAATATTTTCCTATCGATGGATATTTATCTATCGACAGATAATTACCTTAGTAAGTGTTTATCGATTGATAAATTCTTTCTTATTTGATCAACAGATAAATTTTATTCCTATCAATGGATATTTATCTATCGACAGATAATTACCCTGGTAGTTACTTATCGATCGATAAATGATTAATTCTTTATTTTATCCATCGATGGTAATAGAATTTCTACAGTTTTATTCATCTGTTGATCAAATTATAGCCATTGGATGATTACTTTATTTGTCAACAGATGAATACATCCATCGATTGCCATTTAGAGTAATTATCTACAACTCTTTTTATCCTTCAACGGTTATATCCTTAATTAAATTGACTGTTCAAGTCATTTTAATCTTAGAAAATATAAATAGCAGTTATAATTATCAATTCACTCTTACTTGTTATTTTATTTTCTATCTCTAATCTCTATATCTCTGTTTCTCTCTCAAGCTAATTCTTGTCGAATTCTCTTACTCGCTCTCAAGTTCTTTCTAATTTCTCAAGAATCAGTAATGGCACCACAAAAGAAGATTGTTTCCTCCACCGGGTTTATCTATGAACAAAACAACTTTACAGCATGCCTAACAATGAATGATGCTCCCGTGGACTTCCCTCCATTGATGCGATTTCTGGGAGACTGCAAAGTGTCCAAAGCACTCAGTGAAGCACCCACAATAGTGTGTTCATTTGTTGAAGAGCTATGGAATATTGCAGAAGTTTCACAGAATGGGAAGGTAATTTCTTACACTTGCAAAGGTAATTCCTACACCATTACAAGTACAACTCTTACTGAATGTTTAGAATTACCTGAAAATAACTGTGATAAGTCACTCAATGAAGAAGACATTAGAGACATGCTAGAATCTATTAATTATGCAAATGCTGAAACTGGATTAGGTGAAGTTGTTAGGTAAAATCTTATAAAAAAATGGAGTTATTTCTTTGATGCTATTATTAAAGTATTTTTTGGAAAAATAAGTAATTTTGATGCAATTACCACAAGTATGCAAGAAATTGCTTATTCTGTCTTATTTGATAAGTACTTCAATTTTAGCACACTACTCCTAAATGAATTAACTGCTAAGTTAGGAACCAAGGCCTCTAGGAAAAATAACATTTATTTTGCTAGATTCTTTATGCTGTTAATTAATGCCTCCATTGGAGAGTATGAGATTAGTGCAGATATGGAGTCACTAGAGCCATGGATGCAAAACAAAAGGGTCTTCAAGGATCTTGTGAGAATCAACTTACATCCTAGGTTGTGCCTCACTTATCCTCCTTTTGTGCAGGTATATCTAAAGAAACTCAATTTCTCATTTTCTCCCTCAGGTATTCAAATTTCTTTGCCTTCTGCAACAATGGAGGGAGATGGAAATGCCCCCATCCCTCCTACCCAAGTTGCAAAACCTTCCAAACACAAATCTAAACAAACCACCTCAGTAGTTTCTAAAAAGACTACTGTTGCAAAAAATAAGAAAAGAAAAACAATTGAGGGGAGTGTGAAGGTGGTTGATAAGGGTGAGGGAACTGGCCAACATCAAGAAAGCCAGAAGAATAAGGAAGGTGAGGTTGAGAGTGTCCAGCCAGCCACCAGCCCAATCTCCCAACAGATTGAGGCTGTAATAAAGGATTTGAACACATCCCTAGTTGCACCTTCTCAACAAGGTGTAACTATTGAAAAGAGGTCTCAACCAGAATCATTAGATGGGGGTAAGGGTCACAAAGTTCTTCAGCCATACAAAAGGAGAAAGAAGGATAAAAATATTGTCACAGGGCACACACACCTGCAAAGCCAAATGTAAATTTGGTGGAGCCTTCAATTTCTTCTTTTGATGTGTCTCAGAATTTTCCTGAGGCACAGCCCCATTCTCTATATGTTTCTTCTCCTCAATCCCCTTCAAAATCTATTTCTTCAGAAAGAGTATTGATCGATAACTTCATTGTTTCAAATTCACCCTCTTTGCAACTTAGGGTGGATCCAACACTCTCACCTGCATCACCAAATAAGGTTAACACCTTGGTTGATCATGAAAATACTGAAAATTCTCTCAAGTCAATGGATAGTATTCAATCAACTGATAATTTCCAACATCCATTGACTAGTTCACTTCCATCAATGGATATCCTTACATCCATTGACGAGCTCCCATCAACGGATATTCATCCATCGATGAATATTTCTTATCCATCGATTGACACCTTAATTCCAATTCATGAATCATCCACTGAAACACTTCAAGTGGCCAATACTCTACTAGGATTGAGTGGAGTGGGTGAGGTGTGTGAGAGGCAAGGTTTGCATACCTTGGCAAAAGGAGAGTGTGTGAATGAGGGGCCCTCAAATTCTTATGGGGTGGCAAAATAAGAGGGTGTGAGCAAAGAGAGTTCCACCTTAACAGGTGATGCAAAAAGAGAGAATAGTAAGGGAGATGTGAGAATCCAAGATGAGATCCTGATGCAAAAACAGAGAGGAGAGAGTGAGAGAGAAAAGAATAGAGAGAAATCAAATCCACCATCTCATGAAGCATCAATTTCTAAAACTGAGCAGATTGCAGCAGAACTCACCCAGGAGTTGGGGTTTGAGTCATGGGGAGATGGAGGAAATGGAGTCCCTGCAGGAGTTGCAGATGCCCACATGGAAGTGGATGATGAGATTGAAGTAAACCTTGATGCTTCAACCTTTCACCATGAAGATCCACACTATCAAGAACTAGAAGCAGCCACTAATCAAGTAGCTTAACAAATGTTGGGATTGGTGCAGACAGAAGAACAATTCAGGAGTGGAAAGGAGCATCTAACTAGTCAACCTGATGATGTATCCCACATGAATCCTGAAGACTTTGAAGACATTTCTGATGATGATCTTCTAGACCCAGATGTGGCCAGTGATGAAACAAGTTTGGCTAACACAGAAAGGGCCATAATTTCTCACTACAGAAGATCAATGGCTGAAGTGAATGTGGAGGATCCTTTATACAGAAGAATTCTGAACTTTTATAGAGTCAACTTGAAAATTCAGAAAATGCATGTCACAGGCTCCAAATATGAATTAAAGAAGATAAGGGAGGAAATTGATAGTTCAATGATGCACTTTGACTCCACAATTGATTCAAGACTCAGCCTTACAATGTTAACCACAATTAAGCAAATGCTAAATACTGAGTCTATAGCCAAAGACAAGGTAGTGGCATTGGAGAAAAGAGTGACTGCTATGGAGCACAACATGGAGAAAATCATGAAGAATCAAGTAACTCAAATCAAACTCCTGAGCAGAATCTTGGAAACCCCTCTCATCTCTCAGTCATTAGCCCAAGAGCCAGTTGCTGATAACAAAAAGGGGGAGAAGCAGGAGAAGCATGAGGAGTTAAGGACAAAAGAAAGTGAAGCTGTGATCAAGTCTAAAGATCTAAAGAAGGAATTGGCTCAGAATATTGTAAGGCAATTTGATTCAATTGCCAGCAAAAACAAGGAGATTGATGCACAAGAGCCAATTGCCCTATTACCAGAAATTCTTGAAGCAGTAAAGAAAGGAGAAATAAGGGTGGATTCAAGTAGCTCACAACCTGGTGATAGAAAAGGAAAGGGAAAGTTGATTGAAGATGGCAAGAAGAAAGAGGAAATTGTCACAAGTGGAGGTGAGAAACTATTGGGCAAAGCAATAGTGGTTGGTGTGAAAGAAAAAGAATAGCAAGAAAAGTCACAAGAAGAATTAGCTATTCAACTACAAAGGAATTTTGATGATGAGGATAGGCTAATAAGAGAAGCTAGAAGAAAAGAAGGTGAAAGGAGGCCAAGAATGAAACAGAGAGCAAACAAGCCTGTAGATGAACCAAAAACTTCTGGAGTTAAGAGAAAACTTGTTGTTGAAGAAAAGGGGGCTAAGGAGGAGAAGCCAAAAGAGGTGAAGCTTGAAAGTCAAGCTTCTGGGAGTAATCAAACCAAAGAAATAAAAGTGTTCAAACACAAATCTGAGAACTTTGTGCTAATAAAAGTTGAAGGCATGATTGCAGCAAAAGGACAAAGGAAGAGGGATGTTGATATTCTTCACATTGAGTATGAAGATGGAGCACATTCAACTTTCACATTCAATCAAGTCTTGGATCAAGGATATGGCATCTTAAGGAAAATCTATACTATGCTTAACAAGAAGTATTATCTAACTGAAGAGCTAGGAAAGGCCATTCTTGAGAGGATGAAGAAGATGAGGAAGACACCTGTTCAAGAAGAAAGGGATGACAGAATCAAAATTTGGAACCCTGAAGGAAGAAAGGTACTTCATGACCCATTCTACTTGATGATATACAAGGACAGGGAAGGCAGAGAAAAATGCATTGATATCTGTCAAGAAATAGACAAACTGCCTAATCTGGAATTGAATCATCTAGCAAGCCAATTGGACTACAGGGTTGAGGATGAGAAGATTCTGAAGGGATCCCTATTCAGAAAGATGAAAGAAAATGAAGACAAGATGAATGAGTCAAAGGGAAAAAGAAGAAGATAGAAGATTCAATCTCAAACATCAAAATTATCAAAATTCATCTTTTACTGGTATTTGATTACTCTGTCTCAAAAATTTTTTTTGTCAATATTGTAATTCTTGCTAGAATGAACGTGTTTAGGAGTTTTGTTATCATCAACAGAAAATTTATGCATATTTCACATATTCATAAATAGGGGGACATTGTTAGGAATTATGAGTTTTGATGATAACAAATTACTTAGAATTACAATAGGGATTTAAAATTTCATTGTAACTAGTCGATGGATATGACTTATAAATATCCATTGACTAGGAAACCAGTTATCAGTTGAAGCTTGTTTATCAACTGATAAACTGGGTTGTAGCATTTGATTCATGTTTCATTATCAATTGATTGTATTGCTTCGATGGATGCTGTGAAGTAGTCGACTGATGTTATTGACTTCAATTTATAGCTTCTCAACTGATGTGAAGAATGGTTGATCAATTGTAAATATTCTAAGTCAGAATTCTCACAAGTGAAGTGATCAACTGATATTGGAGTCGATAGATGAAGACACTACTCAACGGATAAAAGCTATCAACGGATACAAGTCATCGATGGATAAAGGTTGTCAACGGATAAAAGACCATCAATAGATAGGGAGTCGATGGATAACTCATTTATCCATCGACACATCAACTGATCAACAGATATCCTATCCATCGATGGATAAGCAAAGAAGAATCAATTGATAAGCTTAACAGCATTTATCAGTTGATTAAGGTTTCCCAATTTAGTTAAAGACAAGAGGTATGGGAACTGTGCAGAAACTGAATCAATGGAAGACAGTCATGTCAGGATTGTGAAGACTTTCAAGGAAACAAAGTCTTCGAGGAATGCATCAAGACAAAGATACTTTCAAGACTAGACAGGTCAAAAAGAAGACTGTGCAAGTAGCTAATTTCTGTTTTCATGTAAACATTATAAGTTGTAATTTTATAATGCTATCTGTCGATAGGAATTAGTGGTGAAGAAAACTACTATATAGTGGTTAGTAGTTCACAGTAGAAAAAGTGTGTGAAAAATATTAAGAACTCAAGAAGAGCACAGTAGAAGAATAGGCAGCTTTTCGTAGTGCTTTTCTAAGTTCAAAAATTCACTTTGTAAGCATCTTGGTATTTTTACCAAGATTAATTGAAAGCAAAAACATACTAGTGGAAAACCAATTCACTAGTAATTTTTATTATTGTTTTGTTTTGTTTTCAATATTCTTACTTATTAAGTTTTTAGTTCCATCAGTTTTCTATATACACTAAAACACTTTCTTTGAACAAACTTAAATCCACAAGAATTTGATTTAATTCTTAAGTTTGTAGTCAACCCCCCCCCCTTCTCCAAACTTAGTGTACTTAAGGGTAAATAACAACCTCATGTTTAGCTCCTTTTATATAAAAATATATATGAGACTCTTGTGATCAGTGAAGATGTCACAAGTTTACCCATATAAATAATGCCTCTAAATTTTTAAGGCAAAGACCATTGCTGCTAACTCCAAGTCATGGGTAGGATAGTTTACCTCATAAGGTTTAAGTTGCCTAGAGGCATAAGAAATTACCTTTCCATGGTGAATAATAACACACTCTAATCCTCTATTAGTAGCATCACCATAAATCTGATGTCCTCCACTCTGTGATGGTAAAACAAGTATAGGGGCTGACACCAACCTTTTCTTCAACTCTTGAAAACTCTACTCACGATCATCATTCCTCTCAAACTTAAAACCCCTCTTCATCAGCTGAGTCAATGGCAAAGTTGTGGATGAGAAACCCTCTATAAAGCGCCTATAGTAGCCTGCCAAACCCAAGAAACTCTTCACCTCTATCACAGTTCTAAGTCTCGGCCAGTTTGTGATAATCTCGACTTTCGCAGGATCCAATTCAATTCCTTTACCAGACACAATATGCCGCAAAAATGTAACCTGCTCCAACCAGAATTCACACTTTGAAAATTTTGCAAACAATTTCTTGTTCATCAAGATTTCAAGTACAATGCGCAAATATTCCTCATGTTCTTCTTTACTCCTAGAGCATATCAAGATATCATCAATGAAAACCACAACGAACTTATCAAACTAATCATGAAGGACGTGATTCATCAAATCCATAAATATTATTGGTGCATTCGTCAACTTAAAAAAAATATCTCAAGAAACCCAAATGACCATATTAAGTACAAAATGTTGTCTTCAGAATATCTTCATTTCTTACTTGTAACTAATGATAACCCATTCTCAAATCTATCGTCGAAAGAAATATTTTTTCCCTTGAAAATAATCGAACAAGTCATCAATGCGTGACAAATGATACATATTTCTAACAGTCATCTTATTCAACTCCCTGTAGACAATACACAATCTCATAGACCTGTCTTTCTTCTTCACAAAAAATAATGGAGCACCCCATAGAGATACACTCGGTCTGATAAATCCCTTATCTAACAATTCCTGCAACTACTCTTTTAGTTCATATAAGTTCAATGATGACATCATATAAATATCTTTAAAATAGTTTTAGTCCTAAAAACAAGTCCAAAAGTAACATATGCATACTTTTACGACATAACACATCTTTTTATCTCTTACGAACGTCGCAAAACTACAATCTTAAGATTCCTCCATCTTTTTTATATTCCAACATTCTAGATTATATCCGTCATAAAATTTAGAATGAAATGATAGAATCACTTAGATTAGGTCTCAATTCCTTTTACATCTCTCATTACTTTATATAGGTCTCACCAACCCTTAGAGTAATCCAACTTAACAAACCTTTTCGTGTAGTTTAAAATATTCTTATCATCGTTCTACCTAATTAAATGCAACTGAAAAATATTGTCAGCCGAACACATTATTAAACCATTTCCAATCCATTGTTATCTTGAAATCTTTTCATCTAGTCTCATTCACATTTCTGCACCACATTTTAAATTTTATATATCTGATTTCACGTCTTGCCATGATAGCGAACCTAATACCTCTTCACATTTAACTCATTGGTAGTCAATAATACTTAATATGTAGCTCATCATATTCCTAGTGGAAGTCTTAAAGCCACACAATTCTTAGAAAAAAGTTATCTTACTCGTAAATCCAAAATAATTCTAAATACATCTTTCATTTAAAAATCTTGATCTATAATTAATAACATACTTGCAACTTCATAGATCTTTCACTTTCCTTCTCAATCAAATGTTCCAAAATGTTAAATCAATAAATCCTTAAGATTTAATCAAGGTCATGCATCACTATCGAAAATAAGTTTGCCTAGATAAGTATATTCTACAGATTCTAAATACTCTTGATAATTATCACGAAGACACAAAAAAGATTCATTTATGAAGACTAAAGTGAAGGATTCTGAATAGATGAGAACGAAACAACAAAATGAGTCAAAATATATTCAAATAATGGGAAAGCTCCACGTCTAAAATGATTCACAATATCAAATACAGATAAGAATGGAGTTCGCAGAAAGAGACAAACTGAAGTATTTTATAAAAAAAATTGTGACATAATGTTGAAATGAACGCAACTATATAAAGTCTCAAAATAGAATACCAATCCTAATGGCTACCCAAACTCACAGGTCAAACCTAAATAGGTTTTCTACAAGAAAGAACCTGACTCTGATGCATTCTCTGTAACACCCCCTCCCCAAAATGAGACGAGGGGTTACTTATCAAACCACATACCTGTATACAAAGTACTAAAATCCACCAAACTTAATATTTAAATAGGTCTAACAGGTCTCCAAACTAATATCAATACCTCCAAAATAATTCAAAATGATAAATGTGAATAAATCCAAAATCTCTAATAATAAAAATTGACTAAAATAATCATTTAAGTTCAAACGTCCTAATAAATGTAAATAAGGGATCTCTCCATCACACAACCCAAGATCCCCCTAAGTACCTGCCAGAAGAAAGAATACAACCTGAGTCAAATACCCAGTACGGATTGAAATACAGTTTATAAAACAGAAACAAGATATATAGTTTGACCGTTATAAATAAACATTAATTTTTTTTAAAACAAGGCTGAAGTAAAGAGGGGTTATGATATTTTATACCGATATCAAAATAGATAACAGATACACACATCATAGGGTACCTAATGCGTGCAATGAACCGGACAACGTGTACGGCATATACAACGTCACCATCAAATATCAAACTACAAATCAAATCAAACTTTGGGTGTACCCATGTATCCTTAAACACATATTAAATGCGCAAAGCTCGCCACTTGAGCTATTAGAAGGATACGCCGCGACTAATCACACTGCCACGGAAGTGTCATGCCACTGGTGCCGCAATGACATGGTTGTAGTACCCCTACAACTGGTTAACTTGGTATACCATATATCACTCTAAGGATTCAAATAAAATAATTTGCATAATTTTAAAATCACCTGAACAGATATTTCACATATTCTACGCAGATATGTAACATACATAATTTTCGAAAATCGCAAAGACAAATATTTAAATATTTCGAAACAGACTTTAAAATAACTTTCGGAGAATCAAAATAGTTAAAATGAATAATAACGGAAGGAACAAATTTACGAACGGAACGAATTAAATATAACTAATCCTAAAAAGAGTAGCGCTGAAGAGAAAGATGACGAAATCCATACCTTAGAATAGCAATAATAGATACTAACAAAATTATCGTGACCCAATATAATGCATTTAGCTTGCTAGTATTTTCACTTTATCCGTATCTCACCATGCCAATGTTTCAATGATGTTTGTGTTTATATATAATCCTCATGCACTTCTCCAAATACAAATCAAACTCAAGAATTAAAAACAAAGATGTATGATTCTTGCATATTATCGGAACATAAAATTCCCGTGCTTTTCTTTTGACCCAAGCAACTAGTTTTAGCGTTTATAATAAATAACTCATATGTTTATATGTATATATAGACTATTAATAATTATCGTACTTCTAATCTAATTACGATTTTATTACAAATTCTATTTCTTATCAAATTCAATATAATAAATATTATGGTTAATGAAAATAATCTTATAAATTCTAATCTAATTCTAATTATCATCACTAATATCTAAATAAATAAATTACGGATATTACATGGACATATTTGGTCTAAAAATCGGATGTGGATAAAAAAATGAACTCATTTATTTAGATTATTTGGTTATATTTTATTTGGACCCCAATCATCACTATTATTTTATTAAAATAAATTATGTAAAATAAATATGTTTTTATTCGGGCTATATTTATATAATTAATACATATATTGCACATAATATTGAAAACACAAAAAATATCCGTTAAAAACTTAACTCAAGCAAACCAAAAACTCACATTGTCCTTACAACATATAGTTGATCGTTATTAAATTAATCAAAAACATCAAATATCAAATTTTGAACGTCTTTATTATTTTAATTCTGACTAGATTCGTAAATTATCTTTTTAACGTACTAAATGATATTTTATTTAAATCCTAAAAATATGAAAGCTTTGGGGGATGAAAATATATTTCCTAACAATTATGCTTCATCAAAAATGAATTCAAATCAAATAAAACTTCGGCAAAATGAATTTCTAAAATGGGAAAACCATATGTGGATATCTCTCATGTTTTTAAGAAGGGTTTGGAATATAATCTCTAAATTTCACCTCATAAGAGCATCTCCAGGGTTAAAACTCTTAGTTAAATCATGATTATCTAAATTTTTTATAACAGATAAGGATTTATGCTCTAATGGCATTAGGTATAATCATTAGTTATATTGAAAATATTACTTTTTATTATTTTTAAATATCTAGTTAAAATAAGTTTAATTAATTTTATTCAATACAAGTTAAAATAAAATATATTTAGCAAAAACAATATTTAATAATAACATTATAATATTTTTATATTAATGTAAATATTATAAAATAAAAATAATAATTATTACAACTGAAAATATAATAACATATTTAAAAATGGTAAAAATAAATTAACAAACATTAATTACATATATTATAAAATATATTTTATTATATTAGAATATTAGAATTTTTAATAAATTTAGTTAATAATAAAAATAATATTTTACACTTAATATTATAAAAAATTAATACTTTATAAATAAAAATAAAAATAGTACATTGATACATATAATAATAATGAATATATATTTTGTATATTATAATCTATACTATATTATTATAGTCAAAAATATTAAAAATTTTGGTTAATCGGTTGGTCATACTCTGCCACGACCTAAAAATTATATATGTATTGGATTGATTTATTTATTAATACGGGCCCGAACTATATTTATATCAATATTGACTAAAATTTTATTTTTTAGGCCGGATTATATATTTATTATAACACGAGTCCAAATTAGAACATATTTATACTAAATAGAATAAATTTATATAAAATAAGATGACATATAATATTACCATAAATTCTTAATATTATAAAATTTTATATTAAATATCAATAAAAATATCAATAAAAAATCAATTTACGTAAATATTAATTATCCCTTGTTTCACACATCTCATAAATACAAATACAAATATAAAAATATATGAAATATTATATATAAACCTATATATATAATTTTAAATAAAGTTTAAATTATTATCATAAAAATTAAATTCAAATCATAAAAATTTATTATTATTTAAAATATTAAAACAATTCGATTTGTGTATCGCAAACTGTTTTCCAGAATAATCGATTATGAACACAAGTATATAGAATTGAATACTGTTTTGTATTATTAATGATCTCGAATACAAAACTCTCTCAAGAAAATAATGTTCTTAAGAGCTGCTACGTTATATAACTATTGCTTAATGAATTCAACATTGAATTATAACCTATCTCTGTGTTTATATAGACACAGCTACAAATACAATTACAAAACAGATTATGATAAGAATAGATTTAATAAGGTAATTAGACTTGCACTTGAATTCCTTCTTACTATCCAAATCAGACTCTGATTTGTCTGTTTCCTTTTCTGGTAGACTCTGAAGCTAAACTCTGTCGATCTGTCATTCTCTGATTTGAGTATTCTCTGTTAGAGTAAACTCTGGTTGACAGCTTCCTTAAACTCTGATGACGTCAGCATAAACTCTGTTTAGTATTCTCTGACAATCATCAGTGTTTGCATTCCTAACAATCTCCCCCAATTTATGCTTTAAGAATTAAAACATAAATTTCACTTATGATGTCAGAAATACAAGACAAATGCATCAGAGTTTGTTTACCCTTTTTAGACTCAGATTCTTCTGTAAGAGAAGTCCTCTTTCAGAAATTGACTTGGGAGCTTTTTTTCAGCATCTTTCAAGAAATCAACAAGCTTCTCCTTCAATTCCCTCATGTTCTCAGAAGAATCATCTATTTGAATTATTGCAGGCCTTAGAGCATAAATTGATGACCTCTCCATACTTTCATCTAAGGCAATGCAACATGTCTTCATACCGTCAGGATTTAAGATTAGTGTAGGAATTCCTAACACCATTTTGACCTTTGCATCCCCTTTTTTCATTGCTCTTTCTGTTCCATCTTCAAGTATGTATCCAGGCTCATATTCTTCAGAGTTTATCATCAACAACCTTTCACTCTTCTTCTTCTCAGCTATTATTCTTTCAACAATCTTCCTCCACCTAGAAGTTGCTTCATTTTCATCATTGAGCAGATATAGAACATGTTCAAGTTCTTTAGATGCTTTATCAATCAGACTTTCTTCAGCAATCTTCAAAACTCTCTCATCTTCTAAAAAATAAATGAGCTTTTCCTTAGCTTGAGCACCATCAAAGATATCCTTCACCACATTTACAGAGATTAATTTATCCAGATGTTCTTGAGACAGCTCTTCTTCAGGTTTATCTTTCAGTGAATAAGGATCTCTGAAGATGTTTGCTTCACCTCTGTAGACCTTAGCATGTGTATCACCAATACCACCTTTATTTTTTCCAAGTCTGGCATTGAGAGTCAGAGTTTGAGTTTTTGTCCACAAAGGATCAGACCTTTTCTTTCTTATCAGAGATTGTTGTTGTTCTTCTTCCTCATCATCAAAACTTGAACCACCTGGAAAAAAAATTGTTCCAGACATAGTGAAAGGTTTCTTTGGCTTAGCTAGAGCTTTTGGTTGAATTCTAGAAGATGATCTTATTTGAATTTCTGAAACTGGTCTTGATTGAGCAACTGGTTTGAGAGTGTCAATAGATTTGATTTGAATAGGCTTGGATTCTGGTTTCTTCTGTTGAGCAGCAGTCTTTTTCTGAATTGGATCTTTCTTTACACTTCTTTTCTTTTTCTGAACTTGAGCACTAACCGCTTCAGATTTCTTTAATTCAGCTTCTACTGCAACTGGATCCATTCCTGGATGTTCTTCTTCAAACATTTTCTTTGCCAGTTCAGCATCCTTCAAGTTTTGTTCTTCAATGTTCTCTGGCTTATCTTCATCTTCAAGTTTCTTTGCTAATTCTAAATCAGCATCTATCAGAGTTTGCTTATCAGAGTTTATCTCAGTCTTTGATGTCATCAGAGTTTGTTCAATCAGAGTTTGCTTCTCAGTCTTTGATGTCATCAGAGTTTGTTCAATCAGAGTTTGCTTCCCATCCTTATGACTCCCTTGATCTGCATCATTAGGTTTGTCAGTGTTTAAAATTGCATCCTCCTTGCATTTGTCTGCTGAACCCTTCTCCCCCTTTCTGACATCATGCCCTGGTTTAACAGTAAGAAGATCGACAATTGTATGTAACATGCCCTGCATAGAACTAACAGAATTAGAAAGATGAGTCACTTTAGCTTCCAATGCATCCTGTTTAGTGGAGACAGAAAGAAGTTTGGCTTCCAGAGAATGTTGAGAAATGGAAACAGCAGTTCCGAGAAGAACAGAATGCTTGGTGACAGATGCCTTTAGATCAGAAACTTCATGTTGAAGGCCTTTGGACATAATAGTAGAGGCTTTCAAGATTGTCTTCAATTCTCCAGAAGAAATTTCTTTGTCAGCTTTATTGATTAAGTCAAGAACATGAGGCCAAGAAATCTCTCTCTCAAGAATCTTCCAAGAAGAATCCCAAATGGATTGCCTGTGAGAAGAAAGAAAATCTTTAGCAGATGACTTTGCTTGGAAACTGAAATCCCTTCTGATACCCTCTGCATCAAGATCAGCTTCAATACGTCCTTTAAGATCTTCCACCACCATGTAATCAGGATACTCCATCCCTAATCTCTCATGAGCATCATGTGCATTAATAGGCCATCTCTTGGTGTTATATCTTTGAGTGTAGGGAATGGATAGAGCTGTGACTTCTTCATCAGCAAAAATCACATCATCAGAGTCTATGTCCTTCCCATCAGAGTTTGAAACATCAACAGAGTTTGGCACAACATCAGAGTTTGATACAGGTAAACTCTGAGTACCTGCAAAAGTAACAGAACAACCTAAATCACTCTGATTTTTTAAAGTAATCTCATTACTTCTCACAACACACATATCATAACTTTTAAGAGTTAGATGTTGCTCACTAGAAGTAACTAACTTTTTTCTCAATTATACCTCTCCTTTTGCCAGATCCTGTGTCTGCCTCTCATTTATTCTGTTTTTCACACATTTTACCTCAGACTCACTAGAAAGGCTCAACACACAATGTCCTACAGAAATAAGAGGTGGTTGAGAAGAGAGATTTGTAGTCACATGAATAGGGGTATCCTTTTCAGGACTATCCATGATCATCCCAGCAGTAAAGGTTGGAAATATAAATTCTGAACTAATACAATCAGAGAATGTAAATTCTGAAGTAGAGTCAGAGTTTATACCTTGAGCATTTGTAGTTGCAGTCTCCATAGGTAGTGTAGAAATTGATTTCTCACAAAGATCATTAGAGTTTGCCATTGGATCTTCATCAGAATTTGTCTGTTGAATGGGAGAATCTTGGTCTGTAATCATAAAATGAATGATTGGTTCTTGTGGGACCTGAGTCATATCTGCAGCTGCTTCACCACTTTGAGGTGAAGGTTCTTGTGGGCTTGACTCTGCCAGAAATTGGCCTTCAGCATCAGCAACAGCAATGTCTTCTATAATTGTGTGGGTGCCTGCATCCAAACTTTGATTGGATGGTTCTTGTGTGACTGGAGCATTAACAACTTCTTTAAACCTTTGAGCAGAAGGTTCTTGTGGGTTGTACTCCTGATCATTGCCGGCTTCATTTGCTGGAATTGCGGCTTCTATTGAACTTTGATCAATAAGTTCTTGTGTGCCTGGCCCTTCAATGACTGCTACCTCACATTGAGAAGTAGGTTCTTGTGCGTCCTGGCCAAAAGAGACAGACCTCCTCTTTTTTCTTGAAAAATGTTTTTGACTGAGAGATGCTGAAGATGATGTTGATTTCTTGGCTTCCATTTCTCTTCTTACTTCTTCAGCCAGTTCCCTTGCTCTTTCATAAGATATCTCCTTTATAAGTTGCTTTGGTGACTTTGTAGGAGAATCAGATACTTGAACTGGAGCAGCTTCACTAGATTTTATTAACTCATCAGAGTTTATCAATTTCTCAGAGTTTATCACTTTAGTGTTGAAAGGTCTTTCAGAGTTTGGCCGATCAGAGATTGGAGCGTCAGAGTTTATAGCTACATCAGAGTTTATCCCTTCAATCTTTGTAGCCTCAAAGTTTGCAATCTTGACTAGTCTTCTTTTCTTTTTCTTCTTCTCAGGAATTGGAAGAACTGTTTCTTTCTGAGGAGAAGTCTGAGAAACCTGTTCAACTGTCGTTCTCTTAGCAAAAATGAACCCTTCATCAAAATCTGTATCTTCATCAATTAACTTTCTCTTTTTGAGAGAAGATTCTGTCACTGAATTCCCCTTCCGTTTGCTTGAGCCCTGTTGAGAGGTGTGTTTTGCAACTACAGTCTTTTGAGAGACTGTAGAGGTTGGCAAAGGTGTTTGGGTGTCGGTGTTTAGAGGGTGACTTGGGTTTGAATCAGAGGGTGCTAACTCTGATTCATAGCCACTGAGAGAAAATCCCTACCATGTATGGTAGGCATTCTCTGATTTAAGAGAAGCCTGACCCATGTGGGATAAAAGAGAGGAGAGAGATTACCTTTCTTAGCATCCTTCCTAGCTAGGTCAACAAAAATTCTTTTATTCATACAAAAACTGGCTAAACTCTGATCATTCTCAAGACTTACATTAGGCAATAAATAATTAAAAATTAACTGAAGAAATCTAGCAAAGTATACAGTGTGAACATCATCATTTATCTTGCTAGCCAACTGCCTAATTATTAAACAAGGAAAATTGAAATTGAGATTATGGGTCAGAGAATACCCAATCTGTTGAGACAGCTGCGGAATGGCATCAAAATTGGTGCATTTGGCAGTGAAAGCCCTTGTAATGCAGTCAAAGAAGAAACTTCATTCTCTTCTTAAATGTGGTCTTGTTAAACTTCCCAGTTTAGATAGGCTACCTCCATAGCCTATTGCTTTGAAAAATTCCTTGATTTGATCATCTCCAACAAAATCATCATACTCAGCCACTTCTGGAAGATGAAGAGCTTGTCTCACCACAGCAGGAGTAATGGAATACTTGCCATTGCATTGAAATGTTATTATCGGCTCCTCATTATCATTAGCATTATTAAACTTTGCAGTTGACCAGATTTTGAGCAGAGATTGAGCGGAGAAGTTCGTGGGTTCCTTAAGTGCGTACCCAATATAACTGTTCTGCAGAAAATCCTGAATCACATGAAAATCCTGAGGTGCTTCATCCTTAGATAGAAGAGAGATGTAGTTTGTTGCAGCAAAAGAATAGGTCTGAAAAGTAATACCCTTAGACGCCATTGAAGTTTTGAGATATGAAATGTGAATAACAATTAGGGTTTGATAAAACAAGAGAGAAAGATAGAATAAACGATGTAGATGAATAATTCACAGTGAAACAAAATGAATTAAACTATTCCCTCTCAATTGCATATACCCTTTAGTGGGACACGTGGCAAGAAATAATTTGAGCAGTAATGAGTAGATCAAGTATCAAAATACAGCAAATGTGTGTGTGCTGTGTAATAATAGGAACCGTCATTCGTGAGATACACGCGCCTTATTACAAGTCCAGTCAGAAATTAATAATTATGATGTTACAAAATGAAATATGATGTCATAAATATGATCTCAGAATTTACCACTTAATCAGAGTTTACAGATCAGAGTTTATATGAGTCAGAGTTTAGTATGTACTGTCAGAGTTTACCACATACTCTGACAGAGTTTACCATAAACACTGATAACTTGTGATTAGAGATTAGATGCTTCAATGATTAGAGTTTGTTCCATTTTCATCAGAGTTTACCCCATACTCTGACCTATACTCTGAGTGTCTGAAACTTGCTAAGTTGAGCCAGTTGTCACCATCCCTAATTCAGAAACCAGTCTGTTAAATGTTGCTTCAGGCAAGGGCTTAGTGAATATATCTGCTAATTGTTGATCAGTAGGAACAAAATGTAATTCAATTGTTCCTTCCTCCACATGTTCCCTTATGAAGTGATATCTGATACTGATGTTTCTTGTCAGAGAATGCTGGACTGGATTTCCTGTCATTGCAATAGCACTTTGGTTATCACAATAAATAGGAATTTTTGAAAATTTCAAACCATAGTCTAACAATTGATTTCTCATCCATAAGATCTGTGCACAGCAGCTTCCAGCAGCTATATATTCAGCCTCTGCAGTTGATGTTGAAATGGATTTCTGCTTTTTGCTTTGCCATGACACAAGTCTTCCACCTAAAAATTGACAACTGCCACTTGTGCTTTTCCTGTCAATCTTGCATCCTGCAAAGTCAGCATCTGAATAGCCTATCAATTTGAAATCAGACTCCCTAGGATACCATAAGCCAAGATAAGCAGTGCCCTTGAGATATCTGAAAATCCTTTTCACAGCAATTAAATGAGGTGCTCTTGGATTTGCTTGAAATCTAGCACACAGACATGTGGCAAACATGATGTCTGGTCTACTTGCAGTCAAATAAAGTAGAGAACCAATCATTCCTCTGTATGCTGTAAAATCAACAGGTTCTCCAGTATCTTGATCAAGTTTTGTTGCAGTAGCCATGGGAGTTGTAGCAGATGCAGAATCTTGCATTTGAAATTTAGTGAGTAGATTCTTTGTGTATTTTGACTGATTAATGAAAATACCTTCTTCAGTCTGTTTCACTTGTAAACCTAGAAAATAACTCAATTCTCCCATCATACTCATTTGATACCTGGACTGCATTAGCTTTGAAAATCTTTCACAGAGTTTCTCATTAGTGGAACCAAATATAATATCATCAACATATATTTGAACCAATAATAAATCCTTTCCTTGAGTTCTATAAAACAAGGTTTTATCAATTGTTCCTCTAGTGAAACCATTTTCAAGTAAGAATAGAGCCAGAGTTTCATACCAGGCCCTTGGTGCTTGCTTTAGTCCATATAGAGCTTTATCCAGTCTGTAGACATGATTTGGATATTTTGTATTGACAAAGCCAGGTGGTTGTTCAACATAGACTTCTTCTTCAAGTTCACCATTTAAAAATGCACATTTAACATCCATCTGGTAGACCTTGAATTTCTTATGAGCAGCATAAGCAAGAAAAATTCTGATTACCTCAAGTCTAGCTACAGGTGCATAGGTTTCATCATAATCAATCCCCCCTGTTGAGAATAACCTTTGGCCACCAGTCTTGCTTTGTTTCTTGTAATTATTCCATCAGAGTCTGTCTTGTTTCTGAATACCCATTTTGTGCCAACAATAGATCTGTTCTTTGGCCTTGGAACTAGGGTCTAAACTTCATTCCTTTCAAACTCATTCAATTCTTCCTGCATTGCAGTAATCCAATCTGCATATTTCAAAGCATCTTCAATCTTCTTTGGTTCTGTTTGCGAAAGAAAACTATGAAATAGACATTCATTCTGAGTAGTTTTTCTTGTTTTTATTCCACTTTCCAGATCACCTATAATTAAATCAGGTGTGTGATCTTTGGTCCATTTCCTTGGATGTGGAAAGTTTCTTGAACTAGATGCTCCCCCATGATCTGTGCCTTCATAGAATGATCCTTCTGTAAATGCTGATCCTTCTCCTGAAGATGTGGTTCCATCAGTGTTTGATGACTCAGAGTTTAGGTACTCAGAGTTTGAGTTATCAGAGATTGAGGTCTCAGACTTTGTGGTCTCAGAGTTTGAATGATCAGAGTTTAGGGTTTCAGAGTTTGTGTTGTTCAGAGTTTGGTCAGACTCTGATATTTCAATTACTGTGTTTTGATCTCCAATGTTAGTACTTGATTGATGTTGCTCCCCCTCAACATGTGCAGAATCTTCAATTTCTATTTCAATCAATTCTGAATCAGAGTTTAAAGAATCAGAGATTACCTTACCAGAGTTTAGTTGAACAGAGTTTATTTTCTGGAGTTCATTCTCAAATCTTAGAGTTTCTTGTGCATCTTTATCATGTAACCCAGCTATCTTCCCTTCATCAAAAGAGACATTAATTGATTCCATGATTGTCCTTGTCCTTAAATTGAATATTTTGAATGCCCTTGAAGAGGTTTTAGAAGTTGTTGCATATCCAATAAAAATTCCTTCATCTGCTTTAAGTTCAAACTTCTTCAATTGTTCAGGATGTCTTTTGAGAATAAAACACTTGCATCCAAAGATGTGAAAGTACTTGACATTTGGCTTTCTTCCTTTCAAAGATTCATATGGAGTCATTCCATGTTTGTTTATTAAAGAACAATTCTGAGTAATGCATGCAGTGTTCACAGCTTCTGCCCAAAAATAAGTAGGTAGCTTTGCTCCTTCTAGCATTGTTCTAGCAGCTTCTATTAAAGTTTTGTTCTTTCTTTCAACTACACCATTTTGTTGAGGTGTGCCAGGTGCTGAGAATTGTTGAGTAATACCTTTTGTTGAGCAGAATTCCTCCATTGTTGAGTTCTTAAACTCTGTTCCATTGTCACTCCTTAAATTCTTTACTTTGTGAGTTGATCCATTCTCAATCATTGCAATATGATCAATGATTGTTTCTGTAGTTTCATCCTTCTTGTGCAAAAAGTACACCCAAGTAAATTTAGTGAAATCATCAACTATTACCAGAGTGTATTTCTTCTTTCCAATGGACATGATATTGACTGGACCAAATAAGTCAAGATGCAATAGATGAAAAGGTTGATCAATTGAATTTTCAGTTTTGCTCTTGAAAGATGTCTTCTTTTGTTTGGCCTTTTGACATGAATCACAGAGCCCATCAGGATGAAATTGAACTTTTGGAAGACCTCTAACTAGGTCCTTCTTTATCAATTCATTAATGTTTCCAAAGTTCAGGTGACACAACTTTTTGTGCCAATTCCAGCTTTCCATTGGTGATGCCTTTCCAAGTAGACAGGTTAAGGAACCATTAGAATTAATATCCAAGCTAGCTTCAAATAAATTGTTATGTATGTGGCCAATAAGAACTATTTTTCCATTTTTCTTGCTTTTCACTTCACAATGAGTTCCATGAAATTCCACAAAATAATCTTTGTCTGTCATTTGACTCACACTTAGCAGATTATGTTTGAGTCCTTCAACTAGAGCTACATTCTCAATGATGACATTTCCAATCACTATGTTGCCATATCCCAGTGTTCTTCCTATGTTGCCATCTCCATAAGATACTGATGGGCAAGCCTTCTCCTCAAACTCTGAAAGCAGGGATTTATTTCCAGTCATATGTGCAGAACATCCACTATCAATCACTAGAATGTTCTTCCTGTTTCCCTGCAATCAGTAAATACAATTTAATTAGTAGTTATGGGGACCCAAACTAGTTTGGGTCCTTTCTTTGAAAACTTGTTAACTTTTGCAGCAGAAGTTCTTTTGTCAGAGTTTGTGTTAACAGAGTTTACATGATCAGAGTTAGCATTTACAGAGTTTGTACTGTCAGAGTTTACACTCCTTTTATCAGTCTTTATCACATATTTTTGCTTGACAGTATGTTTTGGAGAATTACTCATTTGAGGTTGTGGTTTGTAAGAATTGTAATACAAATTATGATAATCTTTGCATTTATAAATAGAATGCCATAAACGACCACAGTGAAAACAGGGATTTGATCTTGTTTGTTTTCTAGCCTCAAACCCAGGTTTTTCAGGTTCTTTCTTTTTCTTTTGTTTGCAGTCAATAACAAGATGATTAGAATTACCACAAGTAAAACAGGTTTTCCTAGGAGCATCAGGGATATTCATGTAGTTATTCTCCTTAGTAATTCCTACTTTTCCATTCCTATATCTTTTCACCTTTTTAGTTTTATTAGTGACTGCCTTCAACTTTTCTTTAAGTTGCTTCTGTGAAAGTAATCCTATATTTATCTTTTTAGAATCTGGCACACCATTGTTTTTAGAGCATTCAGGGAGAGTTTTCTTATAATCATTAGCTCTAACAAACTTCACAAGTTTAGTCAATGTTCCTTTTGTGTGTGAATTAGTGTGAAATTCTTTATCAGATTCATAACCTAGGGCAGATGTCCAATTCTTTTCAGAAAGCATTTGTTGGACCTTCTTACCAGAGTTTGTCCAAACTTTGAAGGTCTCTTTTTCCTTAGCTATCTCAGTTTTCAAATATGTGACTTGTATTTCCAACTGAGTTTGCATGTGTATAGCATTCTCACAGTCTTTCTTAAAGCTAAGCATGTGTACAAGTTCAGTTTCAAGAAAGTCATTCCTAGAATTCAGAGTCTGTATCTCAGATTTTAATCTTTCATTCTCAAGAGATTGTGACTTAAAGCTAACATGTAGATTTCTAAGAAAAGACTTTAATTCATGAATATCTTCAGTATCAAAAGTGAAAACAGAGTTTGGTACCTTTTCAGAGTTTAAGATGGGAGACTCAGAGTTTGCCATGAGAGCATAGTTAGTTTCTTCTTCTGAGTCTGAGGAATCCATCCAATCTTTCTTTGATATGATGAGAGCTTTCTCAGATTCCTTGCTTCTGCACTCAGTAGCAAAATGTCCCATCTTGTTGCACTTGTAACACTTGACTTTTGATTTATCAAGAGTTTTTGATTTTCCATCTCTATCTTCTCTTTTTCTGAATCTGTCTTTCTTGTCTGACTCACTATGCTTCTTCTGATAGTTTCCTTGCTTCTTAATTTTTTTGTATTTATTGAAGCTTTTGACAAACATAGCAAACATCTCCATCATGTCAGAGTCTGAAGAATTATCAGAGTTTTCATCAGAGTTTGCCTCAAACTCTGATTCACTGCTTTCTTTGATTACAGCTTTTCCTTTTCTTGTTGAGGCTTTAAGGACTTTTTCTGTAGGTTCTTCAATCTGGGCCTCAACATTCAAAGCAATAGATTTTGTCTTGCTACTTTTTCTGTTTCTTCTTTGCTGTAACTCCAGATCATGAGTTTTCAATTTGCCATAAACTTCATCTAATGACATCTCATCCAAATCAGCCCTGTCTCTAATCAAGGATGTCTGCAGATCTCATTCTTCTGGAAGAGCCCTTAGAAATTTGGTGTTTGAATCTTCATTGTCATATACTTTATCCACCAAAGCCAAGTTATTCAACAGAGTTAGAAATCTGTCATAAATATCTGTGAGGGACTCATTCTGCTTAGCCTCAAAGTATTCATACTCTTGGATTAGAACAGATCTTCTATTTTTCTTTATCTCCTTGGTTCCTTGACATTGAACCTCCAGTGCATCCCAGATTTCTTTGGCAGTTTTGCATGCTATTACCCTGTTAGACATTACAGAGTCAAGACTATTATGCAAAATATTTCTTACCTTTGCATCTTTCAAGACTTCCTGTTTTTCTTCATTGGTCCATTCTTTCTTGTCCTTTAAGGTGTAATACTCAGGGATTTGTCTTCCTTCCACAATCGTAGATGGCACTAGTTTGGTTGGTAGATACTGTCCTGTATGAATTCTGTCCAAATAATCAGGATCAGTGTCTTCCAAGAACATCATCATCTTCACCCTCCATGTAGGATATTCAGCCTTCTTCAATATAGGGATCCTGATGCTTTCATACTTGTTACTAGACATGATTATTTGATCTTTTTAAGTCGTAATTAACTGCCTGCTCTGATACCAATTGTTTCCCAGAATAATCGATTATGAACACAAGTATATAGAATGGAATACTGTTTTGTATTATTAATGATCTCAAATACAAAACTCTCTCAAGAAAATAATGTTCTTAAGAGCTACTAGGTTATATAACTATTGCTTAATGAATTCAACATTGAATTATAACCTATCTCTGTGTTTATATAGACACAGCTACAAATACAATTACAAAACAGATTATGATAAGAATAGCTTTAATAAGATAATTAGACTTGCACTTGAATTCCTTCTTACTATCCAAATCAGACTCTGATTTGTCTGTTTCCTTTTCTGGTAGACTCTGAAGCTAAACTTTGTCGATCTGTCATTCTCTGATTTGAGTATTCTCTGTTAGAGTAAACTCTGATTGACAGCTTCCTTAAACTCTGATGACGTCAGCATAAACTCTGTTTAGTATTCTCTGACAATCATCAGTGTTTGCATTCCTAACACAAACTACTATATTATTATAACTGAAAAACTAAAAATTTTGGTCGGTATAATGGGCCACGGGCCTAAAAAATATATATGTGTATTCGAAATAATTTCTTATTATAATATGGGTCATAACTATATACATATCTATATTGACTAAATTTTTACTTTTTAAGTTATATTAAATATAATAAATTTATATAAAATAAGAGAACATATAATATTAAAATAAAATTTTAAAATTATAAAATTTTATATTAAATATCAATAAATAAATAAAAATAAAAAATCAGTTACTTATATATTAGTTATCCCGTATTTTGCACATGTTATAAGCTTGTATTATATATTTAATAAGTGACCTATATATTTTAAATTAAATTATTCAAAAATGAATAAAAATAGAATGTTATATGCAATAAATAAATAATAAAATTTAAAATAGGGCATAGACTACGATTTGGGTTAGGGTTAGAGATATTTTATTTTGAGCATGTGAATTGATTTAGATGATGTCAGTAGACTCTACGAAACGTGCATCACTGTTGTTATCTAAAATTATACTCTCTCCGTCCCACTGTCATTTTTGAAAAAATTACACATCTTAAGAAAAAGTTAGCTAGATAATTTGTTTCCTTATTTACCCTTAATAATTACATTAAACGTACATGAGTTGTTTGTATATTTAAATTAGTCAAACATTGAAAATAGTAATATAAGGATAATTTGTGAATTTTTTTTAAAAAATTGCTTTGAAAAAAGAGAGTGGTAAGTATTTTGGGACAAATATTTTTTATAAAAGTGACATTTATTATGGGATGGAAGGAGTACCTAACAAAAGTATCTGTTGGAGTGATAATATTTTATATTATATCCTATATATAATTGGAATAAAATAGTTAATGTCATGTGTTTGGTCGTCATGGGTAAAAAATTAAATGTCTAAATATTAGTTGTTATTTAATTAATTGTTCAAGGTTCGATTCCCCACGAATACAAAAATAATTTAAAATTATTTATAAATAAAATAATTAAAATTTTCTTATTAATCAATATTAATAACTAATTTAAAAGAAAATATATAATAATTTAATATTAAAATTGAATAAAATATAATTTTTTAAATAAATAAATAAATTTAATTATAAAATTATTATAAAATATTTTTTAAAAGGAAATTCATGGATATTATACCTACCAGTAGTTCAGTGTATGAGATGCTCTAATGTACCGCATTTCGCTCAAGAAAATAAATAAATTGAAAACACCTATGTAAGTTATTGCTAACCAACTCCACATTTATTATTTTACGAGATATGTGACCATCACCAGACTAGTTTAGCTCATATTATATTTTAAAAAATGTAAAGTATTAGTTTAGCTAATGATTTTAGCATATTAAACATGAAAGAGTGGTAAGAAATTACAACAAAACCAAACCAGGGTAGAGTTACTATACAAAGCATACAAGAACGAGTGATTTCATTCACTTGACCTCTCATTTTTATCGTTATTCGTCTCAATCGGGCAGGAGACGGCTTTTATAGCATCATCAGCAGTCAAGAGGGCATACTTTGACAAATTCAGAGTAATATCTGCTTTACAGAATATGTCTGCTTTTTCTCTTAAATTTTGCATAATTTGATGCACGCTTCGCTGCACTTATTATCTCACGCAACCTAATCTCGTCAAGATCATAAACACATAATTGCATCTTGATCTCTTTTGATTTGTTCTTGAAAAGTTTGGGGTGACTATCAAACTCAGATGTATTATTGTTCAATGAAATAAATTTAGCTTTCTCAATTCCAAATATGAATGAGTTTGCTCTTCTCTCTGCATGTTCAAAAGGAGTTGAACAAACATCAGAAACTATACTATAATGCAAATAAATAGTCAATTCAAAAACAATACGATTACAGTATAAAGAAATCTGTTACCAAAAGAAAAATTACCATCTTGATCTTCTATGAGAGCATGTCTATAATACCCAGCAACGTGAAACTTCTTCTGTCATCGATGCTTAAAACCCTTACGAGGTACTTGAAGACCTAGGGCTAGCTTTAACATGAGATCACTGTAACATGAGATCACTGACGCAGGATTTTACTTGGGAAAAAAATTATTTTACATAATGACACCTATAAATTAGAACGAAAAACAAGTCGAACGTGTATAGAAGAGTGTGAGAAGCTACTATATCATAATTACATTCTTCCTAAAGTATTATAGTAGATTTCACATTTAATGGACAGATGCACGTTTTGCAAATTATTATATGTATTACATTCAAACATTTATGTCACTTGACACAAGTGTGTGTTACAAGCAAATGTTGAAGAGAAATCGGAGGCTCCTACTCAAAATACATTTCACAAAGACAATTTTATCATTTTACCATGATTCTCATTCTCTTCTAACCAATGACTATATCTTAACAGAATTTCTGCAACTCGGAACTTGAAACCGAATTAGATTTAAACACTATAGAATCTACTCCAAATTTTCTTTTTTTAAGAATATTACTCCCTCCTTTCCATTTATCTTGTCCATGGATAAAAACAAGCATCTTCAACAATCAAACGGTAACTAATAAAACTACATTTTAAATTTCAAATGCGCACTTAACTAATTTCAAAGCACACTTACCATAATACTTAAATGTGATCAAATTTTTGTGATAAGTGAAATATGACGTGCTCAAAGTGAATTTCTGGGAATGAATAACCTAAATTAACTAAGAAACAACTTCATGTATAATCAATTTGTACCTCATTATTTAGATATTTTTTAGTACAAGGTGTTTGATGTTTTCCTCACCAAGTTAGTTGTACTGTTTTTTGTGTGACTTTAGCCTCCTACTAACTTCAGTTTTTTTTTAAATTTTTATTACGCAATTAGAGTAAATTTAACATTGTTTTAGTCAATTTTTATTATGAATACAGTATCTTGTCTATTTTTTTTTATGGAGGCTCCCATTCAAAGTCTCCTCTTTTTTAATAGTCTGTGCATATATGATACAACAATGAAGGTATATTAATCCCTGAGACAGAAGGTGAGTTAAATTTTTATAAACAAAAGGTGGATTTGTAAAACTACTGTAGATTATGAATAACTATTGTAGATGTATGCCATTCTGTTTTTTTAATACTCTTAATCTACTGTAGATGTTAGAACCTTCTCTGATGCAACACCTTTCTGGCAAGGTGTAGATATATATAGCATTTTGGGTGGCATTGGTGAGTTTGAGTTTATCTCCTATGCAAAGAGGCCAGCATGGCATTTTTTTAATTTATAGCTGTGAGGCCTTCATAATGGGAGCTGTAAAAGTCCAATTCATGTTCACATTAGTTCTCTGGTTTTATGAATTCAAATGGATTAAATCTGATGATCTCGTGCGAATGTAACACTGCCAAGCATTACTCTCCTGTCAAAGGTCGATTTCTAAAACTGTGACCGTGGGCAAATCAACTCAGCAAATACCCGCAACATACAAAGATATACCTGCTTACGGTAAGTCCAATGGTGTGCTATATTTTGTTCTATATCTATATTATAGAACAAAAATTAAAATTCTCCACTACAATGGTGTGCTAAACATTAAGAACAAAAAATAGATGGGGTTAACACCTCATCAAAAAGTGAAAAAAATGAGGGAAATGAATAAAGGTGAAAGAGTTGAATGAAGGTTGGTGAAACATTAAGGTAGGAAAATTAAGTTTGGAACAAGAGTTAGAACAATGCATTGTTGATGTGATGCTATATATTAAGTAAGAGCTTGCCAGGATAATATACGCAAACCGCAACCTGTTCCTTGACTTGAAACTGGAGGAGCTGACAAAAAATATCTTATGATGAACCTTACTAAATTCGTGTATGACGAAGAGAAATCATAAGATGTAGACAAAGTCGCATAGTGTTCTTACACTATATTTCTGGATAGGCTTAAAAATTTACATGAGTACACATCCAGACCATGCATTGGTTTTGTGTCAGGAGTCACAACGGACTTAGTAACAACTAGTAGTATAATTAGCGGCAAAGTCTAGCTAGTATATCATCAAACACTATAAAGAATAGTAGCACGTAAGTCATCTGTCAGGTCCACTAATTTTAGGGCCATTCAACATTGTTGCCCGTCTGTCGGGTAAGGTGTAGTGTAGTGGCAAAAAACTAATAAGTAGTTTGGTATATAGTTTATAAAAGTTCATATTTTGAAAGAAAAAATATTAGTATTACAATTTTCAGTTAGGTTGAAGATTAATTTTATCTTTATCTAATATTTTTTATTTATTAATTTTTCAATAAATTTTGAAAGCAGCTTTCGTAAAAACTAACACCTCGTAACTTTTCTTCAGAGTAATTTCTCAGCGCATAAGGAAAGATGTGCATTTTTCCAAACCGTGTTTTATCAAATATGTTGAAAAGATGCTTTTAGGATCTAGGAAAAACAATATGGTTATATCAACTTGAGATCAAGCTATAAGCCTATAATAAAACTAAGAGGGTGTTGGATCAAAGGAGAATTATTAGAGCTCGAAAGAGATGGGTAAGACACATTGAAATAAGGGGTTCAGTATCGAGGAAGCCACTTAGGAAGATTTAGTCGAGTGCAAATTTCTTGATTTCTCTTTGACACCAAGAGACTATAAGGGGTTTCAAGGAGGTGTCTCGAGGCAATAAAGAGCCACAAAATAATTAATTGTATTAGTGGAAGGATGTACTCCCTCCGTCCCACCCAATTGTTATCACTTTTTTTTCACTTTCTGACACGCATTTTAAGGTGGATTTTAAGGATAGTTCCATAACTTATTTTTAAAAATTTCTTTTTTTGTATAAAAATAGGATTGTTCTATTTTTATACAAAAAAGGAAAATTTTAAAAATAAATTATGGAACTATCCTTAAAATTCACCTTAAAATGCGTGCCAGACACCCCATTTTGAAATGATAACAACTCAACGGGACGGAGGGAGTAATAAATTATCAAGTACCACAAAAAATGAGGAGTAATTAGTCAATTAAGTCATGTACAGTTTATCGATTGGTTTGCCTACATAAGCCTAGTTCTTTAGTGTAATCAATATGACATTTATTGTGTGTGGGTGTATGAGATAAATGAATTCTTACCATTAATAAAGTTCTGAATCGTCCCGAAGTCCGTCACTGTGTGACCTTTCTACCTTTCTGGAGCATCTTCTTCATTGTTTATTTTGATTGTTGCATCTACACAAATCCAAAATTTTATAAGAATTTTGCAGCTAAATAATAAGATATATTTCATATCAATTGAATTTCGGAATGAAAAGATATTGATATTTCTACCTTAATCAAGAGCAACACTAAATTAATATTTACCACGGAAAGATACAAATCACATATCAACGGATATCAAAGAAGGGAATAAAGATGTGATAATTGGATTTTCAAATAAGTGATGCACGATTTTTATGGTTCAATACGATTTTATCTTATTTCAATTTTATTTATTATCCCTGATTTGTAAAAAAAAATGAAAAATAACAGTGAACGACATTTGAAACACTTTTCACGTATCTAACCAGATCGCGTGCTTCACCACAACATCTACCTGCACAAACTCGATCAGGAGATATGGAGGATCCGGTCACACGAGCTTTCGAGAGTCTGGTCTGGATTCTTGGTTTGCTTTCTAGAGCGTGAAAAGAAGTTCACTCGGGCAAGGGCAACATAATGTTTTTGTAAATGACAAAACAGAAGAAAGAATGAATGAAAAGATTAATTATAACAAGATGATAAATAAATAAGAGGCATGCCTCACGCATATATATCTCCACCTTACATCGACTTCTCCACCTTACGCATAAATTTATCCGCCTCACACTACACAAAAATAACATATATTAAATTATTCAAATATATCTTAAGTAATTGTGATTCCATGTATTTTTCGATATTTAAAATGATTCTGGATAAGTATTTTTCAAAACATTATATTTTTATTTTAAAGGTTTCTTTTTACTTTCAAGAGCCTTCTAGAATCATATATTTAATACTTGAACTCTATTTGATTTAGTTGATCATAAAATGAATTTTTATGCACCAAAATTTATTTTATTTAGAAAAAATTAGAATCTTATTTTTTTTTGAAAATAATTTTCCAATTTATTTAAAGTAGCATCATTTCTTTCTGTTATGAAAAAATGACTCAAATATGTTGGTTCAGTTGGTACAAAATCCATCTCAAAATATACGCTTTGATTATTGATTATAAATGATTAGTTAACTATGTCGTACTTCGCGGTGGTCTTATAAAATATTTTAATTTTTTTTCAAAATTATCTTTTTAATTTAAAAATATTTAATAAATAAATAATTATATAATATTATCAAAATATTATTTATTTATAAAAATAAATATTTATTTATCATATATGATAAAATAAATAAATAAATTATGAAATCAGTTTTGTAATTTAAAAAAGTTGGAGGGAAAATTATTTCATTATTTTAATATAAATTTCAAAGTTATTTTATATGGATAGTATTTTATATTTTTCCAAAAAATTCAAATAATATTTTTTTATAAATATATCTATACTATATTATTAAAGGTGAAATATTAAAATTCTGGTAATAGGTAGTCGATTGGTATTTTGGTCGGATAGTTTAGTCTGAGCCTAATTTTTAAAAATTATTCTCAAAACTAAAAAAAATCACAAATTAATCTCCTAACTAATACACATCTTCTAAATAAAACACACAAATACTATCTTATTGAACATTAATCTCCTAACTAAAACACATATCAAATTAATCAAAAAGGCATTACGGCTAAGCAGAATGATCTCCTAAACGCCTCGATTAGTATCTAATTTGATTTTTAAGTATTTTGTTCGGATTAAGCGGGATTAAGGGGACTGATTTTAAAAAATTAATTTTTTTTATTAATATTAATATATTTTATTTAATTATAATTTTGTAAATGCATATATTATTATAATATATATATATATTAATACTTATGTAATTATAGGTGGGATAAGATTACATAATCAATATATAATTATAAATATATACATGCATATAATTATATATTTAATTATATATTTATTTATAATCCACTTTTAAAACCGCTTAAACGGTTGCTTTAACACTTAAGTGCTAGATGATAATCGTTCTCCCTTATGTTTAAATAAAGTTTAAATTATTATTATAAAAAATTAAAATCAAATCTTCTAAAAAATATTAGCATAAAAATTATTTGAAAAATTGTAGCATCTCGTATTTTTTAAAATATATTTTGCTACTTTATTTAATATTAAGTATAATATTTATGAGTTTTTATTATTTTAATTATATTTTTATGAATATATTTCTTTTATATTAGGATATTGTTTTAAGATTTTATTAGCTAAGAAAAAATAGATTTAAAAAAGTAATTAGAAAAGGGAAGGAGTTATGGTTTAGAAAAAAAAGATAATTAGTGTGAGTATTAGGGTTTTGGAAGTATTTGGCTCATTATGTTTTCTGAAATTCTGCCTGCAAGTGTGTCAAAATGTGTCTTTTGTACAATATGATGGTTTAATTCATGTTAATATGTTGTAACTTCTGAAATTCATAGTAAATTGAATATTTTTTCAATAAATATGAGTAATATCATTCTGGAAAGGTATTTTTGATATCTTCTTCTTTTGTTTACATTCCGATGTCATATTCTGTGGTTTTGATGTCTTAACTCTAAAAATAGTATTCTGATCAAGTGTTGACTCTGTTCTAACAGCCCATATTTGCTTGATTTCTACATTCGTTTTTTATTCATTTTTGACGAGTTTTACATTCTGGAAATGTCAAGAATTTTCTGCAAGTTTTATGTTTTGTGATTTTTCATTTGAGTTCATATTTATAGAATAAATTATCAGTTTTCCGGATAGGTCAGGTTTGAATATATTTGTAATAGTCTATATTGTATGATATTTGGCGTGTGTGCTATTTTGAGGAAGATATTTCCAGTTTATTTATGATATACGTATGATTCAAGAGATTTTATAAGACTTCCGTCATGAGTGGATAATCTCGTGCTTGACACCACCTACACGGTGTATTTAAATAATATAGGCGTGTCTCTTGAGTTATGAGATATATAGAGTCAAGACTATTGTGTATGTATGTTTGGTCAATTGGGTAGTATTGTGCTTTGTGTCATGCAAGCCCCCGTAAGATTTTGGGTAGCATTTGTTTTGTGCTATGCAAGCCCCTATAAGTTTTGATGACTACATATTTCTGGATAACCGAAAATGTAGGACATCATGTACATGTAAGATTGTCTCTCATATCAATAAGCATACCGACTTTAAGCTAAATGATTTTGAGCATATTTTGTAAGTGGTAAGAATATATTTTGGAAGAGTAAGTTTATTTTTTTATAAGAATATGTATATATATGTTCATATTGTGCATTTAAGTATCCATGAAATTTTATCTTCTTCCATTGTTGTCATCACTCATTATTTTCACATTCAGTTTATATTTATATTATCGGCATGTCTAACCCTTATACTCTTTGTATTATTTTATATCCGAATATGATCATTTCGCTCACTATCGGTTTATGTTTCTTGATTTCCCCCGATAGGTATTCATTGTTAGGTGGGCTACCTTTCGGGAAGAGTGAGAGTTGTTGATTTTGAGGAGTTTGTTTAACCTTTCTCTTAAAATGTCTTTTCCTAAATTAGGGGAGATTGTTGGATCTAGACAAGCCTACATTATTTAAATGTCTTTACTTGTAATGTAGTAACATTTTAGTACTTCTTGTAATAGGATTGTGACTTGGAATGTTACTGTGTATATTTTCAGATAAAAGTTTTCTCTACTATAATTCAAGTTGTAAATAATGTCTACATCAATAATACTATGATAGAAGATTCAAGTCAAAATGGATCATACACCAGAATGAACAAGGCCCCTATCAAAATAAAGAATTCAAACTGGAAATTCTTCTAAGGCAATGTACTGTTCGAGAAGTCAATCCATTCGAGAAGTCTGAAATGAGCTGGTCGAGAAGTCTCAGAAGCTTAGATACAGAAGTCAAGATGTCCATTCGAGAAGTAAGTGTTAGTAATTGTGCTCTAGAGACAATACTTATAATATTTTAAGGAAAAATATTTATTATTAAGGATTATGTTTTATTGATTATTATGTTTTATTATGTTTTATTTACTGCATAATAAATTGAAAGCATAATAAATGTCCTTGGAATTTTGATACGTATTATATATCTTTAAGTATTTGACTTAAAAATGAGATTATATGAATAGTATCTTATTCCTAAAATTCTCTAGTCGAGTATTATTATTTAAGGACAATAATAATGCACAAAGACTAGTATGTTTCTTGACAGATGACCACATCTCATTGGTCATAGGTATGGTGATACTAAAGTCAACAACTTAAGTGCATGTCTCAATGCATGGCACTGGAATGACCCGCCGTGATATTCTACATGTTAAATAAGTGTCATAAGTAATTCTCACTGTGATAATGGTATAATGATCCTTAGACCTTAAATCATTATATTTCTATATGAGAATTAATATACTTTGATTACATTAAAAGTTACCTTTGACCGGGTGATGATAAAAGTGGACATTGGGTATATTATGAATCGTATAAGAAATATGAATAATCTAGATGTGATTTAATCCTCCTAATTTTAGGAGTGATATTATTGGCCTCTTGTTTGAGTGAGACTATGAAATGCACGGCCGTGCTCAAATGTTGATTTGATTTTAATAGTCTACTTATCAATCAAGAAAATAAAGATTAAATTATGAAGATGATGACACGAGACATGCCTTGAGTTTAATCTATAATATCAAGATTAAAGGGATTATATTACATGGGACATTATTCACGAAAGGCTTAATCGAATCACCAATTTATTATTATTACTTGGGTAGCAATGATGTATTACTAGATGCCGCTCATTGTTTACAATTTTAATTAGATATTAAAATTGTTGCCAACGTAATTATAACCTACAGGGTCACACACAAAGAACGCTTGAAGGAGAAATAATTTAAATTGTGAATTTAAATTAAATAAGTAATTTATTTTATTTATGATATTAATTAAGTATGACTTAATTAATTATATAAATATAATAAATGAATTATTTAAACTAATTCCAAAATTAATAATTAATTAATTAAGCGAGACTTAATTAAATAATTTAGAATTTTGGATTAGTATTAATTATGATTGGATTATAATTAGAAAACTTATTCCTCTCTCTATATAATCCCTTTATGGGCTGATTTAATTTATGAGACATATTTTTACTAAAACCCTAGCCGTTTTGAGAAAAGAGGAAGATAGAGACAGAGAAACAGTTTTCAGGTACTAGTACACATCAATCCTTCATGAAAAGTGTTCGTGTGGATACCGTAAAGCGTAGATCGCGAGAGCGGGATACGTGGTGATTAAACAAGCTTTGGACCTCCATTAATCTTCCATTAATGAACTGTTAAAGCTTCTAAAGGTATTTATTCTTTATCTCTGAATTAAATCTTTTGTTTTCGCATGGATCCTGCGGAGGGTTTCGCTATTTTAATTTATTTTTCACGTTTATTCCGCTGTGTTTGTGCCTCGAAACCCTTCAATGGCATCAGAGATACTTGCGAAACCATTTAATTCGGTTATGTGCTTAATAGTTTTCGATATGTACGCATGTATGCGATCTATCATGATTTTGTATTGATACAATATGTATATGTTTTTATATATTATGAATATATGATATTCATATGATGTATAATCATGTGATGATTGTGTGTATTTATGTATGTATATGATACATGTTTGTTCTTATTATGAGAATTGTATTCGATACGAATTCTGAAGCGGCTGCCGTAGATTTTCTGAAATCTGTGTCCGTTGTCCGATTTTCACAAACGATATGTGTTTTCTGACTGGAATCAGGTCACTGAGCAATACTGACTATGTCAGCTCTGCGTCTATAATCCATTAGATGTCGTTACAGGCACCAAAACGGTGATTTATTATTTTCATAAAATTATTTGATTTTTTAAAATTTTGAGTATATGATGTAAATATTATGAATATATGATATTTATGTGATGTATAATCATGTGATGATTGTATGTATCACTGTGTATGTATATATGATATATTCTTGTTCTTGTTTTGGGGATTGTATATGATACGATTTCTGAAACACCGTCAGATTTGGTGAAATCTGATTGTCGTATCCGATTTTCGTAAACGATATGTGTTTTCTGACTGGAATCGGGCAAATGAACAAAACTGATAGCTTATTTATCATCGACGGGTCTGTAAGGCGTTTGAAGTCGTTAAGGGCCTCGAAACAGCGATTTATTGTCTTCAGAAATCTGTTTTTAATTTTCTGAAATTTCGAAATTTGTTATATATGATTATATGATATGTTTATATAATATGAGATATATTATATGTGTTATGTGATAGCATGGTTGATGGTTATGGCCTAAAGACCCATAGTATAGTGGTTTTGATTTATGGTTTTGGTTTCTAAATACGACTTGCATGTCGTTTATTCATTGTAATTTAATTATCTCGAATGTAACTCGAGTTCTTCTTGTAATTTCATTAGAATAGTTTTATTTTTATTATTAAATGTAATTATCAATGAAGACTTGCAAGCAAGGAGGCGATCCAAAAGGGGATGATGGAGCAATGAAGAAAGAAGACATGTAATAGATAGTATTTTTAAAACCACCATAGACTGACCTTGATATTTCCATTAGCTTGGAAATATCACATAGGATGGGGCCATAACCAAACACGTTTAATTTACGCACATTACATATATGTATATGATTGCATGTATTGGTATGTATGCGTAGATATAATCGAGATGCATGCTTAATATTGATTAATCATGTATGTATTAGATACGACACTCATGCCATGTTTGCTTAAGAAAGATAAAATCTGTAACAATTAAAGATTTTAAAATTGAACAAGCGATCATGAGATTCTTGTGTTTATGAACACGGTATTAAATTTGAATTTTCTTTTTCTGATATGGGGAGATTTTGTCAAAAGCGGATTATTAATTTAATTCGTAAAGAAGTTGGGTTTAAGTGAGACCGCTTGTGACTTCTCTGACGACCTGGAAATCAATCCATTGACGAATATTGAAATGAATTATTTGATCAAGAAAAAATTGAGAATCTCTTTATGATGGGATCATGATCGTTCATATAAACAATAAAAATCCCTAAATACATATTAAGTTAATCGGATGCCTTCCAATGTTTAATACTCGTCAAGATCTAGATTGAGAAGGAATGGGTTTGCCAAAGCAAGGTGCTTTTATCAATCATGGGAAGACGTGACAAGTAAGTGTACTTAGTTTGTTGAAACATTGGGTCTAACTTAACTAAATCATCACAATAGGATTGTGGGTTTAGAGGCATAGAGTTTGGTGAGATTTATTGGATAAATGTGTACAAAGGATTGTTCCACCCAATTTTCCAAGAGTTATATTTGATATAATCGACAAATGTTGTCTACCTAAATAGTCATATTTTGAGTGTATTAGCCAACACTATCTTAAAACATGGATGAAATATGGATCTTGGCTCACTAGAAAGATTTAAAGAAATGTTTTCCGAATTAATAGTTAGGGCTATTAATTTGATAAAAATAGTGGGAGGTATATGGTGATATACCATAATCACTTAAACATAATTAATATTAAATTTGCAATCTAGTTTATTTTATACACTTTAATATTGTAGATATCAAATGATAAACACAAAAAACTTCTCTATGTGATCAGTTCTTGAGAAGGGCAAGTTGACGATAATATGTTTCCTTGACTGACATAGGAGCTTGAGGATTGTTCTCGGACACCACAATGTTAGTCAAATCTCTTCCCCTGCTCTTAAAGTTGAGAATGTAACATGTGCAAATCATAGTACCTATTGGAAGCAAATTGATGTTGCGACTGATGTTTCATGTCTCATGCTCGCAAATATGTGTGCTGAGCTTAAGAAGCAACATGAGCATATAGATGCTTATGAGATGATTGAGCACAAGATATATTTGAAAATAAAAGGGAACTATACACTTACAAGTAGGGAGAGTGAGACCCGGTTACACCACATGTTCTAAAGATTATAGGGTATAATGAGTACCTTTGATATTTTGGGTTTCCAGATTGGTCTGGAGACTTAGTTAGATTTGATCTTACAATCTTTGGACAAATATTATTCTTAGTTTGTTATGAACAATAAAATGAATAAGATTGGTAAAACACCCATTGAGTTGCTAAGCATGTTGAGAACTGCTGAAAGCAATATGATAAATGCATGAACTACTACTATATTGATGGTAAACATAGGGAATGCAAAAGGGAAAGGAAAATGGAAAGGCAAGGAGAAGATTTGATCTAGTTCCGTTGTCAAACCAAAGTCCAATCCCTAAAGCAGACTCTAAAGTCTGAACGGGGTGTTGATAAAGAAGATGATTGTCGTTTCTGTGGAAAATTGGGAGACTGGAAATTAAACTGTCATGCTTATTTGGAAGATCTGAAAAAGATGATCAATAAGGGTCAAGCTTCAGGTATCTGGTTGGAATTGGAGTAAAAGTAGTTGCTCTGGTTAGAGGAACTCGTTACTTAACTTTTAGCCTATAAGGAAAATTTAGAACTTGATAATTGTTATATAGGTGCTTGCAATTGGCAGAGACATTATTTCAGTTTCTTGTTTGGACAAGAAAGGCTTTTTCATTTTAATTAAATAACAATAGTTGTTTATTCTATTTTGATGATGAGGCTTATAATGTTGCACAACTAATTAACAATTTATATGTTCTAAAGTGACTCAAATCAAATATTACCTTTGGCACTGTTGTTGATGCCATATTAATGAGAAACGCATTTCCAGAATACATAAAGATGCATTCATGGATAAGTTTAATTATGAATTATACAAAAGGATGCGAATATTGGTTTATTTGGCAAAATGACTAAAGCTCCTTTTACCGGACATGGTGAAGGGGTCATTGAATGGGTATGACTTATACATAGTGATGTATGTGGTCATATGTGTACGATGACAAAAGGTAGATTTTATTAACTTCATAAAATTTATTAATTATTTTAGTAGATACGAATATATGTATCTTTTCTACTTCATCTTTATAGTCTTTGATATTTCAAAGACTATAAAGATGAAGTAGAAAAGACTATCAAAGAACTCATCCGAATCATTGTTGGACATGGTGCGATCAATGTTGAGTCAAGGAATCTTCCAATTAGTTTCTGGGGTTGCACCCTGGAAATGGCTCCACATACACTTAACCGTGTTCCTACTAAAACGGTTCAAAAGACTCCTTATGAGATATGGACTGAGAAACGTCACAGCATGTCATTTATGAAAATTTAGGGATGTGAAGCGTTTGTGAAACGTCTAATCTCTGACAAGCTAGGACCAAAATCATATAAATGTAATTTTGTGGGATACCCAACTGAAACAAGGGGTTATTCTTTCTATAATCCTTCTGAGAACAAAGTGTTTGTTGCTTGAACTGCCATGTTCCTTGAGAGAGATGCTCTATAAGAAAGACAGTGGGAGGATAATAGATCTCGATAAAGTTCGAGACCGACATGATAACATTGAACCAATGGAGGAACCTAAGCAGAATGTACAAGAAAACAATACTGCTCAAGAAACACAAGTTGTTCATAGGTCTGGTAGGATTCGCCATGAGCCCGAGAGATATTATGGATTTCTCTTGACTCAAGATGGTGATGTGATGCTTGTGGATAAATATGAACCTCTCACCTACCAAGACACTATGAACACTCCAGATTCTAAGAGATAGAATATTTATTTTCATGAAACAGTCAAAAAGAGTTTGACTTTGTTCAGAATGAAGATGAAACTGGTGTTTACAAGAAGTTTAGTAGGAGCCCTGTGGTATTCCTAGTATTATATGTTGATGATATATTACTAATAGGGAATGACATTCCTTCTCTACAGACTGTGAAGACTTGGTTGAGAAATAATTTCTCAATGAAAGACTTAGGCGATGCGACCTATATATTAGGGATCGAGATGTATAGAGATAGATCAAGGAGATTGATCGGCCTAAATTAGAGTACATACATTGACAAAGTTTTACATCGATTTCGAATGCAAAGAGGCTAAAATGGATATGTCCCAATGTCTCATGGGATAGTGATCTCAAAATAAAATTTGTCCTAAATCATTGGATGGTAAGGACCGCATGAGTAAAGTTCTATATGCGTCAGCAATTGGTTTTATAATGTATGCAATGATATGTACTCGTCCCGATGTCTCGTATGCTTTAAGCATAGCGAGTAGATACCGGTCTAATCCAAGTGAAGGTCACTGGACGGCAGCAAGAATATTCTTAAATACTTGAAGAGGAATAAAGATTCATTCTTGTTATATCGAGGAGATGTGAAGCTAGTTGTAAGAGGTTTCAGTGATGATGGTTTCTAGACAGACAACGATGATTTAATGTTTCTGTCTAGCTTTGTGTTTTATCTATTTTTATTTAGATGTTGTATGCTGGAATGGTTCACAGCAGAGACAGTTGTTGATTCTACAATAGAGCTTGAGTATATTGATGCATGTGAAGCAGCCAATGACGCTGTTTGGGCATGTACTTAGGAGATATCACCTAATTAATGAGATTAATGATCAAGGATATATACATATATGTAAAGTGCATACTAATAATAATATTGCAGACCCGCTGACTAAGGCTTTGTCGCAGCAGAAGCATGAAAGTCACACTAGTTCCATGAGTATTGGATATTTGGGTAATTGGCTCTAGTGCAAGTGGGAGATTGTTAGTAATTGTGCTCTAGAGACAATATTTACAATATTTTAAGGAAAAATATTTATTATTAAGGATTATGTTTTATTGATTATTATTTATTTATTATGTTTTATTTACTGCGTAATAAATTGAAAGCATAATAAATGTCCTTGGAATTTTGATACGTATTATATATCTTTAAGTATGTGACTTAAAAATGAGATTATATGAGTAGTATCTTATTCCTAAAATTCCCTAGTCGAGTATTATTATTTAAGGACAATAATAATGCACAAAGACTAGTATGTTTCTTGACAGATGACCACATCTCATTGGTCATAGGTATGGTGATACTAAAGTCAAGAATATAAGTGAATGTCTCAATGTATGGCACTGGAATGACCCGTCGTGAGATTCTACATGTTAAATAAGTGTCATAAGTAATTCTCACTATGATAATGGTGTAATGATCCTTAGACCTTAAATCATTATATTTCTATATGAGAATTAATATACTTTGATTACATTAAAAGTTACCTTTGACCGGGTGATGATAAAAGTGGACATTGGGTATATTATGAATCGTATGAGAAATATGAATGATCTAGATGGGATTTAATCCTCCTAATTTTAGGAGTGATATTATTGGCCTCTTGTTTGAGTGAGACTATGAAATGCACGGCCGTGGTCAAATGTTGATTTGATTTTAACAGTCTACTCATCGATCAAGAAAATAAAGATTAAATTATTAAGAGGATGACACGAGACATGCCTTGAGTTTAATCTATAATATAAAGATTAAAGGGATTATATTACATGGAACATTATTCACGAAAGGCTTAATCGAATCACCGATTTATTATTATTACTTGGGTAGCAATGATGTATTACTAGATGCCGCTCATTGTTTATAATTTTAATTAGATATTAAAATTGTTGTCAACGTAATAATAACCTACAGGGTCACACACAAAGAACGCTTGAAGGAAATATAATATAAATTGTGAATTTAAATTAAATAAGTAATTTATTTTATTTATGATATTAATTAAGTATGACTTAATTAATTATATAAATAAAATAAATGAATTATTTAAACTAATTCAAAAATTAATAATTAATTAATTAAGTGAGACTTAATTAAATAATTTAGAATTTTTGATTAGTATTAATTATAATTGAATTATAATTAGAAAACTTATTCATCTCTCTATATAATCTCTTTATGGGCTGATTTAATTTATGAGACATATTTTTACTAAAACCCTAGCCGTTTTGAGAAAAGTGGAAGATAGAGAGCGAGAAACAGTTTTCGGGTGCTAGTACACATCAATCCTTCATGAAAAGTGTTCGTGTGGATACCGTAGAGCGTAGATCGCGAGAGCGGGATACGTGGTGATTAAACAAGCTTTGGACCTCCATTAATCTTCCATTAATGAACTGTTAAAGCTTCTAAATATATTTATTCTTTATCTCCGAATTAAATCTTTTATTTTCGCATGGATCCTGCGGAGGGTTTCGCTATTTTGATTTATTTTTCACGTTTAATCCGCTGCGTTTATGCCTCGAAACCCTTCAGTAAGCTATTCAAGTGTTCGAGAATTCCAGAAATATCATTTCGAGAAGTTAGGCATTGAAGTGTTCGAAAAGTAAGTCGAGAAGTCTATGGATATGGTTGATCGAGAAGTGAAGAAATGTGATAAATCGAGAAGTCAAGAAATGTGAATGATCGAGAAGTCAAGAAATGAGTCTGATCGAGAAATAAGAAATGAGTTTTGATGCTTAAAGACTTAAAAAAAACAAGAATGTAGTGCAAATTATCTAAGAGTAGTTTACTGTCAAATCAAATGTGAAAATGAAAAGATGATCAAATTGAAGAAGTTTGTTGGTGAATCTCTAGCTATTGTGGATGAGAATATGTTGAGTCATTTCTGATAACACAGCTTTTGAGAAGATAAATTGACAAGTAATTGTTTGTTCTTTATAAATTTTTATAATGTTCTAGATTAATTGTTTCATTCTTTAGTTTTGACAACATCAAACCTAGAATAGAGTACAAAATACTAGAATAGAGTCTAGCATAGTTTATTTATAACATGTCTTTGTAGTCTCTGAGCTTTTCTATAAATAGAGTCTAGATAGTCAACATTCATGTTTAGATATTATTTATACTTAGAAGATTTTCAAGAAAATTGAATCCAGAGTCTGGATGCAAATCAGAGTCTGGGAGTTGATCGGATTCTATAGACTACTAGAGTCTATAGTCTATCAGAGACTGAAGATCATCAGAGTCTGAAGTTTTTCAGAGTCTATAAAGCTGAACCATAATTTGAAAGGTGATCACAGTAAAGGGAAATTTTCGAAGATAAAGATAATTATATTGCGGATATGCTATGGGAAGGAAAGAGAATTTCATTAGAAAATTGTCAACTAATAATTAGGAATTTTATTCCTATTGTAATTTGATTTTCTGTTATTAGTTGATAGGCAGCTCTCTATATAAACATTCTATGTAACCTAATATAATAATTGTACTTTTGCGAGAGCATAGAGATAGAGAGAGTTGATGCGAAAATACAGAGAACCTGCTAAGGTTTATGTACACCCTATGAGAGTTTGTATTCAATATTCTTTAATACAAACACTGATATTTTTATTCTATGAGTTTTGCTCTTTGTTAAAATACTTCAATTTTGATTCTTCTGTAATTGATTGAAACTAAGGCGAAAAGATCACACAAGTATCCAACCCCCTTCTACTTGTGAAACTGGGATAACATAATCAGCCTTTATGATAAAAGGAGTATAGAGAATAAACTGAGAATGTATGACATTGCTGAGTACTGGCTATGAAATATCAAGCAAAGATTGACAAGGTGAAGTACATGAAGGAAATGACTGAGAAAAAGATAAGGGAGGATGGTGAAATTGAAAGGAAATCTGAAGAGTTGAGAAGAATGGAAAAATGCAGAGTGTTCAAGGATCTTGACAGAGTTGAGATCAAAATCAATAACAGAGTGACATCCAAGATTAGACTCAAATTGTTCAAGGACTATCATCTTCTAACTCTCAAGATTTCAGCTGATGCATTGAAGAATTCAATCCTCATTGAAGAAATTATGGCAAGACTTGAAATTCCTAAGGCTATTGCAGATATTGAACAAGAAGAAGAAAAGAAGAAGAAAGCTCAATATGATCAATGCAAAGAACAATAAAGGTAGGTTTGATATCTTGCTGTTAATTTATAAAAATGTCTTTTACCAAATTGGGAGAGATTGTTGGACCAAATCAAGCTTACCATAGTTAATTACTGTTTTGATGTAACATATGTAATATTTTTGTATTAGGATGCGTATTTAGAATGTCTTAATATATTTATAGAGAGAAGTATGTTTCTACTATGAAATCAATATGTAAATATGAGTCAAGAATAAAGATTGATAGAAGATTCAAGTTTGAATCAGGCATCAAATCAATGAAGACTTCATCAAATAAGAATTGCAGTGGAAAATACTCCAAGGCAAATATGTTATCGAGAAGTCATCCTGATAGAGAAGTCAAAAATGTGAAGTTGGTAGAAAAGTCTCAAATGCTCAAATAACTCAATAATCGATCGAGAATTGAGAAGTGATCGAGAAGTCAAAGAAACTGAAGTTGTTCGAGAAGTATGAAATGCGAATCATTCGAGAAGTCCAGTAAAATAAATCGAGAAGTCAGTTAAAGAAAGCAATCGAGGAGTGATAGGGCTGAACCAAATCATTCGAGAAGTCTATGAACCAAATCATTCGATAAGTCTAGCCTATTCGAGAAGTCATCAAATGAAGTATGCAATCGAGAAGACTATTCATTCGAGAATTTATGTGTATGAAGGCTGATCGAGAAATCTCAGCAATACCTAATCGAGAAGTCAATCACTATGAATTCTCGAAGTAAATTCAAGTGAGTACTCGACTGTTTCAAGAAGCTAAATTCTAGGAGATTTTTAGAAGAATAAGACAAGTGATTTTGAAGATATGTCATTAAAGGATCAGTCAAACCGGTGAGGATGGAGACAGGTCTACAATGAAACTTGGAAGAAAAACAAGACGAAAGACAGAAGAGATAAGGCTGAAAGTAAAAGATTGTCAAAAGATTATGCTAGCTAGAAATAGATATTAGTTAAATGTAAAGTGTTTCTCGTCTATTTCAAGTTTTAGCTTAACTATTTATTGAGAGCATGTGCCCAAAAGACATGTTGTCTATATAGTTTAAGCACAACCTCATTAGTCAGTATCTTTGAATATTATCAAGTGTATTCATACCTTGTTTTTCTTCCAAGAACAAGAAGCAGAGATTCATATCTTGAATCTCAGATTGTAACAAATCAATTCTAATACACAATTAGAATGAAAGTTAACTTTTTGAGTTCTCATTCCTAACGATAATACATTTTATGTGTTTACGATTGTTGTCCTAATAATAAAAAAATTGAAAAGAATTTCTAAGAGGAAAAAAAATGAAAATATTATATAAATAAAATTTTAATTTTAGAAAAAGGAATGCATAATTAATTTTTATATACTATATTTTTAATAAATATGAATTTTTATATGCACGGAACATAATGGATTTATTTTATTTTAATATTATTAATTTTCTTGAAAATAAATCACTTAATCTTAAACATAAATTATTAAAATTATTAATTTTAATAAATATTTTATTATTTATATTAATTGAATAAAAGTTTTATTATATTCTAACCTTGACGTATTCATATATGTTTAGGTTAATATTTCTTCCTCTCTTTTTATTTTTTAAAAATATTAACGTTTTATTAATAGACAATTTGAAATATGTATTCTAAAAAATTAGGGATTGTTAGTTTTATTTCATCTATAAAAAATTATCATCCAACCTAAAGATATATTTAATCAGTTCATCATAACTTAAATTATGACTATTACAAGAATAAGAAAGAGATTCTCTCGAAAGTTTAGATAATAAAATATTTATATTAAAAAAATAACACTTTAAAAATTATATTTCATAAACACAACAATTATATATCAAAATATAAAATATGAAAATAAAGAAAATTTAACTAGGGGCATGTGCTGTGCACGGGCTTTTATGCTAGTTTATATGAGAAATGGAACCAAATGGAAGTGTTTTGACTTTGTTTAAAGAAATCTAATATAGGAATAAAGAATTTATATGAGAAATGGAACTAAATGCTAGTTACCCTAAAAAAAATAAGAAATTGAGAGCTCCACCTGAATGTGTGGATGGTTATTAAGGCTCCATTTGAGGGGTGGAAGTTTGCGATGGAATGCCTATAGTGGTTGAGACTAAGAAATGCTAGTTAACCTAATTTTTTTTTCAAAATATAGAGTTATCACGTGTATACATATCCGGTCATGGGGATAGTTTGAAGGGGTAACGGCGAGGGCCCAAAATTAGATGGCCCCGATATTTTTAGGTTCTCATATAATAGGAGAAATATTTTTAAACAAAATAAGGAAAAAAAGAATAATATAAAGAAAATGAAAAAAGAAAGAAATCCTTTCACTACACTTTAGTAGGCGGTCTTTACCCCGATCTCTGACTTCTCCTCTTTTCTCTCTAATCCTATTCTTTTTATTTTCAAAATTATCTCAATCATCATTAAACACATTAGAAATTTTAATATTTCTCAAAAAACCAAACCTACTTGAAGTTAAAGTTGATAAAAACCTAATTTAGGTCATCAATGTCATTAGAATAGTTGAATGATCTTGTAATTTATCAATTGAGAAGAGATTTTTGAAAAATATTCAAACTGTTGTTATTATTAAAAATTTTGTATCTCGGAAAACTAGTAAAACCCATTTTTTATGAATTGTTTGATTATATATTAAAGTTTGGAATATAAATTGCTTGTACAATTGTTTTTCTAATTTTATTAATAAAATTGTATTCACTGAAATAATGCATTATTTTAATAAAATTACAATCATATCTATATATTCTTAATAGGTGCTATTTTTTTTCTCTAAGATTTACTATTGTATCCTCCAAAAATTTAAAATTTTCCTTTTTATTCTTGGATATTGAAGTAATTTACTCAAGTTGGGTAGTCCATTTCTGTTTTGGATTTTACCCGAATCATAATTAATAATAAACATATACAAATACCTCCTTATTGATGCTATTTTACACTATAATTCGGGTAAAGGGGTCACCACCCGGATCCTATTTCCTAAACTAGCCTACAGCCTATTCTAATACACAGAAGCTTACTACATAAGCTGCTTATACAAATTTGAATTTCACGTGATCCACATATTATGCCTCCAATCACGTTTGTGTTATTGAGCTGTGATCAATTGTATTGTTATTGTTTGTTTTCGAAATTCAAATTAATAGAGGATTTTCATCGAGCATCTTCAATGACACAGACTATATTCGAACAGCAATATCAATAATCATAGATGGATTCTAGGTCCGGGAGAGATGATTCAACAGGTAAGATATGTAGTTTTACTAGGCTTATTTGGTATTGTATGTTGTTGTTTTTAAATCCTATTTTTTCATGTTAGAAACGAAGGCCCATGGCTACCCTGTCATCTCCTTCGAAACCTAAGCTTGGTATTGTCTACTATTATAATCATGTATATATGTATATGTATTATTGAAGTCTGTTAATGTCATGCAATTTACGTTTTTGTTGCAGTATCCAGACGTCGTATCAATCATGTTGAAACTAGCTCTCAATCGATCCGGATCAATTCAGAGAATCGCAAACCTAATATCCAAATATCAACATCGCCTTTGTTTCACTCTACAAGTCATGGAGGTATTATTTTGATCAATAACTTTTATGCGTTGTCATGTTAGTCTTAATTGGTACGCCAAAGTTTGATTCTAATATGAATATGTGTTGCTGCTACGTTGTGAAACATTGCCTCATCTTAGTGTCATTACTTATTGTTATGATTTTATTCTTTGACAGTTCTCAATAAGACTGTCAGAGGCTATTACAATTACTATATAATAGTAATTGTTCTATGATCAGTGAATTTCGAAAATTCATATGCTCAGAATTTTAATTTTGATTAGCCAGAGGATATTGCATGAAAAAGCTTGAATTAGCAAAACCCATAATCGTATATGGATTATACTCCAGAAAAGATGATTCATCCGGTAAGTCAAGTTGTTTTACTCCTGCTTTGTTAGAATTAAACGTGTTTCATCGACAAGACATATGCTCCTTTTTTTTGCAGGACCGAAATGAAGGCTCATGGCTACCCTGTCATCTCCTTCGAAGTCGAAGCCTGGTATTGTATAATACCATAATGTTTCATATATATATATATATATATATATATATATATATATATATATATATATATATATATATGTGTGTGTGTGTGTGTGTATGTGTGTGTGTGTGTGTGTTGATGGATTAGTTTTGTTAATGTCATATACATTTACACCATTCACATGACAAGTTGTAAATTTTTATTATGCATATTATCTGTTTGATAAAATACTTAAATCAGGAAATCAGTTTTGTGTCACAAAATAATTATGTATGATGAAAGAAAATTAAATTAATTGCTACATTCATTTTTGAAAAAAAGGTTTACATGTTCCTCTTATTTACCCAATGTCTTGCATTTTAATGAGTTTAATGGGGCTGTTCCAAAAGAAGTAACTGAGTTTTCTGATTTGTATCTTAATGTTAATAATCACTGTGGGGAGATTCTCCTGAGCTTGGAAACATGCCCAATATTAAATGTACGGTCATCTGTATTTATTTGTGTTGCAAGAATTTTACATGGATATAGGCCTTAAAAATTCTGGATTTGAAATCTGACCAGCAACTCTTAGCATATTAGATACCATTAGTGTCATTTTTTGGGTTCAGCTGTCTTAATACACAATTGATATTTGAATGCTAACGATTTCAACTTTTTTTTGAATTCAAATTCATGTCTTAGAGTCTTCATATCTTTTGATTTGGGTTTTATCTTCCTCCTCCTCCTCTGCCAACACAATTCCCAAGATAAACCAAAAATGATAAAGGACAGACAAGGAGAGTGTGTCAAGTAATAATAATCAAATTGCGTCACTAGCAAGAGCTAATTACTTGCCTTATGGTATCGATTTTCCTCGCGGACCAAGTGGAAAATTTTCGAATGCTAAAACTACGGTTCACATTATTGGTAAGTAGCTAAGTATCCTTCTCGAAGATTGTAATATGTCGAAGTTGTCATTTTAATCGATCATTTATAAATTGTATGCATCTGTTTTCAAGAATTTAGTTTGATAGGACATATGCAGAAACCATTGTATAATCATGCTGCATGCATTATGCATACTTAATTTGGAGGCACCCTATTATAACCATTGACTAGATAATATTACTACATCACTGAATATCCAGTCTATTGAGTGTTGGCTGTATATTTGGTACATTATTTTAAAAAAAAAAATCAAAGTTTGACAGTTCCTCTTTAATTCTATTCTCATTGCATATAAGAATGTTAGATTTTCCATTCGGAGATACCTTGGTTGTTCTAGCTTATATTCCGACAAAAGATGGTGAGAAGGAAATAGACTACATTGGAACTCCATGTTGTTAAGGTACTTATCAACCATAATATATAGTTGTATAATCATCTTAAGTATGTTTAATCTCCACAACTATTGTTTGTTTTCGAAATTCAAATTAACAGAGGATTTTCATCGATCAGCTTCAATGACACGGACCATATTCGAACAGCAGTATCAATAATCATAGATGGATTCTAGCTCCAAGAGAGATGATTCAATAGGTTAGATATGTAGTTTTACTAGGCTTATTTGGTATTGTATGTGTTGTTTTTAAGTCCTATTTTTTCAGGTCAGAAACGAAGGCCTATGGCTACCCTATCATCTCCTTCGAAACCTAAGTTTGGTATTGTCTACTATTATAATCATGTATATATGTATGTATATTATTAAAGTCTGTTAATATCATGCAATTTACGTTTTTGTTGCAGTATCCAGACGTCGTATCAATCCTGTTGAAACTAGCTCTCAATCGATCCGGATCAATTCAGAGAATCGCAAACCTAATATCCAAGTATCAACATAGCCTTTGTTTCACTCTACAAGTCATGGAGGTATTATTTTGATCAATAGCTTTTATGCACTGTCATGTTAGTCTTAATTGGTACGCCAAAGTTTGGTTCTAATATGAATATGTGTTGCTGCTACGTTGTGAAACATTGCCTCATCTTAGTGTCATTACTTATTGTTATGATTTTATTCTCTGACAGTTCTCAATAAGACTGTAAGAGGCTATTACAATTACTATATAATAGTAATTGTTCTATGATCAGTGAATTTCGAAAATTCATATTCTCAGAATTTTAATTTTGATTAGCCAGAGGATATTGCATGAAAAAGCTTGAATTAGCAAAACCCATAATCGTATATGGATTATACTCCGGAAAAGATGATTCATCCGGTAAGTCAAGTTGTTTTACTCCTGCTTTGTTAGAATTAAACGTGTTTCATCGACAAGACATATGCTCTTTTTTTTTGCAGGACCGAAACGAAGGCCCATGGCTACCCTGTCATCTCCTTCGAAGTCGAAGCCTGGTATTGTATAATACCATAATGTTTCATACATATATATATATGTATGTTGATGGATTAGTTTTGTTAATGTCATATACATTTACACCATTCACATGACAAGTTGTAAATTTTTATTATGCATATTACCATAATTTTTATTATGTTTCATATTATCGATTTTCCTCGCGGACCAAGTGGAAAATTTTCGAATGCTAAAACTACGGTTCACATTATTGGTAAGTAGCTAAGTATCCTTCTCGAAGATTGTAATATGTCGAAGTTGTCATTTTAATCGATCATTTATAAATTGTATGCATCTGTTTTCAAGAATTTAGTTTGATAGGACATATGCAGAAACCATTGTATAATCATACTGCATGCATTATGCATACTTAATTTGGAGGCACCCTATTATAACCATTGACTAGATAATATTACTACATCATTGAATATCCAGTCTATTGAGTGTTGGCTGTATATTTGGTATATCATTTTTAAAAAAAATCAGAGTTTGACAGTTCCTCTTTAATTCTATTCTCATTGCATATAAGAATGTTAGATTTTCCATTCGGAGATACCTTGGTTGTTCTAGCTTATATTCCGACAGAAGATGGTGAGAAGGAAATTAGCGACACTATAGCAGCATTCCATCACGCCAATTATTAATTCCAAATTCTAAAAATATAATTACTTACACCTTACACGTGCTTATCACTCATTCCAAACTATTATATGTTATTTTGATTTTTAACACGGACGTATAATAAAAATAAATCCAATTTTTAAATATTTATATAATCAATATTTTAATTTAAAAAGCTTAATTAATAAATAATACTTTTTATTATATGAGTTAAAAAGACAAAATTAAAGGAGTTTAAAAAAATAACACTGAGGTAAGAGCATTTCTAACCGCGACTATCTAAAATGATTAGCTAACCAACGGTAAATATACTCCAATGCTATTAAGCATAATGGTTAGTTATATATAAAATTATTATTATTTTTTAAAATTTATATATATATATATATATGGAGATTTTATAAGTTAAAATAAATTTAATTAATATTTTATTCAATACAAATGAATAGTAAAATATATAATTAATGAAAATATATTTAATATAGTAACAATTTAATATTTAAAAAAAATCAAAATATAATAACATTTTTAAATAAGTGCAAAAAAACAATTTTTAAAATAAATCAAAATTAAAATTTAAAATACATTAAAACATTACCATTTTCGTAATCGGATGGTTAAGATTTTAAATTTCAAGTATATACTCAATTTTTTTTATATCTAAAGTTTTTATTTTGATTTTCGCATTCAGATGTGAAACACTCGACACAATATTGAAACTACTCTTTTCATGCAAAAGTAATTAAAATAAATTATAATTTTTATTTTATTGACAAACCTTAAACGTATGAACAAATTTTACTAAATAATAATTTTTTGTATACTTTTGTATCCTAAATTTTTATTTTTATTATTAGTTATTTATTTTATTACAATTATAAAAGTTATTACTTTGTTACTATTATTATTATTATTATTATTATTATTATTATGGCTCTAGATATAGATATTCTTATATGTATAGAATTAAAATGATAAAGTTAAACAATTAAAAGTTTTCTCAATTAAAAAATATTTAAACCAATAAGCAATTTTAAAAAGAAACAAATATTATAATTTAAAATAGATTAAAATATTACCATTTCTGTAAAAGGATGGTTAAGCTCAATTTTATTTCACATCTAAATTCTTATTTCAATTTTTACAATCAGATGAGAAATAATTTGTTTAATTTATAAAAATAAATGACTTAATATTTAAAAGGAAACAAAATATTTTAATTTAAAGCACATTACATTTATACAAAATGTGTATATCGAAAATAAATAATGTAACGGTACTAAAAGATTTTTTTTTATATTTTATTGAAAAATGATTAATTTATCTATATGAAAAAATTATAAAGTTAATTACGAGTGGATTATATATTTATTAGATATTTGCTACGATAAGGTTCAATCAGAATCCACAATAAAGAAAAAGTTATAATAATAAATAAATTAATATCACCTATTTAATTACTATATGTTGTGCAATATATAATACTATCACACTATTACATCATTCAAGATCATAACATCCTAGAAATAGATTACATTGGAACTCCATCGAGTTAAGGTACTTATCAACCATAATGTATAGTTGTATATATGTTTAATCTCTACAACTATAACCGTGATAATATCATTGCACGATATAACATGATTTTTCTGGATAACGGGGTAAGATAAATTATATTGATCATCATAATATACTTAAAACTCACTCTGTAAAAATTTACACTATGATTTCAATCACTCAAACACTCTTTTTTTTTTATCAGAACTATCCCGTACAGGTGACACCTGACCAATAGCATTCTTTGAATGTAATGGTTGTAGAAGGTAATATATATGAAGTAAGAAATATCTGGACAATAGAAGCAGTTGGAAACCTGAGGCCTGTGTCTACACCAAAATGCATTCGCTTTTTGTCTTCAACCATAATACAGGAAGTATTTGAAGACAACTTCGTCATACCTCTTAACCGTTTTGAATTTGTTAATTCATCTGATTTATATGCCATTCCACGTTTAACTTTCATTGATCCTGTGCCTATTAATACAATAGGTAAGCAAAATAATATGATAAATATAGTTAATTGTTATTGTTTTGTTGACCAATGTTGTACTTATAAATTATTTTGTTGTTTTTGTAGATGTTATTGGCGTTGTTACCGATCCTGGAGAGGTGACTGTCATACCAACTATATATGGGAAAAAGAATGCTCACATTTTTAATATGAATGATGAATTAATAGTTGCAAAGTGGTTTTGTGAGATAAATATATGCCAAGTTCGGCTACTCTGTGATTTTTTTCATTAATTTGTATTTAAATAAATATAAAATTGTGAAATTGAGATTAGGTTGTCATAGTTATTATACTCAATTTTTCATAACTGGTTTCAGGTTGGGTATCAGTTACTTGCATACAATGTTCCATGACATAGAAGAAGCTTTTGAGATACACCAAAGGTGAAATATAGTTATTTTTATGTTGTTGGTAGTTTTAGAATATTAAATTGAGTTTTACAAAATAACTAAAATCACTCGGTTTAAGATCGGTACTAATACCATAAATTATGTTATATTTGATTAAGGTTTGGACATCATTGAAAGTGAAGAATGAAACAAAGTCAAGCACATTGGTGACTCTGCGTATCAACATAGCTTGGCTTGGAGTGCCATTTTTTCTTGAACTTTTTTAATTGCAGTGCATTTTTCTTTTGTCATAGATGAAAAACATCTGCTTATTTTCTAAATTTTTATGGGTGATTGTGTTTGAAATTATATTCTTACAAGTTATTTTGATCAAATTTGAATGTTATTATGACATTAAATTTGTGCATATAATATCACATTATGATGAATCAAATTCCGAGTTAATTTGTGCATATAATATCACATTTAAAATTTAAAGATATACTCAATCAAATTTGTCAATATAGTCTATCAAGCATATCTCACTATCAAATAAAATATAAGAATTTAATTTAGTGGCATGAGATATAATGGAAAGAAAATTAATATTTCCCTTTTGTATAAGATACAAATATTTATCTAATTATATATTTCTATTATATATACAAATTAAAAAAATCAAATCAAACTTCAAATTTAAAATTAAATTTCTATCATTGTGATTCTAATAGCAAATCTCAAAAAATTTAATAATTCTATAGTAATAAAAATATACATATTCTAAACAGAATATAATGTACTAATTAATAGTGCATTATATAATGCTACTGATGCTTATATTTCTAAAAACTCAAAAGCATCGACTTCTGAATCAGTATAGGAAATTTCAGACTTTACAATTTCCAGTGTTGGAGATGTGAGTTGCTTTTTTAATTATTCAATAATATAATTCTTTAATTTAAATACTTGTGTAAATTACTAATACTTCAATACTTCAATAATTTCAGAATGTTGAGCTAGGAAATACTTCAGGTTCAGCTAAATCTTGCAACAAGAAGATTAAACTGGTATTTTCATTTATTGAGAATAAAAAATATCATGCATGCCATATATTAAATTATAATTTTTAGGTATTGACTGTCTTTATATTTTTCAACATGACAGGAAAAATGAGAAGGAGTTTTTGTCTACTAAAATTTATTTTTTGGATGGAAGATAGTTGAGATTTTAAAATATTTGGAGAATATATATTCACATATTTCTTATTGCGATACTTCATTTTTCTTTGACAATTTTGACAATGTTCGAATAATTTAGACATATTTGAATTTGAATTTTATTTAGTATGAGATGATTGTTACTTATTTTTTTTCACCGTTTTGAAATGTTTTAATGTTTTTAGACATATTTGTTTTTTTTTCACGTGGGATGATTGTTTATATTTTTAATATATATGTAACATTCTCACATGTATTTTAAATTTATGATTATTATTCTTAATGAATAAACGTTACTTAAATTAATTAAATTCCTTTATTTTTTATAAATTATATATTAATTTACTAATGCTCAAATTTCTTAAAACTTTTTTTAAATTATCTAAATTTCTTTATTGTTTATAATATTACCCGTGTGCGAAGCACGGGCAAATTCCCTAGTTTTTTTTAAAAAGACTCCAATTTATTATTATGCTTAGGATCCCGAAAAGGTACGGACCGTATATAATTGAAAATTTTATTAATAATAATATGAAATCTTACATGCATATATATGCGTTTACGAATCAAAATAAATCATATATGATGTCGGAGAATCCACCTATTGTTGATGATAAGATACACCTCTTTTTTCCTCTCAGGGGATATATATGCCCCGTGACTTGTATCTTTCCTTGCTTGTTGAGTCCTATAATTAATAACTTAGTCAAAAAGAAAACAAATAAAATAACATAATTTTTATTATCTCGACCTCTATCTCATAATTTTATTTTATTTTAATTTTGGTAGATCAAATTGACTAATCTTGACCTACAAATTAATAATTTTTTTTAAATATCATTGAAAACTTTGGTTAATTTATTATAAGGAGAATTTTAGAAATTAATAATATTTATTGAATTTTAATATTTGATCAATTTGACTTTTTCATAATTACTTATGTTGTTGAGGATGAGGACAGTGCCACAGTGAAAGTCGAATTATTTTATTAGTAGTATGTGTTAGCTCTCTTGTTCGCAGGCATCTCCAACAGAGATTGCTAACAAAGTTGTCAAATCATGATAAATCATCAAATATATTATTTTTTAATTTTCTCTCACGTCCATGTCACCCTTGACAATATTTATTAAAATTTTGTTTCAATAGTTAAGCAATTTTAAAAGTTGTCCATGTGGTACCTCTATATTAATTTTATATTTAATTCAATATAAAAAATGGATAGAGTAATATATATTTTAGATGTTTTGGGTTGCAAAACTTTTGGCAACCTTGCTAGATAACCTTTTTGGCAACCTCACAACTCCAATAGGTAGGCAACCAAGGGTGTCATGCCACATAAGTTTGGTAACCTCCTTGGCAACCCTTATTGGAGATACTCTTAAAGCCGAGGAGGTAAAACAGGGGCAGTAGTTGTACGCGTGCGAGTCATAATATAGTTTTCTAGTTTCTAATGTTGATTGTAGCTTTAGTCGTCTAAGCCAAATCTTAGTGTTGGAAGTAGTGTCGATACCCTCCACCCCTTTTTCATTACATAGGCAATTGAGAGGACTCGTACAACCGAACTTAATTACATTTCAAATTTTGAAGATTTAATATTTTTATAGCTATAAACATCAAATATAGCAGCAATCAAGGTGAGCATACATTATTTATATATATATATATATAGTCATTGAAACATATATGACAGACACATCCATGCAGATGTTGCGTCGAATAAGTATATACATTAATAATTAACCACCGGTAATAAACTATATATATATTATATATAGTTGGTATGCATGAGCGGTGCCGTTGAGGCGTTGAACAACAAGGTGTTCTCTATGGAGAAGCTTGCCGATTCATTTTAGGAACAACAATATGGAGGATCAACTTCAGAAACTGGACCATGTGGACCAGGATCGGCGAGGGATGGAGCAATGAAAATCATGGCTACGAAAATGAGGAGTAGCTTCATGCAGGTGGCAAGAGACATCTTCTGATAATATGATGGAGATCGTGGTGTGCATTCTCATTTGCCGCAAGGTCGGGTTTTTATATGCGTTTTTCAAAGACTATTCACCTAGAATAGTCGTCAAATATATTGTTCAATTATTTTGGTTTTAGATTTAACGGGTCTACGACATTTCCAAAAGGTGATTATATATATATATATATATATATATATATATATATATATATATATATATATATATATATATATATATATATATATATATATATATATATATATATATATATTAATTCATTTTTAAAAATAAAAAATATTTCGGATAAAGAACGAAATAGGTGCAATAACTATATCTAGATCAATCCACATCTGTTCAAATTGAATTCAATTAATAATAATTGAATTCAATTAATAATGAAGAAGTATGATAAAATGACTTCTTTTTTCCTGGCCAGGTCAATTAAAGTTATGAAAGATTTCGATTTTTTTTATCTATTTATATATATAGAATGGATTTACCCGGACCAATACATGATTTTCTTTTAGTCTTTATGGGATCGGGTCTTATATTAGGAGGGAAGACTTCGTTTGGAATCAACTAGTGATATTAGTTTATTTCATGATGGGGATGAGATTTGCTTACAGTTGAGTAGTTGAGGCATTGGCCTGCATGTTCCCGACTGATGTGTACTGATGAACCATATATTCACCATAAGCATTGATTGCATAAATACTTAATAATTTCGAATTTTAAACTTTAATTAATTAAACAAAGTTATGCACTGAATAACGAATTGTATCTTAACATATAATAATTTCGAATTTTAAACTTTAATTAATTAAACAAAGTTATGCACTGAATAACGAATTGTATCTAGCTTAACATATGATAAGTTAAAAATACAGATTGGTTAACTATACTTAGACTTTGACTTAACAATTCGGATAACTGGATCGGTTTCGGATCGGCTCAATTTTTGGTTATGATATATTTTTTGACTACCGCTCGGATCGGATCGGATATAGTTTTAATTAAAATTAGTTAAATTTCGGATTAAGATCATATTAAATTAAGTTCGGATTAAATTCGGTTCAAATCATTTTATATCGAAAAAATACAATATGGATTAATCTTGGATTAGTTTTTAATTATAGTAAAACTAAAATAAAAGTTGTTAAATAATTATGTTGAAATAATAACTTATTCATTATCTTTCTGCTTCAGTTTTTTAATTTGTGAGACTTTAGAAAATTATCTTATTATTAAATATATTAGTTTTAATATAAAATAACAAAAAAATTTAAAATTTTGATTATATAACGATTTTCATTTTTTGATATAAAATTATTTTAACTATGAATTTTGCTTAAGAATATATTAATTTAGTGAATAAAAAGTAGTTTAATATATACATAGACTATAAACTATGACCTATTAAAATATAACTATTACATTAAAACTCAATTCATCGCTTTTTTAATTCGATATAATTTGTATTTATATCGAATCTGAACTCATATTTTGAGTCGTATTTGGTTCACATGGTTGTGTATTCAGTTTTAATCGGTTTCAAATTATTATCGGATCTAATATTTCAGATTATTTTCAGTTAAATTTTCGGTTAAGTTTATTTTCAGTTCGGATCAAATTAGTTTTCGGATATTTATTGGATTATGTAATTCAGATATAAAATAGGATTTGGTTTCATAATTTTCGGTTCGATTATTCGGATTCACATCCATTTTGTCAAGTCTAACTATACTACAGAACCATACAAATTGCTATGACTACAATAATTAATACAGTTAATGTAGATGAAAAATATAAAGATAGTTTGGTGTTAATATTTAGACAAAATTGCAGTTTGCATACTTGAAATTTTTTATTTTTGCATTTTAGTAGCCAAAATAAAAAAATAGCCATTTGCATAGCTAAATATATTTTTTAAAGCATTTTAAGGCCTACGAAATAGGGAAATTAGAAAATTAAAGGACCGTTACGCTTTTAAGGGTAAAATGGTCAATTCAAGTTTATAACGGCTATATTGTGTGTGTATATATGTATGTGTGTGTGTGTGTGTATATATATATCCCAGATTTAAATCCTAGTTTAAAACAACTCAGTGATTGAAAACTCAGATTTAATAGGTAATATGTGCTCTTGCGGTATCTGAGTTTAATAAAATTTGAGTTTCTAATCAGATATTTTAAATTAGGGTTTAAAGACAAGGATATATACAATGTAGTCGTTATAAGCTTGAATTGATTACTTTACCCTTAAAAAACATAATGGTCCGTTACTTTTCTAACGTTCCTGTTTTAGAGCCCTTAATGTGCTTTAAAAAGTATATTTAGCCATTCAATTTAAATGACTACTTTTTTATTTCGACCACTAAAATACAAAATTAAAAAACTACAGGTATGTAAACTGCAATTTTGTCTAATGTTTATATAGATGATATAAATATTTTTTTATTTAAATATAAGATTAAATGATAAAATTCTTAATGTTAAAATATATATCATATTTTTATAATAAAATATTTTAACATAGATCAAATATCACTCCCTCTGGTTGGAATACGATGTTTCGAATGCCCAACTTAAAAATATATATAATTAAGATACAATGAGATGCAGTATTCTCGCTGAGCATTTTACGTTGCTAATATAGCACAATTCCTCATCCAACAACTCTTATTTATACTAATCATATATGCACGGGCAGTGCAGACGTGCAGTTGACAATGCATCCTAGTCTCCGGTGCTCTCTATGGAGAAGTTTGTGTAGGGGGCACCGGCGGTTGGGACAGTACGGCTTGCCAGGCGGTACTTTATAAACCGGCCCTGCCTCAAGTGCTGGATATGATCTATAAGCCGTAAGTGAACGATAAGGAATCGCGAGGGACGGAGCAATGAAAAGCATAGCTACCAAATCTCTCCTAACAAATCTCGGAATGTGTCGGAGTCGAACTCAGACGTGGAGGAGAATAAACATTTACCACTTGGGCTATTGCTCAAAGCATACAAATTTCCATGACTAAGACAATAATAATACAGTAATACTACCTCCGTCCTAAATTAACACTTTTTGGTAATTAATTTGACTCAACTTTGATTGAGGATTAAAAATTATTTTTTTTATAATTTTGAAAACCTGAAAAACAGATTTAAAATAGATTAGATGTACTTTTTGATAATGTATATTTTTATAATTTTTTCAATTATATATATCATATATAATTTTCAGTAAAAATTTGATCAATTTTATTACAGAAAAGTCAAACACTACAACTAATTTGGACCGAGGAGGGAGTACATGATATATATAGGGATGACTTTTGTCTAAATATTTACTCTCTCTGTCACAATTCAAGTGTCTTATTTGATTTTTTAAAGTAAAATTGACTAAATTTTGATCAAAAACTATATATATTATATGAGTAAAAAAATTAAAAAATATATATATCATTAGAAAATATATTCAATCTACTTTAAAAATTAACTTTTAATTTTTAAAAATTATAAAAGAATAATTTAACGTTCGGTCAAATTTTAGTCAAATTAACGGTAAAAAGTCAAACAAGTCACTTGAGACGGATGGAGTATTTGTTTTTTCTAGTGTGTACTAACCACTATACTTTTAATGAGCTGCACATTTTCATTGACTTTATTCTTATTAATAATAATGATTTTCATGTATGCACAAAAATCCTTACCAATTACAATCAACCAACTCATCAAAAAGTAATTGTTAAAATGTGTTCATAGGTACACACTAGAAAGACCTTTCTTTTATTTATATATAATATTATAGCGAATAGAAATTACTAGAGAGAGAATTAATGGTCAGTTTTATTATTCTTTTAATAAAATTTTATTTATCCAATTCTAATATTCAGATTTAATTTATTTTGTTTTAAAAATAATACTAGTATAAAGTAAGTTATTATATATGTGGATAATCAAATTTTAGTGACTTTATTAATTTGTATGTTATAAATGTAATTAAATCAACTGAAAAAGGTCGAACAGAGGAGTTAATTTACGACAGCAAAAAAAGACAAAAACATGACATCTGTTATGTTTCTCTCTTGCACTGTTGAAATTATTTAAGCAAATAAGCAACTTATATCTAACATTTCTACTAGGGCATTAATATTTCATCTTTTTTTACCAAGTTTTAAATGATTGGAAATCTAATGCAGGACTTGTGCTCGTTTTAAATTAATCCTGTAAAGGTTTGTTAATCAAAATTTATCTATCAAATATTATTTATCACCTATAGATCCCTATTAACATGTTAAATAACCCCTGCCTGTAAAATGGTATCAGAGCCATTAAATAGGAAAGTTTTCTGAAGTAAATAGTAACTTCGACTTGTTATGGCAAGATTGAAGTGAATAGTAAGCAATGAATAGTAACTTTTAAATAAATATGAATAATATCCAAGATATGTCAGAAGAATCAAAGAATAATTTACAAAGAATAAAAAATATAGCAAACAAAACATTTACATATAATAAAGAAATCAATCATCATATTGAAAGTTGTAGGATAAGTATGGAATTAATAAATGATAAAGATATAACCATAAGATTATTTAGCGAATTATTAGCTAAAAGAGATGAAGAATATAAGTTATTAGCAGAAGAAAATTTGAAACTACAAAGAGAAAAACTCATGAAAGAATTAGGATGTGAAATAAAAGTGAAAGAATTAAAAAAGGTTTTACATGAACAATATAAAGTAATAGAAGATCAGGATAAATTAATTAATATATTAAAATTAAATCAGAAAAAATGACAAATCCTTTTGTACAAGATTTAAACTCAATAAGAAGAAAATTTAGAATATTAAAATATTATTCTATATCTTTAAATAAAATAGAAGAAGAATTAGATAGATTTCAAGAAATAATAAACAATAAAAATTGGACAGAAGAGGTGGAAATGATAAATAATTGTAAAATGGCAAAGTTAATGGCATTATATAGAATATATAATAATAATATATATTGGAGAAGAAAAGAGTTATTAATTGAATCTAATCTAACTGGATAAGATGAATAATCAAAGAGACACATCATCTTACTTTGTAAGAAAAACAGAGGTAAAAAATAATGTTAAAAGAAAATTTGAGAAAATAATGCAATATGAAGAATATAAGAAAATGGTAATAGCAGAACCATATCAAAATAATGAATCAATACAAGTAAAAGGAATGCTTAATGCATATATAGAAAAATTAAAACACAAAGCTAAGAAAGATGCAGAAATATATACTTACGGATAAAAATGGAAAATCAAAGATATACGTTATCTTATTTTGAAAATAAACCATTGGTAAAGAATAAAAATAAAAGAAGACTTGAAAAAATAATAAGATATGAAGAGCATAAAGAAAGGATAATGAAAAGACCTTATCTTAATAGTGAAATCATAAATTATCTTCAAATAATTGATGAATATATAGATAAACTAAAAAATAAAGTTAGAAGAGACTCAGAGATTTATACTTATGGATAAAGGAAAAGAAGTAGTAGAAGAATCTAATAAAACATATTATCAAATGGATACATATGAAGAAGGAACTTCTCAAAGTTTAAGTTTTAAACCAGAAACTTACCAAAAAATACAAGGTGAAAAAGAAGAATTAACAGTTAAGAAAATATTTAAAACAAATTGGTTTGAAAGAAATAAAGAAATAAGATATATTGCACAAAAACATAAAAATATAATAGATACTACTAGTATAAATGGAAGAGCAAAAATAAGTTTAATAACAGATGAAATAATAAAGAGAGAACTAAGAAAATTATCTAATAAGGAAGTAAAGAAATATAGAAATATATATTTTGGAGGAGTAGAATTTACTATAAAGGCATATTTTCAAAGAAATATAGAAACACCTATACATATATATATATATTGGATGACAGAATATTAGGAAATATACAAGATGCGTTAATATCAGTAATAAAAGGAAATTTAATTTATCAGAAATTAAAATTTACGGTACAACCAGATTTTAGTATATCATGAACATAAAGAATTAGCTTTGACACTATATTATAAATTAGATGGAATACAAATGCCACCTGGAAGTAAGGTTATTAGTATTGAAACAAAAATGATATATGCACTAACAGGAAATCATCATGTAACTAAGCAACATGAATCAAGTATTTTAGTACCAAAAATATATCAAGATATATAAGAACAAATAGAACATAAAGAAAGTTCAAGAATAACTATACCAGAAGAAATATACATAGACTTCAATAATAGAATATTAGAACCACCTAATAAATTAATACCAAGAATGAAAGGATCAAGATTAAGTTTTAGAAAAGAACCTATAATGATAAGACAACATAGTTTACCTAGTATACCTAGAAGAATATTGTATAACTATCCTAGAGAAATAAACTTAATAGATATAAATACTGATAGATTAAAAATAAAAGTAATAATATTTGATGGAATGACAGCAAAAGAATGTATTACCGAAATAAATACAGGAGCTATTAAAAGTTTTATACATGTTAGTAAAATTGATGAAAATAATTGTAGTGAGATAGAACCTCAAACTTATAACTATCCTGAAAATGAAAGGGAAATAATAATAACTAAAAGTATTAATTTAAAATTTAAAATACAAGATTTGGAATATAATATAAATATAGGAGTAATAGAGTATGATAGTTCTAATGAATTATTATTAGGAAGTGATTTTTTAACTATGATAAATTATAAGATTAACAATAAAGGAATTGAAATAACAGATCAAGGCAAAGTAAGATTTATAGAAAAAATATGAATATTCAAGAAAAAATAGAAAAGAAAAAATAAAAATTACAAAAGATAAAAGATGCATTACAGGAAAGCATATATTCACAAATAAAATATTTAGAATATTGCGAAAAAGAGAAAAAATTAGAAGAACATATAAAAGAATTAGAGGAAATAAAGATTAAACCCTCTGAAAAAATATGGATAAATATGGGAAATGGATGGATAAAAAGAATATCTAAAAATGACTAGTAATAACGAAAAAATATAAGCTCTATGGGAAGAATTAATAATAAAAGAAAAAATAAATATTTTAATAATGAAAATAGATGAAATCCAAAAAGAACAAATTCATTTGAGACAGATAATAAGAGAAGAATTAACAAATTTATGGAATATATTTGAAATACCAACATTCAAGATAATATTAGAAAAATTAGCAAAATTAGAGGAAGAAAAAGAAAAAAATAAACAAGTAATAACAGAAGAAGAAGAAATCTTAAAACCAGAAATAGTAGCTATAAATGCTTGGAAAAGAACTAAAAATCCTATTATGATAGATATTAGTAAAATGAAACCTAATATACCAGAATCTGTAGATAAAGTACTCGAAGGATTATCATCCTTACATAAAAAAGGAAAGTTTTAATGGATAAAAAAGAACATAATGTTATAACATTTCTTAAAAATCATGGAAAAGAAATAATAGAAAAAGATAGGTATAAATATGAACCTATAAAAAAAGAATACAAAGAATATAAGGAACCTAGAGAAGATACAATTAATATTGAAAAGATAGAATATTTACAATTAAAATTAGAAAAGCAGAAGCAGGAAATGATAGAATTAAAAGAAAATAATTATAAACTTAAACTCAATACTCATGAAGAATGGTATGAAAAGTATAAAAAATATAAAGATAAATATAAAAGTACTAAAAAAGAATTGAAAGAAGCAAGAAGAGAAATTAAAAAAATTAAAAATGAATTACAAGAAACTAAAATAAGACTAGATATACTAGAAGAAGAAATAAAATTATTAAAGAATAAAGAAAAGAAAATAAATAGTAATAAATCTGATAATTCTAGTAGCAGTTCTAGTAAAGATTCTAGGTCTGAAGAAGAACGAGTAAATTTTATAGAAGAATCAGATGTTAAAGAAAATTCAGATAATTCAGATATTGAAGAAGAAAATCACCAAATAATGCAAGCTTTGAGAAAAATAAATAATGTAAATGCAATTATAAAAGAAGAATCAGTAAGTGAAGAAGCAATTGGAAGAAACGGAAGATCTAATGAATGAAGAAATAAATGATTATCCAGAAGAAAAATTAATAGATCCAAATTTAGATGCAATGATAAGAAATAATAATAAAATACCTAAACATATTCCAATAGGACAACAAGCAGAATTTAAAGAATTTGTAGGATCGATGTCACAAGGAGTTAACCTTAATGGATACTTCTTAGATTTAGATAATGTATATGAAGAACAAGAAATTAATAGAAGAATAACGGATTGGAATCTTGGAACTTATATAGCATTAATGAGTTCTCCACATATTAATAATTTAGATTATACTTATGATTTAATATCAAAAACATTAATAGGAAAGATAGCATTTTGGATAGAATCTATTGCTTATCAATTAAAAACAGAAGTAATGAGAAATGCAGGAGATTGGAAATCTATGTTACAAATATTTGATATGATATCAAAAAGAGAATTTCTAGGAGAACCATGGATAGTAGCTAGAGACCAAGTATTAATAGAAAGAAAAATGGAAATAATAAAGAATTTAAATAACATGAAATGTTGTAAAATAAATAAATTACCAGAATATACTATAAGTTTTACAAAATTCTTTTATGAAGCTAGATTTCAACCAGAAGAAAGTCTAGTATATCAACAATTATATTATGATCATTTACCAAATCCGTATAATACTGAAATAACTAAAGAATATAATAAATTAGAACCAAGAGAAAACACTTTAGGAGAAAGAATAAGAGTATTAAGAGGATATCTTATGAGAAAATGTGAAGAGTATAGAGTACAACAAAAGGTTAAAAAAGATAAAAAAAAAATTAGGATTAAGAGAAATATGTGGTTTTACAGAAAGAAGGTTAGTATTTGGATGTGATGATAAAAAGATAAGAAAATCTTATAAAAAACATAGGAAAAATTATAACAGAAGATTTGAAAACCAGAATAGTTTTAATAAAAATTATAATCCATATTATAATAAATTTAAAAAGAAAAAATTTAAAAATACTTTTGATAATAGAAGGAAATTTAGGTATAATAGAAAATTTAAAAGGAAACCTTATAATAATAGAAAAATAAGTGAATGTACATGTTGGAACTGTAAAGAAAAAGGACATTATGCTAATAAATGCCCGAAATTAAAAGAAAAAGGAATAAAATATATTAATACCTCACAATTTATAATGAATCTAGAACAAATAGAAGAAGATAATAATAAATGGTATAAATATGAAGAATTTTATATAAGTCAAACTGATAATGAAAGTGAATCAGAATATGAAAGGCATATAAAATATGAAGAATTCAGTAGTAAATCAGAATCTGAGAAAAAATTATCAAGTGAAAATAGTTCAGAATAATGGTAGCTATTTATATAGAAGCATATGTAGAATATAAACCCAATAAATTAATAAAATAAAAAATATTTATAGATAGTGGAGCAGATTTGTGCTTAGCTAAAAAAGAAGTAATAATACAACATAAATGGAAAAAATCTAATATTTATAAAACTAGAGTAACTGGATTTAATGAACAAAGAAAAGAATTAGATATAATAGCAGAAAATATGAGAATAGTATTAAATAAAACAGTATTTAAATACCAGTAATATATCAAGAAAATAAAATAAAACAACCAATATTATTAGGAAATAACTTTTTAGATCATTTTAAAACTCAAGTAATTACTTGTGACAGTTTAAGTTTGCAAACACCTTGTAATAAATGGATAATATTAAAAAGAATATTACCTATAAATATAACCAGAGTAAATAAAATATTAGTTAATAGAAACAATAATTTAGAAGAATTAACTAAAAAATATATTGAATTATTAAAACCAAACTTTGGAGAAAATCCTGTACAATTATGGGATAAAGAGAATATATATGCTGAAATAAAATTGATAAATTCTAATGATATAGTAAGATCTAAACCTATTAGATATAGTCCTAAAAATAAAAAAAAAATTGAAAATCAAATAAAAGAATTATTAGATTTAAAAATTATAAAAGAAAGTAAAAGTCCACATAGTAGTCCTGCTTTTTTAGTAAGAAAACATAGTGAACAGAAAAGAGGAAAAGCTAGAATGGTAATAGATTATAGAGAATTAAATAAAAAGACAATATTTGATGGATACTTTCTACCTTATAAAAAAAATCTTATAAATAGATTAGGAAATAAGAAATGGTTTAGTAAATTTGATTGTAAAAGTGGATTTTGGCAAATAAAATTAACAAAAGATTCTATACCATTAACAGCATTCAGTGCCCCTCAAGGACATTATGAATGGATAGTATTACCCTTTGGATTTAAAAATGCACTACAAATATTCCAAAGAAGAATGGATCAAGTATTTAGAGAATTGTAAGATTTTTGTATAGTATATGTAGATGACATATTAATATATAGTGAGAGTTTAGAAATGCATATAAATCATTTAGAACAATTTATAAAATTAGTAAAACAACATGGAATATTACTTTCTGAAAAGAAATCCGAAATCTTTAAAAATAAGATAGAATATTTAGGATATATTATAGATAAAGATGGATTACAATTACAAAACCATATAGTATTAAAAATACAAAACTTTAAAGATAAATTAGAAAATAAAAAAGAAGTACAACAATTCTTAGGAATAATTAATTATGCAGCAGATCATATAAAAGATCTACCACAATTAAGGAAACCCTTACAAGAATTAACAAAAAATAAACCTTTTGAATGGAAAGAAGACCATGATAAAACTATTAAATTACTTAAAGAAAAAGTAATGGATTTACCAAAACATAGAATACCTATAGAAATAGATCAATTAGAATTGTTTACAGATGCAAGTGATATAGGATGGGGAGCAGTCTTTATAGCATATGAACATAGTGATATTGATAAAGAAAAACCTCTAATATGTGGATATGGAGGAGGAACATGGAAACCAAATGAAAAGAATTATCACATAAATGAAAAAGAATTATTAGCAGTAAAATTTAGAATTAAGAAATTTCATTATCACCTGTTACCAGTAAAGTTTATAGTAAGAACTGATAATACCCGAGTAAAAGCTTTTATTACTAATAAAATAGATTTATCACCAGAATTAAATAAAAGAAGAAAATGGCAATCTTTCTTTTGTTGTTATGATTTTATTGTTAAAAATATATCTGGAACTAAAAATGTCTTGGCTGATTTTCTTAGCAGGTACAATCATGACAGCTAACAATTTTGATGAGTATATAAAAAATATTACAGATATTATTACAAAGAACCATGAAAAAATTGCCCAACTACACAAGGAGATAGAAGTAATAGTACAAGAAAATTCACACCATTTGAAACAATTGACAGAAGCCATAAAAGACAAGCAAACAGCAAAAACCTTACAAAACCCTACTACTATAGCCTCTACAAAACTACAAACTTTCTCATCTAGACTTGCAACCATGCCATCACCAAGCATTTCAGCACAAATATCACCCTGTATTACTATGAGTGATAAACTCAAATATCCACCTGAAACCATAACAGCATATGAAAAAATTATCAAATTCTATGATTATAAGTCTAACCCTGAAATATTAAGGAGTTCAAAAATTAGCAAGTATCCAAGATATTTATGTAGTGAAGATGCAAACCCAAATGTTGTTGAGAAACTATTTACATATGGTTTCATTGACAAGATCATAGTAACTGATACAATGTATAGCATATCAAAATTACCAAAATTAATAGTAGAATCTACTAAAGCAATGATGGAATCCTTTGGAAAAGGAGTATACGGAATACAGATATTTGATGCTTCTACGGATTTGGTTGACAAACCTATAGTGATATGTCAACTTTTTAAGACTGGAAAAAATAGTAATATTAATGGAGATCAAGAAGATTTGAAGCTGGCAGTCCCATGTACTATAGAAAAATTCCAGGAATGGATATCTACTAAAAGAGCAATTGGACTGTTAACTTTAAAGGGAAAGATTGAAGATATGTTAAGAGCTCGAAAAACTAATATTATTGGAACAAGCAGAGGAGCTCAAGTTGAAGAAATAATTACCTTATATTATGACAATGAGAACATGATACAAGACACTACAGAACTGGAAATGATGTATAATAGAATCATTAATTTACAGCATACCCATGCAAAATCTACCATAGAACAATATCATGAATTGGCAGGTCAAAGAAAAAGACCTGTAATCAAGAATAATGGGAAAAATATTACTGAGGTTAAAATATCAAAAAGAGAAGGATCTTCTGATCCCTTCAAATAAATCAATGTAGTTTGACTACAAAACAGTTCATATTACTATATTACTGATCAAATGTAGATTAATCTACAGATCTATATAATAAATCATACAACATGGAGGATGTAAAAGAAGCTCGTGGCAGACAGAAGTGGCAGACAGAAGAAAAAGTTTTGTGGCAGACAGAAGATGATGCAGAAAAGAATTAAAGATAAAAGAAGATGAAGCTTTGAAAAATAATGCAGATTTAATGATGTAAGCAATGATGTAATAGAGCTTTAATTATTTCAAGTAATGATGTAATAGTTTTGAGGAACTCTATATAAAGACCCTCATTGTAATAGAAGAGACATCGGAAGTTCAGCAATAAAATCTTCGGTTTAAAACATTATGTCTAGCTAAACACTCTCCTATCTATAATATTAACTAAGAAGATATTATGAATACAGCAAGAGTATTATACTAAGATTATATATAGTATTTATTAATTTAGATAATAATATCATAGTAGTATTTTGGGGGATATCTGAAGCAATCCCAGAGGTCAGGCTGTAACCCAAGGCTAGAAAGCTAAGAAGGGAAGAAGAAGCCAGGATAGGTTGATAGCTACGGTGATTTAAAATACTATCAAATGTATTATTCTGAATTAATGGTTACTATTTATAATATTGGTATAATATTATTGTTGTGATCATAATATTGTTATTGGTTGAGATTATAGATTTATTTAAATCATGAATTCTTCCAGTCATATTAAATGCTTTCATACAATTTGTTTAATATTACCATCTATATTCCTTCCCTTTTTAGGCTTAATAGATGATGAGATCCCTATTAACATGTTAAATAACCCCTGCCTGTAAGATCCTACAAATTCTTTAAATTCTGCTTGTTGTCCTATTGGAATATTTAGGTATTTTATTATTATTTCTTATCATTGCATCTAAATTTGGATCTATTAATTTTTCTTTTGGATAATCATTTATTTCTTCATTCAATAGATCTCCTGTTTCTTCCAATTGCTTCTTCACTTACTGATTCTTCTTTTATAATTGCATTTACATTATTTATTTTTCTCAAAGCTTGCATTATTTGGTGATTTTCTTCTTCAATATCTGAATTATCTGAATTTTCTTTAACATCTGATTTTTCTATAAAATTTACTCGTTCTTCTTCAGACCTAGAATCTTTACTAGAACTGCTACTAGAATTATCTAATTTATTACTATTTTTTTTCTTTATTCTTTAATAATTTTTTTTCTTCTTCTAGTATATCTAGTCTTGTTTTAGTTTCTTGTAATTCATTTTTAATTTTTTTAATTTCTCTTCTTGCTTCTTTCAATTCTTTTTTAGTACTTTTATATTTATCTTTATATTTTTTATACTTTTCATACCATTCTTCATGAGTATTGAGTTTAAGTTTATAATTATTTTCTTTTAATTCTATCATTTCCTGCTTCTGCTTTTCTAATTTTAATTGTAAATATTCTATCTTTTCAATATTAATTGTATCTTCTCTAGGTTCCTTATATTCTTTGTATTCTTTTTTTATAGGTTCATATTTATACCTATCTTTTTCTATTATTTCTTTTCCATGATTTTTAAGAAATGTTATAACATTATGTTCTTTTTTATCCATTAAAACTTTCCTTTTTTATGTAAGGATGATAATCCTTCGAGTACTTTATCTACAGATTCTGGTATATTAGGTTTCATTTTACTAATATCTATCATAATAGGATTTTTAGTTCTTTTCCAAGCATTTATAGCTACTATTTCTGGTTTTAAGATTTCTTCTTCTTCTGTTATTACTTGTTTATTTTTTTCTTTTTCTTCCTCTAATTTTGCTAATTTTTCTAATATTATCTTGAATGTTGGTATTTCAAATATATTCCATAAATTTGTTAATTCTTCTCTTATTATCAATCTCAAATGAATTTGTTCTTTTTGGATTTCATCTATTTTCATTATTAAAATATTTATTTTTTTCTTTTATTATTAATTCTTCCCATAGAGCTTGTATTTTTTCGTTATTACTAGTCATTTTTAGATATTCTTTTTATCCATCCATTTCCCATATTTATCCATATTTTTTCAGAGGGTTTAATCTTTATTTCCTCTAATTCTTTTATATCTTCTTCTAATTTTTTCTCTTTTTCGCAATATTCTAAATATTTTATTTGTGAATATATGCCTTCCTGTAATGCATCTTTTATCTTTTGTAATTTTTGTTTTTTCTTTTCTATTTTTTCTTGAATATTCATATTTTTTCTATAAATCTTACTTTGCCTTGATCTGTTATTTCAATTCCTTTATTGTTAATCTTATAATTTATCATAGTTAAAAAATCACTTCCTAATAATAATTCATTAGAACTATCATACTCTATTACTCCTATATTTATATTATATTCCAAATCTTGTATTTTAAATTTTAAATTAATACTTTTAGTTATTATTATTTCCCTTTCATTTTCAGGATAGTTATAAGTTTGAGGTTCTATCTCACTACAATTATTTTCATCAATTTTACTAACATGTATAAAACTTTTAATAGCTCCTGTATTTATTTCGGTAATACATTCTTTTGCTGTCATTCCATCAAATATTATTACTTTTATTTTTAATCTATCAGTATTTATATCTATTAAGTTTATTTCTCTAGGATAGTTATACAATATTCTTCTAGGTATACTAGGTAAACTATGTTGTCTTATCATTATAGGTTCTTTTCTAAAACTTAATCTTGATCCTTTCATTCTTGGTATTAATTTATTAGGTGGTTCTAATATTCTATTATTGAAGTCTATGTATATTTCTTCTGGTATAGTTATTCTTGAACTTTCTTTATGTTCTATTTGTTCTTATATATCTTGATATATTTTTGGTACTAAAATACTTGATTCATGTTGCTTAGTTACATGATGATTTCCTGTTAGTGCATATATCATTTTTGTTTCAATACTAATAACCTTACTTCCAGGTGGCATTTGTATTCCATCTAATTTATAATATAGTGTCAAAGCTAATTCTTTATGTTCATGATATACTAAAATCTGGTTGTACCGTAAATTTTAATTTCTGATAAATTAAATTTCCTTTTATTACTGATATTAACGCATCTTGTATATTTCCTAATATTCTGTCATCCAATATATATATATATGTATAGGTGTTTCTATATTTCTTTGAAAATATGCCTTTATAGTAAATTCTACTCCTCCAAAATATATATTTCTATATTTCTTTACTTCCTTATTAGATAATTTTCTTAGTTCTCTCTTTATTATTTCATCTGTTATTAAACTTATTTTTGCTCTTCCATTTATACTAGTAGTATCTATTATATTTTTATGTTTTTGTGCAATATATCTTATTTCTTTATTTCTTTCAAACCAATTTGTTTTAAATATTTTCTTAACTGTTAATTCTTCTTTTTCACCTTGTATTTTTTGGTAAGTTTCTGGTTTAAAACTTAAACTTTGAGAAGTTCCTTCTTCATATGTATCCATTTGATAATATGTTTTATTAGATTCTTCTACTACTTCTTTTCCTTTATCCATAAGTATAAATCTCTGAGTCTCTTCTAACTTTATTTTTTAGTTTATCTATATATTCATCAATTATTTGAAGATAATTTATGATTTCACTATTAAGATAAGGTCTTTTCATTATCCTTTCTTTATGCTCTTCATATCTTATTATTTTTTCAAGTCTTCTTTTATTTTTATTCTTTACCAATGGTTTATTTTCAAAATAAGATAACGTATATCTTTGATTTTCCATTTTTATCCGTAAGTATATATTTCTGCATCTTTCTTAGCTTTGTGTTTTAATTTTTCTATATATGCATTAAGCATTCCTTTTACTTGTATTGATTCATTATTTTGATATGGTTCTGCTATTACCATTTTCTTATATTCTTCATATTGCATTATTTTCTCAAATTTTCTTTTAACATTATTTTTTACCTCTGTTTTTCTTACAAAGTAAGATGATGTGTCTCTTTGATTATTCATCTTATCCAGTTAGATTAGATTCAATTAATAACTCTTTTCTTCTCCAATATATATTATTATTATATATTCTATATAATGCCATTAACTTTGCCATTTTACAATTATTTATCATTTCCTCCTCTTCTGTCCAATTTTTATTGTTTATTATTTCTTGAAATCTATCTGATTCTTCTTCTATTTTATTTAAAGATATAGAATAATATTTTAATATTCTAAATTTTCTTCTTATTGAGTTTAAATCTTGTACAAAAGGATTTGTCATTTTTTCTGATTTAATTTTAATATATTAATTAATTTATCCTGATCTTCTATTACTTTATATTGTTCCTGTAAAAACTCTTTTAATTCTTTCACTTTTATTTCACATCCTAATTCTTTCATGAATTTTTCTCTTTGTAGTTTCAAATTTTCTTCTGCTAATAACTTATATTCTTCATCTCTTTTAGCTAATAATTCGTTAAATAATCTTATGGTTATATCTTTATCATTTATTAATTCCATACTTATCCTACAACTTTCAATATAATGATTGATTTCTTTATTATATGTAAATGTTTTGTTTGCTATATTTTTTATTCTTTGTAAATTATTCTTTGATTCTTCTGACATATCTTGGATATTCTTCATATTTATTTAAAAGTTACTATTCATTGCTTACTATTCACTTCAATCTTGCCATAACCAGTCGAAGTTACTATTTACTTAAGAAAACTTTCCTATTTAATGGCTCTGATACCATTTTACAGGCAGGGGTTATTTAACATGTTAATAGGGATCTCATCATCTATTAACCCTAAAAAGGGAAGGAATATAGATGGTAATATTAAACAAATTGTATGAAAGCATTTAATATGACTAGAAGAATTCATGATTTAAATAAATCTATAATCTCAACCAATAACAATATTATGATAACAACAATAATATTATACCAATATTATAAATAGTAACCATTAATTCAAAATAATACCTTTGATAGTATTTTAAATCACCGTAGCTATCAACCTATCCTAGCTTCTTCTTCCCTTCTTAGCTTTCTAGCCTTGGGTTACAGCCTGACCTCTGGGATTGCTTCAGATATCCCCCAAAATACTACTATGATATTATTATCTAAATTAATAAATACTATATATAATCTTAGTATAATACTCTTGCTGTATTCATAATATCTTCTTAGTTAAGATTATAGATAAGAGAGTGTTTAGCTAGACATAATGTTTTAAACCGAAGATTTTATTGTTGAACTTCCGATGTCTCTTCTATTACAATGAGGGTCTTTATATAGAGTTCCTCAAAACTATTACATCATTGCTTACATCATTACTTGAAATAATTAAAGCTCTATTACATCATTGCTTACATCATTAAATCTGCATTATTTTTCAAAGCTTCATCTTCTTTTATCTTTAATTCTTTTCTGCATCATCTTCTGTCTGCCACAAAACTTTTTCTTCTGTCTGCCACTTCTGTCTGCCACGAGCTTCTTTTACATCCTCCATGTTGTATGATTTATTATATAGATCTGTAGATTAATCTACATTTGATCAGTAATATAGTAATATGAACTGTTTTGTAGTCAAACTACATTGATTTATTTGAAGGGATCAGAAGATCCTTCTCTTTTTGATATTTTAACCTCAGTAATATTTTTCCCATTATTCTTGATTACAGGTCTTTTTCTTTGACCTGCCAATTCATGATATTGTTCTATGGTAGATTTTGCATGGGTATGCTGTAAATTAATGATTCTATTATACATCATTTCCAGTTCTGTAGTGTCTTGTATCATGTTCTCATTGTCATAATATAAGGTAATTATTTCTTCAACTTGAGCTCCTCTGCTTGTTCCAATAATATTAGTTTTTCGAGCTCTTAACATATCTTCAATCTTTCCCTTTAAAGTTAACAGTCCAATTGCTCTTTTAGTAGATATCCATTCCTGGAATTTTTCTATAGTACATGGGACTGCCAGCTTCAAATCTTCTTGATCTCCATTAATATTACTATTTTTTCCAGTCTTAAAAAGTTGACATATCACTATAGGTTTGCCAACCAAATCCGTAGAAGCATCAAATATCTGTATTTCGTATACTCCTTTTCCAAAGGATTCCATCATGGCTTTAGTAGATTCTACTATTAATTTTGGTAATTTTGATATGCTATACATTGTATCAGTTACTATGATCTTGTCAATGAAACCATATGTAAATAGTTTCTCAACAACATCTGGGTTTGCATCTTCACTACATAAATATCTTGGATACTTGCTAATTTTTGAACTCCTTAATATTTCAGGGTTAGACTTATAATCATAGAATTTGATAATTTTTTCATATGCTGTTATGGTTTCAGGTGGATATTTGAGTTTATCACTCATAGTAATACAGGGTGATATTTGTGCTGAAATGCTTGGTGATGGCATGGTTGCAAGTCTAGATGAGAAAGTTTGTAGTTTTGTAGAGGCTATAGTAGTAGGGTTTTGTAAGGTTTTTGCTGTTTGCTTGTCTTTTATGGCTTCTGTCAATTGTTTCAAATGGTGTGAATTTTCTTGTACTATTACTTCTATCTCCTTGTGTAGTTGGGCAATTTTTTCATGGTTCTTTGTAATAATATCTGTAATATTTTTTATATACTCATCAAAATTGTTAGCTGTCATGATTGTACCTGCTAAGAAAATCAGCCAAGACATTTTTAGTTCCAGATATATTTTTAACAATAAAATCATAACAACAAAAGAAAGATTGCCATTTTCTTCTTTTATTTAATTCTGGTGATAAATCTATTTTATTAGTAATAAAAGCTTTTACTCGGGTATTATCAGTTCTTACTATAAACTTTACTGGTAACAGGTGATAATGAAATTTCTTAATTCTAAATTTTACTGCTAATAATTCTTTTTCATTTATGTGATAATTCTTTTCATTTGGTTTCCATGTTCCTCCTCCATATCCACATATTAGAGGTTTTTCTTTATCAATATCACTATGTTCATATGCTATAAAGACTGCTCCCCATCCTATATCACTTGCATCTGTAAACAATTCTAATTGATCTGTTTCTATAGGTATTCTATGTTTTGGTAAATCCATTACTTTTTCTTTAAGTAATTTAATAGTTTTATCATGGTCTTCTTTCCATTCAAAAGGTTTATTTTTTGTTAATTCTTGTAAGGGTTTCCTTAATTGTGGTAGATCTTTTATATGATCTGCTGCATAATTAATTATTCCTAAGAATTGTTGTACTTCTTTTTTATTTTCTAATTTATCTTTAAAGTTTTGTATTTTTAATACTATATGGTTTTGTAATTGTAATCCATCTTTATCTATAATATATCCTAAATATTCTATCTTATTTTTAAAGATTTCGGATTTCTTTTCAGAAAGTAATATTCCATGTTGTTTTACTAATTTTATAAATTGTTCTAAATGATTTATATGCATTTCTAAACTCTCACTATATATTAATATGTCATCTACATATACTATACAAAAATCTTACAATTCTCTAAATACTTGATCCATTCTTCTTTGGAATATTTGTAGTGCATTTTTAAATCCAAAGGGTAATACTATCCATTCATAATGTCCTTGAGGGGCACTGAATGCTGTTAATGGTATAGAATCTTTTGTTAATTTTATTTGCCAAAATCCACTTTTACAATCAAATTTACTAAACCATTTCTTATTTCCTAATCTATTTATAAGATTTCTTTTATAAGGTAGAAAGTATCCATCAAATATTGTCTTTTTATTTAATTCTCTATAATCTATTACCATTCTAGCTTTTCCTCTTTTCTGTTCACTATGTTTTCTTACTAAAAAAGCAGGACTACTATGTGGACTTTTACTTTCTTTTATAATTTTTAAATCTAATTATTCTTTTATTTGATTTTCAAATTCTTTTTGATCTATAGGACTATATCTAATAGGTTTAGATCTTACTATATCATTAGAATTTATCAATTTTATTTCAGCATATATATTCTCTTTATCCCATAATTATACAGGATTTTCTCCAAAGTTTGGTTTTAATAATTCAATATATTTTTTATTTAATTCTTCTAAATTATTGTTTCTATTAACTAATATTTTATTTACTCTGGTTATATTTATAGGTAATATTCTTTTTAATATTATCTATTTATTACAAGGTATTTGCAAACTTAAACTGTCACAAGTAATTACTTGAGTTTTAAAATGATCTAAAAAGTTATTTCCTAATAATATTGGTTGTTTTATTTTATTTTCTTGATATATTACTGGTATTTAAATACTGTTTTATTTAATACTATTCTCATATTTTCTGCTATTATATCTAATTCTTTTCTTTGTTCATTAAATCCAGTTACTCTAGTTTTATAAATATTAGATTTTTTTTCCATTTATGTTGTATTATTACTTCTTTTTTAGCTAAGCACAAATCTGCTCCACTATCTATAAATATTTTTTGTTTTATTAATTTATTGGATTTATATTCTACATATGCTTCTATATAAATAGCTACCATTATTCTGAACTATTTTCACTTGATAATTTTTTCTCAGATTCTGATTTACTACTGAATTCTTCATATTTTATATGCCTTTCATATTCTGATTCACTTTCATTATCAGTTTGACTTATATAAAATTCTTCATATTTATACCATTTATTATTATCTTCTTCTATTTGTTCTAGATTCATTATAAATTGTGAGGTATTAATATATTTTATTCCTTTTTCTTTTAATTTCGGGCATTTATTAGCATAATGTCCTTTTTCTTTACAGTTCCAACATGTACATTCACTTATTTTTCTATTATTATAAGGTTTCCTTTTAAATTTTCTTTTATACCTAAATTTCCTTCTATTATCAAAAGTATTTTAAAAATTTTTCTTTTTAAATTTATTATAATATGGATTATAATTTTTATTAAAACTATTCTGGTTTTCAAATCTTCTGTTATAATTTTTCCTATGTTTTTTATAAGATTTTCTTATCTTTTTATCATCACATCCAAATACTAACCTTCTTTCTGTAAAACCACATATTTCTCTTAATCCTAATTTTTTTTTCTTTTTTAACCTTTTGTTGTACTCTATACTCTTCACATTTTCTCATAAGATATCCTCTTAATACTCTTATTCTTTCTCTTAAATTGTTCTCTCTTGGTTCTAATTTATTATATTCTTTAGTTATTTCTGTATTATACGGATCTGGTAAATGATCATAATATAATTGTTGATATACTAGACTTTCTTCTGGTTGAAATCTAGCTTCATAAAAGAATTTTGTAAAACTTATAGTATATTCTGGTAATTTATTTGTTTTACAACATTTCATGTTATTTAAATTCATTATTATTTCCATTTTTCTTTCTATTAATACTTGGTCTCTAGCTACTATCCATGGTTCTCCTAGAAATTCTCTTTTTAATATCATATCAAATATTTGTAACATAGATTTCCAATCTCCTGCATTTCTCATTACTTCTGTTTTTAATTGATAAGCAATAGATTCTATCCAAAATGCTACCTTTCCTATTAATGTTTTTGATATTAAATCATAAGTATAATCTAAATTATTAATATGTGGAGAACTCATTAATGCTATATAAGTTCCAAGATTTCAATCAGTTATTCTTCTATTAATTTCTTGTTCTTCATATACATTATCTAAATCTAAGAAGTATCCATTAAGGTTAACTCCTTGTGACATCGATCCTACAAATTCTTTAAATTCTGCTTGTTGTCCTATTGGAATATGTTTAGGTATTTTATTATTATTTCTTATCATTGCATCTAAATTTGGATCTATTAATTTTTCTTCTGGATAATCATTTATTTCTTCATTCATTAGATCTTCTGTTTCTATATCAGTTCCAATTGCTTCTTCACTTACTGATTCTTCTTTTATAATTGCATTTAACATTATTTTTTACCTCTGTTTTTCTTACAAAGTAAGATGATGTGTCTTTTTGATTATTCATCTTATCCAGTTAGATTAGATTCAATTAAGAGGGGAATGCATGCTACAAACCAAACTCAGCCTCAAGGCCACGAGATTTGATTAAAAACTTCACATACATGCAGTGAAGCAGATGTTGCGTACTTGTGTAGAATAAGTACTAGCTAGTTAAAAATTAAGCACCAAGCAGTATATAGCTAGCTAGTATACAATCATTTTTCGGTCGTAAATGGCTTTATTGAGTAGTTGAGGCATTGGCCTGCATGTTCCCGACTGATGTGTACTGATGAACCATATATTGACCATAAGCATTGATTCCATAAATACTTAATAATTTTGATTGTATAACCATTTTCATTTTTTGATATAAAATTATTTTAAATATGAATTTTACTTAAAAATAGATTAATTTAGTGAATAAAAAATAGTTTAATATATATATATATATAGACTATAAACAATGACCCATTAAAATATAACTATTAGATTAAAACTCAATTCATCTCTTTTCTAATTCGATATAATTTGTATTTATATCGAATCTGAACTCGTATTTTGAGTCGTATTAAGTTCAGATGGTTGTGTATTCGGTTTTAATCGGTTCCAAATTATTATCGGATCTAATATTTCAGATGATTTTCAGTTAAATTTTCGGTTCGGGTAATTTTCGGTTCGGATCAAATTGGTTTTCGGATATTTATCGGATTGTATAATTCAGATATAAAATAGGATTCGGTTTCATGATTTTCTATTCGATTCTTCGGATACAAATTCATTTTGCGAAGTCTAACTATACTATAAAAGCATACAAATTGCTACGACTACAATAATTAATACAGTTAATCATGATTATATATCAAATATTTTTTTATTTAATTTTGAATAATTATTAAACTAAATCTTTTAATTACTTGGTTGTCACCTATTTTTTTTAAATAAATTCATTTAAAATAGGAAAATGTATCATATATATTAATATTAAATTTTCGAACACTATAAAAATTTAATACTAAATTAAAATAAAAATGTGAAAGCGACAATTCAGAACTACCTAGAGATGTAAGCGACAATTTGGAAAATGTGTTTTAATAGGAGTTATTCTATGACTATTCAGCTTAAATACTTTTCATTATGTTACCATTATTTTGCTTTTTCTAAAGGTTCGACGAATTGTTTATATGAGATATGGTCATTTAAATTATGAGTTAACTTGTTTGGTCATATTAAATTTTTCTATATAGAATTGGATTTGCTTCGACTGTAAATTTACAATTGAGTTTGTGGGCCTGTTTGTTATTTGATGGGTATAGAATAAAGAAGATGCAAAAAGGCTTCACCGTAACACCCCTCTCAAAATGAAATGAGGGGTTACTTATCAAACCACATACATGTATATAGAGTACTAAAATTCACCAAACTTAATAATTAAATAGGTCCAACAGGTCTCCAAACTAATATCAATAACTCCAAAATAATTCAAAACGATAAATACGAATAAATACAAAATCTCTAATAAAAAAATGACTAAAATAATCCTTTAAGTTCAAGCTTCCTAATAAATGTAAATAAGGGAGCTCTCCATCACCCCATAAGTACCTGCCAAAAGAAATTCCCATAAGTACATGCCAGAAGTAAGAATACAGCATGAGCCACGTATCTTTAATTAAAATAGAACCAAGATATATAGTTTGACCGTTATAAATAAACATTAATTTTTTTTAAAACAAGGTTGAAGTAAAGAGGGGATAGGATATTTCATACTGATATCAAAATAGATAACAGATACACACATCATATGATACCTAATACGTGCAATAAACCGGACAACGTGTAGGGCATATACAACGTCACCGTCAAATATCAAACTAAAAATCAAATCAAACTCTAGGTGCATCCACGTATCTTTAAACAAATATTAAATGCGCAAAGCTCGCCAATTGAGCTATCAGAAGGATATGTCGTGACTAATCACACTGTCACGGAAGTGTCATGCCACTGGTGCCGCAATGACATGGTTGTAGTACCCCTACGGCCGGTTAACTCGGTATACCCTATATCACTCTAAGGGTTCAAATAAAATAATTTTCACAATTTTAAAATCACGTGAACAGATATTTTAAATATTTTACGCATATATATAACATACATAATTTTCGAAAATCGCAAAGACAAATATTTAAATATTTCAAAACAGACTTTAAAATAACTTTCGGAGAATCAAAACAGTTAAAACGAATAATAACGGAGGGAACAAATTTATGAACAGAACGAATTAAATATAACTAATCCTAAAAAGAGTAGCGCTCAAGAGAAAGGAGACGAAATCCGTACCTTTGAATAGCAATAATAGATACTAACAAAATTATCCGGACCCAATATAATGATTTTAGCCTGCTAGTATTTTCACTATGTCCGTATCTCACCATGCCCATGTTTCAATGATGTTTGTTTTTATATATAATCATCATGCACTCCTTCAAATACATATCAAACTCAAGAATTAAAAACATAGATGTATGATTCTTACATATTACCAGAACATGAAATTCCCCTGCTTTTTTTTTTACCCAATCAGCTAGTCTTAGGGTTTATAATAAATAACTCATATGTTTATATGTATATATAGACTCTTAATAATTAACCTACTTCTAATCTAATTACGATTTTGAAGAAGAAAATAGTATGAGAGAATTTAGCGATAATATTATTTCTGTAATATGTATGTTATCAATCAGTTCTCTGGTCTCTGCATGCATGTTTAATTTCTATAATTTCTTCGTGTATTTATTAGGGCGTTTTTCTCCAAAATGGGAGTACAGATTGTGGCTTGTTTATCATGCGTTATATGAAAGAAATATATATGGACAAGGAATTCAGATTTGCAACAAAGGTAGAAATTATAATTTTCATAAACTTATGTCAATGTTCTTGTATTTTGTGGACAATCTCTGAGTTGCACTTTATTTTACAGTGGTTACGAAGGACAAACCTAGCTTACAGTGTCGAGGACATCAATGAAATTAGGATTGATTGGGCAGAGTACTTCATGAAGCACCACGCTACTTAAAAGCTTCAAAGTCAAGGCATTTGATATTTTTGGTTGAAAATGGATGGTTTAGGATTTTTAATGGGAATCTGTTGAATTTTTAAACTGGATGTTCATCCCAAAATATTTGGTTGCTTTTGGTAACCTTATTAATTATTGGTTATTTTGCTTCTGGTTTTGGATTTAGAATGATGTAATGGTGGTTTGGTCGGTGAATGATTGGATGATTATTGTGGTTGTAGAATGATACTAGTAGTTTTTTAGTCAATGAATGATTGTGTTTTGGTAGTTTTTGGTGAATATAGTATTGGTGTTTTTTAGCTTTCTGATTTTCTGTTATAGCTTGTTTATTTTTTTCCCAAAACCATTATTTGTTCTATGTTTAGCTAATGGGACATCTATAAATACAGTTATTATTAACCACATTAGACAATGGCTAACCTTTTTGAAAATATTGTTTGTAAGCATCTACAACTATGACTTTTAAATAACTAACCATTGTGGGAAGAAATATTATACAATACATTAAAAGAAAAACACCATTGTCTCACTAAATCGAATACAACATACACTATGACAAAAATCACTGCCCAAGTAAGTGAAACACAACACACACTATGACAAAAAACCATTCTCTAACTAGATAAAACACAACAAAGCATATAACTAAAATAATTGTGTGATCAAGTGAAACAAACTAGCAATTTAACAAAAATTTTGTAATGGAGCTATTTATACAAGACTTTTTATTTCGAAAATACTTGTCTAACTCAACCAGATACAAGCAATAATTACTAAATATCCGTTGTGTGTTAGAATTGTGACAATACTTTAAGACATGGTAAAGTTTTATCTATAGAAAACTACAACAACTGGTCCTTGAGTACCAAACTGTTGTGTGAAAGGCTCTCATTTGTTGCATTCTTTTCTAAAAAAACTTGTGGACTCACCTATACAACAATGATATTTATTGATAAAACTCTTATGTAAAAGTTGATTAAACAACTCTTTCTATTTAAAGAACCGTTGTTTTAACCCATCAACAATAACATATTTTATTGTCAAAACACTTGAGTCACTTCATTTCACACAAGTAGTTTTAAAGTTGCTTCTAGGTATTATACAACGGTGTCTAGAACATGAGGTGTTATTTTGCTCTCTTTTAGACAACAGTTAGCGTACCTTTGTCTGAGGTGCATATCAGACGGCGCCTCAATACTCTCAGGGCAAACAGGGAGTCAGACAAGGGGAAAAACCGTTATGTGTTTCCGTTTTCCTTGTAGTGGTAATAAGAGATGCAACACTTCCCAAGTTATTCCTACTAAGAGCGTCTGCCACTACATTCACCTTTCCCGGATGGTACTGAATTTTAGCATCATAATCTTTAATAAGTTCAAGCCACCTCATCTGCCTCATGTTTAGCTCCTTTTGTATAAAAATATATTTGAGACTCTTGTGATCAGTGAAGATGTCACAAGTTTACCCATATAAATAATGCCTCCAAATTTTTAAGGCAAAGACCACTGCTGCTAACTCCAAGTCATGGGTATGATAGTTTACCTCATAAGGTTTAAACTGCCTAGAGGCATAAGAAATTACCTTTCCATGGTGGATAATACAACACTCCAATCCTCTATTAGTAGCATCACCATAAATATGATGTCCTCCACTCTGTGATGGTAAAACAAGTATAGGGGCTGACACCAACCTTTTCTTCATCTCTTGAAAACTCAACTCACGATCATCATTCCTGTCGAACTTAAAACCCCTCCTCATCAGCTGAGTCAATGGCAAAGTTGTGGATGAGAAACCCTTTATAAAGCGCCTATAGTATCCTTCCAAACCCAAGAAACTCTTCACCTCTATCACAGTTCTAGGTCTCGGCCAGTTTGTGATAATCTCGACTTTCGCAGGATCCAATTCAATTCCTTTACCAGACACAATATGCCTCAAAAATGCAACCTGCTCCAACCAGAATTCACACTTTGAAAATTTTGCAAACAATTTCTTGTTCCTCAAGATTTCAAGTACAATGCGCAAATATTCCTCATGTTCTTCTTTACTCCTAGAGCATATCAAGATATCATCAATGAAAACCACAACGAACTTATCAAACTAATCATGAAGGACGTGATTCATCAAATCCATAAATATTGTTGGTGCATTCGTCAACTTAAAAAAAAATCACAAGAAACCCAAATGACCATATTAAGTACAAAATGTTGTCTTCAGAATATCTTCATTTCTTACTTGTAACTAATGATAACCCATTCTCAAATCTATCGTCGAAAGAAATATTTTTCCCCTTGAAAATAATCGAACAAGTCATCAATGCGTGACAAATGATACATATTTCTAACAGTCATCTTATTCAACTCCCTGTAGTCAATACACAATCTCATAGACCTGTCTTTCTTCTTCATAAAAAATAATGGAGCACCCCATAGAGATACACTCGGTGTGATAAATCCCTTATCTAACAATTCCTGCAACTACTCTTTTAGTTCATACAAGTTCAATGATGTCATCATATAAATATCTTTAAAATAGTTTTAGTCCTAACAACAAGTCCAAAAGTAACATATACATACTTTTACGACATAACACGTCTTTTTATCTCTTACGAGCGTCGCAAAACTAGAATCCTAAGATTCCTCCATCTTTTTTATATTCCAACATTCTAGATTATATCTGCCATAAAATTTAGAACGAAATGATAGAATCACTTAGATTAGGTCTCAATTCCTTTTACATCTCTCATTACTTTAAATAGGTCTCACCAACCCTTAGAGTAATCCAACTTAACAAACCTTTTCGTGTAGTTTAAAATATTCTCATCATCGTTCTACCTAATTAAATGCAACACCCTAACGTATGATTTTTTATCTGCAACTGAGAAATATTGTCATCCGAACACATTATTAAACCATTTCCAATCCATTGTTATCTTGAAATCTTTTCATCTAGTCTCATTCACATTTCTGCACCACATTTCAAATTTTATATATCTGATTTCACGTCTTGCCATGATAGCGAACCTAATACCTCTTCACATTTAACTCATTGGTAGTCAATAATCCTTAATATGTAGCTCATCATATTTCTAGTGGAAGTCTTAAAGCCACGCAATTCTTAGACAAAAGTTATCTTACTCGTAAAGCCAAAATAATTCTAAATACATCTTTCATTTAAAAATCTTGATCTATAATTAATAACATACTTGCAACTTCATAGATCTTTCACTTTCCTTCTCAATCAAATGTTCCAAAATGTTAAATCAATAAATCCTTAAGATTTAATCAAGGTCATGCATCACTATCGGAAATAAGTTTGCCTAGATAAGTATATTCTACAGATTCTAAATACTCTTGATAATTATCACGAAGACACAAAAAAAGATTCATTTATGAAGACTAAAGTGAAGGATTCTGAATAGATGAGAACGAAACAACAAAATGAGTCAAAATATATTCAAATAATGGGAAAGCTACACGTCTAAAATGATTCACAATATCAAATACAGATAAGAATGGAGTTCGCAGAAAGAGACAAGCTGAAGTATTTTATAAAAAAAATCGTGACATAATATTGAAATGAACGCAACTATATGAAGTCTCAAAATAGAATACCAATCCTAATGGCTACCCAAACTCACAGGTCAAACCTAAATAGGTTTTCTACAAGAAAGAACCTGACTCTGATGCTCTTTGTAACACCCCCTCCCTAAAATGAGACGAGGGGTTACTTATCAAACCACATACATGTATACAGAGTACTAAAATCCACCAAACTTAATATTTAAATAGGTCTAACAGGTCTCCAAACTAATATCAATACCTCCAAAATAATTCAAAATGATAAATGCGAATAAATCCAAAATCTCTAATAATAAAAATTGACTAAAATAATCATTTAAGTTCAAACGTCCTAATAAATGTAAATAAGGGGTCTCTCCATCACACAACCCAAGATCCCCCTAAGTACCTGCCAGAAGAAAGAATACGACATGAGTCAAATGCCCAGTACGGATTGAAATACAGTTTATAAAACAAAAACAAGATATATAGTTTGACCATTATAAATAAACATTATTTTTTTTTAAAACAAGGCTGAAGCAAAGAGGGGTTAGGATATTTTATACCGATATCAAAATAGATAACAGATACACACATCATAGGGTACCTAATGCGTGCAACAAACCACACAACGTGTACGGCATATACAACGTCACCATCAAATATCAAACTACAAATCAAATCAAACTCTGGGTGTACCCACGTATCCTCAAACACATATTAAATGCACAAAGTTCACCACTTGAGCTATTAGAAGCATACGCCGCGACTAATCACACTGCCACGGAAGTGTCATGCCACTGGTGCCGCAATGACATGGTTGTAGTGCCCCTACAGCTCGTTAACTTGGTATACCATATATCACTCTAAGGGTTAAAATAAAATAATTTGCATAATTTTAAAATCACCTAAACAGATATTTCACATATTCTACGCAGATATGTAACATACATAATTTTTGAAAATCGTAAAGACAAATATTTAAATATTTCAAAACAGACTTTAAAATAACTTTCGGAGAATCAAAATAGTTAAAATAAATAATAACGGAAGGAACAAATTTATGAACGGAACGAATTAAATTTAACTAATCCTAAAAAGAGTAGCGCTGAAGAGAAATGGGACGAAATCCGTACCTTAGAATAGCAATAATAGATACTAACGAAATTATCCTGACCCAATATAATGCATTTAGCCTGCTAGTATTTTCACTTTGTCTGTATCTCACCATGCCCATGTTTCAATGATGTTTGTGTTTATATATAATCCTCATGCACTCCTCCAAATACAAATCAAACTCAATAATTTAAAACAAAGATGTATGATTCTTGCATATTACCGGAACATAAAATTCCCCTGCTTCTCTTTTGACCCAAGCAACTAGTTTTAGGGTTTATAATAAATAACTCATATGTTTATATGTATATATAGACTATTAATAATTATCGTACTTCTAATCTAATTACGATTTTATTACAAATTCTATTTCTAATCAAATTCAATATAATAAATATTATGGTTAATGAAAATAATCTTATAAATTCTAATCTAATTCTAATTATCATTACTAATATCTAAATAAATAAATTACGGATATTACATGGACAGATTTGGTCTAAAAATCGGATGTGGATAAAAAAAATGAACTCATTTATTTAGATTATTTGGTTATATTTTATTTGGACCCCAATCATCACTATTATTTTATTAAAATAAATTATGTAAAATAAATATGTTTTTATTCGGGCTATATTTATATAATTCAATACATATATTGCACATAATATTGAAAACACAAAAAATATCCATTAAAAACTTAACTCAAGCAAACCAAAAACTCACACTGTCCTTACAACATATAGTTGATCGTTATTAAATTAATCAGAAACATCAAATATCAAATTTTGAACGTGTTTATTATTTTAATTCTGACTAGATTCGTAAATTATCTTTTTAACGTACTAAATGATATTTTATTTAAATCCTAAAAATATGAAAGTTTTGGAGGATGAAAATATATTTCCTAACAATTATGCTTCATCAAAAATGAATTCAAATCAAATAAAACTTCGGCAAAATGAATTTCTAAAATGGAAAAACTATATTTGGATATCTCTCATGTTTTTAAGAAGGGTTTGGAATATGATCTCTAAATTTCACCTCATAAGAGCATCTCCAAAGTTAAAATGTTAGTTAAATCATGATTATCTAAAATTTTTATAACAGATAAGGATTTATGCTCTAATTGCATTAGGTATAATCATTAGTTATTTTGAAAATATTACTTTTTATTATTTTTAAATATCTAGTTAAAATAAGTTTAATTAATTTTATTCAATACAAGTTAAAATAAAATATATTTAACAAAAACAATATTTAATAATAACATTATAATATTTTTATATTCATGTAAATACTATAAAATAAAAATAATAATTATTACAACTGAAAATATAATAACATATTTAAAAATGGTAAAAATAAATTAACAAACATTAATTACATATATTATAAAACATATTTTATTATATTAGAATATTAGAATTTTTTATAAATTTAGTTAATAATAAAATAATATTTTACACTTAATATTATATAAAATTAATACTTTATAAATAAAAATAAAAATAGTACATTGATACATATAATAATAATGAATATATATTTTGTATATTATAATCTATACCATATTATTATAGCAAAAAATATTAAAAATTTTGGTTAATCGGTTGGTCATACTCTGCCACGACCTAAAAATTATATATGTATTTGATATAATTTACTTATTAATACGGGCCCGAACTGTTAGTATTGGTGTCCTAGAGACAATACTTTTAATATTTTATTGAAAACAATTAAGGATTATGTTTTATGTGATTATTTAATTAATATTTATTATGTCTTTATTTACTGCGTTATAAATGGAAAGAATAATAAATGTCCTTGAAATATTAATACGTAATATATATCTTCAAGTATGTGACTTAAAAATGAGATTATATTAATAGTATTTTATTCCTAAAATTTCTTAGTCAAGTATTATTATTTAAGGACAGTAATAATACAATAAGACTAGTATGTTTGTTGACAGATGACCATATCTCATTGGTCATAGGTATGGTGATACTAAAGTCAAGAACATAAGTGTATGTATCAATACATGACACTGGAAACACCCGCCGTGAGCTTCTACATGTTAATAAGTGTCATAAGAAATCTCACTGTGATAATGATGTAATGATCCTCTGACTTGAAATCATTATATTTCTATACGAGAATTAATATACTTTGATTACACTCAAAGTTACTTTTAACCGGGTAATGATAAAGATGAACATTGGGTATGCTATGAATCGTATGAGGAATATGAATGATAGATATAGGATTTAACCCTCCAATTCTAGGAGTGATATTATTGCCTTCTTGATTGAGTGAGACTATGAAATGCATGGCCATGCTCAAATATTGATTTGTTTAAATAGTCTACTCATTGATCAAGGAAACCAAGATTAAACGTTGAAGATGATGACACTATACATGCCTCGAGTTTTATCTATAATATAAGGTTAAAGGGATTATATTACATGGAACATTATTCACAAAAGGTTTAATTGAATCACCAATTATTATTGTTACTTGGGTAGCAATGATGTATTATTAGATGTCACTCATTGTTTATAAATTTATTATTAGATAATAAAATTATTGCCAACGTAATAATAATCTAAAGGGTCACACACAAAGAACGTCAAAATGGAGGTTTATTTAAATTATGAATTTAAATATATTATTGTTTATTCGAATTTAATTATTGAATTAATTAAGTGGAACTTGATTAAATATATTAGAATTCAGATTTAATAATAATAATAACCCAAAGTCATAATGGGTTTTGGAAATCGCATGGATGAGGGTTAGGCCCAAAATCTCTATCTCCCCTATATATACATAATGACGATGAATAGTATTAGGGTTTAATCATCATATTTCATTTTAGAGAAAAACCCTAGCTACTCAACATCAAGAGAGGCTAGAGAAAGAGAGAGAGAGAGAGACAAACAATTCGGCTAGTACCGACTTCGGTGATCATAGGACAATCGGGCGTTCGTGTGGACTTCTTTGGAGAGCAGATCTTTGCAATAAAGGGCTGCTGTGATTCATCTTTTCTGGACCTCCATTAAACAGCATACGGAAAGTTTTGTTAAGGTACAGACTTCTTCACCATAATCATCCAACGTTATACATGGATCATGCGATTAGGTTTCGATTTTTTATTATTTTACGTTGATTCCGCTGCGTTTTCATGCCCGAAACCCTTCACGAACTATATTCATATCAATATTGACTAAAATTTTATTTTTTAGGCCGGATTATATATTTATTATAACACGAGTCCAAATTAGAACATATTTATACTAAATAGAATAAATTTATATAAAATAAGATGACATATAATATTACCATAAATTCTTAATATTATAAAATTTTATATTAAATATCAATATAAATATAAATAAAAAATCAATTTACTTAAATATTAATTATCTCTTGTTTCACACATCTCATAAATACAAATACAAATATAAAAATATATGAAATATTATATATAAATCTATATATATAATTTTAAATAAAGTTTAAATTATTATCATAAAAATTAAATTCAAATCATAAAAAAATTTATTATTATTTAAAATATTAAAATAATTCGATTTGTGCATCGCAAACTAGTATATTATAATAACTGAAAAACTAAAAGTTTTGGTCGGTCGATACGGTAATGGGCCACGGGCCTAAAAAATATATGTGTATTCGAAATAATTTACTTATTATAATATGGGTCATAACTATATACATATTTATATTGACTAAATTTTTACTTTTTAAGTTATATTAAATATAATAAATTTATATAAAATAAGAGAACATATAATATTAAAATAAATTCTTAATATTATAAAATTTTATATTAAATATCAATAAAAAATAAAAATAAAAAATCAGTTACTTAAATATTAGTTATCCTGGATTTTGCACAGGTTATAAGCCTGTATTATATATTTAATAAGTGACCTATATATTTTAAATTAAATTATTCAAAAATGAATAAAAATAGTATGTTATATGCAATAAATAAATAATAAAATAATAAAATTTAAAATAGGGCATAAACTACGATTTGGGTTAGGGTTAGAGATATTTTATTTTGAGCATGTAAATTGATTTAGATGATGTCACTCTACGGAACGTGCGTCACCGTTGTTATCTAAAATTATACTCTCTCCATCCCACTGTCAGTTTTGAAAAAATTACACATCTTAAGAAAAAGTTAGCTAGATAATTTGTTTCCTTATTTACCCTTAATAATTACATTAAATGTACATGAGTTGTTTGTATATTTAAATTAGTCAAACATTGGAAATAGTAATATAATGATAATTTGTGAAAAATTCTTTAAAAAATTGCTTTGAAAAAAGAGAGTGAGAAGTATTTTGGGACAAATATTTTTTTATAAAAGTGACATTTATTATGAGACGGAAGGAGTACCTAACAAAAGTATCTCTTGGAGTGATAATATTTTATATTATATCCTATATATAATTGGAATAAAATAGTTAATGTCATGTGTTTGGTCGTCATGGGTAAAAATTAAATGTCTAAATATTAGTTGTTATTTAATTAATTATTCAAGGTTCGATTCCCCACGAATACCAAAATAATTTAAAATTATTTTTAAATATTATTTATAAATAAAATAATTAAAATTTTATTATTAATCAATATTAATAACTAATTTAAAAGAAAATATATAATAATTTAATATTAAAATTGAATAAAATATAATTTTTTAAAAAAATAAATAAATTTAATTATAAAATTATTATAAAATATTTTTTAAAAGGAAATTCATGGATATTATACCTACCAGTAGTTCAGTGTGTGAGATGCTCTAATGTACTCCCTCTGGTCCTTATTATAGGTCGTTGGACTTTTTGCACACAATTCAAGGTGCTTTGACTACATAGTTAAATATGTTATTTTTTAATTTTTATTTTTCTGAATTAAAATATTAAATATATATTTTAATTTAGAAAAAGAAAATTTCAAAAATAACAAGTTTAACTATGTGGTCAAAAGACTTTGAAGTGTGTGTAAAAAGTCAAACGACCTATAATAAGAACCAGAGGGAGTACTGCATTTCGCTCAAGAAAATAAATAAATTGAAAACACCTATGTAAGTTATTGCTAACCAACTCCACATTTATTATTTTACGAGATATGTGACCATCACCAGACTAGTTTAGCTTATATTATATTTTAAAAAATGTAAAGTATTAGTTTAGCTAATGATTTTAGCATATTAAACATTAAAGAGTGGTAAGAAATTACAACAAAACCAAACCAGGGTAGAGTTACTATACAAAGCATACAAGAACGAGAGTTACTATACAAAGCATACAAGAACGAGTGATTTCATTCACTTGACCTCTCATTTTTATCGTTATTCATCTCAATCGGGCTGGAGACGGCTTTTATAGCATCATCAGCAGTCAAGAGGGCATACTTTGACAAATTAAGAGTTATATCGCTTTACAGAATATCTTTGCTTTTTCTCTTTTAAATTTTGCATAATTTGATGCACGCTTCGCTGCACTTATTATCTCACGCAACCTAATCTCGTCAAGATCATACACACATAATTGCATCTTGATCTCTTTTGATTTGTTCTTGAAAAGTTTGGGGCGACTATCAAACTCAGATGTATTATTGTTCAATGAAATAAATTTAGCTTTCTCAATTCCAAATATGAATGAGTTTGCTCTTCTCTCTGCATGTTCAAAAGGAGATGAACAAACATCAGAATCTATACTATAATGCAAATAAATAGTCAATTCAAAAATAATACGATTACAGTATAAAGAAATCTGTTACCAAAAGAAAAATTACCATCTTGATCTTCTATGATAGCATGTCTATAATACCCAGCAACGTGAAACTTCTTCTGTGATCGATGCTTAAAACCCTTACGAGGTACTTGAAGACCTAGGGCTAGCTTTAACATGAGATCACTGTAACATGAGATCAATGACGCAGGATTTTACTTGGAAAAAAATTATTTTACATAATGACACCTATAAATTAGAACGAAAAACAAGTCGAACGTGTATAGAAGAGTGTGAGAAGCTACTACATCATAATTACATTCTTCCTAAAGTATTATAGCAGATTTCACATTTAATGGACAGATGCACGTTTTGCAAATTATTATATGTATTACATTCAAACATTTATGTCACTTGACACAAGTGTGTGTTACAAGCAAATGTTGAAGAGAAATCGGAGGCTCATACTCAAAATACATTTCACAAAGACAATTTTATCATTTTACCATGATTCTCATTCTCTTCTAACCAATGATTATATCTTAACAGAATTTCTGCAACTCGGAACTTGAAACCGAATTAGATTTAAACACTATAGAATCTACTCCAAATTTTCTATTTTTAAGAATATTACTCCCTCCTTTCCATTTATCTTGTCCATGGATAAAAACAAGCATCTTCAACAATCAAACGGTAACTAATAAAACTACATTTTAAATTTCAAATGCGCACTTAACTAATTTCAAAGCACACTTACCATAATACTTAAATGTGATCAAATTTTTGTGATAAGTGAAATATGACATGTGCTCAAAGTGAATTTCTGGGAATGAATAACCTAAATTAACTAAGAAACAACTTCATGTATAATCAATTTGTACCTCATTATTTAGATATTTTTTATCATCTAGATCAGTATTATTGGTAAATGCAAATTACATGAGTACACATCCAGACCCTGGATTGGTTTTGTGTCAGGAGTCACAACGGACTTAGTAACAACTAGTAGTATAATTAGCAGCAAAGTCTAGCTAGTATATCATCAAGCACTATAAAGAATAGTAGCACGTAAGTCATCTGTCAGGTCCACTAATTTTAGGGCCATTTAGCATTGTTGCCCGTCTGTCGGGTAAGGTGTAGTGTAGTGGCAAAAAACTAATAAGTATTTTGGTATATAATTTATAAAAGTTCATATTTTGAAAGAAAAAAAATTAGTATTACAATTTTCAATTAGGTTGAAGATTAATTTTATCTTTTTATCTAATCTTTTTTTTATTTATTAATTTTTCAATAAATTTTGAAAGCAGCTTTCCGTAAAAACTAACGGGTAACTTTTCTTGAGAGTAATTTCTCAATGCATAAAGAAAGATGTCCATTTTCTCAAACCGTGTTTTATCAAATATGCTGAAAAGATGCTTTTAGGATCTAGGAAAAACAATATGGTTATATCAACTTGAGATCAAGCTATAAGCCTATAATAAAACTAAGAGAGTGTTGGATCAAAGGAGAATTATTAGAGCTTGAAAGAGATGGGTAAGAAACACATTGAAATAAGGGGTTCAGTATCGAGGAAGCCACTTGGGAAGATTTAGTCGAGTGCAAATTTTTTGATTTCTCTTTGACACCAAGAGACTATAAGGGGTTTCAAGGAGGTGTCTCGAGGCAATAAAGAGCCACAAAAATAATTAATTGTATTAGTGGAAGGATGTAATAAATTATCAAGTACCACAAAAAATGAGGAGTAATTAGTCAATTAAGTCATGTACAGTTTATCGATTGGTTTGCCTACATAAGCCTAGTTCTTTAGTGTAATCAATACGACATTTATTGTGTGCGGGTGTATGAGAAAAATGAATTCTTACCATTAATAAAGTTTTGAATCATCCCGAAGTCCGTCATCGTTGATCTTTCTGGAGCATCTTCTTCATTGTTTATTTTGATTGTTGCATCTACACAAATCCAAAATTTTATAAGAATTTTACAGCTAAATAATAAGATATATTTCATATCAATTGAATTTCGGAATGAAAAGATATTGATATCTCTACCGTAATCAAGAGTAATACTAAATTAATATTCACCACGGAAAGATACAAATCACAGATCAACGGATATCAAAGAAGGGAATAAAGATGTGATAATTGGATTTTCAAATAAGTGATGCACGATTTTTATGGTTCAATAAGATTTTATCTTGTTTCAATTTTATTTATTATCCCTGATTCGTAAATGTGAACGACATTTGAAACACTTTTCATGCATCTAACCAGCTGGCGTGCTTCACCACAAAATCTACCTACACAAGCTCGATCAGGAGATATGGAGGATCCGGTCACACGAGCTTTCGAGAGTCCGGTCTGGATTCTTGGTTTGCTTTCTAGAGCGTGAAAAGAAGTTCCCTCAGGCAAGGGCAACATAATGTTTTTGTAAATGACAAAACAGAAGAAAGAATGAATGAAAAGATTAATTAATATAAGATGATAAATAAATAAGAGGCATGCCTCACGCATATATATCTCCACCTTACATCGACTTCTCCACCTTACGCGTAAATTTATCCGCCTCACACTACACAAAAATAACATATATTAAATTATTCAAATATATCTTAAGTAATTGTGATTCCATGTATTTTTCGATATTTAAAAAGATTCTGGATAAATATTTTTCAAAACATTTTATTTTTATTTTAAAGGTTTCTTTTTACTTTCAAGAGCCTTCTAGAATCATATATTTAATACTTGAACTCTATTTGATTTAGTTGATCATAAAATGAATTTTTATGCACCAAACTTTATTTTATTTAGAAATAATTAGAATCTTATTTTTTTTATAAAAAAAATCCAATTTCTTTAAAGTAGCATCATTTCTTTTTATTATGAAAAAATGACTCAAATATGTTGGTTCAGTTGGTACAAAATCCATCTCAAAATATACGCTTTGATTATTGATTATAAATGATTAGTTAAATAAGTCGTACTTCGCGGTGGTCTTATAAAATATTTTTAAATTTTTTCAAAATTATCTTTTTAATTTAAAAATATTTAATAAATAAATAATTATAATACATTATATAATATTATCAAAATATTATTTATTTAATTAATTTTTGAATAAATAAATATTTATTTATCATATATGATAAAATAAATAAATCAATTATGAAATCAATTTTGTAATTTGAAAAAGTTGGAGGGAAAATTATTTCATTATTTTAATATAAATTTAAAAGTTATTTTATATGGATACTATTTTATATTTTTCCAAAAAATTCAAATAATATTTTTTTATAAATATATCTATACTATATTATTAAAGATGAAATATTAAAATTTTGGTAATTGGTAGTCCATCGGTATTTAGGTCAGATAGTTTATACTGAGCCTAATTTTTAAAAATTATTCTCAAAACTAAAAAAAATCACAAATTAATCTCCTAACTAATACACATCTTCTAAATAAAATACACAAATACTATCTTATTGAACATTAATCTCCTAACTAAAGCACATATCAAATTAATCAAAAAGGCATTACGGCTAAGCGGAATGATCTCCTAAACGCCTCGATTAGTATCTAATTTGATTTTTAAGTATTTTGTTCGGATTAAGCGGGATTAAGCGGACCGATTTTAAAAAATTAATATTTTATTTTTTTATTAATATTAATATATTTTATTTAATTATAATTTTGTAAATGCATATATTATTATAATATATATATATATATTTATTTTAATACTTATGTAATTATAGGCGGTGTAAGATTACATAATCAATATATAATTATAAATATATACATGCATATAATTATATATTTATTTATAATCCACTTTTATAACCGCTTAAACGGTTGTTTTAACACTTAAGTGCTAGATGGTAATCGATCTCCCTTATATTTAAATAAAGTTTAAATTATTATTATAAAAATTTAAAATTAAATCATATAAAAAATATTAGCATAAAAATTATTTGAAAAATTGTAACATCTCGTATTTTTTTGAATATATTTTGCTACTTTATTTAATATTAAGTATAATATTTATGAGTTTTTATTATTTTCATTATATTTTTATGAATATATTTCTTTTATATTAGGATATTGTTTTAAGATTTTATTAGCTAAGAAAGAATAGATTAAAAAAAGAAATTAGAAAAGGGAAGGAGTTATGGTTTAGAAAAAAAAAGATAATTAGTGTGAGTATTAAGGTTTTGGAAGTATTTCGCTCTTTATGTTTTCTGAAATTCTGCCTACAAGTGTGTCAAAATATGCCTTTTGTACAATATGATGGTTTAATTCATTTTAATATGTTGTAACTTCTGAAATTCATAGTAAATTGAATATTTTTTCAATAAATATGAATAATATCATCCTGGAAAGGTATTTTCGATATCTTCATCTTTTGTTTACATTCTGCTGTCATATTCTGTGGTTTTGATGTCTTAACTCTAAAAACAGTATTGTGATCAAGTGTTGACTCTGTTCTAACAGCCCTTATTTGCTTGTTTTCTACATTCGTTTCTTATTCGTTTTTGATGAGTCTTACATTCTGGAAATGTCAAGAATTTTCTATAAGTTTTATGTTTTGTGATTTTTTATTTGAGTTCATATTTATAGAATAAATTATCAGTTTTCCGGATAGGTCAGGTTTGAATATATTTGTAATAGTCTATATTGTATAATATTTGGCGTGTGTGATATTTTGAGTAAAATATTTTCAGTTTATTTATGATATATGTATGATTCAGGAGATTTTAAAAGACCTCCGTCATGAGTGGATAATCTCGTGTTTGGCACCACCTATACGGTGTATTTAAATAATATAGGCGTGTCTCCTGAGTTATGGGACATATAGAGTCATGACTATTGTGTATGTATGTTTGGTCAATTGGGTAGTATTGTGCTTTGTGTCGTGCAAGCCCCCGTAAGATTTTGGGTAGCATTTATTTTGTGTTATGCACGCCCCTATAAGTTTTGATGACTACATATTTCTGGATAACCGAAAATGTAGGACATCCTGTACATGTAAGATTGTCTCTCATATCAATAAGTATACTGATTTTAAGCTAAATAATTTTGAGTATATTTTGTAAGTGGTAAGAATATATTTTGGAAGAGTAAGTTTAATTTTTTATAAGAATATGTGTATATATGTTCATATTGTGCATTTAAGTATCCATGAAATTTTATCTTCTTCCATTGTTGTCATCACTCATTATTTTCACATTCAGTTTATATTCATATTATCGGCATGTCTAATTCTTATACTCTTTGTATTATTTTATATCCGAATATGATCCTTTCATTCATTGTCAGTCTATGTTTCTTAATTTTTCCCGATAGGTATTCATTGTTAGGTGGACTACCTTTTGGGAAGAGTGTGAGTTGCTAATTTTGAGGAGTTTGTTTAACCCTTCTCTTAAAATGTCTTTTCCCAAATTATGGGAGATTGTTGGATCTAGACAAGCCTACATTGTTTAAATGTCTTTACTTGTAATGTAGTTGTAACATTTTAGTAATTCTTGAAATAGGATTGTGACTTAGAATGTTACTATGTATATTTTCAGATAAAAGTTTTCTCTTCTATAATTCAAGTTGTAAATAATGTCCACATCAATAATACTCTCATAGAAGATTCAAGTCAAAATGGATCATACACCAGATTGAACAAGGCCCCCATCAAAATAAAGAATTCAAACTGGAAATTCTTCTAAGGCAATGTACTGTTCGAGAAGTCAATCCATTCGAGAAGTCTGAAATGAACTGGTCGAGAAGTATCGGAAGCTTGGATACAGAAGTCAAAATGTCCATTCGAGAAATAAGTTATTCAAGTGTTCGAGAATTCCAGAAATATCATATCGAGAAGTTAGGCATTGAAGTGTTCGAAAAGTAAGTCGAGAAGTCTATGGATGTGGTTGATCGAGAAGTGAAGAAACGTGATCAATCGAGAAGTCAAGTAATGTAACTGATCGAGAAGTCAAGAAATGAGTCTGATCGAGAAATAAGAAATGAGTTTTAATGCTTAAAGACTTAAAAGAACAAGAATGCAGTGCAAATTATCTAAGAGTAGTTTACTGTCAAATCAAATGTGAAAATGAAGAGATGATCAAATTGAAGAAGTTTATTGGTGAATCTCTAGCTATTGTGGATGAGAATATGTTGAAGTCATTTTTGAGAACAACAAAGCTTTTGAGAAGATAAATTGATAAGTAATTATTTGTTCTTTATATATTTTTATAATGTTCTAGATTAATTGTCTCATTCTTTAGTTTTGACAACATCAAACCTAGAACAGAGTACAAAATACTAGAACAGAGTCTGGCATAGTTTATCTATAACAAGTCTTTCTAGTCTCTGAACTTTTCTATAATCAGAGTCTAGATAGTCAACATTCATGTTTAGATGTCATTTATACTTAGAAGATTTTCAAGAAAATTAAATCCAGAGTCTGGATGCAAATCAGAGTCTGGGAGTTGATCGGAGTCTATAGACTACTAGAGTCTATAGTCTATCAGAGACTGAAGATCATCAGAGTCTGAAGTTTTTCAGAATCTATAAAGCTGAACCTAAATTTGAAAGGTGATCACAGTAAAGGAAAATTTTTGAAGATAAAAACAATTATATTACAGATATGCTATGGGAAGGAAAGAGAATTTCATAAGAAAATTATCAACTAATAATTAGGAATTTTATTCCTATTGTAATTTGATTTTCTGTTATTAGTTGATAGGCAGTTCTCTATATAAACATTCTATGTAACTTAATATAATAGTCGTACTTTTGTGAGAGCATAGAGATAGAGAGAGTTGTTGTGAAAACACAGAGAAGCTGCTAGGGTTTATGTACACCCTAAGAGAGTTTGTATTCAATATTCTTTAATACAAACACTGATATTTTTATTCTCTGAGTTTTGCTCTTTGTTAAAATAGTTCAATTTTAATTCTTCTATAATTGATTGAAACTAAGGCGAAAAGATCACACAAGTATTCAACCCCCCCTTCTACTTGTGAAACTGGGATAACATAATCAGCCTTTATGATAAAAGGAGTATGGAGAATAAATTGAGAATGTATAACATTACTGAGTACCTGGCTATGAAATATCAAGCAAAGATTGACAAGGTGAAGTACATGAAGGAAATGACTGAGAAAAAAATAAGGGATGATGGTAAAATTGAAAGGAAATCTGAAGAGTTAAGAAGAATGGAAAAATGCAGAGTGTTCAAGGATCCTGATAGAGTTGAGATCAAAATCAATAACAGAGTGACATCCAATATTAGACTCAAATTGTTCAAGGACTATCATCTTCTAACTCTCAAGATTCCAGCTGATGCATTGAAGGATTCAATCCTCATTGAAGAAATTATGGCAAGACTTGAAATTCCTAAGGCTATTACAGATATTGAACAAGAAGAAGAAAAGAAGAAGAAAGCTCAACATGATCAATGCAAAGAACAATAAAAGTAGGTTTGATATCTTGTTGTTAATTTGTAAAAATGTCTTTTCCCAAATTGGGAGAGATTGTTGGACCAAATCAAGCCTACCATAGTTAATTACTTGTCTTGATGTAACACATGTAATGTTTCCATCTTAGGATGCGTATTTAGAATGTCTTAATATATTTATAGATAGAAGTATGTTTCTACTAAGAAATCAATATGTAAATATGAGTCAAGAATAAAGATTGATAGAAGATTCAAGTCTGAATCAGGCATCAAATCAATGAAGACTTCATCAAATAAGAATTGCAGTGGAAAATACTCCAAGGCAAATATGTTATCGAGAAGTCTTCCTGGTAGAGAAGTCAGAAATGTGAAGTTGGTAGAAAAGTCTCAAATGCTCAAGTAACTCAATAATCGATCGAGAAGTGAGAAGTAATCGAGAAGTCAAAGAAACTGAAGTTGTTCAAGAAGTATGAAATGTGAATCATTCGAGAAGTCCAGTAAAATAAATCGAGAAGTCAGTTAAAGAAAGCAATCGAGGAGTGATAAGGTTGAACCAAATCATTCGAGAAGTCTATGAACCAAATCATTCGAGAAGTCTAGCCTATTCGAGAAGTCATCAAATGAAGTATGCAATCGATAAGTCTATTCATTCAAGAATTTATGTGTATGAAGGCTGATCGAGAATTCTCAGCAATACCTAATCGAGAAGTCAATCACTATGACTTCTCGAAGTAAATTCAAGTGAGTACTCGATTGTTTCAAGAAGATAAATTCTAGGAGATTTTCAGAAGAACAAGACAAGTGATTTTGAAGATATGTCATTAAAGGATCAGTCAAATCTGTGAGGATGGACAAGTCTACAATGAAGCTTGGAAGAAGAACAAGATGAAAGACAGAAGAGATAAGGCTGAAAGTAAAAGATTGTCAAAAGATTATGCTAGCTAGAAATAAATAGTAGTCAAATGTAAAGTGTTTCTCGTCTATTTCTAGTTTTAGCTTAACTGTTTATTGAGAGCATGTGCCCAAAAGACATGTTGTCTATATAGTTTAAGCACAACCTCATTGTTAAGAAGCAAACACTGATGGCTGTCAGAGAATACAAGTTAGAGTTTACATTGCTGACGTCATCAGAGTTTATGAAGCTGTTGAACAGAGTTTATTCTATCAGAGAATACTCAATCAGAGTTTACTCTAACAGAGAATGCTCAAATCAGTGAATGACAAACTGACAGAGATTAGCTTCAGAGTTTATCAGAAAAGGAAACATACAAATCAGAGTCTGATTTGGATAGTAAGAAGGAATTCGAGTGCAAGTATAAATTACATTATTAAAGCTATTCAATTTCCATTCTGATTTGTAATTGTATTTGCAGTTGTGTCTATATAAACACAGAAATAGGTTATAATCTAACATACGTTTTCAAGCATTATTATTGTAATCTAGCAGCTCTTAAAAATATTATTTCTTGAGAGAGTTTTGTATTCAAATTCATTATTAATACAAAACAGTATTCCATTCTACATACTCGTGTTCATCTTCGATTAGTTGATACTATTACATTCAACCCCCCTTCTGTAATAGATTGATTATCTGGGAAACAATTGGTATCAGAGCAGGCAGTTAATTTCAACTCAAAAGATCAAATAATCATGTCTAGTAACAAGTATGAAAGCATCAGGATTCTAATATTGAAGAAGGCTGAGTACCCTACATGGAGGGTGAAGATGTTGATGTTCCTAGAAGCAACAGACCCTGACTATCTGGACAGGATCAATGAAGGCCAGTATCTTCCAACAAAACTGGTGCCTGCAACTGTTGTAGAAGGAAGACAAGTTCCTGAATATTATACATTAAAGGATAAGAAAGAATGGACCAATGAGGAAAAGTAAGAAGTCCTCAAAGATGCCAAGGTAAGAAACATATTGCATAACAGTCTTGACTCTGTAATGTCCAACAGGGTAATAGCATGGAAGACAGCAAAAGAAATCTGGGATGCTCTAGAGGTTCAATGTCAAGGAACCAGGGAAATCAAGAAAAATAGGAGATCTGTACTTATCCAAGAGTATGAATATTTTGAACCTAAACAGAATGAGTCCCTAACAGATATCTATGACAGATTTCTAACTCTATTGAATAACTTGGCCTTGGTGGATAAAGTATATGACAATGAAGATTCAAACACCAAATTTCTGAGGGCTCTTCTAGAAGAATGAGATCTGCAGACATCCTTGATTAGAGACAGGGCTGATTTAGATGAGATGTCCTTAGATGAAGTTTACGGCAAATTGAAAACTCATGATCTGGAGTTACAGCAGAGAAGAAACAGAAAAAGCAGCAAGGCAAGATCTATTGCATTGAATGTTGAAGCCAAGATTGAAGAACCAAAAGAAAAGGTGCATAAAGCTTCAATAAGGAAAGGGAAAGAAGTAGTGCTTCAAGAAAGCAGTGAATCAGAGTTTGAAGCAAACTCTAATATAAACTCTGATGACTCTTCATACACTGACATGATGGACATGTTTGCTATATTTTTCAAAAGCTTCAAGAAATACAAAAAATTTAGGAAGCAATGAAACTTTCAGAAAAAGTATGGTGAGACAGACAAGAAAGACAGATTCAGAAAAAGAGAAGATAAAGATGGAAAATCAAAAACTCTTGATAAATCAAAGATCAAGTGTTATAAGTGCAATAAGATGGGGCACTTTGCTACTGAGTGCAGAAGCAAGGAATCTGGGAAAGCTCTCATAACATCAAAGAAAGATTGGATGGATTCCTCAGACTCTAAAGAAGAAACTAACTATGCTCTCATGGCAAACTCTGATGCTATCATCTTAAACTCTGAAAAGGTACCAAACTCTGTTTTCACTTTTGATACTGAAGATATTCATGAATTAAAGTATTTCCTTAGAAATTTGCATGTTAGCTTTAAATCTCAATCTTTTGAGAATGAAAGATTAAAATCTGAAATACAAACTCTGACTGCTAGGAATAACACGCTTGAATCTGAACTTGTACAAATGCTTAGCTTTAAGAAAGACTGTGAGAATGTTATACACATGCAAACTCAGTTAGAAATACAAGTCACATATTTAAAATCTGAGATAGCTAAAGAAAAAGAGACCTTCAGAGTTTGGACAAACTCTGGTAAGAAGGTCCAACAAATGCTTTCTGAAAAGAATTGGACATATGCCTTAGGTTATGAATTTGATAAAGAAATTCACACTAATTCGCACACAAAAGGAACATTGACTAAACCTGTGAAGTTTGTTAGAGCTAGTGATGATAAGAAAACTCTCCCTGAATGCTCTAAAAATAATAGTGTGCCAGATTCTAAAAAGATGAATATAGGGTTACTTTCACAGAAGCAACTTAAAGAAAAGTTGAAGGCAGTCACTAATAAATCTAAAAAGGTGAAAAGAAATAGGAATGGTAAAGTAGGAATTACTAAGAAGAACAACTACATGAATATCCCTGATGCTCCTAGGAAAACCTGTTTTACTTTTGGAAACTCTAATCACCTTGCTATTGACTGCAAACAAAAGAAAGAACCTGAAAGACCTAGGTTTGAGGCTAGAAAACAAACAAGATATAATCCATGTATTCACTGTGGTAGTTTATGGCATTCTATTTATACATGCAAAGAATATCATAATTCGTATAACAATTCTTATAAACCACAGCCTCAAGTAAATAATTCTCCAAAACATACTGTCAAACAAATATATGTCATAAAGTATGATAAAAGGAGTCTAAACTCTGACAGTACAAACTCTGTGAATGCAAACTTTGATCATGTAAACTCTGTTAACACAAACTCTGATAAAAGAACTTCTGCTGCAAAAGTTAACAAGTTTTCAAAGAAAGGACCCAAACTAGTTTGGGTCCCCAAAACTACTAATTAAATTGCATTTACTGATTGCAGGGAAACATGAAAAACATCTTAGTAATTGATAGTGGATGTTCTGCATATATGACTAGAAATAAATCCCTGCTTTCAGAGTTTGAGGAGAAGGCTAGCCCAGCAGTATCTTATAGAGATGGCAATATAGGAAGAACACTGGGATATGGCAACATTGTGATTAGAAATGTCATCATTCAAAATGTAGCTCTGGTTGAAGGACTCAAACATAATCTGCTCAGTGTGAGTCAAATGACAGACAGAGATTTCTCTGTGGAATTTCATGGAACTCATTGTGAAGTAAAAAGTAAGAAGAATGGAAAAGTAGTTCTTATTGGCCACAGACATAACAACCTATTTGAAGCTAACTTGGATATTAATTCAAATGGTCCCTTAACTTGTCTACTTGGAAGAGCATCATCTTTAGAAAGCTGGAATTGGCACAAAAAGCTGTGTCATCTGAACTTTGGAAACATTAATGAATTGGTGAAAAAGGACCTAGTTAGAGGTCTTCCAAAAGTTCAATTTCATCCTGATGGACTCTGTGATTCATGTCAAAAGGCCAAACAAAAGAAGACATCTTTCAAGAGCAAAACTGAAAATTCAATTGATCATCATTTTCATCTACTACATCTTGATTTATTTGATCCAGTAAACATCATGTTCATTGGAAAGAAGAAATACACTCTGGTAATAGTTGATGATTTCACTAGATTCACCTAGGTGTACTTTATGCATAAGAAGGATGAAACTGCAGAGATAATTTTTGATCATATTGCAATGATTGAGAATGGATCAACTCACAAAGTAAAAAATCTAAGGAGTGACAATGGAACAAAGTTTAAGAACTCTGCAATGGAGGAATTCTGCTCAATAAGAGGTATTATTCAACAATTCTCAACACCTAGCACACCTCAACAAAATGGTGTAGTTGAAAGAAAGAACAGAACTTTAATAGAAGCTGTCAGAACAATGCTAGAAGGAGCAAAGCTACCTACTTACTTTTGGGCAGAAGCTGTGAAAACTGCATGCATCACTCAGAATTGTTCATTAATAAACAAACATAGAATGACTCCATATGAATCTTTGAAAGGAAGAAAGCCAAATGTCAAATACTTTCACATCTTTGGAATCAATTGTTTTATTCTCAAAACACATCCTAAACAATTGAAGAAGTTTGAACTTAAAGCAGATGAATGAATTTTTTTTGGATATGCAACAACTTCTAAAACCTCTTCAAGAGCATTCAAAGTATTCAACTTAAGGACAAGGACAGTCATGGAATCAATTAATGTCTCCTTTGATGAAGGAAAGATAACTGGGTTACATGATAAAGATGCACAGGAAACTCTAAGATTTGAGAATGAACTGCAGAAAATAAACTCTGTTGAACCAAACTCTGATGAGATAAACTCTGTTGAACCAAACTCTGATGAGATAAACTCTGGTGAGGAAAACTCTGATTCTTTAAACTCTGATTCAGAATTGATTGAAATGGAAATTGAAGATTCTGCACATGTTGAGGGGGAGCAACATCCATCAAATACTGACATTGGAGATCAAAACACAATAATTGAGATATCAGAATCTGACCAAACTCTGAACAACACAAACTCTAAAACCCTAAACTCTGGGACCACAAATTATGAGACCTCAATCTCTGATAACTCAAACTCTGAGTACTTAAACTCTGAAGGAAGCACATCTTCAGGGGGAGGATCAGCATTTACAGAGGAATCATTCTATGAAGGCAGGAATCATGGGGGAGAATCTAGTTCAAGGACCTTTCCACATCCCAGGAATTGGACCAAAGATCACACACCTGATTTAATTATTGGTGATCTGGAAAGTGGAGTAAAAATAAGAAAAGCTACTCAGAATGAATGTCTATTTCATAGTTTTCTTTCTCAAACAGAACCAAAGAAGGTTGAAGATGCTTTGAAGGATGCTGATTGGGTCACTGCTATGTAGGAAGAATTGAATGAGTTTGAAAGAAATGAAGTTTGGACCCTAGTTCCAAGGCCAAAGAACAGATCTATTGTTGGCACAAAATGGGTATTCAGGAACAAGACAGACTCTGATGGAATAATTACAAGGAACAAAGCAAGACTGGTAGCCAAAGGTTATTCTCAACAGGAGGGGATTGATTAAGATGAAACCTACGCACCTGTAGCTAGACTTCAGGCAATCAGAATTTTTCTTGCTTATGCTGCACATAAGAAATTTAAAGTTTACCAGATAGATGTTAAAAGTGCATTTTTAAATGGTGAACTTGAAGAAGAAGTCTATGTTGAACAACCACCTGGCTTTGTCAATCCAAAACATCCAAATCATGTATACAGACTGGATAAAGCCCTATATGGACTAAAGCAAGCACCAAGGGCCTGGTATGAAACTCTGGCTCTATTCTTACTTGAAAATAATTTCACTAGAGGAACAATTGATAAAACCTTGTTTTATAGAACTCAAGGTAAGGATTTATTATTGGTGCAAATATATGTTGATGATATTATATTTGGTTCCATTAATGAGAAACTCTATGAAAGATTTTCAAAGTTAATGCAGTCCAGGTATCAAATGAGCATGATAGGAGAATTGAGTTATTTTCTAGGCTTACAAGTGAAACAATCTGAAGAAGGTATTTTCATTAATCAGTCTAAATATACAAAGAATCTACTCACTAAGTTTCAAATGCAAGATTCTGCATCTGCTACAACACATATGGCTACTGCAACAAAGCTTGATCAAGAAACTGGAGAGCCTGTTGATGTTACAGCATACAGAGGGATGATTGGTTCTCTACTTTACTTGACTGCTAGAAGGCCAGACATCATGTTTGCCACATGTCTATGTGCTAGATTTCAAGCAAATCCAAGAGCACCTCATTTAATTGCTGTGAAGAGGATATTCAGATATCTCAAGGGCACTATTAATCTTGGCTTATGGTATCCTAGGGAGTCTGATTTTAAATTAATAGGCTATTCAGATGCTGACTTTGCAGGATGCAAAATTGACAGGAAAAGAATAAGTGGCAGTTGTCAATTTTTAAGTGGAAGACTTGTGTCATGGTTCAGCAAAAAGCAGAAATCAATTTCAACATCAACTGCAGAGGCTGAATATATTGCTGTTGGAAGCTGCTGTGCACATATTTTATGGATGAGAAATCAATTGCTAGACTATGGTTTGAAATTTTCAAAAATTCCTATTTATTGTGATAACCAAAGTGCTATTGCAATGACAGGAAATCCAGTTCAACATTCTCTGACAAAGCACATTAGTATCAGATATCACTTCATAAGGGAACATGTGGAGGAAGGCACAATTGAATTACATTTTGTTCCTACAGATCAACAAATAGCAGATATATTCACTAAATCTTTGCCTGAAGCAACATTTAACAGACTGGTCTCTGAATTAGGGATGGTGACAAGTGGCTTAACTTAGCAAGTTTCAGACTCTCAGAGTATATGTCAGAGTATGGGATAAACTCTGATGACAATGGAGTAAACTCTGATCATTGAAGCATCTAATCTCTGATCACAAGTTATCGGTATTTATAGTAAACATTGTCAGAGTGTGTGGTAAACTCTGATAGTATATACTAAACTCTGACTCATATAAACTCTGATCTGTAAACTCTGATTAAGTGGTAAACTCTGAGATTATATTTATGAAATCATATTTTATATTTTTGACATCATATTTATCATTCTCTGATTGGACTTGTAATAAGCCGCGTGTATCTCACGATTGACGGTTCATATCATTACACAGATACACAGACAATTGTTATATTTTGAGACTTGTTCTACTCATTACCGCTCCAATTATTTCTTGCCACGTGTCCCACTAGAGGGTATATGCAAATAAGAGGGAATAGTTTAATTCATTTTGTTTCATTGTGAATTATTCATCTGCATCTATTATTCTATCTGTCTCTCTCGTATTATCAAACCCTAATTATTATTCACACTTCAAAGCTCAAAACTTCAATGGCTTCTAAGGGTATTACTTTTCAGAATTATTCTTTTGCCGCAACAAACTACATCTCTCTCCTATCTAAGGATGAAGCACCTCAGGATTTTCATGTGATTCAGAATTTTCTGCAGAACAGTTACATTGGGTACGCACTTCAGGAACTCATGAATTTCTCAGCTCAATCTCTGCTCAAAATCTGGTCAACTGCAAGGTTTAACAATGATGGTGATGATGAAGAGCCAGTCATAACATTCAAATGCAATGTCAATCATTCGATAACTCCTGCAGTGGTTCATCAAGCTCTTAATCTTTCGAGAATGGGGGTGTATGATGATATGGTTAGTGATAATCAAATCAAGGAATTCTTCAAGGAAATAGGCTTTGATGGAAATTTGTCTAAGTTGGGGAGTCTTACAAGGCCTCATCTTCGAAGAGAATGGAGTTTCTTCTTCGATTGCATTACAAGGGCTTTCACAGCTAAATGCACGAATTTTGATGCAATTCCTCAATTATCTCAACAAATTGGGTATTCTCTGACCCATAATCTCAATTTCAATTTTCCCTGTTTAATTATTAGGCAATTAGCTAGTAAGATTAGTGATGATACACACATCATCTATTTTGCTAGATTTTTACAATTGATTTTTAATGTGTTGTTGCCTGATATTAAGTTTGAGAATGATCGGATTTTGGCTAGTTTTAGCATGAATAAAAGAATATTTGCTAATCTATCAAGAAAAGATGCAAAGAAGGCTGAAGGTAAACTTTCTAAACTATTCTATCCCACATGGGTCAGGCTTCTTTTACATCAGAGAATACCTACTGTGTATGGGAGGGAGTTTTTGTCAGTGACTATGAATCAGAGTTTAGCAATCTCTGATTCTAACCCAAGTCAAAATCTAAACACTGATTCCAAAACATATTTGCCAACCTCTATAGTCTCCCAAAAGGCTGTAGTTGAAAAACACACCTCTCAACAGCATGGCCAAAGCAAAAAGAAGGGAAAGTTAGTGACAGAATCTTCTCTCAAAAAGAGAAAATTAATTGGTGAAGATACAGATTCTGATGAAGGGTTTGTTTTTGCTAAAAGAACGATAGATGAACAGGTTTCTGAGACACTTTCTCTACCTTTTATGAAGCCAATCACAGTGACTCCAATGACTGTGGTGCAGAAGAAGAAGAGAAGATTGGTCAAGGCTGTACACTCTGAGGCTGCAAATATTGAAGAAATAAACTCTGATACGGTTATAAACTCTGAGAATTTGATAAACTCTGATGCTTTGGTAAAATCTAGTGAAGCTGCTCCAGTTCAAATATCTGATTCTCCAACAAACTCACCTAAGCAAATTATCAAGGAGATGTCTTATGAAAGGGTTAGGGAGCTGGCTGAACAAGTCAGAAAAGAAATGGAGGCACACGAATCAAAATCAATTTCAGCCTCTCCAAGTTCCAAACATTTTTATAGAAGGAAGAGGAAGTCTATCACTTTTGGCCGAGACACACAAGAACCTACTTCTCAAAGTGAGGTAGCAATCATTGAAGGGTCAGGCCCACAAGAACCTATTGATCAAAGTTCAATAGAAGCCACAGTTCCAGCAAATGAAGCCAGCATTGATCAGGGGTACAATCCACAAGAACCTTCAGCTCAAAGGGTTGAAGAAGTTGTTCAGGCCCCAGCCACACAAGAACCATCCAATCAAAGTTTGGATGCAGGCACTCAATCATTTATAGAAGACATTGTTGTTGCTGATGATGAAGGCCAATTTATGGCAGAGTCCAGCCCACAAGAACCTTCACCTCAAAGTGGTGAAGCAGCTGCTAATTTGACTCAGGTCCCACAAGAACCAATCATCCATTTTATGATTGCATACCAAGATTATCCTCTTGGACAGACAAACTCTGATGAAGCTCCACAGGCAAACTCTGATGCTCTCTTAGTGTAACCAAATTATGCACTGTTCATAGGGTTTCCATCTACAATTGCTCAAGGTATAAACTCTGACTCTACTTTAGAATTTACATTCTCTGATTGTATCAGTTCAGGATTTATATTCCCTGCCTTTACTGCTGGGATGATCATGGATAGTCCTGAAAAGGATACCCCTATTCATGTGACCACAAATCTCTTTTCTCAGCCACCTCTTATTTCTGTAGGACATTGTGTGTTGAGCCTTTCTAGTAAGTCTGAGGTAAAAAGTGTGGAAAACAGAATTAATGAGAGGCAGACACTGGATCTGGCAAAAGGAGAGGTAGAATTGAGAAAGAAGTTAGTTACTTCTAGTGAGCAAAATCTAACTCTTAACAGTTATGATATGTGTGATGTGAGAAGTAATGAGATTACTTTAAAAAATCAGAGTGCTTTAGGTTGTTCTGTTCCTTTTACAGGTACTCAGAGTTTACCTGTTTCTGCAAACTCTGATGATGTGCCACACACTGATGAAGTTTTAAACTCTGATGGGAAGGACATAGATTCTGATGATGTGATTTTTGTTGATGAAGAAGTCACAGATCTATCAATTCCATACACACAAAGATATAACACCAAGAAGTGGCCTGTTAATTCACATGATGCTCATGAGAGATTAAGGATGGATTATATTGATTACATGATGGTGGACAATCTCAAAGGACAAATTGAAGCTGATCTAGATGCAGAGGGTATTAGAAGGGATTTTAGTTTCAAAGAAAGGTCATCTGATGATGATTTTCTTGCCTCTCACAGACAATCCATTTGGGATTCATCTTGGAAACTTCCTGAGAGAGAAATTTCATGGCCTCATGTTCTTGCATTAATAAATAAAGCTGACAAGGAAATATCCTCTGATGAATTGAAGACAATTCTGAAAGCTTCTACTATTATGTCCAAAGGACTTCAACATGAGGTTAATGACCTGAAGACATCTGTCAACAAAACTTCTGTAAATATTGCCACTGCTGTTTCCACATCTCAACATTCTCTGGAGGCCAAACTCAAATCTTTTTATGCCAAACAGGATGCATTGGAAGCAAAAGTGGATCATCTTTTTACTTATGTTAGTTCTATGCAGGGAATGTTACATATAATTGTCGAGCTTCTTACTGTTAAAACAGGGCATGATGTCAGAAAGGGGGAGAAGGGTTCAGACAAATGCAAGGAGGATGCAATTCTAAATTCTGACAAACCTGATGATGCAGATCAAGGGAGTCATAAGGATGGGAAGCAAACTCTGAAGCCGCAAACTCTGATTGGACAACCTCACAAACTCTGATGAAATCAAAGGCTGATATAAACTCTGACAAGCAAACTCTGATAGATGCTGATTTGGAATTAGCAAAGAAAATTGAAGAACAAGATAAGCTAGAGGAAATTGAAGAACAAAATCTAAAAGATGCAGAACTGGCAAAGAAAATTTTTGAAGAAGAACATCCAGGAATGGATCCAGTTGCTGTGGAAGCTAAATTGAAGAAGTCTGGAGCTGTTAGTGTTCGAGTCCAGAAAAAGAAGAGAAGTATAAAGAAAGGTCCAACTCAGAAAAAGTTACTCTCTCAAATGAAGAAACCAGAATCTAAGCCTATTCAATTCAAACATGTTGAAAATGCCAAGCCAGTTGCTCAATCAAAACCAGTATCAGAAATTCAAACAAGGTCATCTGAAAGAATTCAACAAAAAGCTTCTACTAAACCACAGACACCTCTTACTATGCAAGGAACAACATTTCTACCAGGTGGATCTAGTTTTGATGTTGAAGAAGAAGAACAGCAAGAATCTCTGATCAGAAAGAAAAGGACTGATCCTCTATGGACTACAACTCAAAGTCTGATTCTCAATGCCAGACTTGGTAAAAATAAAGGAGGCATTGGTGATTCACATGCTAAAGTTTACAGGGGAGAAGTAAATATTTTCAGTGATCCTTTTTCTTTAAAGCACAATCCTAAGGAAGATTTGACACAAGAGCATCTTGACAAATTGATATCAGTCAATATAGTAAAAGATATTTTTGATGGAGCTCAAGCAAAGGAGAAGCTTCTATATTTTCTAGAAGATGAGAGAGTTTTGAAGATTGCTGAAGAAAATTTGATTGATAAAGCATCTAAAGAACTTGAACATGTTCTATATCTACTCAATGATGAAAATGAAGCAACTTCCAGGTGGAGGAAAATAATTAAAGGAGTGATTGTTGAGAAGAAGAAGAATGAAAGGTTGATGATGATAAACTCTGAAGAATATGAGCCTGGTTACTTACTTGAAGATAGAATAGAAAGAGCAATGAAAAAAGGGGATGCAAGGGTCAAAATGGTGTTAGGGAATCCTACACTAATCTTAAATCCTGATGGAATGAAGGCTTGCTGTATTGCTTTAGATGAAAGAATGGAAAGATCATCTATCTATGCTTTGAGGGCTGCTATTTATCAGATTGATGATTCTTCTGACCAAATGAGGGAATTGAAAGAGAAACTGGTTGTTTTGCTGAAAGCTGCTGAAGACAAACTTCTGAGTCAATTTCTGAAAGATGATTTTTCTTACAGAAGAGTCTAAGTTAAAAATGGTAAACAAACTCTGATGCATTTGTCTTGGATTTCTGACATCATAAGTAAAATTTATGTTTTTCTTCTTAAAGCATAAATTGGGGGAGATTGTTAGGAAGCAAACAATGTTGGCTGTCAGAGAATACAAGTCAGAGTTTACATTGCTAACGTCATCAGAGTTTATGAAGCTGTTGAACAGAGTTTATTCTATCAGAGAATACTCAATCAGATTTTACTCTAACAGAGAATGCTCAAATCAGTGAATGACAAACCGACAGAGATTAGTTTCAGAGTTTATCAGAAAAGGAAACAGACAAATCAAAGTCTGATTTGGATAGTAAGAAGGAATTCGAGTGCAAGTCTAAATTACCTTATTAAAGATATTCAATTTCCATTCTGATTTGTAATTGTATTTGCAGCTGTGTCTATATAAACACAGAAATAGGTTATAATCTAGCAGCTCTTAAGAATATTATTTCTTGAGAGAGTTTTGTATTCAATTCATTATTAATACAAAACAGTATTCCATTATACATACTCGTGTTCATCTTCGATTAGTTGGTACTATTACAATCAACCCCCCTTCTGTAATAGATTGATTATCTGGGAAACACTCATTAGTCAGTATCTTTGAATATTATCAAGTGTATTCATACCTTGTTTTTCTTCCAAGAACAAGATGCTGAGATTCATATCTTGAATCTCAGATTGTAACAATTCAATTCTAATACACAATTAAAACGAAAGTTAACTTTTTGAGTTCTCATTCCTAACGATAATACATTTTATGAGTTTACGATTGATGTCCTAATAATAATAAAAAAATTGAAAAGAATTTCTAGGAGAAAAAAATGAAAATATTGCATAAATAAAATTTTTAATTTTTAATTTTAGAAAAAGGAATACATAATTAATTTTTATATACTATATTTTTAATAAATATGAATTTTTATATGCACGGAACATAATGGATTTATTTTATTTTAATATTAGTAATTTTCTTGAAAATAAATCACTTAATCTTAAACATAAATTATTAAAATTATTAACTTTAATAAATATTTTATTATTTATATTAATAGAATAAAAATTTTATTATATTCTAACCTTGACGTATTCATTTATGTTTAGGTTAATATTTCTTCCTCTCTTTTTATTTTTTAAAAATATTAACGTTTTATTAATAGACAATTTGAAATATGTATTCTAAATAATTAGGGATTGTTAGTTTTATTTCATCTATAAAAAATTATCATCCAACCTAAAGATATATTTAATCAGTTCATCATAACTTAAATCTATTATATCTCTTATAGGAGAACATCCCCTTCTCTCCTGAGCAAATTTATTAAGTATAAAAAGACTTTGTTATCCTTCCAAGCCTATCTATTCAATGTAAAATAATTGTTATGTCCCCCGAACCAATTTATTTGACGTATGAAAAAATTGTCATCCACTCCGAACCTGCTCCTCAACCATAGCTGTCTATTTACCTTGACAGCTCTTACCTCTCCCCGAAGTAAAACTGCACATGAGCACATTTAAATCCTAATCAAGCACATTTAAGTGTTGTTTAAGGTTTTCTTGCACATATAGAGGGATGTTATTATTGCATTAAATTTATGATTAAAAAAAATTGTTTTATCTTTTCCGGCTTAAACAGCTTTTAAATCTTTAGATTTGCTCATATTTGGTTATGTAACCATAAAGTTTATAATTTTTTTAAAAAAACTTCAAGACTTTTATAGTTGAGAACAAAACTCTCTCATCATTCTATAATCTTTACTAATTAACATTTTTTGCCATTTAACAACAAACATCCCACTAAAAATGTAAAATACTTACTTTAATTATACTAATAATATAAGTTAAATACTTATGTAATCTATTTATTTTCTTTTTAATATACATGTCCCTCGCAGTGGTGGAACCAGGGGGTTAGGAGATGCTAAAGCCACCCCTGACCTCCTAAACATGGTATAATACATTTTGTCAGACCCTCCTAAATTAGAGAGGTTAGTGTGATTATTTTGAGGTTTAGTGAGGAAAACAATAGTAGACTTAGAGTTGGATAAGAAGATAAGAGATTAATAATGATTTTTCATAGAAATATATGATTACTCTTTGCATGACTTTTTTATTTTTGGAAATTTAATTTTGAGTTTCGATAATGTAATTTTTTTCTTTGAATTGCACAATTTTATCAAAAAAAATCTAGTACTTGAGATAACTCTAACTATAATGACTGCTATAATTACTGCGGCTAACGAATGTTTCTTACAATGTAAATATGATGAGTGACAGATAACTAAATATAAGCCATAAAAATAATTGGCGAATAACTAAATATAAGCTATAAAAATTTGAGCCCCTCCTACTACTTAGCCTTGGTTCCACCACTACCCCCTCACACGGCTCTTTGTAATGTTGGTACATATAGTAAACCCTAACCTATATCATTTAATTTTAATGTGTTAAATATTAAAATATATTATTTATTTAGAACGATCAAACACATATAAGATTAAATGAAAATTAATTTATATGAAAAAGTGCATGTATTCGGCTCTCAAATATGAGAATTCACCCGAGGCCCGTGCCTTGCACAGGCTCTAATGCTAGTTATGACTATTATAAGAATAAGAAATAGATTCTCTCGAAAGTTTAGATAATAAAATATTTATATTAAAAAAATAACACTTTAAAAATTATATTTCATAAACACAACAATTATACATCAAAATTTTACATCTATTTATTTTCCATTTATAACTAATTCTTTGCACAAGTAAATTTAAAAGACAAAAAACCAAATCGACGAAAACAAATAAATTTATAAAAGTATAAAATTATAATATAAAAATCTCAATTTATAATAAAAATCATCTAATATAACACAAAATCATCATAAATGACATATAACAACCACTAAATATGATTAAACATTACTAAAAATGACGTTGATTCGTATAAGTTCAAAAAATTAAATAAATTATCTAAAGGTCAAATATGATAACAAAATCGTTTAAAATCTCATATTTGGATAATATAAAAACAAATACATAAGATATAAAACAAATTTCAAAAATATGAAAATATATTTGAAGATTTAAAAGTGTTTAGAAATTTAAAAACTATAAATAAATTATTTTTATAAAAATAAAATGATTTTAATAAATGAATGTAGTTTTATATAATTAATTATGATTTAAACTAAAACATTGTTACAAGAAGAATATATATTTTGTTAGATATAAAGAACTTATGAGATTAGAGAATGTTGAATCAGAGTTTGTTTTCCCAGTCGTACAAGTAGAAGGGGGGGTTGAATACTTGTATGTCTTTTCTGCCCAATTTAAAATCAAATTAAGAACAAACTCAAACACAAAAATATGAATAAGTACTGTTCTGTAATATTGATTTGTGAATACAAAACTCTCCTAGGGTGTACACAAACCCTAGCAGCTTCTCTGTGTTTATCACAGCAACTCTCTCTATTTCTATGCTCTCACAAAATTTCACTCAGATAATTATGCTTCGACTTCCACACTTTTACAATTAGGTTACATAGAGTTTATATAGAGAGCTGCCTATCAACTAATAACAGAAAGATAAATTACAATAGGAATAGAATTCCTAATTATTAGTTGACAGTTTCCTTCTTGAATTCTCTTTTTTTCCCATAGCATATCTGCAATATATTTATCTTGATCTTCGAAGACTTTCCATTCCTGTGATCTTCTTCCAAATTTATCCTCAACTGTATAGACTCTAAAATCTTCAGACTCTGATGATCTTCAGACTCTGATCACATGTAGACTCTGATAGATCACAGACTCTGATAGTCTATAGACTCTGATCACCTTCCAGACTCTGGTTTCATTTTCTACAGGAATTCTTCCAAGTACAAATAACATGAATATTGACTATCTAGACTCTGATTATACATTTCAGAGACTAGAAAAACTTATTACAGATAAACTAATCTAGACCCTGTTCTAGTATTTTGTACATCATCAAATGAATATATCCCTAACAGAGTTTACTAAAGATGGTCAGATTTTATCTGATGACATCAGAGACTAGAAGTGGTTGACAGAGTTTACTCAATCAGGGTTTGCTAATCGATAGAGTTTAGTCTATCAGAGTTTGACAGATTGAAATCGATAAATTATGAGATGATTGAAGACAGAAAAGGAAGTGATTGTGTGAAATAGAATTATCTCATTGGAAGCTATCTTTCATGAGGATAATGATGGAAATCGTATATTTACATTTATTGGTCATTATCTTTGCTGCAATTAGATAGGTAGTTGTGTACTATATAAACACAGAATTAGGTTTAGATTGAGTAATCGTTCAAATAATCATATTTCACATAACCTAGCAGATCTTAAGAACTTTGTTTTTCTTGAGATAGTTTTGTATTAAGTTTATCAAAATTAATACAAAGCAGTCTTTCTTTTACATATTTGTGTTCATAATCGATTATTTGATACTATTATATTCAACCCCCTCTACAATAGTTCATCATCTAGGTAACATATTTGAAATTAGGGATCAGAAAAATATAAAATAAAAAAGGAATATAGGGTTTTGTTGCTTTGATTTCTTCAATATATAATATATAATAGGGGTGATCAACAAACCGCAAAAACTGTCTGCATCGCTCCGCCCACACAGCAAAATGTGGTTTTTATTTCTTGCGGTACGGTTGCAGTTTGGATTAAACCGCGCGGTGTGGTGCGAGTTACGATTTGATATTTTAAAAATGTAGTTCAAACCGCACCGCACCGCAATTTTATGTTATATATTACATATAATTATATATACATATTTATTTATAAATCTATTCAATTTTTGGTGTTTATAATTATTTTATATTTTTTTAATATTGTAAACTAAAATTAATTCAATATTATATATTTTGTAACAATATATTACGGTTTCATAAATATACATTCTATAATTACTTATAAAGTTTTCTGACCTTTTTGGTTAACTATACTTTCTAATATATATTTCTAATTTTTTAAATAATCAATATATGTACAAAGTTGTAAATATTGATTAACTTAATATTGTAATAATTATTTTAATTTTTACGTTATCTAAATTTTTATTTTCATTTATTATTAAATATTTTTTTAATATAAAAACCGCATTTTTATAGGATGATTTAAAATTTTGAGTAAACTTTATGTGCGGTTTGGTTTACGGTTTTTAGAAAAAAATCGCACCGCCGGCACCTCTACGTAACATTTTAGTATAAAGGACAATCCTTGTATGCTTACCAAAATAAAATGACTGCCGCGTTTTAAAACATTCTAAACCTACGAGACTTTTATCAAACAGTTGGTGTGCACGCTTTTGGACAAGGTAAAAACGCTGGTCTAAAGCTCTCGTCTTGCAGTTATCTCTACTACATCTATATTTATTACACAGTTTATATTATGATTATAAAGCACTGTCTCAATCCTAAGTTTCACTTGTTTATCTCATCTCTAAGACTTGTTAATCCCTTGGTTAAACTGTTCTCAACTAATGTTGTTGTTGATGATCCTATAAGTGAAGTAGATTTTAAATTAAGAGGCTTATGTCAAAGCTCAAGATTAGTTGATGCTTATGCATTGTTTGACAATGTTGTTGAGTTGGGTTTAGTCCCTTCTAAGCTTACTTGTAATTATTTTGTTCAAGCTCTTGGTAGGAGTAATGAGTACAACATGGTTTATAAAGTATGTAGGACGATGACCCATGTTGGAATTTTGCCGAATTTTCTTTCGTTCGGTGCGTTGATTGAGTTTTATGTGCAAGAAAGTAAACCGGAGTTGGCGGTTGGGGTTGTGGGTTTGATTTTGAAATGCAATTATGTTATGAATGGTTATCTTGCTAATGTTATTTTGAAGGGTTTTTGTCGGAATAATGAAGTTGTGAGGGCGAGAGAGTTTTTTGATGATTTTAGTAAGAATTTTGGGTATTTGGATATTGTTGGTTGTAATACTCTTATTAAGGGACTATGCAAGGCTAAAATGTTGGAAGAAGCTTTTGAATTGAAGGCGGAGATGGAGTTGCGAGATTTGAAATTGGACTTGGTCACGTACTCTACGTTGATTAAGGGTTTGTGTAAAGAGGGTAGAATGAATGAAGTGACAGAGCTCTTAAATGAAATGAAGGTAATAGGTTTGGATGCGGACACTATTTTGTATGATGAGGTAATTTGTGGTCACTGTCATAAAGGAGATGTTAAGAGGGGAAAGGAGATTTTGCATGAAATGTTGAGTAAAGGGTGCTCTCCCAATGTGAATATGTATAATAATTTGATTCATGGACTTGGTAAGAGAGGAAAGTTAAAAGAAGTTTCTGCGATGGTAACTTTTATGATGGACCATGGGATTCATCCAAATGTTAGCACCTACACAACTCTGATTGAAGGGCTATGTAAATATGGGAAGGTGAGAGAGGCTAGAAAGTTACTTGATTTGATGCTAGAAAAGGGTGTTAAACCGAGTAACATGACATACAATGTCTTGATTAATGGACTCTGCAAGCATGGATCGGTACTCGACGCTTTGAAACTTTTAGAATTTATGGTGGAAAAAGGGAACAATCCCGATATAGTTACCTACAATACCATAGTGAAGGGTCTTTGTGAAGATGGGAGGGTTAATGATGCGTTGACACTTTTCAGATGGATGTTGGAAGACAGGAACTACGTTAAGCCAGATGTTTTTACTTGTAATTTTCTAATCCAAGGGCTCTGCAGGGAAGACCGTCTTGTTGAAGCTGCAAATATTCATAACAAGATGGTTGAGGGTAAGATATGTGGTAATATTGTTACCTATAACGTGCTCATAGGGGCTTATTTAAAAGCAGGGAATGTTCAAAAAGCTATGGGACTTTGGAAACAAATGCTTCATGTAAAATTACTTCCAAACTCTTATACATATAGCCTCATGATAAATGGATTTTGCAAACTGAACCTGGTCAATATTGCAAAAGGTATCTTCAGTCAAATGAGATCACTTGGGCCAAGTCCTAATGTGTACGACTACAATACAATAGTGGCAACCTTGTGCTCAGAGGGTAGTATAGTGCAGGTGAAGAAACTATTCCAAGAGATGAAAAATTCTAAATGTGATCCTGATGTCACTACCTTTAATACTATTATTGATGCAAGTTTTTTGGTTAGGGATATTCAGTTTGCTGAAGAGTTACTCATGGACATGCATCAGAGGAGAGTAGCTCCTGATGCTATAAGTTTCTCAATATTGATCAATAGACTTTCAAAATTAGGACGGTTGGAGGAGGCCAAAAGCACTTTTGATAGGATGATTGCTTCTGGCTTCACTCCCGACAACTGTGTATATGATTCTTTGTTAAAAGGCCTGGGCGAAGAGGGAAAAACAGAAGAGATCTTAAATTTACTTCAACAGATGGCAGATAAGGGTATGGTACTTGACAAGGAAATAATAACTACTATTTTGACTTATCTCTCTCATATCTCTGCAGACTCCGATGTAATTAACCTCTTACCAAGTTTTCCCAAAGAAACTCCAAAAGTATCATGTCGTGAATTGTTAATGAAACTCAAGTCACATCCTCAGTTGCAATTACAGGGATCTTGATTTTATTTAATACAGAAACCAAGAATGTGGTTTGCAAGTCTTATACGTTGAATTTGCATCTTAAATTTAATTATATGGGCAGTATGGATCTATCTGGGGACAGTCATCGATATAACTCTTGACAGATGAGTGGTCAGTTGTTCATCTGAAGATGGTTACAGTGCATGGCTTACCGTTGTTAACATAGTCCTATGATCCAGATCACGTCTCCTCTCTCATTCATCAGCTCTGATGAAGTAACCTGTTGTTACTAAGACACCATTTGTAAGGCATGAAGTCTGTTACTGTTGACAGAACATCGATTGCTGTGGAACAAGTTGAATGTACGAGGCAAAGAACAACAAGCGAGAAAATGTAGTACGACATAACAGCAGTGCAATAAAGTTTGAACTGGGAAGATGTGGCAAAGAAGAGCTAGGAAGAAAGTGCTACAGGTGAATTACGGGGTTAAATCCAGGAAAAATTCAGAATATCTTCGATTTCTAACAGAGGAGGTTGACAAGGAGATGAAGGCAAGGCCAACAGACAGTACAGAAGCATGAAGATAAATGGGTGCAATAAAAAGTTTGAGGTCCAAGACAGTGTAATAGTTAGTTACCATGGGAGTTTAAAAACTGGTTTGCTGATTCCAAGTTTCGGTTATAGCGCTCCAAGGCCCAAGATTTATTGAATAATGGTCCTATATGTCACAAATTGGAGACAAAATGCCCAAAATGGCACAACTTATAAAAATTGCCCTAAATGTCACTTTAAAACTCAATATAGTGTAGTGTTTTTGTTCTTTTGATTTTTGATACAAAACGCACTTAGTGTCACGTTTTCCATAAATATTTTTTAAAAAAATGTGAAAAACTCAATTTAAAGTAGCGTTTGCCTTAAAACTCTATTTTATCTTGCGTTTTGTCCTAAAATTCTACTTCATCTTGCGTTTTGAACTTCAAAAATTTAACAAAAAAATTTGTTCAAGACGTGACACGATATAGCGATATAGCGTTTTTGTGAAAACTCAACTTCATGTAGCGTTTTGGGGGTAACGTTTTGGGTCTCAATTATGTCATTTTGGGCATTTCTTGGTGTAATAGTGACACATAGGATCATTGTTCATATTTATTCTCTTCTTTTTTCTTTAGCCTCAACAGTACTTGTTGAAATTTAATATATACAAAATATTTTACATACTTCTTGTATTCATAAAATTTTCGACCTATTTAATTTATCTTGTAGCATAGTTGATTTTAAGCATTTTTTGATCTATTATAAATTAATAACTATTATTATTAAAAGTATAAAATAAAATAATAAAATATTAAGAAAATTCGGTCAATATAATCCCTAAATATTAATTATCAAACATTTCAAGAAGAAAACACAAACAAATAAATCGTTAATGAGAGGGTGGAAAAGAAGAATGTCAGTGAAAATTAAAGAGAAGAGAAAGCAAATAAATAATCAATTTAATTTAAAATCTACATAAATAAATTATTAAAAATAAAAATACTACAATTAAGTTTGATAGAAGAGTAAAATAAATAAAGAAAATAAAAGAAAAATCTCCTTGAAATATAGATTTGTATTTTGTACACTATATTGAATTCCATGGAATTGACCAAAAAAACCAAACAGGATAAACAATACATACATACATAGATACATACATATGAACAGAAGTCAGCAGCCGTAGATCTCTGCTGGCAACATCATCTGTTATAGATATAAACATGTGTGGTGTTACTTTATGTGTTCTATCACTTGTTTACAAAGCCCTAATTTAACAAACAACACAGGTATGTTATGTTATGTTATGTACTTGTGTTTCTACTTTTCATCTTGTTTGTTTTTACTTGTGTTTTGTTTTGTGGTTAACTAGTATGAATGCACCTTGTTCTCATTTTAGCATTCCAAGAATTATACATGAAAATATGGGTGACTAAACCTAGATTCTGACCAATATGATGAGAAATGACTCATCCATTTTTAGTGTTTTCTACAACACGTTTATGGATACAGACACAACAGAACTCGTAATTGGCACCCGAATAACATTAACTGAAGCTCAGAGATATATTGTGATTTCAGTTGTGCAAGATGTGTTTTAATTGTTCAATTTTGTGATTGCTATGCCAGTAGTAGTAGTAAATCGTTAAATTATCTTTTTTTTGGTTATGCAGACTTGTTTAGTTCGGATTATATCGTGTTACGTTATCTTTTATGTGGTGGTTAACCATAGTAGCTACTTGGATCAGATCATTGTACTTGCCCCTTCACATTTGATTAGTTCTAGCTGATATTTAGCAGGTATACTAGATTGGATTTTGATTGGAAGCTCAAGTGTGGTATGCTAGTGATCCGTTTTGTGGTTCTTGGATATGAATTTTGGATTTCTTAATAATATACCGTGGTTTGGGGTCTGCTCAAACACAGAGAATGAGAAGATAGTAGTATCGTCAAGTACTCGTATGGTATCAGCTAGACAGCATGTGTCTATTGATATCAGGCACTGGGGATGGTCTCTTATTTCAGTTCTCCCCTGGGACTTCAATACCGACGAAAAAATTAAAATGCCCACCACTATTAACAAAAAGTTGAAAAGGCAGGCACAATCACCGTCCAACTACGGTGTTGTTGGCTCTAGTAATGTGTATTCCCGCCCACGCTTCAGACCTTATGTTTCTAAAGTTCCATGGCATACTGGTGCAAGAGCATTTCTTTCTCAGTTATTTCCACGATATGGGCATTATTGCGGACCTAATTGGTCAAGTGGGAAGGATGGAGGGTCGCTTCTTTGGGACAAGAGACCGATTGATTGGTTGGACTTCTGTTGCTATTGTCATGACATGGGTTATGATACGCATAATCAAGCTGAGCTTCTTAAGGCAGATTTAGCCTTCCTTGAATGTTTAGAGAAACCTCACATGGCCACTAAAGGAGATGTTCATGTTGCGAAACTTTATAAGACCATGTGTATCTCAGGTACTTAACACCTATTTTAGTAAACCATTTTTCAAAACTATTATATCTATGGATTCGTAGTCTTCCATATATAATATGTCCAGACACCTGTTTCCTGAATAAATTGTTTTTACATTACTTTTGAGGCACGTTTGTCCAATTGATGAGTTTCTCTTGTTTGTGTGGCAATCTAATGCAGGTCTCAGGGGTATACTTGTGCCGTACAGAAAACAGTTGGTGAGGCTACAAACGCAGCAGTTATCAATTAATTTCGGATGGTTAAGCAGTATAACGAGGAAAGGATGGAACTTTCAGAGAAGCTGAACAAAGCACTCGTGATTTAAAATACCAGTAAGTCAGTTGATTTGTAATGCTGCACCAGTATAATGTAGATAGACTTTATTGTTTCCCAGAGGTCTTCTGATATCTTGCCATATAAATTTAGTCGTGTGTTGCTAGTATTAGATGAACATCGTGATTTGTGGGTGTATGTATATAAATTGGACCAGTAAATATTAGACCTTAGTTTCTGATGGTTGATGGTTGTGTAATGAATTCTATTAAATCGGATCCCCCCTCCCTCTATCTTTGCAAATAATAAACTGAAGATGTAGTTGGAAAGAAACCTTATAAAAGTACAACTACCTGAATTGTGCAAAGGATCATACAGCTCTTGAATTGGGGGGAAATCAGTAGTAATATCCTTTTAATATCAATATTAATTGAAATTTGGTGAACCATCATCTTAACAGTAGGTATTAGCAACTGCTCAGCAGATGGTGGTGAATCACTAAATTATCAATAAAATGATAATGATAGTGGGAAGTCCCATGCCAAGCATAATTGCTGAGTCGTGAGAGCCAGCCATATTGTAATTTTAAGTTTTGAGAACATTTGAGTTTTATTATGTTATCATTTCCAAGCAAACCAGAATGGATTTGCTACAATTTTATTGCCAACAAGGCATGGATGAAGTTTTATATAATCAAAACTTGTACTGCAGAACAGGCAGAAAATCGCAATAATTGGTTCGTAGTTTGTATGCTAGATTAATATGTATTTAATCAAGCCAGTGATGAACAAATGCCGGAGACATTGTCATATTGTTGTTTTTGATACCCTTCTTGCAAGTATGATCCAACAAAGTACCCTATAAAATACAAAGAAACCAAACATAATCCCTACATTCATCCACCGGGTGTCCTTGTCAAGTCCTCTACTCCTCAAAACGTCAATTCCTCTTTGCAAGCATTTGGTATGATCCTGAATATCTGGTGAGAAACAGTTATATCTGACGCTCCAATACTCGTTTACAAGCAAAAAATCTAAAGGATACCTGTAAAGGGAAACATAATACATGAACATCCAATACTTTGGTATGCTTTCTTTCGGTATGAAATAGCCGGAGAATAGAAAAAATGCACCAAGAACTGTGCAAATCAATGAATTCCCAGAAATGAAGTCTGGTGAAACTGCACTTAGAAAGAGCACTAGTGAGCTTGCCATCAAAACAATGAGCCAAACCGCGAAAATGAAGAATGCAAAAGCTCCTATCGAAGAATTAAGGCCTACTATCCAATATAGAGGGAGAGAAAAAGTAATAGCTACTGCAAAGAGAAAAGGTAAGAATACGATGGTATTGGCAATCATGTACGATGAAGTTTTGTAAGCTCCCCTTGAGGCTTCTTTCATTAGAACACATCGCTCTTGAAGGTATATTGGAAGAGCTTCAACTGTTGAAGAAAGTAGAAAACTAAGACTAAAGGCGAAAAGCCCTAATCTTTCAGCAACTCCTTCGTCGTCATTCTTCACATTCACATATACACTTCCTAAACCGAATCCTCCAACAAGGGCTTGCATTGTTCTTGCTAGGAAGAGCTGTTTTGTTCTGTATATGATTTTCCAGAATCTTGCACATAAGCACATGACCTCAAACAGGCTAAAATAATAATCATAATTGTCAACCTCTAGTTCGATGCATTGGCTTTCTCGTTGCCACATGACAGCAAAGGAAGATGGTTCATTTTCTTCAATATAAGATGAGAGCTGCTTTCTGCTCTTTGAGTGATCATCATCAAGTTTGTGGATAATTTCCATGGAGAACTCAAGTGCATTGAGTTGCAATGGAATAGTAAAGCCTAAGTGAGTTATGGTATCCACAAGAGAACTAAGTGAACCATTATGCACAACTGAGCCATGAGAAAGAATCAAGAACTCAGAAATGTAATGAAGAATTCGATAGCTAGGCTGATGGATTGATAGTAGTATTGTTCTTTGCTTTGATCTTGCCATAGATGAAAGAAGCTCAATCACTTGAAGTGCGCAGGTGCTGTCAAGTCCTGATGTTGGTTCATCAAGGAGCAAAATTGGTGGATCATGTATGACATCGACACCTATCGATACTCTCTTTCTTTCTCCACCTGAAATCCCTCTCTTCTCTTCATCTCCAATAAAGCTATTAGCAACATGTACAAGACCAAGCTCGTACATGAGGCTCTCAACTCTTTCCTCCCTCTCTTTTATACTAATTTCTTTTAGCCTAAACATGGCACTGAAAGATAATGTTTCCTTCACAGTTAGTAAAGGAAGCAAGTTGTCTTCTTGTGCCACATATCCACAGATTTTCCTCAACTGATAAGGACTCGAAATGGAAGAATAGTTGAGTTTGATGCTTTTGGGATCAAAATATTTATCCCTTACCCTACCAGATATAATACGCAATAGACTAGACTTGCCAGTGCCACTTGGACCAACAATGGCTAGGATTTCAGAACTTCTTGCTGTAAAAGAAACCGAATCAAGTATTTTAATGGGCTCAGGTTTCTTGTTTAAGCCTAAAAGGGAAGATGGTGTCCAGCTATTTTTATTTATGGTGTAAGAGAGATTTCTAACGTTTAGCTGGTAGGTGTTTTCTGATGAGTGAGTAGGAGAGTGGTGGGAAGAAGAGGAGGGGCTCGTCGATTCTTCGATGGAGTTTGTGGTCGAAAAGAGTACCATTGAATCATCTTCTGGCTTTGGGTTTTGGAAGCAGGATGCCATTGTTTTCCTTGCCTTGTTTTTTCACATGAATTATATAATGTGGTTAGTTCGAAGGATGTAGAGTGTATAACTAAGATGGTTGGACCAACCAGGTTAATTGATTACATATTTCCTGAGTATTTCTAGTCTCTACTATAGGTGAAGCAGGTTTGATGAAGTAGTGTATATTAGGCAGTGTTGGTGAGATGAAATTCTAGACAAAATTCTCATGCAAGTTTACTCTTGGATGGTCTGTGTGTGGTATTTCTGCACCTAAACGGCTAAACTTAACTGCTATCATTGGCATATATGTAAACATGGCACAAATATTATACCTAGACTCAGCATATAATTCGGAATTTTGGAGCCCTTAAGTGTGTTGGGGGTCATAGAAATTGACTTCTTAACATCTACTCCAACGAAATAATTTTCAGTGATTACTGACTAGGGGAACAATGATGATAAATTTGGGGGACATGCATGCTTAACAGCTCTCTTGTAACTTGCAAGCTTTCGTACAGAGTTACAGACTAGCTAAGTTATTTGGATGGGGTCTGCCTTAACAAAGTAGTTGAGATAGGTTGGAGAATTTTCGGTCATTTTTTCCTTCAAATATCAAGTGAGAGGGTTCAAACGGGTGATTTGTATACATGCATTTGACATCAGCAACTTTGAATTGTTCATAAATTTCATGTCATAGATCGATGATTAGGAAATATTGTTCAATTTTGTATAACTTTCATTCAGCTACTTTCTCATATAAAATATTCAAATTTCATTTTCAAGTTCAAGACTCAGTTAACATATATATTATTTAAATTATAATTCGCTATACTTGTAAGTTCTAATGACCCTTATCTTTTTCAGAAAAGGCTTTTCATTCGATGTAATTTTTTATATTTTGAGATTTTTTAAAAAATATTGTTTAATGTATTTAAATAGTTAATTATAAATTTGGTCAGAATAAAAATTATGATGAGGTTCAAAATTAAAATGTGATATTTTTAATAATTTATTTAATGTTTTAGAATGGTGTGAATTTTTAGATTTTGAAATTAAATTAATTTTTTGATTGATTTTTAATATCTTCAAAATTATATAGATTAAATATTGTTTACATTTTAACTACAAATAAACATGATCAAAACTATTATTCCTAAAAATAATTAATATATTAACGGGCAAGGACTAGAATGGATATAACAAAACCAAAAACATTTAACTTAAAAAGGCAGTTGTTCACGATTCTTTTATTGTGAATAGGGGCAAATCCTAGAAATTTATCAAAAAACGTGGATAAATGACATGACACTTGAATTATAAAAAAATATTAATGTTATTCGTGACAAAAAAAACATGAAATGATAGTTAGAAAAAGCAGGGATTAACTTAAATAAATAAATAAAAGAAAAAAAGAAAAAACCCAAGCTGCTGCTCTCTCAAATGAGAGTCGATCCCCGTTTTGAGATCTAGGATTCTAGCCGTCTCTTCCATTCCCCCACAATTTCCCCCTTCGTTAATTTTCCTTAAATAAAACCCAATTTTTTGGGTGTTTGTGTGTCTCTCCTTTTGGAGTGTTTGTTTGTCTCTCTTTTTTCGGAGTGTTCTGTTTTATTTTTGTTTAGTTATGTTTGGGTTTATTTGGTGGTGGATATTTTGAGAATGATTTTGTTGATATTTTAGGGGATTTGGAAAGTCCGCATCGAAACTGGGGCGGTGGTGATTATTGCAAGAGCTCACCTTTCACAACCAAAGATGGTTCATCCCTGAGGGGTTTCTACTTTCAATGTCTATAGCTGGTATCTGGCATGTAGATAGCTGGGGTGCCGCTCATCCCACCTCAGTTTATGCAATTGGGGTTTTTGAACACTAGACTAACAATAGTTTCTATGTGATAAAGTCAATTGTGATGTTGCTGCTTTCAGTGATATTGGTGCAATTTGGATCGCTTGAGATGTCTTAGATTTCGTTTTTAGTTTCAAGAATTTTTAAATTCTATGTGTTAAACGATCAGGAAACAAATCACCTAATTGTTTTTAGTATGTTATTTGTTTTCCAACTTGGTTGCATGGGCAGTTGGGGGTTTGTCCCGACTGTGTTCTGTTCTATTTAATGAAAACTGTTATTTGTTCGTCAAAAATAAATAAATAAATAAAACAAAAGGACGTGCAAGTCGGGGTGTACATTGATCGGGTTGGGCGGGTTGAGAGATTTTAACAACCTAGTGCAAGTAGGGGTGTACACGGATTGGGTTGGGCGGGTTGAGAGATTTTAACAACTCAATCCAATTTAATCGGGTTTATAAATTTTCAACCCAATCCATAAAAATAGAATTTGTAAACCAACCCATTTAATGTATTTCGGTTTGGATGGATTGATCGGGTTAATAAATGTATAAATAATTTTTTTATGAGAAGAAATAAAACCAAAAATAAAAGTTCAAAACAAATTGGAGATAGTTTTAATACTATAATACAAATATACAATAACAGAGTAATGGACTATGACTGTGGAGTGTGAACTAATACTAAATGCTAATGGGTTGGATTGATATATTGGACATTTGAGTTATTTATTAATTATTTTATTTTTAATTGGACCGGGTTGGATTGGATCGGATTTTAAAAATCGAAACACATATCCAACCTATTAAAACCGGGTTCATGTTTTTTCAATCCGAGTATATATCGGATTGGAAAAAGTTGGGTTGGATCGGTAAAAAAATGACCGGTTTAGTTTGGATTGATCGGGTTAGCCAAACCGTGTACACCCTTGCGTGCAAGTATGAAGTACGGAGTATCAATTTAGGTTCCGCCAATATCACAATTAGACTTGGCAAAACGGTACTGGATCCGAAAAACCGAACCGAAATACATGGAACCGAGATCCGATTTTATATCCGAATTATACAATTTGATGATGATCCGAAAACCGATTTAACCCTAACCGAAAATTATCTGAAATACTAGATCCGATAACGACTTAGGAACATATTCAAACCGAATAGAAAATCATCTCAACTGAATATGACTCAAATTACGAGATAAATTCGATATAAATACACATTACACCGAATTAGAAAATAAATTTATTGAATTTTAATGTAACAGTCATATTTGAATGGGTTATAACATATATTTTATATATTAACCCATTTTTTATTCACTAAATTAATATATTCTTACATAAAATTCATATTTAAAATAATTTTATATCAAAAAATTAAAATGGTTATACAACTAAAGTTTTAAAACTTATATTATTTTATATTACAACTGATATATTTAATAATAAATAATTGTTTAAATCTAACAAATTTAAAAACACAAAGAGAAAGATAATGAATAAAGTATTATTTCGATAAACTTACTTAACAATTTTTATTTTTATTTTTTTTGCTAAATTATTTTAGTTTTATTATAATTAAAAACTAATTCAGGATTAATTTATATTATATTTTCCGATTCGAAATAATAAAAATTTGAAATGATCTGAACTGAACTTAATCCGAACCGAACTTATTAACAACCTATACACACATGATAATTGTGCAGCCTTGACGAATTCATATATATATATATATATATATATATATATATATATATATTATATATATATATTTAAAAAAAAGTTATTTTTTTAAGGATGGCAAAAAATGGATACCAAAATTGGTAAATTTTTTCAATTTATGTATGCAAGTACCGTATTTGCGAGTAGTTGGACACCAAACAAAGATTCCTAGGAAGAAAAAGGTTGGGACTTGGGGTGTCAGAGGGGTTCAGTTCCAGTACAACTACTCATTTCATTTGCAGCAAACACAACTCAACTAAACTACCCCTTTCACGCACCCCATTCCTAAGAAATGTCGATAGCCGCCATCACCCATTTCACTCCCTCCACCAAACTCAATCCCCACCGTCACAATCTCTCTCCCCATCACAATCTCTCCCACTCTCTCTCTCTCCGCCTCAACCCCATCTCTCCTTGTCTCTCTCTCTCCCACACCCATCTTCGTTTTCACCCTATTCAAGCCCTTTCTGGTGATGGGGGCAATGGCAAGGACTCTTTTGGTGGTGGTGGTGGTGGGGGCGGTGACAATGGTGGCGGAGATCACAATGAAGGTGGGGGAGAAGGCAGTGAAAACGAGGGAGAGGCTATTTTGATCTTGGCTGAAATTGGGAGGTCTTTGGATAGTCTTCCTAAGGATTTGGCTGATGCTATTCGTGCCGGAAAAATACCTGTTTCGGTTGTTTCCAAGTATTTGGAGTTGGAGAAATCTGGGGTGTTTAAATGGTTGCTTCAGTTTGCTGGGTTTAGGGAAAGATTGCTTGCTGATGATTTGTTCTTGGCTAAAGTTGGTATGGAATGTGGTGTTGGGATCTTCACTAAGGTGCTTTTACGAATATTCCATTGTATAGTCTTTGTCGATTATTTATGGACTTGTGATTCAAATGCTGCTTATTTTTATTGTGGATTTTAGTGGTTTGTATTGTTGTAGGTATAGTGGTAAATTAATCATCGTACACTATTGATTAGAATGCTGATAATTTTGAGTGGTTTGTATTGTGGTATGCATAACAATGCAAATCTTCTTTTACTTCAATTTCTTTTATTGTATTACATAATTCACATTCCACATTTTTTAATGCTTTAGGGCTTCTTTCACTGTCTTTCTAGTCTTGGGATCTTCGAATAGCCTCTAGGGGGTCAAGGATATTGATGATTGAACTAAACTTTTAAATAAATTAGTAAAATTTTGTTATTATAAACCGATTCGTTGACCATATACATTACCTTTGTTATTATATAATTATACTTCCTAGCTTGATATGTTTGGTTTGCGAGATAATTAGTATGTTTGGCTTGGTTTGGTTCATGACCTCTATTGTGGCTATGGGTGGAAACACAAGTACACAATTGATCCCCCCCCCCCCCCCCCATGGAAACACAAGTACAACCCCCCCTCCCCCCCAAAAAAAACAAATCTAAATATATAGATAGTTAAAAAATATGAAGTCTTTATCTTATCTTATTCCATCGTAGGATGGGATGTGATATAAACTTTTACCGTCTTCTGTCCAACAGTGACCCTCTTGCATTTTGCTTTGCAGACTGCTGCCGAGTATGAGCGGCGAAGAGAAAATTTCTTCAACGAATTGGAGATTGTCTTTGCAGATGTGGTATGATTGTATTCTTGATACCTTTGCATACTAAATTTCAACTTACCTTTGGGTTGTGGTGAAGCTTATTTCAGATATTGTTTGCTCGTTATTTTTTGATTAATTTTGTCCCATTACACATGTGCATAGAAAATTTGAAACAGAGTTACTTCTTCCATGATCTGTTACAAGCTTAGGGTATATTGTATGCATAGACTATTCCTCCTGTTTTCTCTAAAATAATACAAATTTCCGGGATGATATACTACAGTTGTTTTTGATACACCAGCTATATTTACTATGTACAATTTCCACTTTTTTTTTTATCTATATGTTTATGTATTCTATATGTGCGCTAGATTAATTATTTTCAAATAGGCTATTACAGGGTTTGCTTCTGACTGCCTGTGTCTTACAGTCGTGTATATATGTAGGACTACTTTTTTTCCATATTAGTCATTAGCAGGCGGTATAAAACTTTAAGGGTTATATGTATCTATGCTCATTGGTGATGTAGGAAAAATGTAGGGTTTGAGATTCAGGAAAACTTCTGGATAAATATCTTACAAGAGTTAGTTCTCGAAAAGGCACATAGTTTAATAATTAAATTTATAAAATCTGATTTAGTATATAATAAATTTACTCAAAAACTAATTATTCTTGAGTGATCCCAACTTGATAATGTAATAGTACTTGGTAATATAATTCTATACTAAAATCACATTATTCTTTATACTCCACGCCATTCTCCCGTCGTTTAAAAAGACTTAACCTCAAGATTTGAAGCAAGGAAGAATTTTCAACCCTCGAACGAGACTCTGCCAAATTTTACTCCAATCTTGCAATTGATTCATCATACCAGACATTCCTCAAAATTGAGAGAACCTCTAATATTCAGGAATATGGATGAGCCAATAAAGCAAATTCTATATAACCTAATGTTTCTGAGCACAGCATATTTTAAAATCAATTATAGTCTCTGTCACTTCACTTTGCCATGCCAGTGTGTAACACAGCACAGGTACTGGTATGGGATTCATACTAGATATGGTAGTCTGGGATCAGATATGTAGTTGAGAAAAACTGGAGAAGCAACAGGAATGGAAGAGAAACAATTGAATGAAGAGACGAAAGCTGTCCTTGATTGTCATAGATTGGCATCAAAGCTGTAGCAAGTTGCGGCAGACGAGCAGAGAAAAGTAAAGAAGTAAAGAAATACTTGTATTTTGGCTGGCTTTAAAATTTTAAGCTAATAATATTTAAATAGATGTATCAGGTCTTGTATTTTTTTGTTCTTTATTTAAATATAATATATTTATATTACAAATAATAAAACTAAATACTTTTAATTGTCAGATGCAACTGCATTAACAAAAAAGTATTGTCTGTTGATTATGTAGATTTTTTTTTATTGTGTAGAAATTTATTAATGAATACAAAAATTGTCACAATTATATATTTTGTTTATTTGTATTATGATGGCTTTATTTAAATAAAAAACTTTTCAAAAATGTTACATGATGTCCCCTATTAATGTCCAAATCAAGGACAGGGTCTCCCTGTTGCCAATGTTTAGAAAGTTCTGGCAAATGGATGTGTGCTGTGTCCGAGCAACAAAGACTAACTATGGACTTCTTTTGTTATACCTTTCTTTTCCAGTGAAAATCTCTCGATGAATGGGAAACTCCGGCACTTGTAGTGCAACACCACAAACTATTGTGGCATAACTAAAAATTTAAGAAAGAGCAAGGGCAGTGGCTAAATTATAAAACTTTAAAATTAAGCGGATAAAATTGAAGTTCTTGCAAACCTTAGGGTTACAAGTTAGCACATCTCTGATCAGGTTTTTTCTAGCTGTGAACATTACCCACAACAAACATTTTCTCTGTGCACTTGTTGTAATATAGAGGATAGATTGAGACTAGGCAACTATGATTCCTGCTTCAGATATACTGTCTCTAGGTTAGGTGTTGATTTTGCAACGAAATTTGACGAATTGGTGAGGCTAGAATTTCGGATATGAAGAAGATAGTTTAATAAAAACGTACCAAGAACTTCCCGCTCTTGATACCATTTTAATGTAGGACTGGTGAGAAGATGGGGTACAACAACGGGATAGGACCTATCTTTGCAGAGAATCAGTAGAAACCTAAAACACAATAAGCTCTCAGATTTATTATCAAATACTCATCAATGCATATATGTACCTTTAATCTAAACAAAAATTAACTTTTTCCTTGTTCTGCATTAGTGAGTACTATTTATCTGTCGTTTTACCTAGGTAATGGCCATAATTGCCGATTTCATGCTCGTATGGCTTCCTGCTCCAACTGTCTCTCTTCGCGCACCTGTTGCACTTAATGCTGGGCGTATTGCTAAATTTTTTCATAAATGCCCCGATAACGCATTCCAGGTTAGCGTCTTTCCTTTTTGTAATATATTTAACAAAGAACTTTAAATTTTATGTTGGTAAGCAAGTATCTTGTATGCACAATAATCTGTCTTCGAATCCTGTTACTGCAGGTTGCTATGTCCGGAACATCATTTTCATTATTACAGAGAATGGGCGCAATAGTGGTAAGAGGATGCTTTTTTGCTATACAAATTTTGTAAGAAAATCAATTTGTTATGCAATTAACAATTGATGATAGTAGCTCACATATGAAATTTGGTTTTCAGCGTAATGGTGCAAAGCTTTTTGCAGTTGGCACAACTTCGTCTCTGGTAACTTGATCTTCTTTAATTCTTTGGTTAAAGCTAGTTAATTTGCGATCTCTTCTTCTTTAATTTTGAGTAAATTATTCTTCTGCTTCAGTTTCCACTCATAGTGGTGATCAAAGTAATGTGTTATGTTATGTATCTTCCTTTACTTTTACCATCCCATTAATAGTTTTTTGCTATAAGCACTAGGCATATATATTAGAAAAAAGTACGGAAAATAGAAGGATATATGGAAAATGAAATATAGGGTAAAAAGGAGTTAAGGAGATATTCTATTGTTTTCTTTTGTTGGTTTGCTACTTTAGCTCTGATCTCTCCCTATCCCCGGTGTCTTGTCAAGCTTTCAAAACATTGAATTTGATTAGTTTAAGTGTCAGAGATATTGTGTGGATCGAGTGATACACATGCCACCTATTTTAGTTACAGACTTGCAACAGGAGTTGGTTTGCTTTTGTTGTGGTTCATGTATCTTTATTATATACGGTTTCTTAAATGATATAACAATTGTTATATGTCGATCTACAATTTTTTTTAAAAATTCTATACACACACACATAGTATATAGGTTTTTGCAATATATATAGTATATTGTTTGCTAGAAACTTGAACAATATATTTATGTAAGATAGTTAGCAATCGAAGAAAAAGCAGGAAAAATAGAGGACGAAAGGAGTCTATGTGAAATGTATATCTCTTACCTTTCTTTAGGTTTGCTACTTTTAGCTTTTCATGCCAGTCTACTCAGGCTTCCAAAGCATCAAATGAGACTGATTTACGTAATTTAGGGTTGTCGTGGCAGTCGAAATGCCAACGATAATACTTATAGCCTAGACAACCACAACATAAGATCAGAGTCTGTTCTTTTGTTGTGGTTCATGCATCTTTATATTTTCAGGATTCTCTTAGAATAGTAAATACATTGTATGTCTGATTCTCTGTCAGAGAGAGAGAGAGAGAGAACGAGGAAGCTCTTTAGATTCAAATTTACTTCAAACACATAAGAAGATAATATATGACAGTTTCTTTTTCATCTAAATTCTGAAACACATGATAGAATGTTACTTCACGTACTTCAGTTTTCTCTTTCATTCAAGTACACTTAGTTTTTGGTCTAAGCACTACTTCGGAACATAGTGTTTTTGGTACAAAATAGTAATTTCATTATTGTTAAAAATTGATCATTTTTGTAAAACCCTTGTCTCGTTTTCGAAAAAAAGGCAGCTTATTAGATTAACACATGAGTTAGCCAAATAAAAATATTTCTAGTTGCAAAGAGTTATACCAGGGTCTTAATTATTACAAATAATTAATCAATTAATGGCTTTCAAGGTTTTTTTCATTTTAATATTTGGGTTTGGGGGTTGGGGGGGTGGGAGAGGCGGTGGAAAGAAAGAGCAGAATGAGTCTGTTCTGATACGAGGGCTGACATGTAATAATGAGCAAACATCTTGTCGTTTTATGTTAGTGTCTTCCTCATACTTTTATTTCTTGAATGCGAGTGCTTAAGTACATTTGTTTGTTGTATCTAAAGTATAAAAGGTACCTTCAATGGATACGTTTAAAGGTATTACATTCCAAAACTTTAAGTACTATAATATTAGATTTTTTCTTTTGACTTTTCTTTTCATGGGACCTTCAGGCATGGGGAACAAATCGATTTGATACTTCCAATGAGATTCATGTCTTTTATCTTTTGTTAATTCACCTTTTACTTCATTATTTTTTAACAACCTAATGATATCTCATAGTTAGTCTTGTTAATTAAGTTCTGTATTATTTATTCCTTTCGTTTTGTGACAAGGACATACAAATACACAACTAACAATTACTTTCATTTCCTCCAGGTTGGAACAGTTGTTACAAATGCTGTGATAAATGCAAAGAAGTCTGTTGAAAACACCTCGTCAGAAGAAGTGGAGAATGTACCTGTACTTTCTACTAGTGTTGGCTATGGTGTTTATATGGCAGTTTCTAGCAACCTCAGGTATGCTGTATTTATATTTTCTTCTAGTCTCTGATCATTGATCTCCCTTGTTCCATAAGCACCAACATGATATGGTGTCCATCTATATCAAAAATCCTAGTCAGCCATCTTATGTTTAGCAACAAATATGAGAATTTAGAATGCCGTCTGCTTTTTGTAAACTGGTGTTATGTTTGGCCACCAAAAAGAAGTTAACATTTATTATTATTATTGGCATTATATCATCATCCTTGTGAATATAGCAATGTGTTCCACTTCGAGCATAGATGTCATGGAACATCTTGATTTATATGTCTATGTATATATTTGTTAGAGTAGAAGGGTCCTCATGAAGATTGTAAGTGTATTTAGGTTGATTGCTTCAATGCAACTAGTGTCTCTTTCCATTACACTTTAGCTGTTTAGCAGGAGTTGTTCCAAAGTGTTTATCCCTGCGCACTACAGGGTCATCAATGCAATTGCCACATCATTTTATTTTATCCTTTATGGCTTTACCCTTTCACCCATTTGTGAAATGAAATTAAGAAACATGACTAGAAATTCATTACATGATGCTACAAGCTGCAAAGACAACACCACCCATTAGCATTTATGTTGTTTTAAAAAATTTGATTTCATGTAATTGAGTATCAACTTCACCACTTCCAGAAACTTCCATAAAAATATCTATTGACTTTGCTTTGTATGTCACCCAAGCCATGTACCAGAGGATGAAGATGGACTTGCTCATATGCAATCTGTTGGGCCTTAAGGGCCAAATAGTATTAATTATAAGCCCATTGGCTTGCAATTGATTCAAATGAGGAAGGTTAGTTAGCAAGGACCCACAAAAACCCTGTATAAATAGTTCTTATGATCCACCTAGAAAAGGGGATGGAAAATAAATACTCTAGAGAGAGAGAGAGACTCTCCATTGTAAAGAGGGAAATACTTGTATCACTTAGATTATATTAATAAAACATCTTTATTCCTTGAGATCTTTATTCAATCACTCTTTAAGTCCAACACAATCTATGTCACCCATTTGTTTAACCTACCAATTGCACTAACAAATCAAGAATTTTTGGGGTTTTGTAATGGATTCATATGTAATTTATGTTAGACCATTCTCTCTTTTAATTCTTGGTGTCACTATAAGACCCTAATTCCACGTCGAAGCATGTGGGGTAATTAGTTCAAAAGATATAATAGATGTAAATGTGTAATCTAAAATTTGGGTTATGAGTATATACGTATTAATAGTAATACATACAGTATATACAAGCAATAACTGGATTGGGTCATAAAGAGATCAGATCAAATCTAAATCCATATCCAATTCGTTTGATGATCATATGACTCTAATCGGATCAGATTGGATTAGGGATTGAATTGTTTTTAAGGAAAATCCATATTCATTTCAAAGGCCTCGGATAGGACCTGTGGTCCATTCACAGGCCTACTTAGATGTCTTCTAAGAATCTCGGATTGGAATTCATAATAAATCTTAACTAATCATTACAAGTCTGTTTTTTGCTTGAAAGGGAATTCTTTTAACATTGCAGCCCATGCAATGAATAATCCGTAATGTTCTAATCAGCTAAAATTCTGTATTGACAAACAGGTACCAGATTTTGGCTGGTGTTATTGAACAGAGGCTCTTAGAACCACTGCTACATAACCACAAAGTCATGCTAAGTGCAATGTGCTTTGCTGTTCGAACTGGCAACACATTCTTGGGTTCATTATTGTGAGATTCTTCAACTTTCTATTTGTGCTTTAAAATTATTAAGTTTAATAGTCACAGCTACAGCTCTTATACTTAAAACGTGCTTTTAACAGGTGGGTGGATTATGCTCGTTTGATAGGAATTCAGAAAGCTCCAGAAGCAGAATAGTTGGTAGCAAATACTTTGCTCTCGAGTGTTGGTTGATTCAGTTTGTTGACATTGCATAGAGCGTAGGTCAGTATATGAAGATTTCATTTGCAGGATAGTATACCCTAATGTATACTTCTTAGTATACCCTAATGTATACTTCTTAGTATACCCTAATGTATACTTCTGGTTCTTTAGAGATTTGTGTGTCGACTGGCCAAGTATGGCCATTGAGGACAATTTTCAAAATCTGCCATTTATATTTTTGCTATTTTTCAAGTTGAAAGATGTGATACATTCTCAATATAAATTAATGTATTTGCTGCACTTTAAGCCAACTGCGATATCTTTTCTGCGAGGGAAGAAGTAGATTTTATTTTCTACAATGCAGAAGGGGATCGAATCTGAGTATATTTTAACGAGGATAACCTACTAAAATATCCCCTGATCCTCGATGGATAAATTTTTAATGTGATATTTTAGGCTTGATCGAGTACAAATGTTATATTGAAATAACAAGTACGTATTGTAGAGAAAATTTTGACTTCTATAAGCTAATTTAATACAAATTCATGAAATATACAGACATGTTAAGCCACTATTTCACCCTCCATACAAGTCCTGACTTTGAGTGTTGTGATATTCCTATTGTGGTCATCAAGGTCACAACATTGGGCTTCATCATCCATCTGAAAAGGAGATAGGAAAAGAATAGTCACTACAAATGGAGATCAATTAGGAAACAGTTTACAAGGAGATCAATGATTTTCAAGAGTTTGTTCTCTTACCTCATCACCTGTACGTGATGATGAGATCTGAATTTTCGACACATGATCAGCTGAGTTTATTGAACAAGACGGAAGGTGCTGTCCCTGAGACAGTGATTTAACATAAGTAGTAACCATATGTTCGCCTCCTGCAGTAAAATTAAGTGATTCAAAGAAGAAAACATGTGAATCTTTGCATGGACCATCCCGCTCAAACTTGCGTGTATTAAACATATAAAGTGGGTATCTTGATATTGCATTCCATGGACTAAACGTTTCCAAAGGATTTCTAAGGACGCTTCTCGGATAAATCTGTTCAAAAATGTGCACGGAGTAGCCCTGGGAAATGGAACAAGTTCAGTTTTTGTGCTTGTCATGGCAGATAGTTTGTTGCAGAAGCCACGATTGACTAACTGAATTTCCAGCTTTCATTAATTTCTTTACTGATTCGTAACGATTCATCGAAGGGAAAATTGGAAGTGCATTGTCAAGGTGATGCAGAGTCACTAATGGAGATTGTGAAAGGGATTATAGATAACCGGAAATGTCTCCTCGTAGATCAATCTGTGAAGCAAGCAAGAAAAGATTTGAGAACACAGTTTCCCAATTTTTTTCTAATAATTCTGAGAGATAAATCAATAACTTACTAATTCAATTTAACAAACTCTTCAACTAAATAATAGAAGTTGTGTTATTGGTAAATTACAAGAAAACACAAGCACTAATTACCTGATGAAAGCCCTTATGAGGAGTCAGAGAAATTCCAATGTCAGCTATGCAAGACTGCAAAATTATATCACTCACTCCATGCCACTTGTATTTCTCAATACAGTAATTCAGATTCATAACTAGTGCTGATACTAAAGGTCTGCTCAATGCAAATCCAGCACCCCCATATGCCATATGAAATGAAAAATCAAAATTGGATATAGAAGTACACTCTGAAGTGCCACCAATATAGAAGTACTTGGTGTGATCATACCTCTTCAAAATATTCACCAAATTATCGACAAAAAATATGGTGTCGTCGTCTCCTATAACATACCATCGTACGTTTTTTGGTTCATCTTCAGCTCTATAAATCTCAAGAATGGCACGAACTATTCGTATCACTGACGGATTTACGTGGCTTGAGAAGACCTGAAATTTAGTAGTATCCTCAGAGATTTTAAAGAAAGGAGAAGATGGCCAGGGATATTCTTCTGGTGGTTTATCGAAGAATGTGTATCCTCTAGTGACATTCGGTCTCCACCATGCTTCTACGTAATTTTTTCTCTGATGCCATAACTCGCTAGAACTTGAGATTCCGAACACAATGTGGCTAATATTGGTAGGAGAAAGATTAGCCCCAGAGGGTTGTGAAACAGTAGTTGTCCACTTGTTTTGTAAGGAGTCCATGAAGTTAGATTTTCTGGAATTAAGAATGTTAGAAAGAGAAGCCAAGAAAATGAAAAAGATGATCACTAAAATGACAAGCGATTTCGATAAACTAACAGTTTTAGTAAATGTAAATGGTCTCGAAAATGTGAGCTTCTGAAAATGCATTGTTAAGAATGACAGCGGTTTGATGCAGAAATGAGATTGGGGCTGTAGTGTACAAAACATGCATGGTTACATAATAATAGTAGAAACTAGCTGTTTTAGAAAGAAGAATACATAAAAAGCAATCCCATCCTTGATCCTACTACACGAGAAACGTTGCTCTCTGCTCCTTGAGAAACATAACAAGAATGGCAAAACTACGCTAATAATCGATTCACAAGTCTAAGCAATCATACCTGCTTCATCCTTGCATTTTCTCGCTTGTCTTTTCATCTCTTGCATGAATGTATAGATGAACAATATACAGAAATTTAAAAGTGTTCTTTATAATTAAAAGCTTTTATAGAATACTTTTAAAATTGCTGTTTATAACAATCCCAGACTATTTGACTTTCAGAACCTTTCAAACGTTGGTTACAGGTGAAACATTTGTCAATTAATTTTGCCGCCTTTCGAAAACTTCTAGTAGCCAAAATTTTAAAATTGAAAAGAAATTTCTATTAGCACAATTAAATTTCATATTCATAAAAGCTAATATATTCCACTCCTAAACCCACAAGTTATGATAACATCCTCTTCTCTGCATTAACTTAAAAAAACTTATCTGCTGTAAGATTCCTATAACAAAATACATTGATACATATAAAACACTAATATATAACTTGATGATCAAAGGAGTAACTCAATACGTATGATTACATGATCTTCTTATAAGAGGCAAGGATGAGAAAGATGAACTTCACGATTGTCCCTTAGACAAGAACATGAAAGAAGCACCAAGACGTTTACCCCATGGAACAATCCTGTATAACTTTGATATTGCTTGAGAAAGAAAACATATCTACATATCCCGAGGACCATCGGACAACTGTGTCTTCCTTAAATTCCAGTGAAGCCCGTCATGGATGCTATGCAAGAAGTCACTAGTAGAATCCACTCGGCAAGCAGTGGGGACAGGCCAAGGAGCCATGCTACACACAAGTGCATCACCTGGTGCCAACTGTTTTCTGTCCTTGCCATCAAATGATACCCAAGCATTGCCTCTGCTATTAAAGGGAATCTGTACCCTTAACGTAACGTGCTCAGGAAATATCAGAGGTCTAAAAGATAAGGAGTGTGGGCAAATTGGAGTAAACAATATTCCAGGGACCTGCAAATGGGTGCAATCGTAAGGAAATAGCTTTCAAGACTATGAATGGATTATGACAAGTCATTTAAATCTTGAGATCCAAACTTATGCTATAATCATGGATGCATGAACATGAAAAATTAGATTTCTGCACTCGTATATTGATTAAGCAAGCATAGTCTGCTCATAGTTTATATGAAGGTGGAAGTACTTCGCAAACAACTTGTAAACAAACTTTAAGCAAAAGTAGTCCCTGATTCCAGATTGAAGGTCATGCTTAGAAAACCACATTGAATAACCTGTACCAATACAATATACTATAATTGCGATTTGTTGGTTAACATTTAGAGAAAAGTTAGAGATTAAAGCTAGAATCTTCTTCCTTGAGTTATGGTAGGGTAGTCAGATAGTATATATGACAAAAGTAGATGAAATAAAAACAGTATACATAATGATATATAGGACAGGGACAGGGACAGGGACAGGGATAGGGATAGAAATACGAGAAAAAATCTACAGCTTTTAAAAATCTACTGATTTTAAACATTGAAAGAAGAAAGTGTATTTCAGATCGCATTAAACCAATTTTTCTGAAAACTAGCCTGAACACACTCATTTTTGTGGTACAGCCATGCACAGATAAACATACAAGGCTAAATACATGCCTATTTTGTGAAGAAATTCAATTTGGAATTTTTACTTGTAGTTAGGCACCTTTTAGATTTCACTTTCAAATTCCAATACCCACATATATACAACTATGCACAGACAGGGATCCTGTGACTCATAAGAGAGTTATGTTTGCCAAAAATTGGGAAGAAATGGTTCCTTGAGTCCCCAAGGGAAACTATGAAAACATGCATGTATATGGTAAGCTACTAAACTATTTCCTTTGTTGGGCAATTGTAATTGATTTTTATGACATACCTGTGGATGGACCATTGATCCTCCAGCAGCTAGGGAATATGCAGTGCTCCCAGATGTTGTTGATAAGATCAAACCATCCCCTTGAACGCAAGTGACGAAAGTGTTGTCACAGTAGCATTCCAGATTTGTGAGGAATGACGATATTCCTCGGTCAATTGTAACTTCATTCAATACAAGTACAGTTTCTTCTGTTTCATGGTCACTTTTAGCTGCATCCCGAATCACATGGCACTGTAAACGGTGGCGTAGTGTGATACTAATGGGACCATGAAGGATTGAGGCAAGGCATTCTCTATAATGTTCACTATCTGAACATGGTTAAAGAAGTCATGCAGTACAAACAATATAAGAATATTTAGAGCAGATTCATGTTATTCAAATCACTCATTCTCATGTCTTACCTAACAAAGCACCCAGTAAGGAACTGACCAGGATAGTGGTCAACAGGAGTAACAAGAATAAAATATTCAATTTTATATTTTTATCTAAATATAAGGTAAAAATCAATTTTAAAACATCAAGACAGCTCCTAAATTATAAAGGATACAGAAGGGGGTCATGAAACCCAGAGATCCTAAAGAGAATGGAACAATTGGAGGCACTGGCCCCTTGAATTTTCTTGCAGCCTGCAGATGGGAATACAACATATTTAGTAAACAAGATTAAGAGTTTGGCAATAAGACTGAAGAGATCGACGTACATTGTATATGGAATCCACTTGTTTCAAAATTGATGTAAGATACTGAATTTTTTTCTTTAAATTTTTTTATAAACTAATGCAAGATATTACTTAATGTACCCAGGATATAAATTTAGATATTACTTAGGAAAGTAATTGAACACTTTAGCTACACTTTCCCAAAGAACAATTCCATCCCCACAGAGAGAGAATGAGTGGGTGAGTGAGTGAGTGAGTGAGTGAGAGAGAGAGAGAAGCACGTACCCAAAGAACAGTTCCATCCCCACCAAGAGTCACAATAAGGTCAACTTTCATATGCAGCAGAGATATCTCCTCATCTGTGAAGTGAAAATCAATAAATTATCATCTGCATTTAGCAAAAGAAAGCAGCATATTCTAAACCTGTACAATATTTTTCATTTATAAAATTGGTGAATTTATATGAATCTATGCTATAACCTTAGTCTACATTGACAACAATATTAATTCCTTATCCACATCTGGGAGAATAAGAAGCAAGCAAGTCAAAAAAAAAAACTCAGTTAAGCCTCATGGTTAGCAATCTGAAGCCTGAACTAGCATGACACTGATCAGATGATGTTTGTGGAACACTTCCCAATTGGCTGTGAAAACTTCAGAGGAAGTGCTGGACCAGTAGGAACAAAAACTTAAATAATGTTTTAACTGTAAATGTGAGTGCTACTAATTGCTTAGCCAGTTGATATATAAAAAGGGTTTCGTGAGTGTAGGTGAGAAACTTCAATTTGTCCTCCGGCATAAACCTTTGATTAAAATAAATTAAATGCTACAAAGATTTTCCTACAGCAAATGTAATATGATTTATGAACCTTAAATTGCTGTCCTTTCTCACTCTAAGAAGCAGTTACTCGATGATATGGAAGGCTAAAATACCATGTACTCTTCCCTGTTAATTCATATAATACTTCCAAGGTTATAGGTTCCAGGTCCCAGTAATTTGTTATGAAGATGTCCAACAGTTCAGCATTCAATCGAAGGAAGATAAGTTAAATATATAGTAGATTAGCAAGTGTAATATAAAAGTACAATACTGATCTCCTCTAATTTATACTTCTGCTGTAAATGAAAGAAAAAGCTGACAATTGTGTAGTGTGTACTATTCAACATAAAATGCAAAAACAATACAATGATAATTACTTAGTAATAGAGTTGTGCATATAAACAATATTAAGCAATATGTAAATAAGTTATACAAGCTCACCATCTTTCCATGTTTTAACAAAATTGTAGAATGATGACTCAGTCAGAAGTTCAGACTTCACTCTCGGTTCTACAAAAATGTTCAACTTCTGCTGCTCTTTCAACCATCTGAACACAAGCAAAGAGGGTCAATATCATGAGAAAAGAAAAAATATATATTTATTACAAATGAGGTGGCAGTCACCCAGTTAGCAGAATAAGCACATCTCTTGTATGAAGGTTTAATCATTGAACTTAGACAAGTGTTTGAAGAAATGGTGATTTAATTAATTACACTTTCTTCGTGAGCTTACAAGTATAAAATTACAGCCTCTAATTATATTATAGTACATCAGAAGTTTTATATCGGACAATTACTTTAGTTACTAAACATAATCTCACTCCAATGATAAAGTTTTATCTATTCTCATCTAACACATATAACTTTAACAAAATGATCTAGTTCGTTAGAAGATATAGCAAACGGCGAAGTGATAAAACAGGCTAAGTTGCAGCTGATTCTAGATAGTAACATTGAAATAATATCTAAATATGATAGCAACCGTATGTAAACTATAAATATTTAAGGAACCGTCACAGCTTTGACTTTTGTGTCTCCACAAAAGCACCTAACAGAAATGATAGGCTAAAGACTTAGCAAGATGCTCTAGTTTAGCCCAACTCCTTTTGGACCTATATAGAATATCACAATCATGCATGTCAAAATCAACCGAATATACAAAATGACATGCCAAAGTAGACAATTTATTTAAAGACTTTTAGATATATTATGTTATTGACATATTGTAAAACTATTGCAAAAACATGTGAAGCATGTCTATATCATATAAATAATGTGTGTTTCCTAAAATACTTATAAGATCAGTATGAGTATATTATGCTAGAAATATTGCTTTTACACTATGAGCAAATTAAGGTCCTAATCTTACCTGACCATATCTGCACAAAGAATGCGCACCGTTGTTGAATCTGGCTTGCTCATTATAAGCACAGTCTGTGGAGGTGATTCCCATTTTAATGAAATCTGCAATCACAGAATGATGTCCTAATGAAAATTTTTAATTCGCATGCCACTAATATCGTGTTTTGGGATTTTCTCTTCTATTTTTGGGTGTATCGTGTATGTTGGACCTCAAATATTAAAAGGTGAATCAAATCTTAAAATGAGATTTCATGCTAATAAATTAGCAGAGGAGTAATAGTAGTAGGATGGATGGTATTGGGACTTGATTAGAAGAGATGTATAATTTTAAAATTTAAAGGTACTTAAAAGGAAAGAAAGTTTTCACGCTCTTTTTATCTTTTGAAAAGTATTGGGTTGGATTCATCAGTAACAACTAAGGAATCTAGAAGTTCAGGCATTCAACTCATGCTTATATTCACATGTATACACAAAGTTGATTAGCCGGAAAAGTTATAAAACCAGCGAAGGTACCTGCTTGCTGCTACGCTCTGCAGTTGTTATGTTTCCCTTTTCAAAGGAGACAATGTCATGTTTATGCTGATCACTCTTTTCACCTTTACAAAACCATGACAGTTTAAACGATGCCTGCATTTGGTGGGAAAATATAGAAAGTGTTACATTACAGTTATAAGAAAGTAATGAACAACTAAAACCTAAGATTATACCGAATAAATGAATATATCTGTGTATCTCAGTACAGAACAGAAAACTGATTTCAGTACTGAATATCCTAATTATAGAAAGAAGGAATTAGATGCAATAGCAAGTCATTAAACATAAAAGCAGTTATGAACAACAATAAACACATTGATGAAATGAAATTTGAGCTTTGTGATTGTCCAACAAAGTCAACAGAACATGTCAGTCCGTTTCAAGGGGTATCATCAATATGAGTATTCTTCATACATAAAGAAGGCAATTAAATGGAGTAAAAAAGACATGATAACTGAAATTTAATTTTAAGTCTAGAACAAATCATTCCGGCTGTTAGGGTTCAGTTGGAAATTTTCATGATTCTAGAAAATCTAAGGTTCAAAAGGATTCTATCTCTGTATTTGAACAAATCTCTCCTTACTAAATATAGGAGACTAATTTATATTTACATTAAAAATCATGCAACACATACAGTCGAAAAACCAAGGAGAGCTGGACCTCTAGAGCAAACTTTTGATTGCAAAGTTAGGTCGTCCACATAAGGCATGAACTAACAATTCAATCTCAACAAGTAAAGCCATCACGAAATCAATATTTTGGGACCAGAACTACTTGGTATATCATGGCCAGTCGTCGTGGGCTATTCCAACCTATTAACAATAAGTATTTAAAAATTTTGGTACAGCAAAGAAATTCAAGAACTGCGCTACGGTACTAACGCTATTCAAGCAATACAAAACACGTTGGAAGCACAAATGAGAAGCAAGGGAAAAGCATTTAAATACAAGAAAGGGTAAATCTGGGAGTAAGGAATTAGCAAAAAAAGAAGAAAAATATGGGAGTAAGGACCTAAACACAGCAGCCACATTGGTGGAACAAGATGAAATGCGTGATCTGTCTTGAGTGTTTACAAAATACCCTGAACTAGAGTTTCCATCATTGAATGACATGAAAGATAACTTTTCAGAATGTGGCATTTATTACAAAAAAAATCCAAACAATAAATTCCTAAACCCTCGGTATCAAAACTAATGGAAATCAAAGCAATGATTTGGTGAGGAAATATATTTCAATAAAGTTTTACTGGGGACTAATATTGTTAGATTCTGGGGACAATGGTTATCATCTAAAGAACGAGAAAGTGGAAAGAGAAATGGCAGAGTTCACACTGAGATTTTCTTAGAAGACATCCCCAACCCTAATGAACCATGAACGTAATGTCATGTCTAATGTTATATTTGATCCATCTGGATTTGTAGAGTGTAATCTTAATAGTTCTGGTTAAATTTAAATAGTGTGCTTTATGTCCCCAGTAATGAATTCAACAACAAAATAATCAACAGTGTCAAAAGTAGAGGAAAGTTTCCAATGTTTCATATGACAAACTTCAAACCAGTCTACATAGGAAGATGCAACTAGATTTGAGGAGGCTCTTCCAGAGTTTGATCTTGAGGACAAGATAGTTTTCTAGGAGGGGTGTAACGATAAGGTTGCGTTCTTGAAAGAAAGAAAGCATTAAATAAATGAAGTTGTAAAGATCTTTGAATACAATTATCTAGATTAAATCAGGTCAATAAGTTTGGAATCTAATTGATTTTAGCAATTAAATTTAGAATATATCATTCCGGCTGTTAATATTTTAGTTGGAAGATTCCATGATCCTCAAAAATCTAGGTTTGAAATACATGTTATCTACGAATTTTGAAAAATTCTCTTTTTCCAACAATGGGAGAAATACATATGAAACACTATTATTGAGCAATACGGTAAAAGAACCAAAGAAAGTTGGAGAGCATCTTAAACAGTATCTAAATCACAAACATAGGTCATCTCATGAAGAAGCGAACTAACAATTCAATCTCGAAATCCGTGACAAGATCCATATTTCACGACCATTTCAACAACTGACATATATGAAAATTAAAAACACCTCCATGTAGGATTTTCATAAATTAGAATGTTGGTGCTTGTAAGACAATAAATATATGTTGCTTCTACAAGCCTCTACCTTTTTCGAAAGTTTACTTTGCCCTGCATTCGAACTGTTGCCGTGATGTCCGTCCAGAAGAACTTCATGAGAGCAAATTCCATTCTCCCCACAACACATTTCAGATTTCTCCTCAGCTCCATTTGATAACACAGGATGTTGTACTACAAGCCAAAAAAGATATAAACGAACATAAATATACATGTCAGGGTTAATGTGTAAATACATTACTGATATTATGGCCAGCTTATAATCAACTATTAGAACTTATAAAAACTTTCAAATAGATTTCGACTGTTAAAATATAGACAAAAGTGTGACGTGAATGGTTGAGGTGCAACATCAATTCTGAATTGTCATCCTCAAGGTTTAGGGTTTTAAGTTAAATAGTCAAAATAGTCACAGAATTGAAGTAAACCTTGCATGTGGTCACCAAACTTAAAGTTTCAAATTAAAAATTAACTAGCTAACCCCAGAAAGAAACTAACATACTTGAATATCCTTTAATCACTTACTGATTTTATTTTCAACTTGTGATTTGAGTATGTGTCTATTTTTTTACAATTCCCCATTGTATGAAATCTATATTGCTAATTCCTTCGAATTTAAGACTAAATTTTAGGAATTTAATTGAGGATATATGTTGACTTGGAGAATCGAAAAATTAACAAGAGAGTCCCTGGTTAATGTTGGTGAGATTAGATTCTACGAACGGACAACAGTACATGTAATTTATCAACAGTACATAATCGTAAATTAAATATATTATCAAAGATTATAATATAAATTAAATTATTAAAAAAACTTTATTTTATATGTATCTATAGTTCAATAACCCTCTGACAAAAAAAAATGTTCAGTAACCCAACTTCAAGTTCAATTCTAGTCAATGATCATTTATCCATCTAACATGATTTTTATTGTAGTTAAATTACATGTGTTAGCTCAGTTGGAGCCTTATGTGTCATAATTTGATGGTTTCTGTCTAAAGTTAAACTGATTTTACGACCGTGAGATCAATTTTATGTTCAATGATTCAATTATAATCTCAATTTGATTCAGTTTCCCATTTTAAGTAATGTTTTAGCCATTTAACCCTATAGGGAGATATCTATACGTATTTATATTTGTGAACATTACTAGCTGCAATTTTGACAAGTGATGACAAATCTGCAGGATTTTTATCTATGAATTAGAAGAACAAACCAACAAAACAGAAAAGAATTACATAAAAGAACAAACCAGCAAGTCAGAAAAGAATTACTTAAAGTATTCAAGCATATAAATTTTGATTTATGTGGAAGAATTATGAATAAGAAGCATGACCAACACAAATATTAAAGAGCACAAAACTAGTAACAAAATTGGGAGTCCAAAGCCAGAATATGAACAAAATGAAAGATACCATCCACGCATATGAAACAAAGAAAATAGTATACAGGAAAGAATCCATGATAACATTTACTGACCATTCTACAAGACCCCTTGAGTATTAAAGCTAGATACTAAAAAGTAAAAACATAGACTCTGGTTTGACATAAATTATTTTCTTTTCAGCTTTAGTAGATAATTCACAACATGAAAAAAGATCTTCAGATATCTCTATAAAAATCATGACATGACCAACATTTCAAATATTGTCTGAATTAGCGTCATACATAAGTAAAAAACTATAAGTTTTGCAAAAAGAATTATATTTGACAGCATATCGAATAAGTGCCTATAGAGTTTTGCTTACTGAGGGAACACCTGTTATTGAAAGGGTAATAATATCTACAAAATATATTAGATTATATGTAACACAATACTTTCGCACTCTATAGATGTATAAATGAGATTATGTAAACACACTTGTAAAGCTAGTGGTTGGTAATAGACGAGGACGAGAGAAAACTGGCTCAGATAGGTACAAAACTAAAATTTCTGTGCCAGTACAAACAAAATATATTGTGCAATTGAATGCAGCTTGGGGAAAGATAAACACAGCACACACAGATATAAAGCTGTGACATAGGACATTACGAAAGCAATATAAACAAACATTGGGCATGAAAGTTGTAGCACTACAATGAGTAAATGTTCATGAACTCAATTTAAAGCTAAAACTTAGGCCTTGGATAGGCAATGCTAGTTGCGAAAACAAAAAACTACTTTGTACTCAACGAATTCATTCTCATATGTTATACATGAAGCAAGCACCATATAATCAAATAAATCACTTTAATAAAAAAACCTTTATGCTCCAAATGCCTGTTCCGTGCACACTCTAATTCATATTTGCGCTTCCATTCAGCAGCCTCAATTTGAGCAGAAGCCTTCCCTTCAGCGACCTGTCTTAAGGCCTTTGCAACAGCTGAATGAACCAAGTGTTAAGCAATTCAAAACTAGTTTTCAACTACAACACGTAAGTAACATGTGTACAGATTTTATCAAGGGTGAAAGAAACATACTTCTCAAAGCCTCAGAAAACTCTATAAGATGATCATCGGTCCCTTGAACAATTTGCTGCATAGCTAGTTCCTGTACTGACTTCTCGGAGTTCAAAAGAGAGAGAGGATCAACAAAACCATTCTCCTGTGGAGAAGAAACGCCATTCTGTTCCTAAAAAAGGATTTAATGGTTAATCAGGGTGGTAATTGGCTGATGAAAAGGCATAACACTCAAAATATGATATTCTGTTAAAAGCGTAACACAGAATGTAAATATCACCAGATGTGTTGTACATAACCGCAATAAGTTACATATAAAAGTATCAATATACCCTACATGGTGCTAATCTAAAAATCAATTAAAGGTTATAACCAATTTCATATAGTGTCAGGGGATATAACTACCACAAACTGTAACCTGCAACAAGAATCATCGAAGATGGTACCCTGCCTGTCAAAAGGCAGCCAATTAATTGTTGAAATTGGTTAGTTATAAAATACGAACAGACATACAAAAGACAAACATGCAAAACCAAAATCCTCTATGGACTGCACTCCAAACCACCATTTAAGACCAGAAGGCAAAAAAAAAAGCATATCATACATGAATAGTAATATCATAACATATGTATATCTTTCATAGATACGCAATAGAGCATTACTTTATACTTTTATTAAATATAAAATCTTCATCCCATCTGACATGTCTATTTAAACTTGAGAAATCCAAAGAAAAGATTTAGGACTCGTCAAAAATTAGACAAGCCTTTACAGGGATTTATTTTTAGAAGCAAATTCAAAAGTTCAGGTTACAAAGGATTTCGGTAGTTCGGAAATGTGTACATTTAAATATATATAATGATTACAACAAATCATAATTATGATCATCTTTGATACTAGTTTCACGCGTAAGACTAGTATATATATATAATGTTAAATAATATAATTGTACTCTTTTATCCTTAACTGATAATTTAGATATATAAGTAGGTGTAGTAGTAAAATGTGATATTCTTACATATTAAATTTTCAGATCAAAAGAGAAAAGAAATTATCATAAACTTTAAATCCCTACTAGATTCGGAAGAAGTTGAGAATTCAATCTGGGCATTCCCTAACTTATAGAAGAATCTCGGTATCCTGGATCATATCTCTCTCATATATGTACATAACAGGGAATTATTTAACACCATTAATGCAAATTATGCGCAAATGGACAAATAAACTGTGTAAAAACATAACGGGAAAGCATATAATACTGCTAATGGAAATTATTCATACAGGAACGTATAAATTAAACAAAAATTACAGTCAACATTAAATTAACGACCAACATTATTCCAATTGTTTAGGCTTTTTTAAAGATAAACATACTCAATTAACATTACACATCCCATGATTTTATATTAGTTCAGACAATAAAAACAAATGCCACTAGCTAAAAGAATATTATGAAAACCTCCGGTGATACCCATAATATACCGAAAAGGAAAAAGAAAAAAATGAAAAAATTGAGACTAGTGCCCAGGTGTTGTTTAATTCAATCAATATTTTTACTTTTGACGATTAGTATGATAAATAGGATCAAACACCCTTACAACAAACTAGCATATGCCTTCCTTACACTAGAATTTTATCAAATCCCTTCTATTTATGTCACACTTGTAATTTCCTGGTTCAAAAAACACAAAACAAAAACTAATATCTAATAACAACATAAACTAGTGGCGGTACTACAAAATTAACTGTAACTAAATGCAAATAAATATATGTGTGTTAATATTAGCATGTTCCTTATCTAATATTCATTAGCCTTAAGAAGGCGAGATATCTAAGCTTTCTGTTCAATTTTTCCGGTTCATTGTTTTTAATATCATGTTGCAGTCCAAATATGAGATTTCCACCCTCTTCAAGCCCAGAAAACAACTATTAGGGATCTTTGTTAACCTTATATAGTCATTTGAAGAGTTTGGAAATCACAGTTTTGGACATCAGCATGATACTAAAAAAATGCATCGGCAGAAGAGGAGGAACATCAAACATGCTACTACTAACAAACATATATTTATTTGCATTTAGTTCTCTAGTTTATGTTATTATCAGATTTTAATAATTTTCTATTTTCTAAACCCGAAATGTTACAACCGAAGTAAAAAGGATCAGATAGAATCCTAGTGCAAGGAAGGCATATGCTAGTTCATTGCAAGTGTGTTTCCATGTACCTAATTCTCATGTTACTCAACAAAACCTGGCAGTAGTCTCATTAATTTTTCTTTTTCCTTCTCTATATAGCTGTTATTATCCCTAACTTCCCTTTAATTGGAACCTTGTACAAATTCATTTCGAAACACGAAAAAACATTCATACATACTCCATACAATTCTAATTTAACAATAAATCAACTGCAAACAATAATCATTCAGCAAAATTCAACAAAACACGCTTAAATTACAAGGATCAAACATGAATTCAACTGTTTTAACACCACAAAAACATAATTAATTAATTAATTAATAAGTAAAAAAGCACAATAAACAAAGAGAGAATTGAATGAGTACATTTGAGCTTGAGTTGCCAGGCGCCATAGCTGCAGATCAAACAAATTAACCAGATATATAGATATAGATATATATATATATATATATATGTATGTATATATCAGTTGTGAGGTGTGGATATACGTACAGGCATAGACATATAAAGATATATACAAATGAGGAGGAGGAGAAGGGGAAATTACGGTAGAATAGATACAAAGAGATGTAAGTATAGATATGTGAGTTTGTTTGTTCCCGTTAGCTGGGGGTAGTGGAGAGAAAGTGGTTATATATATGTGTGTCTACAGTCAACGCAACGCAGTGGGTGCACGTCAAGAAGGAACACATAAACAAGGGTTGACTTAGGGAAACATATTTGCGCACGCAAACATTGACCGTTGATATTTCTCAACCGAGTGCTCATCAATTGTATTTTTTTTTTGTTTTTTAAGATTAATTGGATTTGAATATATTATCATTAATTAGTATTGTTTTATTTAGCAATTTTGAATGATCTTTAATGTGTTTTATTTTTTCTTAAAAATGTTAGTAAGATTTCAGAAATTTATTTCGATGAAAATATTTGTTTTTGTTGATATCGCATTATCTATGTTGTAAATTTGTGTTTTTGTTTCGTTTAAAAATTGTGTTGAAGGTTGATTGAAATAATTTGAAATTTAAATATGTTACAATACTATTTATTTATCATCCAAACCCATATATAACCATTATGATAATATTATTTTAGACAATACTATTAATTTAGCATCGAAAACAAAATATGACAATTAATTCAGCATCTAAAACAAAATATAACAATTATTGTATTGTAACAATTATGGTAGAAAAATAATTGAAATGCATAGCATATAACAATTAAAGTTTAGCATATAAAATAAAGTATCCAAAAGGAATAATGTTTTTACGACATCGTCAAATGAACTTAAACAAACGATTTCTGAATAAAAAAAACAGTTGCTTTATGAAGCAGGTTTCATGGCTGGATAGTAGAACAAATATCCTATTTTTGAAGCTAGGCCTACACATTTAGATGTATAGCAATGTTGGAGATTACGAAGCTGGATAAATAGTAATCGTGATAACTCAACACTAGAACAGGACAAGTAAATAATACTACGCCTACACAGAAATCAGAAAGAATTGAAGACAGGGCAGATACAACGAATCAAGACATTAGAAGAAGTTTTGGAGTCTACTACAGGTCACTGAAAGAAGTTCATTTATATGTTCAGGCCTCAGTGAAGAACAATGTTTAAAGACTTTCAGGGTTTCAGAAGTGTTGAAGATTCAGTATAGCAGTGCCACTAAAAGATTTCAGTGTAACAACATTGATTGAAGATAGACAGTGTTTGAAGCATAAGAATCCAGAAAGGTGAAGACAAAGTTTACAGAAGACAACTACAGTCTTGAAGTTATACTCACTAACAATCAGTGAAGATTAGAGAATGAAGTATTCAAGATTGTGGTAGTAATGAAGACATTGTCGAAGTGCCAGAAAAGATTCCAGTGAAATTACAGTATCTATCAACAGTCAGTGTTCGAAGCAATGCAACAGTCCTAGCTTACTCAGCTGAAACAGAAAAGAAATCAAGGGAATTTAATTCAGTGTTAGTCGTTTGTGAACCAGACCAGTGCACTAAGCGTCAGCACAAATAGAAGAGAATTACCTTGATTAATCAGTAGAAAATCAGTTGATCAAGCTAGAAGAGTGAAAATCAAGTGGTAAATACTTCAAACATTTCAAGAAATTGGTTAAGGCAAGTATTACTACATTGAGTGGCTCCTGCACACTGCAAGCACTCTAGAGGCGCCACTCAGCTCTCAAGCGCCACTGAATATTTTCTAAGTACTGAGTGGCTCCTGCACACTGCACTCACTCTAGAGGCGCCACTCAACTCTCAGGCGCAACAAAGGACTTAGCATTGTGAAGCAAATCAATTTTTAATTGATTTGAAAAGTCTACACAAATAAAAAGAGGTCAGCCACTCATTCGAGGAGTCGTCTTCTTCAACACAAATAATATGTAGAGAGCTACTGCCATGGCCGGAGCAAGAGACTTAAATTTATACACACCCATACCTTGCTCCTGGTCAGATATTAGGACCCAGTTCTTTAACGAAAAATGCCCAGGGCTCCTAGATATCACTCCCTACGGACTCAGTTTTTCCTTGTACTAATTTAGATATATTTGTATAGGAACTGAGCCTAATATTTTTGTGTTAGTAGCAAAGAACTAATTTGTTCTTTGGAAGCCAGTTATATTTTTAACTGGGTGTAGCAACCTCAGGGATTATATACGAAAGTAATATTCCCCGAAACTTGTCTCCATAATTTACCTGCTAATTTTCTTGAACCTAATTGATTTATCCTATCTCACAGAAAATTAGTAGGCAGTTCACCTAAACACTACAAATGGCCAAACCCACTCTGAAGCAATAATTTATTTATCCGCAAATTCCTAAAAGAATTTAAGTTATTGTGAATATCGTATTCAACCCCCCCTTCTACGATATTTCGGGACCTAACAATTGGTATCAGAGCAGACTGATTGAAGTTACAAATCAAGATCCGTATCTCAGTGTTAAATAAATTTAATTTTAAAACTTTTTAAATAAAATTTATTTTATAAACTTTTATAAAATTTATTTTATAAACTTTTATTAGTTTATGTTATAAATTTTAATTAGTTTATTTTATAAATTTTAGATAAAATTTATTTTATAAACTTTTATAAAATTTGTTTAACAAACTTTTGTTAGTTAATATTATAAATTTTAATTAGTTTATTTTATAAGTTTTTGATAAAATTTATTTTATAAACTTTTATAAAATTTGTTTAACAAACTTTTATTAGTTGATTTTATAAATTTTAATTAGTTCACTCTATAAATTTTAAAATAGAATTTATTTGATAAACTTCCATAAAATTTATTTTATAAACTTTTATTAGTTTATGATTTAAATTTTAATTAGTTTATCTCGTAAATTTTAAATAAAATTTGTTCTGTAAACTCTTATAAAATTTATTCTATAAACTCTTATTAGTTTGATTTATAAATTTTAATTAGTTTATCTCATGAATTTTAAAATAAAACTTATTTTATAAACTCTTATGAAATTTATCTTATAAACTTTTATTAGTTTGATTTATAAATTTTAATTAGTTTATTTCATAAATTTTAGATAAAATTTATTTTATGAACTCTTATGAAATTTATTTTATAAACTTTTAATAAGTTTGTGTTATAAATTTTAATTAGTTTATTTTATAAATTTTAAATACTAAAGTTTATCATTTAAATTTATTAAAACATTACACGGCTCATCTTTCAAAGGAAGCAGCTAGACGCGGTTATTAATTCGAGGGTACTCAAGAAGAAGTAGATGAAGATTTTTCCGGGTTTTAAAGACAACAAAGATTGACTGAAGATCTGGTTGATTCGAGTTGTATTTTTGGATGAAAAATCTTAAGGGTTGAAGTAGTGAAGGAGAACAGACTGGACTAACTGAGATCTCCATCAAGCATTAAAGTTTTCTTCAGGGAGATTACTGGAAGCTCGTGCTAACACTGCAGATCATCTGGAACACAGGATACAGCGAACAGGGATTTAAGGATTCAACCACATTGTCTGTAAAAGACCTGTATGTGCTGAAGGCCTATGAGCTAGAACAAGAGCTGAAGTAGATAACATTTGGTAAAGCAGGTTGTTAGCATATCCACTGTATTTGTGACCCAGGAACCAAATTTGATTGACGTCAAGATTGAGAACCTCTGAACAGAAACGAAATGATCCTAGAAGCTGAATTGAAGATGTTGTAGCTCGAGGTAGTGGTCAAGGTGTTATATGTAAATCTTACACTTTGGAATAACTTGAGAACTGGACTGCAAGTCAAGCCTGCAGGGCAGTAGGAAGTTCAGTGACATCAGATTCAGACGGAATCCTAATTCTAAATCTAAGGTCCTTACCTATAGATTCCATGAAGGAGATTTTCAAGATCAGTTCAAGAGGCGGTTGCAAAACAGGGATGGTTGATTATAGAAGACAAGATCAGGGGCTTGCTACATAATTTGAAGAAGCCTGTACAAGTAAAAGATGACAGACACTATGTTGGGTTGACGCAGGAATATCAAGCATTAGTGAGGATGCAGCAAAGGAAAGCACTTGTTGATGAAGTTAAATGCAAAGCTGATTCTATCAGTGACAGTGATGAACCAAATGAATATCTGGCATCAATGACCAACACTGGAGATGAATCACTATGCACTTCACAGGTACACATTCTAACTAGTATACGTTTATCTAATTCAGAACTGTATGATGATTAGGTATTGAAATGTATTATATTCATGACAGCATGTTAGCATCTTAGGACTTAAATGCTTAATTGATTGCTAAGAATAAGATTGCATGTTAGGATTCATGAGTTTAATTAGTACATTTCATACTTGATTTTATTTACAGTAAAATGAATATCTAGAATTAGATAGGGTGTTCTAGACGGTTAGGTGTATCCCTAAACATTTGCTGGAACTTGATTTAAATCTTCTGTGATTTAATACCTCTGCTAATGTTGTGAAAATTGCTAATAGACAAACAGGTCATAGATCAGATTTTATTTGTTCTTCATGACAAATGACTTGTTAATTGTTTATGTGCTTATTTTCATATGATTTGCTTTTACTCACATAGTTGCACTTAAATGCTATATCTAATCATGTATTGCTTGTTAGGAATAATTGGTTAAAAGATGGTAGAATTATCTAAGTAGTCAGTAAGTCATGTAGATTCAAGGCTTAATCTAAAACTGACTTAGGTAATTAGAGATAGTTAAAAATGTTAGACAACGACAGAATGGATTAGAAAGAATTAGTAATTAATTTGTTAGTTCTTCTATCCATGTGCTTTTAGGAAATTAAGTACTGAATTTTCTAATATGCATGTTGAAGCTGTTGTTACTTTTGATAATATCTCTAACCCATCTGGACTCAATTAAAATTGAGTACCAAGAAGCTTGATCATTTATGATTGCAGAGTATGTTATGAAAGGCAACAGTTATGTGACTTCGTGACATTTATTGTTCGAGGCACATGATTAAGATTAAAGCTCTGACATCATAGTTGATTGAGAAGGCCTCCCCGACGGTAACCTTTGGAGATGACAGCAAAGGATGTACAAGGGATATGGCTATCATGAGTTAAGAACTGTCATCAGTGGAAGCATCTTTCTTGTGGAAGGACTTAAGCACTTTCTAAAGGGCACTAGGGAATTCTTTGTCAAAGGTTTTCTAGAGAAGTGTTTGATCTCAAACAAGAAGGTTGGATGCTCACTCAGCTGCGGTTGAGGAAGTTTGTTCGTAGCTGACATGAAATTTGGATGTAAAGATGAAGTGAACTTTTCAGTAAAGCTTTATCAATGAAGAGTTAGCTATGGCAAAGGAAGCTCTCACACTTGTTAGTCTGCAAGGCAATAGATTCTCTGATAAAGATGAAATTGGTGAGAGGACTGCTTCATATGGAATTCTATCAAGAAGGACATTTTGAAGTATGTCACATAGGGAAGTCAATGGAAACATCACACTAAAGAAAAGTCATATGCTTAGTGGTGATTGAAACTGGTAACCCTAATTACAAATTGGTGATGTTCAAGCATTCAACAGACAAAATGTCACAATGGTGATTGATCAAATAAGAAAGATCAAGTTGGAAATAATCGATAAGCTGTGAGAACTTTGAAGTCAGATAATGGAACTGCATTTCGCGAGTGAAGTTCTAAATGAAGTCTGTACTGAAAAAGGGATTTTGAAGCTGAAGCAATTAACACAGCATGCTGCTTTATTCAACAAGATCGTGAAAAGACACCATTTAAGTTAATGGCCAACCAGAAGCAAACACTGAAGCTCTTTCGTGTGTTTGGAGGGAATTGATTTTTAATGAAGATTTATTTGAGTATCTTGACAAGAAGTTAGGACTTATGGAATAATTCTCCTCGGCTACTCATAAGTGATTAAAAGTCTGAATGTGACGAACAACTACACCAAGCTCCCAAGCATTCAAATGAACGACTATTCTGAATCTTTGACAAATTCAGATACTGATGTAGAAACTGAGGTTGCAGAAGGAATTAATGTTTAGCAGCAACTCAGAGGAGCAAATGAAAGAAGGATTTACTAGTCATACTCAACAATGAAGATCAAAGGATTTCATTAAGAACATTTCTGCCAAGACAAAAGGTTTGAAGTCAAATTCTATCCTGGAGTCTCGTTCTTAGTGATCCGGATTCTTGTGTAAAGGCTAGAAGTGCTAATCAAGATGAACATATATTTTTCGGGACCCAGCAGTTGGGAAAGAGCAATTGTTAGCTTACAATTGGTATCAACAATTGGTATCACCCATCATCTGGAATCCCAAAGAATACTGAAGATGCACAGATTGATCCAGATTGAGTGATTGCAATGCAAAATGATCTCAATCAGTTAAAAGGCAGAAAACAACTGAAGCTGGAACCCAAACCCAGACCACTAAAGTCGAAGCTGAAACTGGTACAGTAAGGGTTCACAGAAACTGGATGACCATTGGCATTGTTATGAGGGGCAAAGCCAAACTGGTTGCTACAGGACTTTAAAGCAGAAGGTATCGACGATGATGGAAACAAAATCTTCGGGTCTTTCTAGATCAAGCAGTAAGCACCAGTGACGAGACTTGATCCTTTAGGACTCATCAATGGGGACCTAATAATTTTTAGGGATCCAACGATTAGGACCTAACAACTAGCACATGTGGAGCATTCAAGCATGAAGATCTAACAGATGAATGTGAACAAGTGCACTCCTGAATGGTGAGCTAGAAGATGAAGGTGCAGATCCATTACAATTTGTATATCATTCTCTTCGCAGGCTTTTCTATGACGGAGGTAAGGATTCAAGCAAAACGTCAAGGACATGGTATGACTCTCTAACTGTTAATTACTTAAAAGTGATTTTACATTTGAGTTGTTATGCATATTTCTCTAGAAATGCAAGGCACACACAATGTCATATTTATGTGCAAGTATACCTTAATTCTCGATATGCCTATGTGCAAGTTTCCAAGTGGAATCTAGAGAATCGTGTCTTATAGCTAAATTATGAATTGCTAGATATCTTAGGGGATCACCATTTCCTGGAATCTGGGACTCTTAAGATAATAGGTTTAACCTAATTGGCTATATAGATATAGATAACGCAGGTTGTACGAAAGACAGGGAAGTCATTCCTAGAAGCTGTCAATTTCCAGCAACACTGTTGATCTCTCCTCCACTGAAGGAACAAGCTCATGGACACCAGGTATCATTTCCTTTGAGAGTGTCCATAGTCGAATAACTTGCAGAGTTTTGCTAAATAACTTGATGAATTTATTTTATCTAAGTTGGTTAGTAAACTTGGGGATATTATTTATATGAATATTTATTGAAAATCCCATCTGCAAGGAATTCTTAAATGAGTTCACAAGTATTACTTTTTCCTTATCCAAAGGACTTGTGAATTTATTTGAAATCCAGATCCTCATACTTATTGCTATTAGTTTAATTATCATGCTTACATTGTAATATGCATGAGTGGTAGTTAAATTATTTAGCATAAGTAAGAAGCATAGTTATTTGTATGTGTTAAATATTTGGTGAGTATCAGTCAATAATATCTTGCTTAATTGCTCTGATATTTTGCTCTGATATTCTTAAATATTTTATTACAAATAATTGTGGTACTTTTGATATTAGTGACGGTATTTAGAATTTCTGTTCTAAATAATCAATGCATATTTCAAAACTCACTAATATTAGAAGGTGAAGTATTTTCTAAGTTATGTGTATGAAATTCTCAATATTTTATATACTTAGAAAATATTTCTAAAAATAAGTTTATTGCGAGGAGTTGGAATTAGAATCACAAGTATTACTTTTTCCCTATGTAAAGGACTTGTGAATTTCTTTTCAACTATTAACTCGAGCTTACGTATATCAATTAATAATTGTTATGAGCATGCTTACAATGTGCAAAGTGACAATTATTAGATATAGCGTAGGAAGTTAAATGCTAATATTCAATCCAATGAATATTTTAGTATTTAGCGAATTTATTTTATCTTATTGAAATTATGGATTGAAGCAATTCAATGGTTATTAGTTTCATAATTTTAATTTGATAAAATAACAGAAGCACAATTTCTTGCATCTTGAAATTATTGATGAATATCGAATAATTGGTATCAGCGTGCAATTAATTGTGATATGCTTATTGTTCTACTGAATAATTGCCATGTATAGTTTTTATAAATGCATGTGATTGGCAATTGCTTAGTACAACATAAGTATTTAATTTATTTTGGTTTATTTAAATCATGATGATATAAAACAATTCAATGAAATATCTGTTCCATGATTTAAATAAATTAAAATAAATTCGAAGCATAATTATTAGTAGTATAAATATTTTCTTTTATTACTTTGTGATAATAGAATAATATTTTATTACAAAATAATTGTGATATATTGATACTAATGGATTTACTTAGTTTTTATTTTTAAGAAACAATTGGTATCAATATATTTAGTTTTCTTTCTTTGACTGGTTTACAATCCTGAATGTATTTAAAAGAAATTTTTGTCTATTTCTTTTTCAAAATATTTTATGCAAAGATACATTCATTTGTCTATCAGTTTAAGTTAAGAAAACTTAAGAATTCTTTTTCAAAACTTCTCTTTTGAAAAAAATTTTCTTGAGGATAATCTTTCTATTCTATCGAAACTTTATTCCCTCCCAAAAGCTTGTTTTAAATGTTTTATCTTTAAAAGCTTTTTCTCTCTTTTGAAAATGTGTTTTAACTTCGAGGTACCAATCACTTGTAAAATGATTTGTTTTCAAAAGCTTGTTTCAATGTATGTTTCACATTGATTCATAGTACCAAAACAGTGATTGTTGCTTTGAAGGCCTTGTACTGTATTGTTAAGCATACATTCAACCCCAATTGTCATGTTTTTATTTAAAGTCGGGGATATTATCAGGCAGAAGAAAATGATGTAAATCATAATTGAATTATGAGTCGGAAAATCATTGTCTTCTATCTGATATGAATGATTTGCAAAAATGTTTTCAAAACATGCAGTGCTTAGGTTTAATGGAAAAGAATCATTTTATTGAGATATAATTTGGTAGAAGAGTTGAATTTCTTCTTTGGTGTAAATTCCCGCGTTTTATTATGGGAAGTTTGCCTTATAAGAAATTCATAAGAGATAGAAACTTCTTCTCTGATACTCCCGCGTTTTATTATGGGATAAGCATCTGAAAGAAATTTCTATTGGTGTCATGCTCTTAAATGATAAATTTTTTTTGATCTGACAAAACTCTTTTATTAAAGTGCTTTAATGCAATCCATTACCATTCCTTATTATATTTTTCCTTCTCCTTGAGTTGAAAAATATGTTTTGGAATGTTAAGGTGATTATTTCTTTATCTCATTTATTGATTCTATCCGTTTAGCCCCCAGTGGCTACAGAAGCTGGCCAGGAGGTTGAAAACCCATCAATCTCTGACCCAGGCCTTAATACCAAACACTCATTTCATCCACTTCCATATATTAACCCTTGGAGTTATAAGGAACATATGTTTGTTAGAGGTTGATAAGGGAGAAATAAGGATGAAGTCGGAAGTGCACCCACAGCTCTACCTCCAGCGAAGTAAAGAAGTATATAAACTGAGGTATCTGTAAGCTCATCTGTATTTTCTCAAAAAGATGCAGAGCTGAAAAGGCAATAAAACTGTCTCTGGAATCATTCTCTCAACAGGGTGAGTCCATTGAAATTCGCTCGTCAGCCAGAGCATCTTGTAATGAGTCAAGCACACCACTGGCGCTCACGCTGATGATAAGCCTAAACAGATAAATTCTAGGAACACATTGCAAGGAGTGCACAGTGTGAGGTACAGGCATTCAGAGGAGATACGGACTCTAGCCATACATTACATTGTCCAAGTATCTACCTCAAACAGAAGTTATTCTTCTGCATCCTGAAAGGGAGATCTCTTGTTCAGATTTATCTGGGCTTGAGAGGCAACTGCTTGACAAGAATTCTTCGGATGAGTCAAGTAGGGTATTTATACAAAATTCCTGTCATTGGGTTACGAGGGAAACGTAGACTCTGATTTGCCATTCATTACATTGTCTACTACGTCGCCCCTCCTGGAAGGAACATTTCCAGATCCTGAAAAGGAATGTCCACCTCCCGTTTACGGAAAAGGTGTGAGGCAACTCCTTGATAGAACAAGGCAGGATTCCCAAAAAGATTTTAAAATCTTGGGATAACCCATCTCAAAGAGGTGAGGCTCCACTAGACAGTGATTTAGCAATTGCTATTGAGTCTGGTGTGGGACAGTGCTTATGCATGATAGATCAAAAACACCTCTACGAGGCAATTCTGCACTTGATAGTGATTCAGTTCATTCTGATGAATCAGGTGATAAGAATATGCATGAATTGACGGATTTCACTTGCAGGTACAGAAGGCTATATTTGGAATGCAGAGTGAAAGTGAGAGAGAGAAACACTTAAGTGAAAGTGAGGGAGAGATACACTTGAGTGAGAGATAGGGAGAGAAAGAGTGAAACACTTCTAAGTGCTCGACACTTGAGTGTAAACACCAACAGAACGTAGTAGAAGTGAGGAAATCACAAGCCAAACACTTACCCTTGCTACTTGCTACTTCTGGAAGAAAAGTTACTATATTTTTTTCCCGATCAACGTCAGACGAGAACCTTCTTTGGAAGACAAACCATTCAAGAGTGGGCCATTGGAGGATTCCTCAACTAAGGGGGAGAATTTATAGTGTTATAGTTATAACAAGAAAAAGGATAAGGGGGAGAAGTTATAATATTATAGCTATAACAAGAAAAAGGTGAAGTTACAAGTCTTATCTTCATAACCTTCGGAAAAGCTAATATCCTAAAGGGGTCATATGATTCTAAGGGAAGAGGCCATTGGAGGATTCTAAGGGAAGATCCTTGAAGAAAGGGGTTCGTATCCTTAGGGGGAGATTTTAGACTGGAAAAAGAAGAAAATCTTATCTTCTGATCCTGAAGGGAAACAACAGAAATATGGGAGAATCAAGAAGCTGTATTCTATACTTGGAAGAACAGAAATGACTATTCCATTGATTTTCTAAAGGGAGAAGAAGAATAAGAAGGAGAATCACATTCGTAGGGGGAGAACATCATTTGAGCTATGTTCAGTATTGATTGAAGACATACCCAGGAATATTGATTCTTATGAAGCTCTGTTCATGATAAGTTCTTTAAATTTAAACTGAAGGATTTTGAAACGGAGAAAGCTCAAACAGACAGAAATGAAGATGATACAACTTGAATATCAGTTCATCGTCAGAGGAACAAACATCTTTCGTTTCAGTCACACAAGAAATCTGGAAATGCATAATCTGATCCAGAAAAACAAGTAGCATTATTTACAAGTCCCGGACGATTACTTTTTCTAGGTGTTAGTTGAGTTATCCTCCCTAGATGATTTGTTTGCTAAAAGTTTAACAATCAAATAGGGGGAGATTGTTGGAGATTACGAAGCTGGATAAATAGTAATCGTGATAACTCAACACTAGAACAGGACAAGTAAATAATACTACGCCTACACAGAAATCAGAAAGAATTGAAGACAGGGCAGATACAACGAATCAAGACATTAGAAGAAGTTTTGGAGTCTACTACAGGTCACTGAAAGAAGTTCATTTATATGTTCAGGCCTCAGTGAAGAACAATGTTTAAAGACTTTCAGGGTTTCAGAAGTGTTGAAGATTCAGTATAGCAGTGCCACTAAAAGATTTCAGTGTAACAACATTGATTGAAGATAGACAGTGTTTGAAGCATAAGAATCCAGAAAGGTGAAGACAAAGTTTACAGAAGACAACTACAGTCTTGAAGTTATACTCACTAACAATCAGTGAAGATTAGAGAATGAAGTATTCAAGATTGTGGTAGTAATGAAGACATTGTCGAAGTGCCAGAAAAGATTCCAGTGAAATTACAGTATCTATCAACAGTCAGTGTTCGAAGCAATGCAACAGTCCTAGCTTACTCAGCTGAAACAGAAAAGAAATCAAGGGAATTTAATTCAGTGTTAGTCGTTTGTGAACCAGACCAGTGCACTAAGCGTCAGCACAAATAGAAGAGAATTACCTTGATTAATCAGTAGAAAATCAGTTGATCAAGCCAGAAGAGTGAAAATCAAGTGGTAAATACTTCAAACATTTCAAGAAATTGGTTAAGGCAAGTATTACTACATTGAGTGGCTCCTGCACACTGCAAGCACTCTAGAGGCGCCACTCAGCTCTCAAGCGCCACTGAATATTTTCTAAGTACTGAGTGGCTCCTGCACACTGCAAGCACTCTAGAGGCGCCACTCAACTCTCAGGCGCAACTGAATATTTTCTAAGTACTGAGTGGCTCCTGCACACTGCACTCACTCTAGAGGCGCCACTCAACTCTCAGGCGCAACAAAGGACTTAGCATTGTGAAGCAAATCAATTTTTAATTGATTTGAAAAGTCTACACAAATAAAAAGAGGTCAGCCACTCATTCGAGGAGTCGTCTTCTTCAACACAAATAATATGTAGAGAGCTTCTGCCATGGCCGGAGCAAGAGACTTAAATTTATACACACCCATACCTTGCTCCTGGTCAGATATTAGGACCCAGTTCTTTAACGAAAAATGCCCAGGGCTCCTAGATATCACTCCCTACGGACTCAGTTTTTCCTTGTACTAATTTAGATATATTTGTATAGGAACTGAGCCTAATATTTTTGTGTTAGTAGCAAAGAACTAATTTGTTCTTTGGAAGCCAGTTATATTTTTAACTGGGTGTAGCAACCTCAGGGATTATATACGAAAGTAATATTCCCCGAAACTTGTCTCCATAATTTACCTGCTAATTTTCTTGAACCTAATTGATTTATCCTATCTCACAGAAAATTAGTAGGCAGTTCACCTAAACACTACAAATGGCCAAACCCACTCTGAAGCAATAATTTATTTATCCGCAAATTCCTAAAAGAATTTAAGTTATTGTGAATATCGTATTCAACCCCCCCTTCTACGATATTTCGGGACCTAACAAGCAACATGTACATAACAATAGTGGCAAAGATGATGGATATAGTAATAAGCAAAACTCTAAAACTTACATGTTCTTTCTTAATATTTTTTATCAATGCAGGTTCAGCAAGTTTGCCTGGATTTCCAGATTCATCTTGAGCAGTGGACAGATTTTGCATGTTATTCACTGCTATGTTATCAACCTTTCTCTTTGTAGACTTCAATGTTGAAGATTTTTCAGTGTCTGGAGTGTTAAATGAATCGAGTGAGATTTTTTAATTGTCCTCAGTTGTTTCACAGGCCTGCAAGTTAGAGTTATTATTTTGCTTTAGTGAGTTGATGGCCTTATTTTGTACAAAGTGAAAGTATGGTGAATGAGATTATTTGTTTTAGTAAATTGGGTCTCACCTCTGAATTAAAGTATGGCATGCTGCTTTCTGAATTGTCAACATTTTCAAATCCTTCAAATATGTCTTTTGCCTCATACATAGATGATTTGTTCTCGATGTTGTCTGCTGTTAGTTGAAGAGTGAAGGTGAATTGTTTTCCCTCCACTGACTTTAAAACCTCTGGAAGCCCTTCCTTTTTGCCACTCTACAAAAAATATATATATTCGACAATTGAACTCAATGTACTCTGAAGCATATACTGCAATGTAATGTTTTATTTTGAATTGTTAAACCTTTTTTTGAAGCATGATAACTTCGTAGACATTCTTGCCTATAATCCTCTGAACTTCACAGTCAATCATTACTGTAGTAGCACCTTCAGTTTCATCTTCCGCGTTGACACAAAGTCTGAATCTGATCAGAATATATGCATAAAATATTGTATCATTCAATAGAAAAATTTGGACATTTAAAAATTTTGAAGAAATAATATGTGCAACCTTTTGTCTGGATGAGGTATAATGCATTTGCACTTCATGCATTGGAAACCATCTTCATTTTTTCTGACCTCTTCATAACACATTGTGGAATCATAATACCACCATTTTGAGTCATCTTCGATATTGCTTATAGTTAGCTGGCACATAATTTGTTTCTGAAAAGGAGGAAGAACATTCAGATATTGTTGCAGTGATAAAAATGTAGGTTAAGTGCACAGAAAACTTTATCAGTTATAGTACCCCCAATGTAATTTGCTCTGAGTTTTTTTATGATATCCATTGTAAATAGTTCAGGCCTGATATGAATTGTTTCCTCTTGAATAGTTAATTTGATGGCATATTCATTATACATACATGTTTAAGTGTAGACATGATCAAATATTAGCATATTATAAATTACTAATTAACTATCCAAAAGCTATTAGTTAATTAGTACCTTTCACGAAAATGTTCAACAGAGTGATGATCATAGTTGAGAAAGAATGTAGTTGGAGAAAAATTGGACAAATGTACTTCTTCTGCATATTACAATGCATAACCAACATAAGCATGTGTAATATGAATGTCACGTCTTACGATTGTGTGTAAATAGTTAAATGATTCAATGAATATACCTTTAAGCGCAGAATGACGACAGCTGGAGACAATAACAGGTTTTTCATCCCGTTTTTTCATCTCTATATCAAATGATATGGCGAATTCATCCCAAAAACAGAACTTAACTGAATTCCCGCAAGCATTTCAAGTTGTTCAGATTCATAGATTTACATATTTCAATAATTGTGTGAATAAGGTAATATAATTAGCAAGAAAGTTTTGTCCAATAACATAGACTGTACCTTCCATTGGTAAGAATGAATCTCACTTGAACTTGCTCGATTTTATTGTTGTTTTTCAAATTTCTCAAGGAGTATTCATCTTCGATCAAAATACCAACAACATCTGCTCATGTGAAGTAAAAATTATTTAAAACTATCTAAACACCTACTAGTAATGTATAGTATGAAGAAGTTTGTTGTTACCTATCAATTGATTTTTAGAAATAGTGTGTGGCAAGGTTTTGACATCGCTCAAATTCAAGAAATCAAATCCATTTTTTCGTATCATGTTATCATAATTTTCACCGTTACCATTGTTGTTCGATTTGTGAACCATATATGTATTTCAGATTGAATGAATCTGATCGAATCTTTCTTATCAGACTTTGGTTGAAAATTTCATATTACATATATATTTCCTTCTTCAATGTTCACATTTAGACCATTTATATTGTTTGGCCATATGACTGCATGGATGCGAGCAAGCTAAACATAATATAAAGGTAACATAAATATTAGATATCATACATAACAAATATTCAATCTTGCATGTAAAGTTGAACTATTAACTATACTTCTTCAAGGTTCAATGTATCTTGTCATCAAGCAACAGAAGACTGGTTCCTTTGTACTCCTTTGGAGCTTTTGAATCGTAACTATCCCACTTCCGTATTACCCTTACCCTAATATTCCAATCTGTCTTACCTTCCTTCAATGATTCAATAGAATCGTATGTGTTCATCTTTGGTGTTAGAGAAAAAGAGTAGTGAAGTGATAGGCTTAATGACTTTTTAGGCCTTAAAGTATATGTCAGTGAACCTCAAGTCACCAAACTACTAATGTTACAGGTGCGACGTCGATTCCTACAACTACTTCTTTTGCTTATATTGTGCTTCCACATAAACACAAAGCAAAGTGTTGGGATCATTATGATCTAGTGAGGTTGTCTGATGGGGTAGAGAAGGCAAGACATCGGCTTTGTGGAAAGCTTTTTGGTCCTAATGGAAATTCAACACTGTCTAGACATCATCCTCATTGCGAGTCAAAACAAAATCCTGAATTTCCTCAAGCAACAACTGGAGTTATGATCAAGCATTACAAAGAGATGCAAATGAAGTGTGTCATCTCTCGAGGATTGCCATTCAATCACTATGACAATGAAGAAACAACGAGGTATATACATCGAGCTTTTCAGCCTTGTTATCAAAAGGTCAGTAGAAGTACCACTCGTCGTGATGCAGTCAAAGGTTATACGAAGGCAAAAAAACTATAATCAGGTACTTTAATAAATTTGAAGGTAAAGTTAGTTTAACATCCGATGTTTGGACTGCTGGTCAGCATTTAGGTGTGTCATATTTATGCATCACATGCCATTGGATTGATCATATGACTTGGGAAATGTCGAAACACATTGTTTATTTTGAATTATTTGAACTTCCTCGTACCGATTTATCTATTTATCAGTTGATAATTCCATATCTTAGGTCATTTAAAATAAAAGATAAAATTATAAGTATTTCTTTTGATAATGCTAGTAACAATACATCTACTATTAACATATTAAAAAGAGATTTAGATCCCTTTATAAATGGTGAATTTTTTCATAGTAGATGTGTATGCCATGTTCAAAGTAGGGTTGTTCAAGATGGACTTAATATAGTTAAGCCTATTACTTCTAAAATTAGAGAATTAATATTGTATTGTTATGGAAATGGTAAAAGGAGACAAGATTTTAGTAAATTTATTCATGCTCAAGGCCTTAAGTTCTTGAAACCAGTTGTTGACATGCCTATTAGATGGAACTCAACTTATAAAATGTTAAAACGTGCATTTAAATAAAGAGTTGTTTTAATGGAATTTCATAATGCTAATAATGGTCATGTTAATGTGGAAAGCATGGAATGGACAAGAATTGAGGAGCTTATAAATATCGTGAAATGTTTTTATAAGTCAACGAAAAGATTACCCGGTGTTTATTATCCTACTACTCCGTTAGTGTTAGAAGAATTTTATTTGATTACATATAGCATGTTAGATTGGTATAACAATGAAAATTGGGGGAATGTTATTCTTGAAATGCGAAGTAAATTTGTAAAATATTATGAAGAGATGCCACAAATCTTTTGTTGTGCAACAGCTTTAAATCCTGTCATTGGAATTGATGGAGTTGAAAGTCTTATAGAATGCATAAATAATAACTTAAGAATTGGTAGTGATGTTACTAATGCTACTATTCAAAAGTTTAATGAAACACTAAACGCATTTTATGACCATTATGATACATTATATGGAGCAAAATCACGTGATATTCCCGTTGAAGCTGGTAGTAGTAGGCATATTGCACTTTAGTTGGCTATTTCTCGCAAAAAATCAAAAACCATAAGTACAAGTAGTGAATTAGCAAAGTATAAAATGACAAATTTCATTGGTGAGCAATCAGGTATACTAGAATTCTGAAAAACTCAATCTTGTCATTATCTTATTATGGCTGCAATGGCCCGTGATATATTAACTGTCCAAGCTAGTGCGGTAACTTCGGAATCTGCCTTTTCATTCAGTGGCAGGATTTTAAATGAAAGAAGAAGAAGCCTAAGTCCACAATCTTTAGAAGTTTGTATTTGATATAAGGATCATTTGGATGCGGAAAGAAGACTGCAAGATGTTGTTTCAGTTGAGGATAGTTCATCAGAAGAAGAAGAAGTATTGATAAATGAAGAAGATTCGTCATAAAGTAATAGGTAATTTCTGCAAACTATCTTTTTTCCTGGTCAATAGTTATTTTTACTTGTTTATTATTTTATGTTGATTATAGCCAACTCCTATGTTTTGATTCTTTTGAAGCTAGTTAGAACTAAGAAGGCCCCAACATGACTAGAAATGCTAACTCTCATGACCTTTTCATTGCTATCTCTCAGAGGAAATGCTAACTCCAAATATTCAAACTAATACTAGTTTTTAGTGACAATTACCATGATGACATTTTAAAATTTGTAATTTGTATTTTTAGTTCAAGGTTTTTATTTATAATTTAAATGATTAGTACAATCTTGTTAAGTTGTAAGCCAAAGTTCATACTAGTACTTTATATTGTTAAATTTTCAAATTTCATATATTTATAAAGTTTCAGGAAAGATTTTTATACAAAATGATAAAATATAGGTTTTTTTTCAAATTCAGACCTAGATAAAGCTTGGCTCGATCCGGCCTGGCCCACGGGCTGCAAACAGGCCTCATATTTTCATGACAGGCCCAGCCCGGCCCGATTGTCAAAAAAGCTCGGCCCGGTTTTTCTAGAAAAAAGCATGTGTTTTTTATAGCCCGGATAAAACCTAGCCCATCAGGATTTTTGTGCATCAGTATCCGCGGTGAATGTGGGTGATTGTGGGTAATTGAAATATTAGTATTCATATATTTAATGTCTTTGTTTTGTCGTTAAACTCAAGTGTCCATGATTGATGAATTTTTTAAAAGACAAACTCAAATAAAAGTGTAGTTTAATAAAAGTGTATTTTAATTTTTATTAATTAAAAGAGTTTAAAGTATATTAGAAGTTGTTATGGATCAAAAACTAGGTATATTTAATGTGTAATTAATGCTAAGGTTTGGGAGAGCTTCGAGCTTTAATGGTTTCACTAACGTTTCATGACTATCTCGGGTCTTCATTAACTGCCTACGTATCTCAATGTGTGTGAGAATCAAGCCAAAAACGTAGTTCTAATGTTGAGGGGTTAGATCTTTTATATAGGCGCACGAGGGCCTTGGAATCAAATTAGAATTATGAGACTTGGTGGCCAAGTCCCCTAGTGACAAGGTTGAAACTTTTTAGGAATGAGGGTCCTCATTGGACTCTTCCCACGTTAGGGTTTCTAGATCCTTCAACAGGCTTCTTGGGCTTTTACTAAGCCTTTATTAATTAATTATAAAATTAATTAATAACAAAGGCTTAATGGGCCTATGGCTTCAACAGAGCTTGTGGGCTGGACTTAAAAATCCAGTCGATCCTTGGATTATAAATCTAGTTGATCCTAGGATTTATTTTCCTAGTTCATTTCAAGGGCCCAAGCCTTTGGACCATACTAGGTCTAATAAATGAAATAATAAATGCTATATTTATTATTTCCTCAGGGCTATTTTTACCCATATCATTTGCCCCCAACTTTTGGGAAAACTTCGTGAGTTTTCGTAAAAGTTTCACAAAGGGTTTTCAGTGCCTTATCGAGCTTTTGACTCAGTTTAGTCAATTTTATCTCTACTTTTAGGCTCAGGCCTTTTCATTATTAATCCTTTTAAAGAATTAATATTATATAAATTGGTCCTCTAAGGACTTTATTTTTAGTAATTAAAAAATGAGAAATCTTCGAGAACCTGGACAATTCGACCTGGAATGAGGTCGAATTGGGGCTCATTTTCCCCTCCAGGTCGATTCTGGGATTGAGCTCCTCATCGACCTGAACTGATGTCGAATTGAGCCTCAATACTTCCTCAGGTCGATCCTAGGAATCGAGGTCGAAGAGCTTCAATGCCTAGTACTCATCGACCTGAATCGAGGTCGATCAAAACCTCAAATGCACCTCCAGGTCGATTTTGGATTTGAGGTCGATTATCGACCTGGAACGAGGTCGATTTATTCTTCACTTCTCCTCCCAGCTCGATTTAGGAATGAGGTCGATTGGCCTCTTGGCTATGGTTTTAATTCGACCCCGATTGAGGTCGAATTATACCTCAAATACACATTGAAGTTGATTGATAGTCGAGGTCAATTTTTGAACTCATTTGAAGTTGAATGTGATATTGAGGTTGAGTAGACCTTCTGGGCTTGGGCTTCGAATTCAACCTCGATTGAGGTCGAACTATGCCTCAAATTCACATCGAGGTCGATTGATAATCGAGGCCGATTATCGACCTCATTTAAAGTCGAATTGGATTTTGAGGTTAAGTAGGCCTTCTCGGCTTTATCTTCATTTCGGCCTCGATTGAGGTCGAACTATACCTCAAATGTACATCTAAGTCAATTTCTCTTATTTTCCAATACTTGGGTGACTTTCGACTTGGTTTGAGGTCGATTAAAACCTTGTTTTACCTCCCATGTCAATATCGTTTGGGTTCCAAAACCTTTGTTGTGTTCGACATAGATTGAGGTTGAATTGACCCTTAGTTCACCTTCCAGGTAGATTTATTGTGGGCTTCATGCCTTAGTAACTTTCGGCCTGGAATGAACTCGAATTGCACTCCCATTCACCACTCAAGTCGATTTGCTTTGGGTTTCATAACCTTGATATTTTTCGACTAGATTGAGGTCGATATGAACCTCAAATGCCCACCTAGGTCAAAAATATTTGTCCCCCAGTGATTCAAGTTGGTTGAGCCTTGTGGGCTTTGGGCCTTTTGGGCCCTCAACAATGTGGGCTCTATCTAGGCCTTCTATTGAAGAGTTTAACGGGTTTCTCAAATTAGTGGGCCTTCATTGATTATCTTACGGGCCTTTCATTTTTATTGGGCCTTCTGTGCTTTTTAGATTCTAGGCCTTCGAGGCTTTTAACATTGGGTAGTGGGCCTTCGTGGCTTATGGGTCATGGACTTCACAGGCCCAAGTTCTAGATCCTTCTTCTGAGTTCTAGAAAACTTTTTTTTGTAACCTTTGAGCCTTCAATCATGGGCCTCATTGTATGAGCCCATTCACTGGCCGTACCGGTTATTTACCCTTCAACGTTCATGTGACCTAGAAACACATGTTAAAAGGTGAATTTAAACGGTCAAGTGATCGGCTGGAGGGTTATATATGAGTTGTGTGAGGGGCTTCATTTCTCACTTCTCAAATTTCTCACACACTCGAGCTCTCAAGCCTTTAAGCAGTTCCAGCCCTCAGTCCCCCCAAGGGTATTCACAAGCTCGAAAATCAATGGCCGACAAGAAGGTTTCCAGATTGGTAGCTATGAACGCGGGGTACGCTAAAAGAGGCAAACCCCTCCATCGAATCCCCATTTTCTCCACTTATATGTCATTGCTTGATATGATAAATCAAAAGGGGGATGAATATCCCAACTAATCTCACCTAGATTCATATAGTCATAGCAACAAATTTTTTGATACTGACTTGGTAGAAGAATATAATTGACAGTTTAATTTCCTCCCTCGTTTTACTATTTCTTTGATGGAGCCTGGTGACCGGACCTGCCACTGGAAACCCAATCATTTATTCGTTTACGTAGACGCCCTGTTAGCGGGGTTTAGGTTCCATGTACATGAATTCATCCCCTCACTTCTGGCCGATATACAGCTAAATCCTTGCCAAATCGCCGTCAATGGATGGAGATTCATCCATTGTTTCATGGTTTTATGCTTAGAGAAAAAAATAAAAAATAATGTCCCCCTCTTTCGAAAAAAATTTCAATTCAAAAACTCTTCTAGCCTTTCCTTGGGCTGGGTTCACATAGGTTATATACCCAACATGCCCCATATTTTTGACAACTCTTCCATTCCTGATAACAACCTCCATTGGAAAGAGAACTTTGTTCAAATCAAATAGGAAGGGGGAGATTGGGGAACCCTCTTCAGGTCCACATTCGGGAAAATAGCTGATGGGAGCGTCGACTCTATTATGCTCTTGGGAGAGGAGCAGACAGCCTATGTCGCGCTCACTCGGGTGGAAACCAAGAAAGTTTCTTGGGTTTTTCTTGATGAGTATAGGTTGAAGGTTGTGGGCCTGTCGAGGGCCTCAAGTAAAGGTATATCACTTTACTTAGGTTTGCCTTCTTTTTACTTTGACTGTTTGATTGTTTTACTAATGTATTTATGTCTCCTTTCCGGATGCTGCGCAAATCAACGAGTGGACCATTCCACCCGTGGAGGAGATGGGTCGTATAAAACATCTTAGGCTGGTGAATGACCCTAGACAAAGGAAGGAGCCTCCAGCTTTTTTGCAGCCCCACACTGGGCTAACTGAGGCTAAGGGCAGTGGGTTTGTCAAAACGCCCAAATCCCTGGCTTACAAACCAGGCTGGGGATTTAGGAAGTCAGATACCGTGGTCGGATGCACAGATCACGCACGGGATTGGTCCCTTCACTCCATCACTCCTTGCGACTACAAGGACATTGTGTTGGGACGTGATGAGGAGAGCACTAAAGCTCTTGATGCACAAGCATTGGCCTCGGTAAGTTTCCTTAACTACTTCGTATTTTACGCTCATAGCACACACTCATTTTTTAGCCTTTGATACTTAGAATTCTTTCTACTCATTCTGATTTGTTAGTTTTTCAGGCCAATTCCTACTTTCAGGCTTCCCTGCACTAGACGGACTCGTGGAAGGCTGGAGCAGGGAAGCACAAGAAGGAGCTTTATGTGGCAAACGCCAAGATCAAGCACTTGGAGGAGAAGCTGTCCGAGAAGGAAGAGTTTCTGAAGCAGGGTCAGGCCGAGATAATTGAACTCCGGGACGACAAAAATGATATCATCGACAAGTATATGGCCTTTGAGGAGTATCAAGATTTGATCCAGGAGCATGACGACCTCCTCTACCCTGCCAACCACATAAATGGGTGGAACAAGGCACTGAAGGCGGTGCTGTAAAGGCATCTGGGTCTGTTTGACCCTAAGGTGGACTTCAAAAGTCCTCAGTCAGCCAAGGCTTTGAAGCAGTTGATTGAGGCTCAAGAAGCAGAAACCGAAGGGGACAGCAGTCCTGATGTTAGGCAAAAGAGGGCTCGCGAGCCTAGTCTTACTCCTTCTCCTCGTCGAATCATGCCAGAGAAGACTGTTCCTGAGGCAACCCCTCAGAAACCGGTAGAGGATAGCTCTTCTGGGGAAGAAAAGTCGAGTGAAGCCGAGGAGGATTCATCTTCGTCTAGCGGGGAAGAGTATTCGGAGGAGGATGAGTCATCTAAGTAGTTAGGATTTTATTTCTGTATCTATGTTGGTCCCCAGTGGCTTGTAAAAATGTTTGGCCCTCGGGCTTTTATTTATGTATTCGTGTTTTTCTACATTTTCGTCCTTTACTTCTGCCTTTATTTTGTTTGTTTTTCGTGTTTAACTTGAACATAAACAACAAATACTCACGAGGCTTGTAAAAGACTCAACGAAAATAACTTACGCCATATGAGTAAAACGAAAAATATTCCTTAGAAACTACCAAGTTTTCAAATGAAACTTAATATTAAAAACATGTCTTGCCTTCGAGGCTAATAAACCGACACTTGAACGTTCTTGAAAATCAAAGTTAAAAACCTAAAAATAATAAATTCTTAAGTTGGCTGCATTCCAGCTTCTTGGGATTTCAACCCCTTCAAGGGTTTGGAACTTATATGCATCTTGCCCTGTGACTTCCTTCACTTGGTATGGTCTTTCCCAATTTGGAGCTAGCTTGCCTTTGGGACCACCTCTAGATGTCTCGATCTTTCGCAGGACTAAGTCTCCTTCGCGGAAGAACCTTTCCTTGACTCTAAGGTTGTAGTAGAATGAAGCATTCTTCTGGTTTTCTACAATTCTGGCATTGGCTTCATCGCGTAGCTCATCTATCATGTCTAGAGCCAATTTCATGCCCTTGCCTCGGTGGTCAAGTCCCCTAGTGACAAGGTTGTTGAAACCTTTTAAGAATGAGGGTCCTCATTGGACTCTTCCCACGTTAGGGTTTCTAGATCCTTCTAGGATGAGGGCCTTCAACAGGCTTCTTGGGCCTTTACTGAGACTTTATTAATTAATTACGAAATTAATTAATAACAAATGCTTAATGGGCCTATGGCTTCAACAAAACTTGTGGGTTGGACTTACAAATCCAGACGATCATTGAATTACAAATTCAGTTGATCATAGAATTTATTTTCCTAGTTCGTTTCAAGAGCCCAAGTTTTTGGACCATACTAGATCTAATAAATGAAATAATAAATGTTATATTTATTATTTTTTCAGGGCTATTTTTACCCATATTAGAATTGTTTTAATTTTATTTAAATTTAGTTAGGAATATGGGCTGATTTGACTAATTTTATAAATAATTTATAGATTAAAAAATATATTTAATTTAATTTATAAATGTTTATACGTTATCTCAATAATATCATCTTTTATTTGGATGTAAAAACTGAGAGGGAAACTCAACTATATCTTCCTCGTAAGAACTAGTTTAGAAATTTTTAGAATCGAAAATTTATGATAATACATATAATATATTATTACATATAATATATTAATTTATTTTTTGTAAATTTAATAAAAAGCTTAATGATAATAAATTAATTAAAATATTTAATTAAATAGACATATATGTATGATAAGCATTATATGTATATTGTTTAGACCCGTATAATATAACTATAATAAGTAGAATTCTGTTTAATATATATATATATATATATATATATATATATATATATATATATATAGTTTAGGTTCTTTTATAATAATTTAGATTTCAATAAAATTATATAAAAAATATTTTATAAATAAAATGAAAAATAATATTATAATATAAATATTTATTTTTAATATGTTGTTCTTAATATAAGATTGACAGTTTTAGTCGAATTATTTAAGAAGATTTGACAGTCATTATTCTTTTTATTGTTAATTAAAAAATTTATTATTGTTATATATTTGTAGGAAGATCTAATGATAATTATTCTTTTTATGATTCACTAAAGATCTAATGGTTGTTGTACTGTATATTTAGAGAAATTTGACAATCATGATCTTTTTTATGATTAACCTTGAATAACCAAAAATTGAGTTAATTAAATTATAAAAGATCTAATTAAATTAACCTTTAATCGAAATAATATATACAATTAAAAGGTTTTCCTATTGAAAATCCTTCCACATTACCCAATTGAGATTCTGAGTAGGTTGCTAGAGATACGTGCACGGACACAATGAACTGAGCTGAGCTGAGATGTTAAAACACTAATGTCTTGCGATTTCTTCTTTAATGTGTTTTATTACTATATAATAATAATAAAATTTTAACACATGCAATACACGAATATTTTTTATATTAATTTAATTATTTATTTTAAAACTATTAATATTCTTATAATTTTAAGAAATTTTAATATATTAATATAATATTTTTAACATGTTTAAATTATATATTCATATATCAATTGGATTAAATATAAATTACAAAATTACAAAATATTCAAAATAAATTTGTCCAATAATTAAAATATCTATTAAAAGAATAATTAAAATAAGTAAAAAAAATTATAAAATATTTATTATTATTATTATTATTATTATTATTATATAATAGTAATAATAATATGACAACAAGATGTAGAGATTATTATATAATAGTAATAATAATATGACAACAAGATGTAAAGATGTAGGACTCGTAAAAAATTAGACTGCTTATTTTTAGTTTTCTATGGAGTAATAAAATATATAAATGGGTGTGATAGATTTTATTTTGATCATTATTTTTTTGGAATATTTGATCTATTTATTTATTCAATTCACTTTATTGATATGATGGAAATATATTATTATAATTGCATATCTATAATATCTTGACTCAAGATTAAAAATTCTAAATATTATTACTGAGGACTAAATTTTTAATTAGTTAAATTATGGTAAATATTATGCAAAATTTGATACATAAAAAATTAAAAGCAGACGATACTTGATTTATAATAATAATACATATAAAAAACGAAAAAGAAGACCACACGTACGAGTGGTTTCGTTTGACAAGTTTTTACATCTGCAAAATGTCATTTAACTACATATAGGCATAGACAAAATATCCTACCTTAACTTCATATTACATTAGCAAAATTGTTGATTAAACTGCTACACCTAGCTGAAAACTTGAACTCCGGAACATACTTTTATGGTTCTTTTTCTTTCGTATACTTATAGTTATTCTCATAAATTCTTTTATTTTGATAGTTTATGTGATTAGATGGATTATACCTATTTACACAAATACCTCGACGAATCCCGCTCGTTAAGACATAGGGTCCAATAAGCATATCTTGAGTTGGCACGGAAATAGGATCCCCAATCACCGGAGATAAAAGATTAATATGAGAAAACATAAGTAAACGTGCTTAGAAATACAGTGCAGGGAAGTAAATATCTATTACAAAAGGACATGATTCTGTATCAGTCCCAACAGATGTAATGATAAGTGCAACCCGCAACCCGCTTAGCAAAGACTATTAATACGAACACTGACCTCCTTCAAGAGGTGTTCTAGGTTTCCATATCGCGGATACCTCCAAGCTGGGGCAGTGCTTAAAGTCAATGCTCTAGCAAACACATGAAATATAACTCAAAAGATTATTTGAGAACATATAATATATCATTATACAAAGAGAGAATATTTAAAGAAAAATGTGTATAACACTAGCCAAAAGAATCGCCAAAGGATATCAATGGACTCAAACATATCATCAATACAGACAGGTGAAAACCAAAATAACAGTGAGGGTATTAGATTTTGGCTCCAGTACTAGTTTGACAGTTGCAGTCATCAATAGGGTATTATTTACCAGTGGAAGAGATTACCATGTAATATATCTGTTATTCCTTTATGTCTCAACATCTATTATAATCATATAGGATTTTCAAGGAACATCTATAGAGATACATATGTAATATGTCTGATTAGACAGAATATTTGGAAAGCAAATTACATAATGTATTGTATTCCTTTATGTCTAAACATATATAACCATATTCAATTTTCAAGGAACATATATAGAGAGAGATATGCAAATATAACTTTTGAAGGAAAATTCCCAAGATGACATCAGCTTGATGTATATTCACACACACACACGCACGCACAAAGCATATCTACATAAACAAAAGAAAATCGACACAAATAATAGACGTAAATTCTAGAAAGTAGAACTAATACCACAACTATAAGATAGATGGGGTATTACAAATATAGCATGCGTCTCTTTACTTGAAATAAATTAATGAGAATGTCAGGATTCAGCATACCGGAATGCTGAGTAGTAGTCCTTGAGGATGGACTAGTACAGGCAGGCCTCTTCTTGCAGCAACTGGGATAGATTTCAGTGACAGAAGAGCTCTTTCTGCTGATGATCTTGCAAATTCTAAACATGTATCCACTGACTCTGTTTCCTTGCACATTCCCATATCTAGTTGTTTATTAAGAAAATCTTTCACATCGCTGCACTTAAATAACTCAGCAAGATACAACCAATCAGCATCAATCATGTGGCGAACTTCAAGTTCCATATCAGGCCTAACTAGACAACACTTGCAATAGTATTGATGAAGTGTCTCCCCTGAACCCTGTCCTAAACCATCCTTCTCCGAAGAATATGCATTAATTGATAAATTCTTCTTCAGTCTCCATTCAAGCAAAAATCTGTTCATGTAGTAACCAATTTGATTAGAGGGAAGTAAATTTTCCAAGGAAGTGGATACGGCATGTAGAGCTTCTGGTTCTGATTCAAATTCAGGCACTTTAGCAGTCTTAGACACGAATCTTTCTATTTCATCATCTTGCAAAGAAATAATCGCCTTATGTGTTGACTCGGTAAACATGCCGAGTCTCTTTGCTTCATTCAACAATGATGTAGATGATGTTGCATTCAGAAAGTGTACGTCTGAGGCATTTAAAATCATCTTATTAGAATAAGACTCTACATGTTCCTCAATTTGTTCAACCTCACTGAAGGTATGACAGTTTTGTCCTTCACGAGAATCCCTGTACAACAACTGCATCTCTAAAGGCAAAGCACAATTCTTCGATAAACAAACAAGGACTTTAGTTCCTTTCGACCCAGGAGCTGCACAAAGATAACAACCAGCTGCAGTGAATGAAGTCTGCAAGAATAGATATTTATAATTAAATTTAACCAAATTTTTTGGATGGAAAACAGATGCAAATACAGGATTCAAACTCACTAAACTTTCCATGTAAAGAAAAAGAGGTTTACTGCATAATATTCTTAACATGTAGTATAACTGAGACTTCTGTGGCAGCAATCATTACTAACAGTTGAGGATCCCAAATTGATGTGCACTTGAATTAATAATTAATAACTTTTAAATTATCTGTTATAAAAGGTCCAGTGCACTTCTCACTCCTCCAAGTTTACTTCTGTACTAAAGAATAAGAGAACCTAGGAGCTCAAGACAAATGTAGCTTAGGCAGAGTTGTAAGGCGAAGGCTAAGCAGAAAATAAATCTGAGACAGAAAACAAAAGCGGTAGAAAATCAAGTGCTGCAACATTTTATTCTGTTTTTCCAAACTTAGAAGATGAAAAAAAAACATGTGTGATAATTTTAATGATCAAAGTGATCATCAATTCTATGAACTCAAGTAAACACACAATCAGCTTCAGCACTGTTGTCAATTTGTCATACGACCTTAAAGTACTTAAAGGTTAATGCATTTCAACAGAATGCAGACAATTAAATTTGTAAATTTTGATGAATAAAGTAAATAAAAACCCGAAAAATGATGCACCTTGCAAGGGTAAGTTCGAACATAGTCCATCACTTGTTTCAATGCACTTCCTCGAACTGGTCTCTGCCTTTGGGATATGAACTACAAAGTAGAACATGTCACATAAGGAATATACAAAAATTTGGCAAAACAAGTATTGTTTTTTAACTATTTTTAATATTGTACCAATAACCAGAATGACCACTAAGAAATACCTTCAACAGTAACGTTACAAACTTTGACAGGCACAGATTACTGATTTCCATTGAGTTGAGAATCTCTAAATCAACAACAGCATACCCATGCTGCAACCAGTAGAGAGAGCACAAATAGGAAATATAAAGGTTTGGAAAAATGTTTAGACAGTAAACGGTAGTTTTTAATTAATCTGTACATCATCAATGTTACACTGATATCGGTCTAATTATATCCCATAAGTAATGCAAATTTGAAACCCATACAAATAAAGAATTTATATATAACCTGTTAAACAGTAAATGATATTTTCAATGCTGCACAAATGAAATTTAGCACCTCTGTCCTGGGAAAGGCATGATAAGGTACAAAAGGTTTGTGTCCGAAGTTGAAAAATGAAATAGTACATGTTGGTTGTAATAATATGCATGCATGGACAGAGAAAGTAATGAACATTCAGTTAAACTAATAGCAGTTTCTGAAACCTGCCATATAAAAGATATTTAAGTGCAGTAACCAGAAGTACTCTATAGAATGTACACTACATTCCGGTACAATTTTTATTATTGCCACCGTGAACAAACTATATATCTTGACTATGTAGCTCTCTGTATCTAGCATCGCCCAAGTTGCTCTACTTTAGCTACCTGTATTCACGCTCTAAATATGCCATTGACAACTGTATATAGCAGTTTTCTGCGATATAAAACATAAATTAAACAGAAATGAAAAAAATCATGTATTTCTGAAAATATTAGTCTTAAACAGTTGAGAAAATACTTACGGTAGTTATTGTCACCGCCTGTTTTATCAGATAATGACAATACTGGTCCACATACATACGCGTTCTTGCACAGGAAGAAATTACTGTGTCTAATTCACGCTTAAAGATAGCTGTTTGAAAAGAATTGGAGTTAGCATGTCAAGCTTGCAATCCTTGTGGTTCACATTATGCCATGGCCCATGGATGATATACCAACAAAAATTATGATGATATCATCCTAGTTTAGCAAATGGATATGCTGCAATAAATTAAAATTTATCATAATACCCCTATGCGAGACTTTGGAAAGATATGTGTGTGTGTGTGTGAAGGGTGGAACATATCCAGTTTTAAAGCTTTGTGATCTTTCATGAACTCACATGATGAAATGTTCGTCAATGAATTTCGGATCCGATTACGGACATATACTTGACTTTGGTTTGTAGGATCTTCCACCCATTCCTGATTACCCCCCTGGCATATCTGCAATACAAACATAATCATGTAATATAACTTCCAGGAAATAAGAGAAAACATTACAACACCACTACAGTTTCCCTCTAAAAATTTCTTAGTAAAAAATAATGATGGATGTGCTTGTAGCAATGAGGCACAACATTTTATTTTAGAAATCTTTTGATTACATAATCCACCAAAAAAGAAAATTGAATATAGCCTATAAATTTTATCATAAGCTTAAATTATTTAATGGTTTTAGAACCATGAAAGGTATTTACCTTGTACATGTCATCTTTTGTGAACTCCAGCAATGGTCGAACCAATAATATGCTATTTGAACCTCCAACAATGAAATTCAAATCTGTGTTAAACAGTTGAGATGTGAATGCCATTCCAGCAAGTCCAAGGACACCACTATTACGAGATAGCCTGAGAACAAACAACTCTGCCTGCATCATTAATCAATATGCATAGTTACACCTTAACTCTCTGACTTCATAATATGAGTTCTAAAAAAAGGTGGTTAGCAAAACTATACAGAATTTATACTCTACATAAGACGGAAACATCTTATTTATAAAGGAAACAAATACGATTTGCATAAAAGCTTTTAACTGATTTCATTTCAACATGGTTTTGCCAAATATTTTTTGTACCCCGCAAAATGTACACAGATACTAAAAGACACAAACACAGAAGGCATCAAGATATTCATGGTATTAGACCTGATCATCTGCATGATGTGCAACTAGTAACACGTTCATTTGGTACTGGTTACAAATTCTTTGAAATTTCTGGTACCTGACATAAAGAATATATGAAAAGAGAAAACTGAGAACCTGAGAAACTAATTTTCAGGAGGCGAAAGGGTCCTGGACTTGAAAATATCACCTGACTGCACGAGCTGCTTCTTGCACGTGGCCCTGTTTAGGCTTTCCATTGGCCCAATCAACACTGGCAATTTCACACCTGATTCCTACAAATAGCCTAATTAACCATCCATTACCAAAAAAATTCTAGCCAATCAAGAAATCGGTCATACCCATATTGAGAACTCGACGTTGCACAACTTTGGCCTCAATTTCACTCTCAACGCGTAATCCATGGTCAACAATTATTGCCAACATTCCATCTATCAACTTTTTACTATCTTTACTAGCACCACAACTAAGGCCTTCTTTTTTCCACTCAGCAGCTAATACACATAGAGCCATACTATCTGGCCCACCAGAAACACCTAAAGCTAAAAACAAAACATAATCAAACCTCTCATCTTAATTTAACCACTACAAGTAATCAAGAATCAGCAATACACCACACATACCTACTCAAATACAATGCTCTAGTTCTAGATACACTATATAAATAAGTAAGAGACAAGTAAGAAAGAAACCTATACGATGATGAGGGTTGAGACCAGCCAAGACCATCTTCTTAGAAAAAGCTTGTCTGTAACTTGAAATGTCAACTGGGTCATCGGAGAAACTGCACTTTAAGGTAAAGGAGCGCCGAGAAAGAAAAGGGGTGCTTGTAAATTTAAATGTTGTTCGAGAAAAAGAGGTTAAAATTAATTGGGAAGATAGGTTGCCTTGAGTATAGAGTATCAACCCTCGCGCCATTGCCCTCTAACTGGTTATGTTATCAACAACATAGATACATACATAAACTGTGTATGTATGTACAGCCTAACTAGGCTTCAAACAACATAGATACATAGGTTTGTATTATGAATGTAATTTTTTTTTTTAATTCTGAGTATTTATTTTAAGAAAATTTTAGATTAGTCAAATTCAAGATTATCTTTTCCTGATTGAATTATCTAATCATGCTCGAATGTAAATTCTTAGAAAATAAATCTTTTCTTTTTCATATACATTTTTAATGCGTTTACATTTTACAAAATAAAATATTATAGTTTGTGTTATTCAATTATATTTTTTAAAAATAATAATAATTTATTAATTATTAATTAAAAGTCATACGTTATCTACAACGTAATTGAAAAATAACGAATCCATAATAACATGGATCAAAAAATACAAAAATCCTTTATTATGGGGTGTTAGTCTTATAGGTCACAAAATTTGATTTTAATGTCCTAAATAGCAATGACACATTAAAACGCAGGATAAACATGTGTTTGAGAGAAACACTAAAGTGTGTGGTGTTTAACTCTTGTTTTTTATTTTAATTTTTTTTAAATCAGAACGCAAGACAAACATGTGTTTTGAGCAATTAAAATGCAAGATAAAGTTTTGTTAGTACCGTTCAAAATGCAATTTCAAAATAGTCTCGACAAAACGCAGTTTAAATCTATGTTTTTACATAAAACGTAGTTTAAAGTTTTGTTTTACAAAGCAAAATGCAAGTTAGAGTGTTTTACAAAGAAAAACGCAAGATTATGTCTTGTTTTACACCCAATACAAAACGTTAAATAATGCAGTATTTTACTATGTTATTTGGAGTCATTATTTTGAATTGTGCTGTTTGAGGCCTTTCACTTATATTTTGTGTTGTTCGGGGCCTTTTCTCTCTCATTATGGGGTATTTCTCGTTTGAATCAATCAAAACATTAAAAGAAAACATTGTTTACTTAAACTTGGCTGATAAGATTGTATAATTCTTTAGGTGCAACATTGTAGCTATGCCATTAATCATCTAAGCATACAATTCCTAGGGCAGCAAGTTGTAACGAAATATTTCAGGACTTGGTGTCTTCATACATTTGTCAACCGGCATCAATATCAGGGTCACTGCTAAACCCGTTATTTGGAACAGATGCTTGTGTAGCCTGATAGGAGTCCCCTTAAGGGCAGCAGCAATTGCTTCCTTTGCTGACTTGGCAGTTGTCTCAGACTCTCAGTAGAAGATCCCGTGTCTTCAAAATATATACTTTCCCTCCTTCCAACATCAGATTTTCTATATAAAAATATAAAACAAAAAACAGGCAGTATTAGAACACGGATACAAGACTTCAGCAACCTAACTGTCCTGCAATTGGCAGAAACAAAGATTGCTGCTTCAAGGAAAAACTAGAACATAGTAAATGTCACATAGCAACGGCTAATATACATCGACGTTGAAGTTGTTTCAACAGATTGATTTCATGTAGGTTTTAAGGATAAGCTGGTAGAAATTTGGTCTATCCTGCTAAAAGAGTGCAACAATCAGTAACCAACAAGGGGCAGGGAGGAGGGGGGCTGGAGCACGCATGAAATACAGAGCAACCCACTATAACCTCTTCCTGGGACTTACGAAGCTTTACCTCCGATTCCATTGTACTATATTCTGCCTGGTATTCTTTAGCTATTTTCTTCATGACTTTCAATTTTACTCCACCGGCAGGGGGGTTTAATAGAGAGCATGTCAAAAAGCTGGCAAGAAAAGGAAAACAAAATCCACATGTTGAACACTGAAGTTTGCTCCTGGAAAACATTGATATGTTTAAATGTAAAAATCCAAGAACCACTCAATTAATCATGCCTAGGAAAAAGTTATCATAAAAATGTAAAGATATTAAAGCATGTTACGCTATAACTAAAATATAACTACACAAAATAAGCATTCTTCCTAAATCATCTATAAGCATCCTCAAGCTCGAATTACTTTTCTTTTCTAATGTAATCGATTTCCATAGTTTCATCTAATCTAGCAGAAAGGTTCGGTTGACCTTTTTCAGAATCATATCTTAATAATAGTTTTTTGGTAAACATAATATAGTGCAATGTTCATTTTGTTAATTTAAATATTATTTTATGTCAGAGAGATGAAAGGAATTTATGGCCAAACTCCACTATCTTTGCCCATCCTGCCACGAAGAAGCTTGCCAAACACACATAGTAGAAACAATAGAAAAAATTGCATGAACAAACTTACAAATAAATACAATTAAGATTACAAATGTCAATACACAGAATTTATGCATGCATTAGAGAAATGCAGTAGATTCAACTTATACTACATTTCTTTAAAACACTTGCATACTTACTTGCAGTAGTCTCAACTTCTGAGGCAACTACATCCGTAGATATCAACATCTTACTCGATGTATGAGAAAATCATGAGGCTGCAACAGGAAGCAAAAGATCTGACAATTGAAAAGAAGGATAAGAAAATGATACCCAGCACATATGCCTTATATCAAAAAACTTAAAATATTGAATGGAAGTATTCCCCCTATCCAAATGCAAAAGATTATGCAAGATACAAAGTGGAATTACCGAACAAATTTTAAACAATCAAAAGCCAATATGCATCATAACTATCGTTAGACAATGCCTTTGTTTAAGGATATACTTTATGGTCTCTGTCCAAATTCAAAACTATAATCAACATGGTAGTGACAATGTAAACAGGTTTTTATAATCTAATTTATATGGAGAGAGAGATTAAATGAGTGATAAAGAATTGAAAACTGAACACGCAAAAAACTACTTGAAATTGATTACCTTTGAATCCTTCTAGAGTTGTCTCACTGTCACATATTAAAAGAGAGGTTAGATCAACACTAATTGTGTACTTGATAATCAGCGCTAATTTTGAAAAAAAATTGAAAACTGAGACGCTAATCTGGAAGAGTGGAAGTTGAATTCGGGTTATCTAATTAGCTAAAGTGACCAATATAGACAATACATTTAAGGAAGTATATATTGAAAGCTGAGGACAGTATAAGTAATTACGAAAAATCTGCACTAGCAGGAGTCATAAAAATATAGGATAGATATAGATATAGATATATAGTGGCATAGTGCAAATTTAAACTTTCAGAATATCGTCAGAAATGGCAAATCCGCAAAAGGGTTTGATTCAAATTTATAATAGAAAAAGGAGTGTGTTTAATACAGCACACAATCATCCACGGACCACACACAATATACATGTCCAATTTGAAAACACTGAAGGAAATCATTCTTTCAGTGACAAAGAAACAGTAGATGAACAATGCAGTGATTCATTGTACATCCATTAACAATTTTGGTCTAACTGAAAGCAAATATTACTTGAACTAAGCATTCTTTTTGCCTTGTGGATATGACTTAAACCAAGGTATCCACACTGAAGTAGTCTTCTGGTACTGCCTGTATGCTTCAGCCCTAAACTCTTGTTTTAGCATTCTTTTCTCAACCAATATGGTGACATAAGCCAAGCACATACTATTGACAAGTGCCCCAACAAAGGTCCAGCTCTGGCCAAGGTTCCACGCAAAGATGCCGAGTCCCCACCACCATAACTGCTCTCCGAAATAGTTGGGGTGACGCGAGTAACGCCAAAGACCCTTGTCAAGATTGGGCACAGCAGGCTTGCCAAGCTCTTTCAGTTTGTTGTTTGTAGCCACAAAGTTGTAAAGTTGTGTGTCAGCAATGTACGCAACAACAACACCTAACAAGCAGACGATAATGGCGAGAAAGTCCCAGATATTGCATGGACGGTCAACCGAGTGGACTACATAGAGCGGCAGGCAGATTCCAACTAGGAATACCTACGAAAATAAAATAATCGAACATCACCCTTTACAATTCCCCTAACAGATAACTTAAATTTAAAGTTTAGCGGCCTTGTAATCTAAAAGCATATGAACATTTAGCAAAAAAAAAAAGGAAAAGCATATGCAGTGCAATGAAATTTTTTGGTAAAAAACCTATTCGCTTGATATTGAACAGTTTGTAAACTCTGAGAACCCTGACTTTATTTAAACTCATTGAACTAGAAAGTTATGTGATATATCTCTATTGAGTATTGACCAATTTTCAATCAATATAGCCGAAATTGGCATAAGAATCCCAGCACCCTTGAAGCTTGCAATTTTTTATTTGATTTAGTTATAAGTTTATGACTCCCATCCATGTAAAAGGCAGCATAATGAACTATTTTTCTGCCAGAAAAGAGTTGGATTTTGCCATACTTCACAAATTATGCACAGAATAGGATCAATTAGGCAATACAGATTCGGGGTCCATCACTCTATCAGTTAAAAATATACCGTCACGTACCATGAGTACAAAGTGCTAAAATTAATCCTTTTAGCAAAACTATAATTTAATAAACAAAAATTAATAAAACATGCATAAGGTGCAATGTATTGGACTAGAATTATAAATTTCGAGCAAGCTCCACAGTACATCAAAACAAACCAATAATAGAAGGTGCTAAAAATTAATACTCCAAATGTATTTTAAACTAGAATCTAGTTATCATTACGATTTCCAATATTTAAAATTGCGGTGTTAAGCTCACAAAAGCATATGATTAAGCACATTATAAAATAAAACAACCTGCTGGGTAACATAGACAGAAAAGAATGAAATCCACCACCAGCTATGACCATATTGTCGACGCATATCGGAGAATCTCCAGTCTTCTCTAGCACCCCATTGCCACTTCTCTCTGCGTAAATAGCTGTGTGTGAGCCTCAAACTCCACACCCAAGTCAGCAAAATCACAACCCATGATCTCAAACTGTTAAACTGGGCCAGAGGATGCGTTGCATAGTAATGTAGTAACATAACTGGTATCACAGTCCAATACAAATCTATCATCTGTAATTTAACAAAAAACCCACTTCAGCAATTGCACAAAAGTCAATGAAAGAGAGAGAGAGAGAGAGAGTGGGAGAGAGTGGGAGAGTGTGGAAGAGAGAGAATGGGAGAGAGAGAGGGAGAGAGAGAGAGGGGGAGAGAGAGGGAGAGGGAGAGGGAGAGAGAGAGAGGGAGAGAGAGAGGGAGAGAGAGAGAGAGGTGGGGAGGATTACCCAATGGCTGGATTGAACAAGGGCAATGAGCCAGAAAAGGAGATTAACATTGAGGAAGAAAAGTATGTTAGCCAACAAGAGAGGGTGAGAATTGTAGAGCCAATTGAAGAAGATGTGATTGTTATGATAATTATCAAGGAAATAGAGGTAGAATATTACAGAGGGAAGAGGAATCACAAGTGATATCAACAAATTTCTAACATTATCAACCATCTTCACTAACACCTTGCTCAATACTACCACTACTACCTTTCTTCTTCAAATTCAACTATTGTCTATATATATATAATTTAACTCCGAGCTTTATTGTATTTAAATCAAATTTTAAATAATTTAATAGTAATTTATATATTTTTAAAATTTGTATTAGATTTTAATTTTAGTCTCACCAACTAAGTCTTATACAATGATTTTAGACAGAATTCTTCTCGTGAATTTTAAATGAGTTTCAAAAATAATTAAAAAGACATACACTTATCAAAATTCATAATTTTATAATATAAAAAAAATTTAGGGTTTTTTTAAATATGTCAAATTTTTACTTTTTTTTACAAAAATACATTTTTTTGTTTTATATTTTGTAAAAATATAATTTTTAAATATCTTTTTACAAAAAAAAGACTTTACAATAGGTACAATTAAAATTAACATCAAATACAACAATAAGCAATTTCATTTTTTTTTAAACAATTACATTTGATTACAAATCATATATAAAAAAGTTACATTTTGTTACTTTTAGTTAAGAACTATATCTTTATAAAAAAAATTCAAAAGATAATAAAATTACGGGAAAAAATTAAAAGGATAATATATTTGAGAATTACTCTAAAAAAATTTAAATTTTGAATACCATTAAAATATAAATTGAATATATCAAGATTTTAATAGAATTTTTAAAATTCAGAGTGATTATCATTGAATTTTAATAAAGTTTTTAAAATTCAAATAAATACACTTAAATTTTTTAAATAAAAAAGAATCTAAAAATCTAAATTAAATACATTCTTAATTTTATTAATAAAAAAATACAAATATCCATCCAAAATGAGATTCTTGTTTTATAAATATTTTTAATATTTTATTCAAAAAATATTGTTATTATCATATTTAAAAATACCGTCAATGAACAAGTCAAATGATATCTATCACTGTATATATTATTATTTATAATAATATGATAAAATATACTCTATAAAATAACATAAATATATAATTAAAAAATATTACATTTTCCTAAATTGTAATATAACAATAAGTCAATAATTATATACACAACTTGACGACGTTCATTTCAAATCAATTGCGTAAATATCTCCATAAATCATGTTAATTTGGTAGGGAAAAGCAAAAAGATGATAAAAAGGTAAAAGTCATGTAACTTTGAGCGTTTTTAGGTAAATTTTAAAATATATAATTAAAATTTAAAATTTTGAAAGTGAAAAATGAAAAATAAAAAATTTAAATTAATATTTATTTAGATAATTTTAATAGTATATATAATTTATTTCAAAAAGTGTTACTTACTAATATTTTATAAACTTAAACTATTTTTTAATTAAAATCATTTTAAGACATTTTTTAACTTAAAATTTGTTATGCCATATTTTTGGCATAGTGCTTTTATTTTCCTTTATTTTTAGTATTAATTTCATTAATAATCAATTGTTTAATCTCCAAAATATCCTCTCTCTGAAACGAGGAAATAATCAATCTCAATATATTAATTATAGAAAATATCTCCAAATGATATCCTTCAAATGAGGAAGGTATCACAACGCGAAGATTATATCAGATAAAATCAATTAATTCTCATATTTAACAAATATATCCCTAAAGTCTCTCGGGGATATATCTAATTATAACAGAACTGTGTGGGTTTGATCGTATATAAATACGTACGCAGGGATCTTGGCAAAAGGGATCCGATATACAAGACAAATCGAGACACCTCCCAAGTCCAACCCAATCTTTTTTACAAGCTCTAATCCCCATTAACAGTCATATTATTATAATTTTAGCTCTATTATTCCAGCAAACCTCCGAAATTCGTTGTTACGAAAATCCTCCAACAACAATTGGCGCTAGAAGGAGGGGCTATTTTTCGTTTGTGGATGACAAATGATATATCAAACAAACACAATACATATTTGGAGTTAATAAAAGATTTTGGACAACTTCAATGGGGAACCGAACGATGGAGTTACGGCGTATTGAATAAAATACAACGGTAAAGAGAAGTAAAAAAGATGAGTAGACTACTACATGCAAATCATGGTGTTGGAACTCTCACCATCAAAAGGAGTACAATATATACACATCATATCCATCTGACAAAAATACAAGATAAGTTTTCTTGTTTTTATTTTCTGCAATCACATATATTATTTATCGATGTCATGCATGAAATATATTTTATTATCCAAAAATTCGTGCGAGCAGTATATATTGTGATTGAAAATTTATGCAACCAATATTTTGGGAGACACATATATTTTAGAAAACAATCGTACAAGATTTTTGTTTTGATGATTGTGGATATGTTTACAAGATTGTACGAGCTGCATAATTTTAACAAAAAATATTTAGCCACTATGGCAAAGCATACTATCTTCAACAAAATTCTTTGAAGGAGCATATTTTTAGAAAAAATATATACATCGCGACATTTTCAAATAGGCATATTTATGGATGCGTTTGGATTGTGTTCAAAATATTTTGTAAATATTGTCGCGGTAATATACATATACTTCAAGATTTGTTTTTACAAACATGCGATCTTAAATTGTAAAGTGGGGTAGCCATGGCTAACGATAATTCCCACAATGTTACACGCTTGAAGTAAGAAGTCAGCAACCCCTTGAAGGCCCTCCTCCTCCAACGGGGGAGTCGATAGGCAAAACTTACATTATGGATTACCCTTCTCCTCAACGGGGAGTCCACGGGCAAAACTTGCATTCTGGATTACCCTCCTCCTCAACGGGGAGTCGACGGACAAAACTTGCATTCTGGATTACCCTCCTCCTCAACGGGGAGTCGACGGGCAAAACTTGCATTCTAGATTACCCTCATTCCTAACGGGGATTCGACGGGCAAAACTTACATTCTGGAATACCTTCCTCCTCAACATGGAGTCGACTGGTAAAACTTACATTATTGAAGGCCCACTTCTTCATATGGGTAAAATTTATTGAAGGCCCACCTCTTCAGATGGGTAAAATTTATTGAAGGTCTCACTCTCCGACTAGGGGAGTTCAGGGGTGATTGAAGACATCATACTCTTGTGTGGTTCGTATAGACACTTACAAAGCGTGTACACCGATTCGGGATATATAAACGCCAAGGTCCTAACTTGACATCGAAGATCGCAATGAATTTCTACAAAATTATTATGCTCGCGCACTTACAAACCTTGGCAAAACATATATCTTATTTTGGTTCTCGCATGATGTCTACTTGCATCCGCATAGGAATTATGGGCACTGTGATGTTCTATATTTTTCACTAATCTTTATTTTTAGTTATTTCAGCAATCGAAGAATGCTTAGTTCTCCACTACAGCAAGCTGCACTGAAGAACTGGGGAGTAGTTGTTATGCCATATTTTTGGCATAGTGCTTTTATTTTCCTTTATTTTTAGTATTAATTTCATTAATAATCAATTGTTTAATCTCCAAGATATCATCTCTCTGAAACGAGGAAAGAATCAATCTCAATGCATTAATTATAGAAAATATCTCCAAATGATATCCTTCAAATCAGGAAGGTATCACAACGCGAAGATTATATCAGATAAAATCAATTAATTCTCATATTTAACAAATATATCCCTAAAATCTCTTGGGGATATATCCAAATATAACAGAACTGCGTGGGTTTGATCGTATATAAATACGTACGCAGGCATCTTGGCAAAAGGGATCTGATATACGAGACAAATCGAGACACCTCCCAAGTCCAACCCAATCTTTTTTACAAGCTCTAATCACCATTAACAGTCATATTATTATAATTTTAGCTCTATTATTCCAGCAAACCTCCGAAATTCGTTGTTACGAAAATCCTCCAACAACAAAATTAAACATTGTTTTAAATTCGTGATTAGAATTTAAATAAAAACCCTTCATACCATATTTTTTGGAACAAATTTATAAATTTCTAAAATAATATTTATTTTTCAATAATTCATAAATAAACGAAAATTGAATTTAAGAGATAATAATAAACTTTTACCTGCCTATTTCATCACACTCCAAAAACTCATGCAATATGTTATAACAAAAATATCTTATATTTGTAAAAATGTTAGTATATTATAAATTTAGGATGGTATAATTATAAGTACAAAAATTATTATATAATTATTAAAATGTTAGTATTTTATGAGAAATAGGTGGAATGTGTTTGGTTATCATTATCTATAAATATTATAAAATAATAAATTTTAATAATTAAGATATTATTTTATATACCAGTTTCAACAATAATCTCTATACTCATTTTTTATTACTTTTATAATAACAAATTTCAAAAGAGGGTAACAAAAAATGGAAAGAAAAGAGAAAAATATTTTTTTATTTATAAAAATGAAATAGGTAATAATTCGTGTTACCTAAAAATAGACAATGAGATGATTGTCTAGTATTAGAGCAATTCTAATAAGTTCTTAGTCTATTTTTTAAATTTAATATAAATATTACACAGTAGATTTTAGTAACTTAAAATATAGATAAATATTTTAAATTTTAACAATATTTCTAATTTTAATTCTTAATTTAATATTTTATTATTAAAAATATTTTTTTACCAATTTATGATAAAGAAAGTCTTAGGACCTCAGCGCTTACCATTGCACCAAAACCCCGGAGTTGTGGTTAGGTGCTACTTAATTCCCTTAAAGGGAACAGTCAGCGCCACGGTTCGAATAGGAAGATGCTGGATATTCCCAACAATCCCCCCCCCCAGTATCTGCCAATACTAACAAGTCCATGTTAAGAGACAATGGTTGTACAGTATGCCTTACGTTGGGACTCGAACACGCGACCTGCTCTGTTACCAATTGTTGGTCCCTGATATTGTAGAAGGGGGGGTTGAATACAATATCAATATTTAATCGCAGAATAATTAGATTAAAAATATTATTTTAATTACTCGCGAAATATTAATTAGAATGAAATATTGTTCAAGTGAAAGATATAATTTTAACTTGATTAGTATTACAAAATTAATATTTAGAAAACTGTTATATAATTGATAAAAAGTCTAGAACGAATTCGACATGAAGTGTTCGTGTTTAATCAATTATATTCAAACTCAGCACAGAAATCTGTGAATATTACAATACAGATAAATTACTGAATTTGATCTGATTTTTCTAACTCTTAACAATTGAACAACTGAAAAGTGAAGAGCTGATCTCATATTTATAGAGATTTGAAATGGATGCTATGACCTTTATGAGTATGACTTAATTTCAAGAAATTAACCCTTGTATGACTTCTGAAATTACTGGGCATGACTTCCTGAGCTCGGTATGACTTATCAAAAGCTCGGTATGACCTTTTGAAAGTCATATCCGGATTTTATTTAATTAAATAAATCATTCGGTATGACCTTTTTCAAAAGAAATCTCGGTATGACCTTTTTCTTTATAATAAAAGAATTGTCCGGTATGACCTTTAATAAAGCAGACTCGGTATGACTTATTAATATATATATATATATATATATACATACATAGCTCGGTATGACTTATTTAAGTCATATTCGGTATGACTTATTTAAGTCATATTCGAAATATATATATATATAAGTCATATTGATTCATTTCTTTTCTAATAAATTAATTCTACTTAAATTAATTAAATAATTTATGAATTAAATTAAATTCAATCTTGAATTAATTTAATTAATATAAATTAAATAATTAATTTACTTAGATTGTAGAATTAAAATATTATAGAGATCCGATTAAACTACAGTCTTCTTGATTTCTCTTTGTCTTCAGATCTTGAAACCTTTAGATTTAAATGAAGAATAAATATTATTTTAGTTGACACACAAATGTACTGTCTGGTTCATTTGTGTCATACTAATAAATATTCTCCATTTAATTAACTTTTAAATAGAGGCCTTCTGTCATATTTTCTTCTTCACTTTTTTCATTCTTCTTCTGGAATCTACTTGTAATAACCACTTGAAATCTTCCATATTTTTTGTCTTCTATAGAAGTACTACCACAATATTATTTTCACTGACGCTTGAACATATAAATGAACTTCTTCCAGTGTTGAGTAGCAATCCCACAAAATACTTCTGATACTTGGATCCTCTGTGATTAGTTGACTGTCTTTGTCTTGATTCCTGTTTAGTGTTTAGTATTTACTTTATTTTCTTACTTGAGTTGAGTTGTCATCTACTATTACAAATAGGCCTTGTCATATGCCTTTCAATTATATTCTAGACAGAGCCCTGCTATCAGACGTGGTTGAAAGAGCTGGCCCAATCGTCACCTTTGGAGATAACAGCAAAGGAATGACGACGGGAAATGGCAAGTTAAATACTGGAAATGTTATCATTGAAAACGTCTCTTTGGTGGAAGGACTTAGGCACAATCTACTCAGCGTCAGTCAATTCTGTGATAAAGGTTACAAAGTGAACTTTATCAAGGAGAAGTGCTTAATAGCTCATTCTAAAGAAGACAGACTAGCCTTGCGTGGAGTAAGGAAAGGAAACTTGTACGTAGCTGATTTCAACTCAGGAACTGAAGCTGAAGCAAACTGTTTTTATTCAAAAGCTTCATCAGAAGAAAGTTGACATCACAAGCTACAGAGGTATGATAGGCTCATTATTATATCTAACTGCTAGTAGACCCGATATAATGTTTGCAACATGCTTATGTGCAAGGTTTCAATCTGATCCTAGAGAATCTCATCTTATAGTTGTTAAAAGAATTTTTAGATATCTGAAGGGTACACCGAATCTTGGAATTTGGTATCCTAAAGGTACAGGTTTTGAACTAATAGGCTATACAGATTCAGATTATGCAGGATGCAGGATGGATAGGAAAAGTACGTCTGGAAGCTGTCAGTTTCTAGGACAACGGTTGATTTCCTGGTACAGCAAGAAACAACACTCAGTATCTACCTCGACAGCCGAAGCAGAATATATTGCGGCAGGTAGTTGTTGTGCACAAATCTTGTGGATAAGGAATCAGCTGAATGATTATGGACTTGCGCTATCTAAAATTCCAATACTTTGCGACAACACAAGTGCCATAGCTATTTCCAATAATCCTGTACAACATTCAAGAACCAAGCACATAGACATAAGGTATCATTTCATCCGAGAGCATGTCATGAACGGAACTGTGGTGTTACATTTTGTACCCACAGAAGATCAAATTGCCGACATCTTCACGAAACCACTTGATGAATCCACTTTCTCTAAGTTGGTTAGTGAGTTAGGGATGTTAAACATGAACTAATTATTGCATGTTGTTTTAAATTGCATATTTATTTTGAAGCACTGTAAATACACTGTATATATTCCTTAAAATATTTCAAAAACAAACAAACAAATTGAAAAAGAAAACTCAAAAAGATTTTTTTTCAGTTGTTATTCCATTGGCTTAGTATATATTGTTTTTTTTTTCCACCAATTGGTATCAACAATTGGTATATATATGTATGTATAGTGTTATTTGTTTTTCAACTTTGGCATCCTTATCTTTATTATTTTTATATATATACATAAATATAAGCTGATTATTCTCAAGTCTCTTTTGAGAAGTAGGAAAGATCTATGAGCATTGATAATCCAATTGATTCTAAAAATGAGATCCTAATCATTGGCATCAATCTCTAACCAAGATCTTAGAACCAAACACACAAACACTATCATTTCCATCTCTCTAACCATTAAACAGAATACCTATTTGTTCAAAATGAGGGAGTCAATGCCTTGATTGCATTTGATATGGTTGGTGATGTGAGTGAACCAACAGCTCTGTCTCCAGAAAGGTGATTCACATATAAACTGAGACAACTGTTAGCTCATCTGTGTTCTCTCAAAAGGATACAGACTTGGAAAAGGCAAAACTGTTACTAGGTTCATTCTCTCAACAGAGTGAGTCTATTGAATTCAGCCTGTCAGCCAAGGCTATCAGCAAAGAGTTAATTTCATCTGACATTTTTCAAGAAACCAAATATTGTCTTATTTTCAGAAACCAACAATGGACCAACTCAATTGACATTTTGGACCAAAAGGGAGCAATTGAAATGTCACTGTAAGGATGAATTGACGGAAGCAATTTTTCTAAACTTCCATATCAAGGAACGAAGAATAATTGATGATTCTAACTGAATCAACATACCTTCACAGGCATCAGGAGGAAACTTGGATCTTGTGCTACATTTAGATCCTTGTCTCCCTTCCCAGATGGAACATATCTGGATTCCTAACGGAATAGATCATCTAAGATGATCAGCAACTCACTGAATCTATTTCTGAAGCAATTTAGTTTTTCAAAGTCAAAATGTTTTTATAGATTCAATTGAGGACGGGGATTTGCGAAACCCCATTGCACCACCAGTGACCTCTCTTGAAGAGGCTATGGTGATCTTTCTTGCAGGTACAAAAGATTGTGACATCCGTACTGAGAGAGAGATATAGTGATGTGAGAAAAGAGTGAAACACAAGTAAGAACGAGTGAAAATACATATATTCTATGAGTGAAACACTTAGAGAGTATATGAGCGAAACACTTGTGAGGAACACAAAGTAAAATCACACACTAGCACGTTTACCAAATCCTATTCCCAATTCCCTGTTACAGATTTCAAATGTTACTCAACTATGGGAGAGAAAATTTCGAATGAAGAGGATTACTCAACTAAGGGGGAGAAGTATCCGGGAGAAGTATCCAAAGGGGAGAAGTAAGTATCCGGGAGAAGTATCCAAAGGGGAGAAGTATAATATTCGAAGTGTTCAACTAAGGGGGAGCAGTGTTGAAGACTTTTACTTTTACCAAAAGAGGATTCCAGAAGAGAACTACTCAAAAGTTGGGTTATTCACGAAAGGAGAAATTGAATCTACCTTGGGAGAGAAGTGAAGACAGAAGTTGGAGAAACATAGGAAAAGTGGTAAGAAGAGAAATGAAGATAATACTACTTGTATAATATGTTCTTAAATTGAGGAACAACATCTTTCATTTCAGTTACTCAAAGAAATCTGGAAATGTATTATATGATCCAGAGAACAATTTATTTATTTACAGTTCTTAAATGTCATATCATTTTCTTAGTTGTTAGTTGAGTTATCCTCTAGGAATTTGTATGTTAAATGCTTAACAACAAATAGGGGGAGATTGAAAGACATATGACAAGGCCTATTTGTAATAGTAGATGACAACTCAACTCAAGTAAGAAAATAAAGTAAATACTAAACACTAAACAGGAATCAAGACAAAGATAGTCAACTAATCACAGAGGATCCAAGTATCAGAAGTATTTTATGGGATTGCTACTCAACACTGGAAGAAGTTCATTTATATGTTCAAGCGTCAGTGAAAATAATATTGTGGTAGTACTTCTATAGAAGACAGAAAATATGGAAGATTTCAAGTGGTTACTACAAGTAGATTCCAGAAGAAGAATGAAAAAAGTGAAGAAGAAAATATGACAGAAGGCCTCTATTTAAAAGTTAATTAAATGGAGAATATTTATTAGTATGACACAAATGAACCAGACAGTACATTTGTGTGTCAACTAAAATAATATTTATTCTTCATTTAAATCTAGAGGTTTCAAGATCTGAAGACAAAGAGAAATCAAGAAGACTGCAGTTTAATCGGATCTCTATAATATTTTAATTCTACAATCTAAGTAAATTAATTATTTAATTTATATTAATTAAATTAATTCAAGATTGAATTTAATTTAATTCATAAATTATTTAATTAATTTAAGTAGAATTAATTTATTAGAAAAGAAATGAATCAATATGACTTATATATATATATATATTTCGAATATGACTTAAATAAGTCATACCGAATATGACTTAAATAAGTCATACCGAGCTATGTATGTGTATATATATATATATATATATATATATATATATATATATATATTAATAAGTCATACCGAGTCTGCTTTATTAAAGGTCATACCGGACAATTCTTTTATTATAAAGAAAAAGGTCATACCGAGATTTCTTTTGAAAAAGGTCATACCGAATGATTTATTTAATTAAATAAAATCCGGATTTGACTTTCAAAAGGTCATACCGAGCTTTTGATAAGTCATACCGAGTTTTAATAAGTCATACTGAGCTCAGGAAGTCATGCCCAGTAATTTCAGAAGTCATACAAGGGTTAATTTCTTGAAATTAAGTCATACTCATAAAGGTCATAGCAGCCATTTCAAATCTCTATAAATATGAGATCAGCTCTTCACTTTTCAGTTGTTCAATTGTTAAGAGTTAGAAAAATCAGATCAAATTCAGTAATTTATCTGCATTGTAATATTCACAGATTTCTGTGCTGAGTTTGAATATAATTGATTAAACACGAACACTTCATGTCGAATTCGTTCTAGACTTTTTATCAATTATATAACAGTTTTCTAAATATTAATTTTGTAATACTAATCAAGTTAAAATTATATCTTTCACTTGAACAGTATTTCATTCTAATTAATATTTCGCGAGTAATTAAAATAATATTTTTAATCTAATTATTCTGCGATTAAATATTGATATTGTATTCAAACCCCCCCCCCCCCCTCTACAATATCAGGGACCAACAGAAAGAAAAAGAATATTTGTAATGAATTATAATAAAATATAAGTTAAATAATCTTAAGATAAGAGAAAAGTTCTATTCTATAAAAATAAAGAAGGATGTAGGTGTACTAAACGTGATTTAAGGAACCGTTAAGACGTTTTAGAGGATAATTTTTTCTCCTATTCTTTAAATTATAAGTGAACAATGCTTCGAGGTTTATAAAATTATATTAAAATTTTATATTTGATAGTTGTTAAATATTATTTTAAATTTATTTTTTAAAATGAGTGTTACCTATGCACATGTAAAATTTCAATTAAATTTATAATTTTTTAAATAATAATAAAATAAATAGTTATGTAAGTTAGTCAAATATACATTTTCTATTATGACTCAAATAAGTGCATAAGTATAAAATTATAAAATTTGATAAATTATCTTCTTATGACTTAATTAATTTTAATTATTAAAAATATTTAATAACCAATGTAGTAGTTTAATATAAAATTAATAATTAAGATTTTAAAAAAAAAATTATATAAATTATTACTTAGAAAAAACACTATCATAATATATATATATATAAAATTTTAGTGATTTTAAAAATAAAAATATGAAAATAAAAATTACAATAGCATTACAAACAAATATTAAATATAATGAATTAACTCTTTTAAAAGTCGATGCCCCTCTTAAATCATATCACTCCTAAAAGAGGATACCCCTATTAAATCATATCGGGTTCGGTAATAATGAAATAATTTGTTTTAATAAAATATTAATTTATCTTAATGCAATATATTATAATATTAAATATTAAATATTCAAAAATTACAGTGTATATTGAAAAAAATCATATAATTTCATGATTATTAATTATTACATTTATGTTAATGTATAATTAATGGATTATAATATATATTTCATTATAAAGAGAAATAAATGTAGATGATTTAAGAAAAATTATGTCCAGAGGAGAATGAGGATGCTTTATATTTTAAGAAGCACATTGATGAACTTTGATACATCAAAGTCTTTGAAAGCCTTCTTAACTTAGATGAATTACATTTCGAAATTGGGTCCGTGGCGAATATTGCAAAAATTCATCTTTCACAATCAAATATTATTAATCATATGAAGATATATGTTCCTCGAAAGTTATAAACATTGATCTAAAAATGGTTTTTATTGTGTAATGGTCAATTATGATGTAGATTTTGATGAAATTTGGATTGTTTGGTGTCATCGATTTCATTTTTAATTTCAACAATATTTGTATTCATTTTGTTAAGCAATCTAGAAACAAAATGTCTAATTGTTTAGTTCGTTTATTTGTTTTTTAACCTGATTATATGGTCAGTTGGTGGTCTGTCTTAAGTCTCTTTCAAGTTATTAATGAAAACTGTTTTAAATTTGTCAAAAAAAATTATAATGAAAAATTATATATATATATATTACACTAATTAATTGTAAATATAAAAAGTTTATTAAATAGTACTTATTACAATAAATATTATGTTTTAAAAATAAACTGAATAAATGTTAGCCGAGGCCCTCTACAAAAATTTGATTATAAATATAACTTATTTATGATTTTTATAAATTATTCACTTGAATTTTTTTCCAAATTATTTATAATTTTTTATTAATTTAAAAAATAAAAATGATGAGATTTCTTTAATCATAATCATATATAATATAATCTCGATAAAAGATGTCTAAATTTTTTTCAATGTTCTAATATAATAAAATTGTATATTTTTATTCTTAATTAATGAATAAGATATTTCGATAATAAGAATGATTTTAATTGTATACTAATAACAATAAATAATATAACATATTATAGTCTATTTAATTTAAAATAATAAAGTTGAAGTTCACTTAATTGCGTGATTAATAAAATCTAATTATATTATATGAATAATATTTTATAATTTTTTTTAAAAGAATTAATAAAAACGAAAAAACTATATTTTGATAAACTCTTATTAGTTTAAATTATATATTGCTTGAAGATTAATAAATAAATATACCATATAAATAAGTGTTGTAATGGATCGAACCTACGTCTAAACCGTATCAAGCAACAGAAGCATTAAATTGTAGCGGCATTGAATGTAGGAGGTGATTAACCAAAATGCATGGAAAATATTTTTAAAATATTTAGAGCCGTCACGTCATCTCTTCCTTCCCCTGCTATTATATCTATATAGATTTAGGGGTTTAAATAATTAATATTGCTCTTAGATAAAAAACTTAAAAACGAGTACATTGTTGAAGCACAAAATTATACTAAATTTCCTATTCCCACCGTCTTTTAGTTGATCCTTGTGAAAAAAAAATTATCGCTAAATAATTATCCATATCTTATTATAATACATGTTTTTACATGTTTTTCCAAGACTACCTTTATTCCTATTTTTTATGTTTGACTATACAACTCATTTTAACATTTATTTCACTGTTCAAGATATTAATTAGGGGTAAAACATGGAAATAAATTATATAATTAATTTTTTCTTAATATTTGTGCTTTTTTAAAAGAATAAAGTAAAAGGGGATGAAGAGCCCGCAATGGTTGTCTCATTTGGTTAAAGAGATGAATATCATCCTCTTGGTCATATGTTCTAATCCCACGGAAAGAGAATGTGTGATTATGTCATCTTGGGTCAGCGCCTGTCGCACTTGTGCGATTTACCTGGTTCACGTGATTTGCATGATATTGCGTGAGCTCGTGAGTTTACTCAGTGCGCACCCAAAAAAAGGATAATAGCTGCCGGTTCCCACAGTTAAAGAAAAAAGAAAAAGGGACGGAGAGAGTAAATCATACGATCATATAGGTAAATTGTTTGACTTGGTTTAATTTATAATTTATAATTAAAATCAATTTATTTATATGTTTGTTTAATAATTAAAATTGATTTAAAGATAACTTAAAAGTTCAATTATGAGGTTTATTATTCTTAATTATAATATTTTAATTTATTTAATTTAAAATTATGATATTTTAAGTCATTTTCTTTGTTTCAAACCCCCATCCCCATCCCATATTCCCATCCTCATCCTCAACCCCAATACTAATTCTAAAAATCTTCTTATATTATATGAGAAGAATATTCTTATATCAAAATCTTTCTTATTTATATTTTTCAAAAATTTTAATTGAAAAATTTTCAGATCTGTTGTTATATTTTTCAAATTTATTTCCTTTTCAGTTGTTTTACATTTATTTACATATATTTGGAAACTATTACATTTTGTTAATTATATATGCTACTATTATGATGAACGTGTAAATGATGGTTTCTAAGTTTCCTATCTAAATTTTTTTCTCTAGATCCCTAATATATATATATATATATATATATATATATATATATATATATATATATATATATATATATATATATATATATATGTCATTATATCAGAGAGTGCTTTCTTATATAGAGTTCTGGAGATAACCCTTTGATTCCAATGCAGAATCTCATAAATAATTTTAAAACTAACTATACTTATAATTTATAAGATCAAAATTTTGATTTTAATATAAAATATTAATCATATATAATTTTTACAAAAAAATTAATACTTAAAAACTAAGTAAAAATATGATTTTGAATTTGATTCTACTGTAGAATCGTCCTAGACGATTTGATTCTACAGTAGAATCATTATGGATTATCGAAATTTTGATTTTAATATAAAATACTAATCATATATAATTTTTATAAAAAAATTAATACTTAAAAACTAAGTGAAAAATATGATTTTGAATTTGATTCTACTGTAGAATCGTCCTAGACGATTTGATTCTACAGTAGAATCATTATGGATTATTTTTTCATTATTATGAGTGATTGTCAATAATTTTTCAAAAAACAAATTGTGTAACTTTGTTTTTGGTTTATTTATATATGTATTTGAAGAATAAATTAAAAAATATATGTATCTTGCGTGTATATATGGTGGTTTTCTCTTGAATTCTATATAAAAACTTTTCAATAGAATGTTACTATATGTATGGATGTATGTATTATGATTTGAAAAATGCTAGGTATCCAAAAATTGTTCCAAAAATTATCCCAAATGCTGAGTTGTAATTGACAATTTTTCTATAATAATATGAGGCCCCGCGTGCATACATATGCACCCACGAATTGAAACAAGCATGTGTCATGCCACGTGATTTGAGAAAAAAAATTGGAATAACTTTTGGGGTATGTAGCATTTTGCTCTTATGATTTTATATTAGAGATATTTTAGACAATTATTGTTAAGAATTAGAGTTACAGAAGTTTACAGAGTAGGGAGGGTGAATGTATACTTCAAATTTTACTTGCTTCTTTGATAATACAACTTGATGAACTGTTTAGTTGTGTAGTGTAGCTTTATTAATTCCAATGTGTTTACTTAATCAAAATCCGGAAATAGAATGAACACATGAAATTAACTTTCAATCTAATTTGTGTATTAGAATTGAAATTGCTACAATCTGAAATTCAAAGTGAATTTCAGCTTCTTGTTCTTAGAAGAAACAAGGTATGAATACTTGATTAAAATTATTCAACACTTGAACTAATGAGGCCATGCATTGCTATATAGACAACATGTCTTTTGGCACATGCACTCACTAATCAGTTAAGCTAAAACTAGAAATAGATAAAAATAACTTTACATTTGACTACTATCTATTTCTAGTTAACATAGACTATGATAGTCCTTTTGCTTCCAGCCTTATCCTTTCTGTCATTTGTCTTGTTCATCTTTTAAGCTTCGTTGTAGACTTGTCTCCATCTTCACAGGTTTGACTGATCCTGTAATGACAGAGCTTCAGAATCACTTGTTTTGTTCTTCTTCAAATCTCCTAGAATTCAGCTTCTTGAATCAATTGAATACTCACTTGAGTTTTCTTCGAGAAGTCATGATAATAGACTTCTCGATTAGGTATTTCTGAGACTTCTCGATCAGTCATTGAATGACTTACTTCTCGAATGATTATACTACTCGATTGCATACTCCAATTGATGACTTCTCGAATAGACTAGACTTCTCGAATGGATGCTTGAAACACATACTTCTCGATTGGTTCTACCCTTGACACTTCTCGATTGATTGCTTTGGCTAACTTCTCAATTTGTTCAACTGGACTTCTCAAATGGTTCAATCTTCACACTTCTCGAATAACTATCAATTCTTTGACTTCTCGATCACTTATCACTTCTTGATTGATTGATAAGTTACTTGAGCATTTGAGACTTCTCTACTAGCTTCATAGTTCTGACTTCTCTATCAGAATGACTTCTCTATCACATATTTGCCTTAGAGTATTTTTCACTACAATTCTTATTTGATGAAGTCTTCATTGATTTGATGCCTGATTCAGACTTGAATCTTCTATCAATCTTTATTCTTGACTCATATTTACATATTGACTTCACAGTAGAAACATACTTCTATCTGCAAATACATTAAGACATTCTAAGCACACATCCTAATACAAAAACATTACATGTGTTACATCAAGACAAGTAATCATATAAAGTAGGCTTGATTTGGTCCAACAATCTCCCCCAATTTGGGAAAAAACAATTTTACAAATTAATACAAGATATCAAGCCTACCTATTTTTGTTGTTGAAGTTGTTGTTGTTATTGCATGAAAAGATCATACTTTGCTTTCTTCTCTTTCTCTTCCCTTTCATTTATTTCTTTGATTGCATTGAGAATTTCCAATCTGGCCATGATCTTTTCAACTAGGATTGCATCATTTAGCATATCAGCAACAATCTTGAGAGTTTGAATTGGATAATCACTGACAAACTTGAGTCTAATCTTTGAGACACCTCCATTTCTAAGTTTGAGCTCAACCCTATCAGGATCTTTGAAGACTCTACATTTCCCCAACCTTCTCAACTCTACTTCCATTCTCTCCATCTCTTCATTTTCTTGAAGCTTCTTCCTTGTCATCTCTTTTAAGTATTTGACTTTGTCAACCTTCTTTTGATACTTCCTGACCAAGTACTACAACCACTTCAACCATTTTTAATTTGTTCACCATACTTTTCTTAATAAAGAGAATAATTACCCTCTTGATTTCATGAGTGGTTGATTTTGAGTTGTCAAAGTAGAAGGGTCTTTCTTCTCCATCAACAGTAGTTACAAACATCCTTCTATCTATGTATTTCACTTTATAGATTCTGTTGGCTATCCATTGTTTGAGATAAATCTTGTTTGGCTCAACAATTTCTTGGATTGGTTGTACTGGAAGGCCTTTGTCAGGAACAATTATTTGTTTCCTCCACTTTGGACACATAACTAGTAAGGAACTAGTAGGCTTCTTGAACTTTGTCATTGTGGCAGTGTTGACTTTTAGATGTTGACATGGCTTCAAATGTTTGACTTGACTTTCTTTTATCTCCCTCCTTATCGCTCCAATTACTGTCACCTTGACAAGATGTCTTCTAGGTGATTTGGATTTTGGGATCTTAGCAGTTTTAGAAACTATTGGAGCCACACTAACACCCTGAATTTTGTTAGGTGTGCTAGTATGAACACCAATAACTTGCTGATTGGATGGTTTCTTCCTTTCATACTTCTTTTCTTTAACAGAATCATCTCTCTTTTTCTTGTCACCACCTTCCTTTTCTTTTCTTTTCTTCTTTCTTTCCTCCCTTATCACTCCTGGACTCAGGCTTCTTATCATTCTTGTCCTGATCCTTGTCTTCATCATCTTTCTTCCTTTTCAACTCTTGAGAAACAAACTTTGTCATTTCACTGTTCATGAATTCCTCCATCTTCTTCAGAATTATTAAGTCATCTTCTTGCTTGACTTCCTTCCTCTTAAGTAAATCAATTAAGGTAATAACCTAACTTTTATTTCCTTGATTAAGATGTTGAGGGATCATGAAATGAGCCAGTTTGTTTCTCTTTGACATATACATCACTCCACCAGGACTATAGAATGCCTCAAGAAGAGCCTTGGATAGTAGAGGACCTATGATGTCCTTTTTCAATTCTTCATCTTCCTGAGTTACTGTCTCTATTGCTTTGTGTAGACACTCTAGTTCAGTGTATGACAATTGATTGAAGACAACAATTGACAATTTGAAGTAGCCAGTTTCCAACTACACTACAAGCTCTTTACACATCTTTTTATCTTTGATTTCATATTTAACCCCTCTAAATTGGATGATGACTTTATCAAAAAGTTTCTTGTACTCCCAATGATGTCCCTTCACCTGTGCCTTGATGGCCTTCAGGGTCTGCAAGAATTCCTTGTCTGCATTAGGCTTAGCCACATCTTCCCTTAATTTTCTTATAACAACTACCTGCCTTTCAGCTTCAATCTCCTCCCTTCTTTCTTTATCCCCCTTAGGGTTGATATCTTGGTGCCTAGGTAGGAATGAAGAGTGAGATGGCTTTATTTGAGTGGGAACTTGCACTTGAGGTGCTTGACCGGGAATAGTCATTATTGAGAGAAAAGTTTGAATTGAGGCAATTTGAGTAGAGATTTATTGAAGTGTAGTGCCTTGAGTTGAGCTAGCGGTTTCAAATTCTTTCTTGAGAGAAGCAACAGTAGCCACCACTTCTGAAACTGTGGTTGAGAGAGTATATTGAGCATCTGTCAATGTATCCACTTTCTCTTTGAGTTTGGACAAAGTGACAACTTCATCTTTTTCCGTCCTGGGTTTAAATTGATAGAAGAGGTCTACTTGCAATGAAGCCAGATCATGCAGAGGAACATCTTCAAGTAGTCTGTCTGCATGCCTATTTTTGTGTAGAACCTCCACCATGTTATTGATTTTGGACTGATTTTGTTGAACATTGGCATTACTTTCAATCATTTCCTTAAAGGTTTTCTCCATTTTATCATTCAGTTCATTGACCTTGAATCTTGACAAAGAAGAATCAAACTTAGAAGATGCAGGTCTATAGATACCACCAGCCTTCATCTTTTCTTCAATGGTCCTCAAAGTGCCTTCTACCTTAGTTCTATGGGCATCAATCTCATATTGGAGGCCCTTTCAAGATAATGATTTGCTTGGAGTTGCACCTTGGCAGCCTCATGAATTGCATCATAAATTGCAGAGGGAGTGAAGACATTCTCACATGAGCCAATGGAAGTCAAGTATTTCTCCCTCATCCACTGCAGCATCTCCTCCATGCTCACAGTATGTTTATCATCTAACCAAGCATCTATATTGGCCTCTCCCTCTTCAGCCATTTCTGCATTTTTGCCCTTAATTTCCTCCTGATCCTTTGCATACTCCAAAAGAATAGCAGTATAATCTTGATTTGGCAAGTGAGCAGTCAGGAGTTGCTGAGCTACAGAGTAAAATCCATCCATTTGATCTCCATATAATTCTTTTAACTTTTCTTGTGAAAGTAACCTATCAGTAGATGGTCCTGAAACCTTGTCATGTTGCACAGGCTTCAACCATTGTGACATAAAGTTAGAGCTAGGGCCACTTGTGATAGTGGTCCCCTCAGTATCAAATTTTTTATCGAATTTCTCAGATGATTCCAATGATCCTGGATGGATAGGTGATCTCTCCCTAGGAGACAGTCTCTGAATGACTGTGGAATGTCCAGGGGATGCCATTTGCATGGTGTAGAGGTCCCCTAGATTTTCCAATATCTTTGAAGACACTTGGTGCTCCAATGGCTCATGAATGAGACCAAAGGGAATTGTTTCCTCAGCCACCACAGAGTCTGAAGTAAAAACTCCTGGTACCTCTGTGTTTTTTATGGTGTCATCAGGATATGCCTTAGCTTGCATTCCCTCACCGTCTTGATGTATGTCATGAGTGGTGATCACATTATCATGTACTAAGTCACTTGAAATTGGCTCACCAGGGAAGAAAGATTCCTAATGATCAAAAACCTCATGTGTTTGGCTAGACACATTTGGTTGTGAAGAAATATTGGGAATAGAAGAAGAATGAGTAGATGTGATTTTTGACAACTCCCCCTGAGAAAATGGGGAAGTTTCAATAGAATTTCCTACGTGCTCATGTGTCTCCTTTTTAACTTCACACCTGACATCAACAGGAGTGGGTTCCTGTTATGGTGCAGATCTGTACAAATTGAAGTGGGCTGGCTCCTAATTTCAATAGATGCACCTTGTTGAGAAAGTGTACCTAGTAACATGTGTAATCCCTTTATAACCTCTACATCCTGTTAGGAAGATGTAGAGTGGTCTAAAGTGGTCTCTTTACTTTTCTTTCTCCTTTTTAGTGTTGCCACATGTGACTCATCTTCAGTTGCTTCTACAACAACCTCTAGTTTCTTTTTAGTAGCTGGTTTCTTCCTTTTCTTCTTTTCAACTACACCCTGTTGAGAGGATGTAGAGATTGGCTCACTAGCATCTATTGGTTTCAAAGAAGGGTATACAGCTGGGTTAGAAATCCTTGGGTTAGGTACATTTGGTTCTTCTGCAGCCTTAGGACCTTCTACTGTTTCAAGGTAACCATATGTAGGCTGCACAAGTGGGTACCCTTCAAATACACTTCTCATATGATGTGTGATTCGAAGAGGTACATTCATTGTGGTTCTCCTATCCAATGTAGTAAAAATGATTTTTGACATGGATTTGGAGTAGTCAATTCTATTTTAATTCATTACAGGCAAATCAATCAATGCAGGATTTTTACAGTTAAGAATCGATTGAATAAAGAGAGGAAAGAATATCTCATTACCTTTCTTTGGGATCCTGGTTGAGAGTTCCCTCAAAATAAGCTTCCCAACATTAAGCTTTCTATTATAAGCCAATGAAAAGGTCAACTTCAAGGCAATGTAGCTGATTTGATCAAAGCCTGTCTTGCTGCAAGTGAAGACCCTCAGTAGAGTGTCAAATAAAAATGACCACTCTTTTCTTACATATTTCTTGTTCAACTTTCCCAGCTTGATCTCCTCAGCATATCTTATGAAGTCCATGAAATCCACCAACTCATCATCTGTTGGCAATTCATCAAATTTCTCTGCAGGTGTTGGGTCCCGGAGATCGTAGAGGGGGGGTGAATACGATTCCCAAATTAAAAATATGACTATTAAATATTTTTGGGACAACATAAAAATTACTTTAGTTCAAACCCGGGTACTGTTCATCATCTTCTTCAACCTCAAGAACACCATTAAAATAACCAAGATAATGAACGGTAAATCATCTAAAACACACAACACAACAAGATCCAAGAATATAACTTTATATTCATTGAAGTGGGGTAGATGCTACAAACAAGTTCAAGAACATAAGCTCAAGAACACAACAAAGAAGTGATTTTTGTCTCCTCTAAAACTATTACATTTTGTAGATCTAGGGGACAAAAATCAGCCATATCTTCTATACAAGATTTAGCAAGTGTTTACAATAGAAAGATAGATGAGTGGTATGATAAAGAAAATCATGGCCCCAAAATATTAAAGTATTAGTTCGGCCATGGGGGAGAGAATAATTTCTCTCTCTCCCCTTTTCTTTCTCATCTGAATTCTTACTTGTGATAAAGACTTGGATTCTTTTTATATATAGAAAAAGGGGTTGCTTTTTGCTTTTCCACCTTTTACTCTTGTCCACTCAAATCTTTTCTTCAAAGTCATGTGCCAAGCATGCATTTGGAAATATTTAATGTAAAAGTAATATTTAAATAAATATATATAATATAAATAAAGAGTGTCTTTATTTATAAAATATATAAATAATTAAATAAATACTTTATTTAATTAAATTAAATATTTCCATTCCACTCTTCAATTTGTGTAGACTTCCTTATCCAAATACTCGGCCCCGTATACGTGACTCCACCACGTCCAAGTATTTGGCCTTCTAATCTGTGAAGCTTTAGTAAGATCCAATCAGGTTGTGCCGACTGTCCCTTATCCATTAGGTTGGCATTTCTCCAACACTGATTTACCACCTTTGTTGATCCTCCACTTGACTCAAGAAAACCAACAACTTTAGAATGATTAAAACCATATTAACCGACGAGAGCTTGCCTCCAATGTCCTGACACTTGATGCAACGGTCTGGTTCATAAGTGACTAGTCTTGATAGGGGCTCTTGATTCCGAACATGATTCCACATTCTTCTTTGCAAACCTTACTTGTTGCTTCGATTGTAATGCACTAAAATCTTCATAGACTAAGACAATCTTCTGTAGCTTCCACATCCTTGAATAGATGTCAACATCTTTTATTCTCCACTGAGGCCTGAACATGTTAATGAACTTCTTCCAGTAGGCTTCAAGTCTGTAGATGATCCTTTGATACTTTGTCTTAACTGAACTCTGTGATCCAAGATTTCTGTGCACCTGCATATTATTACATGTCCTGTTCTATTGTTGAGTTATCATCAACCATTACATAGAGATTACATTTGGCATTTCTAGTACACATGAAAGTGCAGTGAGTTACTTCCCTTCACTCCTATCTCCCCTTTCAATCTCCCCCTATTTGGTTGATATGGAATAGCAATCAAATACTATTTCCATTTACAATTTCCCCCAAAAGCAATTAAATAAAATTAGTCACTAGAGGATAACTCAACTAATATACAAGAAACAATTAAAGTACTGGACATGAAAATAATATACAAAGGTTCTGGAAAGATATAATCAGTTAAATCCAGATTTCCTGAGTTGCTGAAAATGAATGATGAATTTCTGAATTTCATTTTCCTTTAGCTTCCTCTACTTCAATGTTCTTCAAAGATGGGGTTCTTTCAATAAAGAAACAAATCATTAGTAAAGACTTCTGACCAATCATTCTTGTTCATCTTGCAATTCGAACTAGAACATACAGCTCTCTATGTTCCCCATAAGAGGTCAACTCATTCTCCCCTTACGGTTGTTCTCTCTTGGAATGAAAGTCATTTCCGCTTTTTCTTCAGGATGTTCTATTTCCAGGAAACATATTTTTCTTTCTTCCCTGCACTACTCCACTGACTTCATTTATCACTGAAACAAGAAATAGAACACACTTGGACACTTCTCAGATGCCCCTTGAAAATCTCCTTCACATTCTTCTTTACCCAGAAAACTTCTACTTAGCAAAAACTCCCCCTGAGTTGATACTCTTCAAAGAAATCTTCATTTTCATTCATTGATCGTGCTAGAAAGAATTCTTCTGCCGAACCTCTCCTAAGAATGTTCCAAGGACAGATCTTCAAACAAATAGAGCAAAATCTCTTAGATATCTTTTCAGAATAAGATATAGCATTGCAAACCAAGATGTTAATATTCTCCATAACTTCTCTCCCTTAGTACGACAAGTAACTTCTTCCCATTTGACAAAAAGTAACTTCTCCACTTCAGACGAAAAATCAGTTAAATCTACAACACCTTTAGGGATTAGGCTCCAACCAATTACTAAGAAACTCCCCCTTAGTAATTCCTCCCTTACATCACTAAGGTTTCAATTTTATCTAATTCTCCCCCTTAGTTCATGCAAGCTCCAATCCACCCTTGTGTCTTTAGATATCCTCTAAGTAACCTCTACAAGATAGGATTGAAAGATCTCGTTTCTTGTATCACCAAATTCTCCCCCTTAGTTGAGAATATCCTTTAAAATAATAAAAGTATCATCTACATCCAATCTAATAAGAAACTCTCTTCCAATTGAACATAAAATCCTCCTTAGGCCTAAAAATTAATGTCTCTCCCTTTGAGATTGAGAACAACACGAATTAATAGATCCAAAGGTAATAGTTTGGACATTCCCACTAAGCTTCAGCTAGACTCTTTCTCAGCTTGTCTTTCAGAAAAGAATCTCTCCAACATTTCAGAGCTGGAAAATTCAGTAACAGGATTCACGTATAGTAGCAAGGTTAGTTTTTGGTCTATGGTTTCCTCACTTCTACTACGTTATGTTGGTGTTTACACTTTCAAGCGTAAGTGTGCCACTCATTTCTCTCCCTATTTCTTTCACTCAAGTGTATCACTCCCTCACTTCACTCAAGTGTTTCTCTCCCTTACTTGCACTCATTCCATTTATAGCAATTTGTACCTGCAAGTAAATCCATGCTAGTCTCACCAAAATATTATGGATCGTTGACTGTAGCATGTTGTCGATCACTAAAGATCTAGGTTCTGAGATGGAATCTCAGACAGGGTTTCAGTTAGGCCGTCACCCAACTCACCATGAGCAAATCCATGCACACGTGGCTCGTCGTCGGGGAATAACCCTTCTAAAATTGGAATCTTCTCCATTCCAGGAGTGACTGAAATCCCAACACCCTGATCCTCAAAAGACTCATCAAATTGGTAAACCAACTAAATCATAGTCTACGAGTTATTGCTCAGTAACTTTCAGCATCAACAATCTCCCCATATGCAAATCCATGCACTGGATCGTTGAATGTGGTATGCGTACTAGCAGCTATCTAAGCATCAACCGACTCCCCATATGCAAATCCATGCACTGGATCGTTGACGGTGATATGCCTTTAAGTTTTGAGCAATCCATGTATTCCAGAATTTGAATTCCTGGGAGAGTAGACGTGTATGAACATCTCTCTCAATCACCTGTGAAGATGAATTAACTCACTATTTTCAGTCATGGAAAACTGTTAGTGATTGCCTCTCAACATCAACAGATTATTCTGTGGATGTGAAATCCCGTTAGGGAACTAGGACTGTTCCTCCTAGGAAGGTTGACAAGGATTCTAATAAATGGCAAGAAATCCAAGTTTCCCTCAAATGCCTGTGAAGGTGGCTCAACAACTTTATTCACCATGAATGGTAAACAAAGAAGTTTAGGAGTTTTACCTATACCTCACAATGTGCACTTCTTGCAATGTGTCCTCACAATTGTTAGTCCCAAGAGAGGCTAGAGAACTGTTAGGTCCTATAACATCCCTTAGAAACAAAAACTTTAGGTTTACCATCAGCGTGAATGCTTTTGGTGTGCTTGACTCATTACAAGGTGCTCTGGCTGACGAGCGAATTGTCAATGAAATCACCCTGTTTAGAGAGTTCATTCAGAAACGGTTGAATTGCCTTTTCAGCTCTGCATCCTTTTGAGAGAATACAGATGAGCTACAGATACCTCAATTTGTATACTTCTTTCCTTCTCGAGAGGTAGAGCTGTGGGTGCACTTCCGACACATCCTTATTTGCTGCATCAAGTGCAGTTTCTCCCTTAACAACCGCTAATCTACATAAGTTCCTTATATCACCAAGGGTTGAAAGTTTGAATTAGAATGATAGTGTTTGGTACTAAGGCCTTGGTTAGAAATTGATGGATTATTCAACTTCTTGACCTTCCCCTATAGCCACTAAGGCCAAGCCATTACGGCTAAATAGATAGAGTTGATCAGAGCTATATAAAATTTGGTATAGTATGATTAAACTTATTCTCTATTCCTTCTCAGAAATATAGCATCAGAGCAATGTGTCCTCAAGAAACAATGCACCAGAGCTAAAATGTGGGAATTAATAAAGAATAGGTAAAAGAATATTAAGCCAAATTTCATAAACTCACAATTTTGAAAAAAAGTTTAACAGATTAACAAAAGTGTTCTTTTGAATTTCTCTTAGATAAATATCCAATTGAAATTCAACTCTTTTAACAAAAACATTTTGATTAATAACTCAAATCTATTTCATCTTGCTCACTGTATGTTTTCAGAAATTGTTTTGCAATTCATTTTTATCGGATATTATCTCCGACTTAAAACATAAATCATTTAAAAAAAATTTAATGAATGCTTTAGTCATACAGTCCAAGGCACTAATCCCAAAGCAAACAACCATTGTTTTAATACTACAGGTCAATGTGAAACAAACATTAACAAGAGTTTTGAAAAACGTTTTACCAATAGTTGATACCTCAAGATCAAAACAATTTACTCAAATAAAATAGCCTGATACCATGCAACCTAAGTTACAAGTTATCAAGTAACTTTATTTAAACAAATCGTGGAGAGAAAACAGTTTTCATTACAAAACATTTAGAGAGAGAGGATATATGATTTTGAAATAGAAAGATAATCCTCAAGAAATGTTCTCTTTCAAAGGAAAAAAACTTTTAGTGGCTTTTCATTCTCTGGCAAATGAATGCATGTTTAGATAAAACATTTTTCACAAGAAATAGACAAGAAATTTCTTTATGCATTCAAGTTCTAAAGAATGAAAAACATATGTTAATACTGATATGAATGACAAGACATTCAAAAGTACTAACATCATTCAATCATTTTGTGATAAAACGCATCTTACTACAAAACAATCAAGCACATAAGATACTTACATTATGCTAGACAATTACCATTTGTCGCTTGAAACAATAGATCATGGTAATTCTAAAGCATAAAACATAAGCATCCGCTAAACACTGAACATACATTGACCGAATGACAGCATTTAACTTCTTACACTACATCTCAACAATTATCACATAAGCATATTGAAAATACTCATGACAATCAGAATGTATGTAAGCTCGAGGTACTAGTTGCATCAGAGATCAAATACCTTTAAATACTAATGTTAAAATTTATGATCTTTGACAACCCCTCGCGATGTAGTAACTTACTTTCAATATCAGTGTTTTTGAAATAATCTTTTTGTCACTTAGTGTAGAAATTCTAAGTGACATCACTAATATCAAAATAATGACAACTAATATTAATGGATTTTGCAAAAGACATGAATTACATCACTTAAACTACATATTAAGTGGTTCCATTAATATTAGCATTAAACAATTAAAAGTAAATAAAATTACAATTAATTAATATATACAGATACTTATGCTGAAACATTTGATACATATAGCATGAATAACATATGACATCACAAAGTACGAGGTCCTGGATATAAATTGACTATACAAATAGATGCTACATTGTTAGGTCCCTAGGTCCCGGGTGATCATAGGTAATCTCATTACGATAAGATTGGGTCCCGGGTGGTCACAAGCCAAACATTAATCAGTTCCTAGAGATCGTAGACATCTAAATAGCATGAACACTCTCTATAAACATTACATTTAAATAAATCAATATTAGACTAGAGTGACATACCTTAGTCAATAGAGCTTTTACTGGTGTATGATCGTTGAATGAACAATTACTCCTCTTTGCCCGAGAGATCGAACGTTTACTCCTTTCGAGATCGAACGTTTACTCCATTTGGACAGGAATAACTTTTCAGCTACCAGTTAACATTGTTCCTCGAAACAATACCACGCTCATCCAGACGGAAACTGTATTACCTTCAACACCCAAATATTTCCTTGTAGATATTGGTCTTGGTAGCAGCTTTTCTTCATCTGGTGTCATCTGATCTTGAGCCCTAAACAGGATGTCAACCTTTAGAAATTCAGAGCTAAAATCAAACGAATGCTAGGGAGCTTGATGATGATGTTCACTGCATCTAGATCATCTTAAATCAATCACAGACTCTATGTAAGCTTCTTAACTCCAAATAAGATAGCCCTCCATCACACCATGTGACTTCAGGCATGATTAATCTTACTTGATGTCTTCTCTTTACATTTGTTGATTAGACTTGCTGTGTCAACTGATTCAGCCGTAGTGAATAGGAAACCTTAAGTCTATCCATTATCCTTGTAATTCCACTCAAGGTCTGGATTTCTTTATCAACTCCTCCATTTGGTCATGAAGTCTGGAAACATCAAGGCACTTAGCATGCAGCAAATACTCTTTCCGGTAAATGTACCCCTACAAATACCTAAGACTCTATATGCTAACATGATCAATTATCGTAAAGCAAGCATTAAATCACACAGGATCTAATCATGAAGTCAAATACTGATAAACAAACAACACTAACAAACTAGCATAAGTTATCTAATTTATATAGAAATCAAGGTGAGACATGCATTACATCAAACTTATAATATAATGCAGTTCAGCACTTAATACTCTATAATTGAATCAAACAAGTATAAACTAGTTAGAAAGTATACCTGAGCGATGCTTAGCATTCCATCTCGAGTGATAATCAATTGATCCAAATCAATTTCCATTCTACTAACACTCATGGAAGTATCCTTGTATTTGACCTCAATAACAAATGATGTTCCTGCTTCAACCCAAACTGATACCTGATTGTTCTGCTTAAAGACCCCGACATAGAATGTCTCATGTTCTGCTTGAAAAGATCACTCTTCTTTATATGTGTAGCAATAACCCCTTGATTATCATATGTCAGTGATAATCAAACCTTGTGTATTTCTGCCACTGATGTCCTTTAACCAAATCTTCAATTGTTGTTTTGGTTCTTTGACCGATAAACTGAATTCCTTTTCAAAATCCCAAATTCTTCAAATATTGATTCGAAAACCACTGATCGAAGACTCTTCCCTAAATGAACTAATCCCCTTTCAATAACCAAATGATCCACTGAGTAGACCGATGTAGAAATACATCTCCAATGGTAAGATCAGGTGTCAACTCCATTAGAATGTTCTTCAGTCAGTTCGTTTGTCCTCAACGATCGAAGAATCAACTCCTGTTGTTTCGTTTAATAAAACATTTTGTTCAAACAGAAGTATTTAATTTTTTTAGGAATTTAAATAATCAAAATAAATTGAAAATGCATTTTTGATAAATAATAATAAATTTCTCAATTTCAAATTATAAATAAAATAAAATTCGAAAAGAAAGTTTTGATATAGAGATAACAAAATTTTCAAGGTATATTAAATAATCCTGAAAAAAAAAATTATTTCAAATCAAAATTAATTTCCAAAGAATTTTATAGAATTTATAATCCAAAACAGTTTCAATTATAATTAAAATAAAACAGATTGAAAATATAAGTTTGATATAAAAATAATAAATTTTCAAGTCATCTTAGATATTCTTGAAAATAAATTATTTCAACCAAAATGATTTTCCAAAAAGTTTTATGAGATTTATAATTAAAACTTCCAAGCTTAAATTATAATTAAAATAAAACAACTCGAAACCATAATTTTGAAATAGAAATACTAAATTCTCAAAACATTTAAAATGTTCATGAAAATAAATTATTTCAATCCAAAAATATTTTCCAAAGAGTTTTATAAAATTTATAATTAAAGTTTTATGAAAAATAAATTATTAAACCTCAAAAATAATTCTCAAAATACTTTTAAGAATATTAAACTCAAAAGAAATTAAATTGGATTTTAAGATTAATTTTAGTTTTCAAATTAATAAAATTCTTAACTAAGAATATTAAAAATATAAAATATTTGACTCTAAAATTTAAAAGAAAATAAAATATTTTCCAAGATGTAAGATAAACTTGAAAAATAAATTATTTAAATTTAAAAATTATTTTCAAAATATTTTATATAATTAAATTCAAATTTAATTATTAAATTAATTATTAAACTAAAAACAATTTGAGAGAAAAACAATTTTTGTTTTAAATAAAAGTTAAACTATGTAGCCATGTGTCATGTTGAAACAGCCCTCTAAGTAGAACTTCTACATAGGAATGTTCTACATAGACTCTATCTCGAACACCAAGTAGAACTTCTACATAGGAATGTTCTACATAGACTCTATCTCGAACACCAAGTAGAACTTCTACATAGGAATGTTCTACATAGACTCTATCTCGAACATTAAGTAGAACTTCTGACTTAGAAAATATTTCTAACTCTAGAATTTCTACTTAGGTTCTATCTAGAACATTAAGTAGAATTTCTACATAGAAATGTTCTACTTAGGTTCTATCTAGAACATTAAGTAGAACTTCTGACTTAGAAAATATTTCTAACTCCAGAATTTCTACTTAGGTTCTATCTAGAACATTAAGTAGAATTTCTACATAGAAATGTTCTACTTAGGTTCTATCTAGAACATTAAGTAGAACTTCTGACTTAGAAAATATTTCTAACTCCAGAATTTCTACTTAGGTTCTATCTAGAACATTAAGTAGAATTTCTACATAGAAATGTTCTACTTAGGTTCTATCTAGAACATTAAGTAGAACTTCTGACTTAGAAAATATTTCTAACTCCAGAATTTCTACTTAGGTTCTATCTAGAACATTAAGTAGAATTTCTACATAGAAATGTTCTACTTAGGTTCTATCTAGAACATTAAGTAGAACTTCTGACTTAGAAAATATTTCGAACTCCAGAATTTCTACTTAGGTTCTATCTCGAACATTAAGTAGAATTTCTACATAGAAATATTCTACTTGGCCATCTCGAATATCTATCTCGAATATTCTACATAGGAATTTCTACTTGGCCATCTAGAACATTTTGTACTTAGAAAAATTCCGGGCTTCAAAAAAATTCTAGATGCCCAGTGAACCAATCGTACCCTCTTACCAATCGTACCCTCTTTAATCTCAAAAATAAAAATAGATCCAATCGATTTGTATGTCAATCGAGTAGCTCTGATACCAATTGTTTGGTCCCGGAGATCGTAGAGGGGGGGTGAATACGATTCCCAAATTAAAAATATGACTATTAAATATTTTTGGGACAACATAAAAATTACTTTGGTTCAAACCCGGGTACTGTTCATCATCTTCTTCAACCTCAAGAACACCATTAAAATAACCAAGATAATGAACGGTAAATCATCTAAAACACACAACACAACAAGATCCAAGAATATAACTTTATATTCATTGAAGTGGGGTAGATGCTACAAACAAGTTCAAGAACATAAGCTCAAGAACACAACAAAGAAGTGATTTTTGTCTGCTCTAAAACTATTACATTTTGTAGATCTAGGAGACAAAAATCAGCCCTATCTTCTATACAAGATTTAGCAAGTGTTTACAATAGAAAGATAGATGAGTGGTATGATAAAGAAAATCATGGCCCCAAAATATTAAAGTATTAGTTCGGCCATGGGGGAGAGAATAATTTCTCTCTCTCTCCCCTTTTCTTTCTCATCCGAATTCTTACTTGTGATAAAGACTTGGATTCTTTTTGTATATAGAAAAAGGGGTTGCTTTTTGCTTTTCCACCTTTTACTCTTGTCCACTCAAATCTTTTCTTCAAAGTCATGTGCCAAGCATGCATTTGGAAATATTTAATGTAAAAGTAATATTTAAATAAATATATATAATATAAATAAAGAGTGTCTTTATTTATAAAATATATAAATAATTAAATAAACACTTTATTTAATTAAATTAAATATTTCCATTCCACTCTTCAATTTGTGTAGACTTCCTTATCCAAATACTTGGCCCCGTATACGTGACTCCACCACGTCCAAGTATTTGGCCTTCTAATCTGTGAAGCTTTAGTAAGATCCAATCAGGTTGTGCCGACTGTCCCTTATCCATTAGGTTGGCATTTCTCCAATACTGATTTACCACCTTTGTTGATCCTCCACTTGACTCAAGAAAACCAACAACTTTAGAATGATTAAAACCATATTAACCGACGAGAGCTTGCCTCCAATGTCCTGACACTTGATGCAACGGTCTGGTTCATAAGTGACTAGTCTTGATAGGGGCTCTTGATTCCGAACATGATTCCACATTCTTCTTTGCAAACCTTACTTGTTGCTTCGATTATAATGCACTAAAATCTTCATAGACTAAGACAATCTTCTGTAGCTTCCACATCCTTGAATAGATGTCAACATCTTTTATTCTCCACTGAGGCCTGAACATGTTAATGAACTTCTTCCAGTGGGCTTCAAGTCTGTAGATGATCCTTTGATACTTTGTCTTAACTGAACTCTGTGATCCAAGATTTCTGTGCACCTGCATATTATTACATGTCATGTTCTATTGTTGAGTTATCATCAACCATTACATAGAGATTACATTTAGCATTTCTAGTACACATTAAAGTGCAGTGAGTTACTTCCCTTCACTCCTATCTCCCCTTTCAGTAGGGAGTAACAAACTTGAATTAACATCCTTTTCATCAAAGCTAATTTCCACTTCTTGAATCTTGCAGGTTATAATAATCTTGGAGCTCCCATCATTCAGAGCAACCTCCTCCCAATTTGCAGTGTTCCAGAACTGTTCAAGAATGTCCAAGTACAGTGGAGGGTTGGTCAATAATGCTTCCTTCAAGTAAAAATCTATGAGGAATCTAGTGAAACATTTGTATTGAGGCTTGGCCTCCGCATATCTTGAAATGGCTAGAAAGTTAGTTTCAGGGATGATGTACACCTCAGTTAAAGGGTTGGAACTAGAAGAAGCCATTTGGAGTTGTGTGTAGAAAAGAGAAGTGAAGAAACGAAGATTTTAGAGAGAAGTAGGAGAGAATTCGAATGATACTGTAGAGAGCAAAAATTTCTTTGAGTTTGCGATTAAGCGTAGAAATGAAATGTTCGATCTACTTTGCTATTTATGTGAATTTGACAACTCGACTAGAATTGCAATCAATTTTGTAGGTTCGAGAACTCAGAAAAAGAGTAAAGTTGCTTTAGTAGAGAACTGCTCAATTTTAATCGAGAACTTAGTGTATATATATATGTGTTCGAGAACTGAACCATTCGAGAACTCACTCAACAATATGGTCGAGAACTCTAGTGATTCGAGAACACTCAGATTAGTATTGAATCGAGAACTCTGAGAAATAAAGTTGATCGAGAACTCACTAAAGTGTACTGTTCGAGAACTCACAAATAGAACCTCAGTCGAGAAGTCATAAAAGAATGGAAATTTGATCAGAAACTCCAGTTTTTAAGAATTATTCTATTTTCTCTTGGAAAATAAAATAACAATTTGTCAGACACATTTTTCAGAAATAATTTTTTTTTAATTCTGAAATTAAAAATGTATTTGCAAAATATTCCTGAATAATTGAATATCACACTTGTTGTTTAAAGATGCACAAGTATAATAATTCTTTTTAGACTTGCTTAGAATAAATAAATAGTTCCAAGCTGCTATTTTATTTTATTTTTAAAACAAGATGTACAACAATATAACTGAAGCATTTCTAAGTACACACTAGTCTGTTTCACTTAGATAAATCATGTAAGGATCATGTTAGTGAAACAATTGTTGCAATAGTTGGTGAGATATATTTAGTTAGCCACTAGTCAGGAGAATTTAGCATTCCAATCTCACTAACCAACCTGTTAAAGGTGGCTTCATCTAGTGGTTTAGTAAATATATCAGCCAACTATTTTTGTATAGGAACATAGAATAATTCAATTACTCTATTTTCTGCTTGTTCCCTTATGAAATGGTACCTTACATCAATGTGCTTTGTTTTTGAATGGTTCACTGGATTTGCAACAATGGATATAGCACTAGTATTGTCACACATGATTGGAATCCTTTCCAACACTAGTTCATAGTATCTTAATTGATTTCTTATCCAAAGCACTTGAGCACAGCAACTTCCTACAGCTATGTATTCAGCCTCAGCTGTAGAAGTTAAAACTGATTGTTACTTCTTGCTAAACCATGACACCAATCTCTGTCCAAGGAATTGACAGCTTCCAGAGGTTCTTTTTCTATCTACTCTGCAACCAGCAAAATCAGCATCTGAATATCCAACCAAGTTGAATCCTATTTCTTTAGGGTACCATAAACCCATGAAGATTATTCCTTTGAGATGTCTTAAAATCCTTTTGACAGCAATGAGATGAGATTCCTTTGGATTGACCTAAAACCTTGCACACAAACATGTAGAGAACATGATGTCTGGTCTACTAGCTATGAGATATAGCAGAGAACCAATCATTCCTCTATAGGTCTTCATGTCTATACTTTTTCCTTTCTTATCTTCATCCAGTTTGACAACTGTAGACATTGGAGTTTTAACAGGTGAGCAGTCTTGCATATCATACCTCTTTAGCAAGTCATTAATATACTTGGTTTGACTTATAAAGATGCCATCTATTCTTTGACTTATTTGAAGGCCTAGAAAATAATTGAGCTCTCCCATCATGCTCATTTCATATTCACTTTGCATGAGCTTTGAGAATCTTTGACACAGCTTTTCGTTTGTAGAACCAAAGATCATATCATCCATATAGATTTGAACAAGAATGATGTCATCACCATGTTTCTTGTAAAAGAGAGTTTTGTCAATTGTCCATCTTGTGAACTGATTTTTCAGTAAGAACTTTGATAGTGTGTGTAATTTTCCCTTAGTACGAGTTTGTAAAAGGGGAGGTTGAATACAAACTTAAGAATTTTGACTAATTTTTGCGGATTCAATTTTGTATTTTGATAGATTTAGTGTTTGGAAATATATAGTGAAGAAACTATCTAAACTATGAATTGAAAACTGATATATTGAAAATAAAACAAGGTAATTTAAAAATTACTAGTGGATTGGTTTTCCACTAGTGAATGTTTTGCTTTCAATTAACCTTGGTTAGAATAACCAAGCTGCTTACAAGTATGAAAAGCGTGAACAAGGAAAAGTAATACAATTGTTTCTGATTTTTCTAGGCTTTTCTTGTTCTTGTTCTCTCTCACTTGTTACAATGAACTACTAAACTATATATAGCAATTCATTTCCTACATCTATTTTTTTATCAATTGATAAAATGGAAATTGAAATTTCATTTTACAATGTATTCACTAAAATAGATTGTAGCTTCTTTTCACAGTCTTCTTTGCATTTGTCTTGTTCTGGAAATTTTTTTATCTTAATCTTTTCCTTTAAGACTGTGTTGCCTTTAAAGTCTTCACAATCCTGACAGGACTGTCTTCCATTGATTCAGTTTCTGCAAAGATCCCATTCCTTTTGTCTTTAACTAATTTGGTAAACGTTGATCAACTGATAATTGATGTAAAGTTTATCAGTTGATCATCCTTTGCTTATCCATCGATGGATAGGTTATCCATTAATCAATTGATGTATCAATGGATAATTAGTTTATCCTTTGACTCCTTATCCATTTACTGCCTTTATCCGTTGATAGCCTTGATGCTTTTATCCGTTGATGGAGATCCATTGATTTGACCTTTATTGACCTTTATCCATCGAATAGTGTCTTTATCCATTGATTCTAATATCTGTTGATCACTTCATTTGAGAGAATTCTGACTTAGAATATTTAGAATTTGTCATCCATTCTTCTCATCAGTTGAAGAGCTATCAATTGAAGTCAAATAGATATCAATTGACTAGATTATGGCATCCATCGACATATTACAATCAATTGATAAAATAGAAACATGAATCAACTGCTACACTCCATTTTATCAGTTGATGAATAATTTCAACTGATAAATTATTTCCTAGTCAATGGATATTTATAAATCTTATATCCATTGACCAATTACAATTAAAATGGATTATATATTGTAATTCTAAGAACTTTGTTATCATTAAAACTCAGAATTCCTAACAGTGTGTCATACCATGCTCTAGGGGCTTCTTTGAGTCCATACAATGCTTTGAGAAGTCTGTAGACAAAGTCAAGAAATTTAGAATCTTCAAAGCTAGGAGGTTGTTGTACATAGACCTCTTCTTCCAGGTCACCATTTAGAAATGCACTTTTGACATCCATTTAATAGACCTTAAAGTTTAAATGTGCTGCAAATGCTAGAAAAAATCCGATTGCTTTTAGTCTTGCAACAGGAGCAAAAGTCTCATCATAGTCGATGCTTTCTTCTTATGAATAGCCTTTTGCAACCAAACTTGCCTCATTTCTTATGACAATTCTAGGTTCATCCATTTTGTTTCTATAGACCCATTTTGTGCCAATAATTGATCTGTCTTTTAGAGTTGGCACCAATTCCCAAACATGATTTCTCTTAAATTGATTTAGCTCTTCCTGCATGGTCACAATCCAGTCTGGATCCAACAATGCTTCTTCAATCTTTTTAGGTTCATTCTGGGACAGAAAGCAAGCATATCGGCACTCATTTGTAGTTGCTCTTCTTGTTCTCACACCTTTATCAGGATTGCCAATTATTTGATCTGAAGTGTGGGCTCTATTCTATTTTGTTTAATGAGTCACACATCTTGCATTTGAACTTGTTTCTTCCAGACTCAAATTATTTGCATTTGTTATTGATCTTTGAGAAGCTCCCCCTGAGTGTATGCTAGGATTGTGAGGAGAATTCTCAAGTTGAATGTGACTGAAATCCTCAGTATTTCTCTCTTCATTTGCACCATGTGAAATCTCCACATGTGAGCATTCATTTACATTTTCATCCTTTTCATTTTCAGATGCTTCCATTTCCATTTCATTCTAAAATCTCAAAGTGTCACAGTTTTCTCCTTCAAGACTCATGACTGGGAACTTGAAGTCGTCAAAAGTCACATATGTGCTTTCCGCTACTATTTATTGATCAATCACATATACTCTATAGATAATTTTATCCAAAGAGTATCCTACAAAAATTCCTTCATATGCCTTGGCTTCAAACTTCCCCAGATGGTCAACATCATCCTTGAGTACAAAGCATTTTTCTCCAAACACATGCATGTACTTGACATATGGTTTTATGTTTGTCATGATGTGATAAGGGGTCTTTCCAACAGGTTTTGTGATGAGAGTCTTGTTTTGAGTATATCATGCAGTTCTAACATCTTCAACCCAAAAACTGGTTGGAAGATTTGCTTCTGCTAACATGGTTCTTGTAGCTTCAATTAGAGTCATGTTCTTTCTCTCAACAACTCCATTTTGTTGTGGAGTTCTTGGAGCTGAGAATTGGTGAGTGATTCCATTTTCCTTGCAAAATTCACTTAATGTGGCATTTTTGAATTCTGTCCCATTATCACTCCTTATAGCCACAACAGGTGTAGAGAATTTGTCCAATCTCCTCAAATTTTCAATAATTAACTCATGAACTTCATCTTTTGAGTGCATGAATTCCACCCATATGTATTTGGAGAAGTCATCCACCATGACAAGTGCATATCCCTTCTTGGACATTGACATTACATTTACTGGTCCAAAAAGATCCATGTGAATCAATTGCAATGGTTTTGTGATGGAAGTGAATTTTTTTACTTATGTGACTTGACCTTTTCATTTTTCCTTTTTGACATGTCTCACACAATCCTTCTATGCAGAATTGAAGTGAAGGCAGGTCTTTCACTAACTCTCTTTTGACTAGAGAATTAAGATTCTTGAAGTTCAAGTGAGATAGCCTTTTGTGCCAAAGCCATCTTTCTCTTTCAGAGGCCTTGGTGTAGAAACAACAAATTCTTTACTTATTTGCAGAGTCCAAATCTGCTACAAACAGGCTTCCTTTCCTTACTCCTTGTAGAGCAATTTCTTTGGTCTTTCTCTGTGATATGAGGCACAATTCTTTATCAAACTCCACCTTCAAGTTTTTGTTGTAGAATTGAGTGATGCTCAATAAATTATGCTTCAAACCATTAACCAAAGCTACATCTTCAATGACAACATTTCCATAAATCAACTTGTCATATCCCATAGTGAAACCAATGTTGTTGTCTCTAAAGGTTACCATTGGGTCAGCCTCTTCCTTGAATTGTGACTGCATGGCTTTGTCACCAGTCATGTGTCTTGAGCATCCACTGTCCAAGATCCATAAAACCTTTTTCTTCTTACATGTGCCATGCAAACAAAACAATATCAAGTTTTCTTTGATACCCAAACTAAGTTAGGTCCTCTTTACTTAGTCACATGAATGTCATTTTTCTTCTTAACAGTCTTAGTCACTTGATCATGCAAGTTTTTAATTTTCAGGTTTTGAGTTTTCACTTGAGTTATACTTTTTGAACTAGATGCATTTCTAGGTGACATAGAGTGTTTTCTCTTCTTGATTGGACTAACAAATTTAGGTCTTACAGTTTTGTGCAAATTTTGATTTATACAACCTTCAATAAACTGTTTTCTCAACCTAAAGCAAGTATTCATGACATTCATATTGCATGGCATATAATCAAATTTGTCACATAATTTATGATCATCATGCATCAAGGGTTTCACATAGCCACAAGAAAAATCAGCATTATCAATAACATGTTTCTTGCACACATGTGTAGGTGATTTGTTGAACCATAATTTTTAAAAATCTTCCTAGTTAGTGTGTTTGTTGATGCCTACTTTATCATTTCTATTTGCCTTTTTCTTTTTAACATGCATGGTATAATTTTTCTAGACATTTTCTTTTAATTCTGTTTTAACAGGGATGTTAGAAATCTACATGTAATTTGATGATAACTTTAGACTTAGAATCATAGAAATTTTAATTGATGTAACTGATCAATTGATATGAAAATTATAAATATCAATTGATCAGGAAACCAGTTATCAGTTGAAATTTTTATGTGAATCAACTGATAATTTGGATTGTAGCATAGATGTACTTAGTCTATTTCAATCGATAAGGTGTAAGCTAATTTATATTATTCTCATCAATTGATGTTAGAGTCGATTGATATAGGTCATCAACTGATGTATAACTTAGACTGTCAAATTATAATTATTTGAAGACAGGAAATTATACAAGTGAAGGATGATCAGTTGATATTGAAGCATCAATGGATAGAAGATCAATTGTAGAAACCAAGTCAAGCATTGACCATCAAATGATGTGAAGAACCATCGATTGATATATCGATTGATAACATCTATCAATCGATGAGTTATCTTTTATCAATCGATGGATACAAAGATCAATCGAAGAAGAATATCAGTTGATGGATAAAATGAAGGATTAATTGACATGCTTGACATTAAATTATCAATTGAGTGAGACAACACAAGTTGAAAGACAAAAGCACACATATGGAAGACAGTCTATGATGACTGTGAAGACTCAAGTTGAAGCTGTCTTTCCAAGTCTGAAGACTTTTCCTAAAATGGAAAAAGGCAAGAGGAATGATAGATCAGAAACAATTCTAGTTTAGATTAATTATATTATACTCTTTCTAGGTATTGTAAACAAACTTGTGGTATATAAACAAGTGTGGTAGCATTGTTAGAAATATACAAGGAAGACAATATTTCTTGAATCAACTGTTCAGCCATAAAGCACTTTGTAAGAACAGTTGGTTAATTTTCTAACCTTATAAAAATGAAGCTAGGTTTTATTAACATAGAAACATTGAACAAAAATATACACTAATGGAAAATCCAATCCATCAGTAATTTTAAATATCTTTGTTCATTGTATTTTCAGTTTCATTGTTGTTTATACATATTCTCTAAAATACTCAAACATCAAGAACAAATATTAAAACAAAGAAAGTTTTGAATATTTGTATTCAACCCCCCCTCTGTAAATATTGACACTGTTCTGGGAAATAACAATTGGTATCAGAGCTTAGGCATTCAACATACAGAAAGTTTAAAGATCAAGAACAGTCAATATGGGTAAAAAAGATTCAGCTGTGAAGATTTCAGTGCTAGAAAAAGATGAATATTTTGCATGAAAAGTGAAAATGCATATGCATCTTCTTTCTCTTGACCCTTCTTATGTTCACTGCATAGAGAAAGGTCCTCATGTTCCCATGAAGCTAGTCACAGGTATAAATCCTGATGGAACTCCTGCATTTGATAAACATGTTCCAAAACTCATCACTGAGTTCACAGAAGAGGATGAAAATGAAGTGCTTAAAGACAAGAAGGCCATGAATATTCTGTTCAATGGTCTAAATAAAGATATGTTTGACAATGTGATAAACTGCACTTCATCAAAAGAAGTATGTGATACACTTCAAACTTTGTGTGAAGGAACTGAACAAGTAAGGAAAAACAAGATGCAACTTTTGATACAAAAATATGAATCATTTCATTTCAAGAGTGGAGAGTCCATCAATGACACCTATAGCAGATTCCAGAAGTTGTTAAATGGATTGAAGCTATATGGTAGGGTTTATGCAACTGAGGATACAAATATAAAATTTCTTAGATCTCTTCAAAAGGAATGGAAACCAATGACTGTCTCCATTAGACAATCTCAAGACTTCAAGGATTACATTCTTGAGAAACTTTATGGTATTCTCAAGACATATGAGTTGGAAATCCAACAAGATGAGGAGATTGACAAGAATCAAAGAAAAGAGAAAACTGTGGCTTTGATGGTCAAGAGAAATGAAGAGAAGAAGGAAAGAGGCTGTGTAGAAGGTTCTGTCATGGTGGCTAGTGAGACTGATGAAGAGTCATCCAAAGTAAAGGGAAAGGGCAAGTGTGAAGAAAATGAAACATGCTCTCAGGATGATTTGGATGAGATTGATGATCACCTTGCATTTCTATCAAGAAAATTCTCAAAGCTAAAATTCAAGAAGAATCTAAATGCTCAAAGGCCTGGATCCTAGTTTAGAAGTAACAATCAAAACAAAAATTTGGTTGATAGATCAAAATTCAAATGCTTTAACTGTGGATTGGCTGGTTATTTTTCAAATGAGTGCAGAAAGCCAAAACAATAAAAGACAAAGTCATATGATGGTATTGACTAAAAAAAAATACTTTGACCTTCTTAGACAAAAAGAAAAGGCTTTTGTAATTGAAGAAAAAGACTGGGCTGCTGATGATAGTGATTCTGAAGAATTCATCAATCTAGCTCTAATGGCCAACCATGAAGATGAAGAAGCTAGTTCATCATCAAATCAGGTATTAGCTACTAACTTTTCTGAGCTTACAACTGATGAATGCAATAGTACTATTAATGAAATGTCTAATGAATTGTACAATTTGCATGTCATTCTAAAATCTCTAAACAAAGAAAACCTCAAGTTAAAGAACACCATTGATGCCTTAGCTGAGAGAAATGTTTTTCTTGAAAATGAACTTGTTTGTTTAGATATATTCAATAAGGAAAGTAAAGATGCTAGAGATGAACTAGTAAATAGTTTGAGAAGAGAAGAATTGTTAAAATAATAATTGGCTGGAGAAATTAATGTTCAGGGTTTAGATACTCTAGGAGAATCCCCTAAATCAGTAGGCAAGCCATTGGTTGATACTCCAATGGATAAAGATCAATCGACTGCTAATCCTTTATCGACTGATTAGGATTATCAATCGATTGATGATGAATCAATTGATAATCATCCATCGACAAGTAAAGTATCAATGGCTAATAATAAGAACAAGTTTAGCACCTCTATCATGTTTGTTAAGGAAACCAAGAATCAAGTTGAGACTAAGGTTGAAAAGATCAACATTGGAAGCTTATCTAAGAAACAATTGAAAGAGAAATTAGAAGGGATAACACCTGTTGAAATCATTCACCCTAAGTCTAAGAAAAAGAAGAAAAATAGGAATGAGAAAGTAGGCATAAACAAGCACAATAAGTATACTCCTGATATGTGTGCACCTAGAAAGGTCTATGCTAAATGTGGTAGTGTAAATCATTTGTCTATGCAATGCAAGAAATAAAAGAATTCTATATATTCAAATGATTTGAATGCACATGCCATGTCTGCTAATGTCATGTTTACTAATCCTATGCTCATGAGTGTCATGTCTTCTAATTTGGTTGCACCCAATGTTTATATGCCTTATGCACAATTTCCATAACATGTATAATCCATTCTTTGCATATGCAAATATGAACATGACTGGAATGCCATGGAACATGCCTAATGTAGATAATGAAATGCATGGAAATTCTGCCATGAGTTTCAAGGTGTTTGAGCCACAAAAGCCAACTCCCAAAGTTAAAGTGGATTTAAACCAACCAAAACAAAAGGAATCAAATTTGGCAACCAAGGCCCAGGCTGCAACTAATAAAAGAGGACCCAAGGCAACTTGGGTACCAAAAGCAACTTGATTGTTTTATGTGTGTGCAGGAAAACAGGAAGAAAAATCTCTGGTATTTGGATAGTGGATGTTCTAGGCACATGACTGGAGATTTGTCCCTGCTCATAAAGTTTGTGGAAAAGGCTGGCCCAAGAGTTACTTTTGGAGATAACAACAAAGGTTTTACATTGAGATATGGCTCAATTACAAGAGAAAATGTTATCATTGAACCTGTAGCACTAGTTGATGGATTGAGGCACAATTTACTCAGTATTAGTCAGTTGTGTGATAATGAAAATAGTGTGTGGTTCTCAACTAGATCATGCATCATAGCCAACAAAGAACCTGGTGAAATTATCTTAACTGGTGAAAGAAAAGGAAATGTCTATGTAACTGATTTTAACTCTGTAAAGGCAAATTCAATGATATGTTTACTTAGCAAAGCCAATACAAATGAAAATTGGATTTGGCACAAGAAGCTAGCCCATTTGAATTTAAAAGCCATGAATCAATTGGTTAGAAAGAATATGGTTAGAGGCATTCCACAAATGGAATTCACCAAGGATGGACTATGTGATGCCTGTCAAAAGGGAAAACAAAGGAAAACATCATTCAAGTCAAAGTCTGAATCATCAATTGATAAGCCTCTAGAATTATTGTACATGGACTTATTTGGTCCTTTCAACATCATGTCAATTGCCAAAAAGAACTATGCCTTAGTAATAGTTGATGATTTTACTAGATATAAATGGGTATATTTCTTACATTCTAAGGATGATGCAAACAAATTCATTATCAACCATGTGAGGAATGTTGACAATGGCACTGAATGAAAGGTCAATAAAATAAGAAGTGATAATGGTACTGAATTTAAGAATGCAATAATGAAAGAATTTTGTGAGGAAAAAGGTATCACTCATCATTTCTCTGCACCAAAGACTCCAAAACAAAATGGAGTTGTTGAAAGGAAAAATAGGACCTTGATTGATGCTGCTAGAACTATGTTAGAAGAAACAAAACTTCCTATATACTTCTGGGCAGAAGCAATTAATACTGCTAGTTATATTCAAAATATTTCCATGGTCAATCAACTACAAGGTAAAATACCATATCAATTGATGAAGAAAGACAAGAAGCCAACAATTAATTTTCTTCATGTTTTGGTTGCAAATGCTTTGTGCTAAGAAATCAAGGTGAAAATCTGGGAAAGTTTGAAGCCAAGGCTGATGAAGCTATATTTTTTGGATATGAAATAACAACCAAAGCTTACAGAGACTACAATTTTAGATTATACATTGTTATGGAATCTATGAATGTAGTCTTTGATGACAAGAAGATTCAAGGGTTATTTGATGAAGGATACCATGACTTATTGCATTTTGAAAATGAATCAACAGGCAATGGTGAAGAAAGTGATGATGATGTAGAAATTTCAAGAAATCAAGTACCCAGAAACACCCCATCAATTGATGTCAATGCATCAATAGAAAACTTATCAGTTGATAATCATCAATCGACTGATAATACATCGATTGATAACCATTCAATGGATAACAACTCTGCTCAATAATCTTCAAGTAGAGTATCCATCTCAGGGGGAGGGTTCTCAAGTGATCAATCACATCACTATGATCATAATAATTCAAATGATCATGAAGCATCATCTTCAAGGTCAAATTTACCACCCCAAAGGAAATGGATAAGAAGCCATCCCTTTGAATTGATCATTGGAGATGCTAATGATGGTGTCAAAATTAGAAGTGCAACTCAAAATGAATGCTTGTATAGTAGCTTCCTGTCTCAAGAAGAACCAAAAAGAATTGAAGAAGCCTTGAATGATCCTGATTGGATAATTGCTATGCAAGAAGAGTTGAATCAGTTTGAAAGAAACGAGGTATGGAAGCTGGTGCCCAAACCAAAGAACAAGTCTGTCATTGGTACAAAATGGGTGTTCAGAAATAAAATGGATGAATCTGGTACAGTAATAAGGAACAAAGCAAGATTAGTGGCAAAAGGCTATTCACAAGAAGAAGGCATAGATTTTGATGAAATATTTGCACCAGTTGCAAGGTTGGAAGCAATCAGAATCTTTCTATAATATGTTGCTCATGCTAATTTCAAAGTGTACCAGATAGATGTGAAAAATTCTTTCCTCAATGGAGAACTAGAGGAAGAAGTGTATGTAGAACAACCTCCTGGTTTCATTGATCCTATTCATCCTGGATTTGTATACTATCTTCTCAAGGCACTTTATGGATTGAAGCAAGAACCTAAAGCCTGGTATGACACATTATCTAAATTCTTGATTGAGAATCACTTCACAAGAGGTATTGTTGATAAAACTCTCTTTCATAGAAATGTTAGTGGCTCTATGATTCTTGTTCAAATCTATGTAGATGACATTATTTTTGGCTCAACTAATGAAAATTTTTGTCAAAAGTTTGCTACGTTGATGCAGAGTAAATATGAAATGAGCATGATGGGAGAACTTGCCTATTTTCTTGGTTTGCAAGTCAAACAAGTCAAAGATGGCATTTTCGTAAATCAAACCAAATATATTTCTGATTTATTAAAGATATTTGATTTAAATGAATGTTCTTCTGCAAAAACTTCCAGGGCAACTGCAACTAAACTTGAATTGAATACTAAGGAAGATAAATTAGACATTTTAAGTTATAGAGGCATGGTTGGCTCATTACTTTATTTAACTGCAAGTAGGCCAGACATAATGTTTGCTACATGTCTTTGTGCTAGTTTTCAGGATGATCCTAGGGAATCTCATTTGATTGCAATAAAAATAATATTCAGATATCTCAAAGGAACACCAAATCTTGGAATTTGGTATCCTAGAGACTCTGGATTTAATCTAATTGGCTATTCAAATGCAGACTATGCAGGTTGCAGGATAGACAGAAAAAGTACCACAGGCACCTGTCAATTTCTAGGAAACAAGCTTGTATCATGATTTAACAAGAAGCAAAATTAAGTGTCTACATCTACTGCAGAGGCTGAATATATTGCAGCTGGAAGTTGCTGTGCACAAATATTATGGATGAGGAATCAACTACTTGACTATGGGTTCAACATGAATAAGATTCTTATTTTCTGTGATAACACAAGTGCCATTGCAATAACAGAAAATCCTGAGCAACATTCCAGAACCAAACACATTGACATAAGGTATCACTTCATTAGGGAACATGTAATGAATGATACAGTTGAATTACATTTTGTCCCTAGTGAAAGAAAACTTGCAGACATTTTTACCAAACCATTAGATGAATCTACTTTCAATAGATTGGTCTGCGATTTAGGTATGCTTAACTATATTTAATCTATTAAATGTCTGACAAGTTATGATCTATATTTTTTTGATTGTAGCCATTGACTATGTTAATCCATTGATTCCTCCATAATCAATTGATAAATATTTTACATATCGATGGATATTTCTGAATCTATCGATAGATAAATATAACAATTGATGATATATTTATTTATCAATGGATATTTACAGCTGTCGACAGATAAATATATCAATTGATGATATATTTATCAATGGATAGTCGTACCTGGCGATGGATAAATTAGTTATCAATCGATGACCTGGAATCTAAGGGGTTCATGTCATCAATCGACATGTACAAATTCTAGCCGTTGATTACTTATTTTATCAATTGATTAATACATACATCTATATATGTATAACAGTCGATTGCCAAAATTAGTAATTTCTACTTTTCATTTTTTCTCCAACGGTCGATTAAGTTCTATTTTGAGTAAGAAATTGATTGGGAACACAGTAAATATAAATAGTGAGATTAAAACATCTTTTAATTCTTACTTGCAATTTTACTAACGTCTTCTCTCTCTCTCTCTCTCTCTCAATCTATGAACTCAATCTTTAACTCTCTTTGTTCTCAATATTTAACATTCTCAGTCTCTCTAGTGTAATCTCTAATCTCCATATACAAGAAATGACATCTTCATCCGTTTCATCTTCCAAGAAGGTTTCACAAGCAGGATACTACTATGAGTTGAATAATTTATTGCCTGCACTGTTGTGGAAGAAGCACCACAAAGTTTCCATCCAATAATGCGATTCTTGGAGAGTAGCAAGGTGATGACAACTTTAATTGAAGCCCCAAAAATTATTTGCAAATTGGTAGAGGAATTCTAGGCCACTGCAGAAGTTGCCAATGACTACTCAACCATTTCTTTCATGTGCAAGGGAGATAAGTACACACTAACTACTGTTGTTATTGATGAATGTTTAAATCTACCTGCTAATAATACTGACACAGCACCAACAGATGAAAATATTATAAACATGTTTAGGTCTGTTAACTATGTGAACCCTGATATTAGTCTAGGTCATGTTGTTAGAAAGCATCTTAGAAAAGAGTGGTCTTACTTCTTTGATGCAATTATAAAATGCTTTAGTGGTAAGATCGGTAACTTTGATGATAACAACTAGTATGCAGGAAATTTCCTACAGTATTCTGTTTGATAGATTTTTTAACTTTTCATCAATAATAATTAATGAGATTGCTGCAAAGTTGGGTGATAAATCTAATAGGTCTAATCATATATATTATGCTAGATTTATTATGTTTTTTATTAATCATTTTGTGAAGGACATAGAAATCACAAGAGAGATAGAGACATTGGACTGCTGGGTCCAAAACAAAAGGGTCTTTAAAGACTTGGTAAGGTTCAATCTTCACAGTAATGTGGAATTGATCTATCCCCCCTTTTGTTCAGGTATTTATCTCTACTTTAAACTCTTCCCAACCTCAATCTTCTTTGCCTTCTGTGGCTATGGAGGGTGGTAGCAATGACCCCAATCCTCCTACCTAACCACACAACTTATTTCAAAATCCAAATCTAAAATACCAACCTCAATAGGTTCCCAAAAATCTGTTGTTATAAAATCAAAGAAAAGAAAAACACCAGCTGTGGTAGATAGATTAGAGGTGGATGTAGCTGGTGAGGGAACTGGGGAACATTAAAGAACCCAAAAGGAAAAGGAGAGTGAGGGTGTGCAACCCAAAACAAGCCACTCCACAGTCTCTCAAAAGATTGTGGATGTTAATAAGGAAATTACCACATCCCTATTGGCATCCTCTCAAAATGATGACAATATTGAAAAGAGCCCACAACCAGGGGTACATAACTAAGTTGGGGACACACAAGCCAAAACACCAAAATCATATGAAAGAAGGAAGAAAAGAGTCACCTTTGCACATGAGGAAACACACACTGCAAAATCACATGAAACTGTGATGGAGCCTTCTCAAAGTCAGTTTGATGCATCTCATATAAATGATGAAATGCAGTCCCATTCACTCTCAATTCTAATCCCTTCTAATCTTCTTTCCCCACTTCATCAAATTTCTTCAGAAAATATTTTAATAGATAATCAGGCATTTTCAAATTCTCTTTCTTTGATATTCCAGGAAAAGCCAACACTCTCTCTTGAATTTTCTTCCCAGGAAATTCAGGATTCCATCTCACATGTTATCTCAAATATCACTTCTCAAATAATAACATCAAATGTTTCTCCTCCATTAATTGATGTTTCCTCATCAATTGATATTCAGCCATCGACTGATAAGCCATCGATTGATACTCAAGATCATTCGATGGGTATGCATCAATCGATGGATGTCCCAAAAACTTCGACTGATAATTTCTTTACAGCAACTGATACTCAATCAATTGATGTTGCACAAACACTCTTAGGATTGAGTGAGTTGAGTGAGAGGCAGGATTGCAACCTGGAAAAAGGAGAGTGAGTGAGTGAGGTCATTCATATTTCTTCCAGGAATGTGAGTGAAATACATGAGGGCCCCACCTTAAAAGGTGCACATGTTATGAGTGAGGGAGATGTGAGATTCTAGGATGAGATCCTGATGCAAGATAAAGAGATGAGTGAGAGAGATAAAACAATTCTTTTATATGCACAGGAGTTGGAGAATGAGTTGATGTCAGAAGAAGAAGGAGTAAAGAAGATAAGGGGAGTTTCAAATGAAGAAGCAAGTGGGAGTGGAATTAACAAGGAAATTGAAGATGAAGAAGTTGATGATGTTGACTTGGATCCATAGAATTTTGTCCACCCTGATCCACAATATTAAGGGTTGGCTGCTTCAAGTAACAGGGATGCATAACAATTGTTGGGAATTGAGCATACTGAATAGAGGACTAGGAATCTGAAGGAGAGCATTGCCAATACAATATATACATGTTATATGGCACCTGAAGAGTTAGAAGATGATTTTAATAAAGAGCCATGGATGAGTACCATTGATGGTTCCTTAGAAGCTGCTGAAATTGAGATTCTTTCTCAATATAGGAGGGCAATGGTGGAAGTAGAGATTGAAGAACCCATTCAAAAGAGGATTGCCAGCTGTATGAAGGAGTCATTAAAAATTCAGAAGATTACAGTGACAGGAGTGAGGAGAGAATTAGAGATTATCAAGGAATCTATCACTCCTAGCAAGAAGCAAAATTCAGTGTCTACATCTATTGTAGATGCTGAATATATTGCAGCTGGAAGTTGTTGTGCACAATTTTTATGGATGAGGAATCAACTATTTGACTATGGGTTCAACATGAACAAGATTCCTATTTTCTTTGATAACACAAGTGCTATTGCAATAACAGAAAATCCTGTGCAACATTCCAGAACCAAGCACATTGACATAAGGCATCACTTCATTAGGGAACATGTAATGAATGGTACAGTTGAATTACATTTTGTCCCTAGTGAAAAATAACTTGTAGACATTTTTACCAAACCATTAGATGAATCTATTTTCAATAGATTGATCTGTGATTTAAGTATGCTTAACTATGTTTAATCTAATAAATATCTGACAAGTTATGATATAATTTTATTTACCATTGACTATGTTAATCTGTTAATTTTTCCATAATGAATTGATGAACATTTTACATATCAATGGATAATAGTAGCTATCGATAAATAAATATATCAATTGATGATATATTTATTTATCGATGAATGTTTGCAGCTGTTAACAGATAAATATATCAATTGATGATATATTTATCGATTGATAGTCGTACCTGTCGATGGATAAGTTAGTTATCAATTGATGACCTGGAATTTAAGGGGTCCATGTCATCAATCGACCTGTACAAATACTAGTCGTTGAATACTTATTTTATCAATTGATTAATATATACATCTCTATATATATAACAGTCAATTGCTAAAATTGATAATTTCTACATTTCATTTTTCCTCCACCGATCGATTAAGTTCTATTTTGAGTAAGAAATTGATTGGGAATTCAGTAAATATAAATAGTGAGATTAAAACTTCTTTCAAGTCTTACTTGCAAATTTACTAACGATCTCTTTATCTCTTTCTCTATCTCAATCTACGAACTCAATCTTTAACTCTCTATTGCTAAGAATCCTAACTCACTTATTGTTTATTATTGTTTTACTTCAATGCTAACAAGTTTGCAGTTAGTTTTTCTCTATAACAAAAACACGATCATGGCATCATCAAAGAAAGTCTCGTAATCACAATTTTACTATGAACTCAACAACTTTGTTACCTGCACTATGGTGGAGGAAGCCCCAACAGAATATCATCCACTAATGAAATTCCTCAATAGTTCAAAAGTCTCAAAGGCCCTCTCAGAAGCACCAAAAATAGTATGCAACTTAGTTTAAGAATTCTGGACAACTGCAGAGGTAGCAGATAATTTTTCTTCCATTTCCTTTAATTGCAAAGGACAAAGGTATATTATAACCATTGTGGTCTTGGGTGAGTGTTTAAATATTCCTGTAAATAATATTGAAAATGCACCCATTGACACAGACATTAGAACCGTTCTTAGGGAAATCAATTACACTGCTCTTGATGCTAGTTTAGGTGGTATAGTTAGGAAGAATCTAAGAAAAGAATGGTCATTCTTCTTTGATGCCATAATAAAATGTTTCTCGGGTAACGTTAGTAATTTTGATGCAATAACTACTAGTATGCAACAAGTAGGTTATAACATTTTGTATGATAGGTATCACAACTTAGGAAACCTGTTACTTAATGAAATATCTGTCAAATTGGGAAATAAGATTAATAAGTCTAATCATATTTACTATGCTAGATTTATTATGATTATTATTAACCATTTTGTCAAGGATATTGAGATTGATAGGAGCACAGAAGCCCTGGATTGTTGGGTACAAAACAAAAAGGTCTTTAAAGACTTGGTAATGATCAATCTTCACAGTAATGTGGAATTGATCTATCCCTCTTTTGTTCAGGTATTTATCTCTACTTTAAACTCTTCTCAACCTCAATATTCTTTGCCTTCTGTGGCTATGGAGGGTGGTAGCAATGACCCCAACCCTCCTACCCAAGCCACACAACCCATTTCTAAATCCAAATCTAAGAAGCCAACCTCAACAGGTTCCCAAAAACCTGTTGTTGTAAAAATAAAGAAGAGAAAAACACCTGTCTTGGTAGATAGATTAGAGGAGGATGTAGGTGGTGAGGGAACTGGGGAACGTCAAAGAACCTAGAAGAATAAGGAGAGTGAGGGTGTGCAACCCAAACCAAGCCACTCCACAGTCTCTCAAAAGATTGTGGATATTAACAAGAAATTTACCACATCCCTATTGGCATCCTCTAAAAAGGATGACGATATTGAAAAGAGCCCACAACCAGGGGCACATAACCAAATTGGGGACACACAACCCAAAACACCAAAGGCATATGAAAGGAGGAAGAAGAGAGTCACATTTGCACATGGGGAACCACACACTGCAAAATTATAGGAAACTGTAATGGAGCCTTCTCAAAGTCAGTTTGATGCATCTCATATAAATGATGAAATGCAGTCTCATTCACTCTCAATTTCAATCCCTTCTGTTCTTCTTTCCCCACTTCATCAAATTTCTTTAGAAAATGTTTTGATAAATAATCAAGCATTTTGAAATTCTCATTCGTTGATATTCAAGGAGAAGCCAACACTTTCTCCTGAATTTTCTTCCCAGAAAATTCAGGATTCCATCTTTCATGTTATCTCAAATATCACTTCTAAAATAATAATCTCAAATGTTTCTACTCCATCAATTGATGTTTCCTCGTCAATTGATATTCAGCCATCGACTGATAAGCCATCGATCGATACTCAAGATCAATCGATGGGTATGCATCAATCGATGGATATCCCAAATACTTCAACTGATATTTTCAATATATCAATTGATGCACAATCAATTGATGTTGCACAAACACTCTTAGGATTGAGTGAGTTGAGTGAGAGGCAGGATCCTGATGTAAAATAGAGATATGAGTGAGAGAGATAAAATAATTTTTTTATATGTTGGGTTCCGAGGCATAAAACGCAGCGGATTAAACGTAAATATAATGAAAATTTTGGAACCCTAACGCAGGATCATGTATAATCATGGACTGATTATGGTGAAACGGAATCATACCTTTGTTTGGTCTTGACTTTCACGAACTCAACGGAGATCCTAGCTTTCATGACTTGTGTCTTCCTCTCGAAAACACCTCTATGGTATCCACACGAGCACCTTCAAGAACGTCTCACGATCTTGATTACGGAATGGATGTACTAGCCTCCTTTGATGATTTCGAATTTGTCTCTGCCTTTTCTATGTGGCTGCTCTTCTAGGGTTTTCTTATAAAAACGTTAACCCTTATTAACCCTACATTATCTATTTATAATGGTTGGTTAATAGGCCCATAATAGCAATCCATAACAGCAAAGCCTAACCCATGTAGGTTTAGGATTAAATAATAAAACCGAATTTTATTATTTAATTAATAACTAAGTCACACTTAATTATTAATGGCAGAATTTAAATTTGAATTTATATTATTTCAATTAATTAAGTCTCACTTAATTAATATAATAAAATTCAAATAATCATCAATTAATTTAAATCTATAATTTAAATTAATTATTCCTTTAAGTACTCTATGTGTGTGACCCTATAGGCTATTATTTAATTAGCAATAATTTTATTCTCCAATAAAATTATAAACAATGAGCGGTATCTAGTAATACATAATTGCTACCCAATTAAATAATAATTAAATCGTGATTCGATAAAACCTTTCGTGATTAATGTTTCCGTGTAATATAATCCCTTTAACCATATATATTATAGATTAAACTCGAGGCATGTATTTAGTCATCCTCTTCAACATTTAATCCGGGTTTACTTGATCCATGAGTAGACTATGAAAACAAATCATTATTTGAGCACGGCCATGCATTTTATAGTCTCACTCAATCAAGAGGCCAATAATATCTCTCCTAATTATAGGAGGGTTAAATCCTTTATCTATCATTCATATTTCTCATACGACTCATGATATACTCGATATCCACTTTTATCATTACCCGGTCAAAGGTAACTTTTAATGTAGTCAAAGTATATTAATCCTCGTATAGAAATATAATGATCTCAAGTCAGAGGATCATTACACCATTATCACTGTGAGTCTTTCTTATGACTTTATTAAACATGAAGAATCTCACTGTGGGTCTGTCCAGTACCATGTACTCCTGCATGTACCTATGTGTTGACTTTAGTATCCCCATACTTATAACCAGTGAGATGTGGTTATCTGTCAAACAACATACTAGTCTATTTATGTATTATTATTGTCCTATAATAATAATACTCGACTAGGGACATTTAAGAATATGATATATTATATAATCTCAAGTTCAAGTCATGTACTAAACTATACAATGTGTATCATGATTCTAAGGACATTTATTATGCTAACAAATATATCGCAGTAATTAAAGTCATAATAAATACGTTTATTGAATAAACAATTGACATAAAGGTTTATCAAAATAAACATTGTATTGCCTATAGGGCACCTACACCAACATTATATGCATAGGAGTTGGAGAATGAGTTGATGTTAGAAGAAGGAGTAAATGAGATATGGGGAGTTTCAAATGAAGAAGCAAGTGAAAGTGGAATTAATAAGGAAATTGAAGATGAAGAAGTTGATGTTGGTGACTTGGATCCATATAATTTTGTTCACCCTGATCCCAATATCAAGGGTTGGCTGCTTCAAGTAACAGGAATATAGAGCAACTATTGGAAATTGAGCATACTGAATAGAGGACCGGGAATCTAAAGGAAAGTATTGCCAATATAAAAGATATTTGTTATATGGCTCCCAAAGAGTTAGAAGATGATTCTGATGAAGAGCCATGGATGAGCACCATTGATGGTTCTCTAGAAGCTGCTGAAACTGAGATTCTTTCTAAATATAGGAGGGCAATGGTGTAAGTAGGATTTGAAGATCCCATTCAAAGGATGATTACTAACTGTATGAAGGAATCTTTAAAAATTTAAAAGATCACAGTGATAGGAGTGAGGAGAGAATTAGAGATTATCAAAAGATCTATCACTTCTAACAAGGATACACTGAAAAGAAGGTTGGATGAGAAGCTTCATCTGAATACTATGGGTCAAATCAAGGACAAGTTGCTCAAAGAATCCAAGAATTTTGCAGCCTTAGAAACAAGAGTGGGGTCTCTAGAAAAGAAGATGGATGACATTATTAAAGGCCAGAGTCTACATGCTTCTATTCTTCAAAAATTTCTTGACAGAATGCCACCACCTCCTCAAATTGATGATAACAAAAAAGGGGAGAATGGTAAGAAAGATGGTGATGGTGATGGAAAAGGTAGTGGTGGTGTTGGTGGTTCTGGTGTTGGTAAATCAAGTGGCATTGGTGGTACTGCAACAAAGAGTATCACCAAAAATGGAAGTAACAGGGATGGACAATCTTTAAAGTCATCTAAGTCATCCACAGATGACTTAGAACATAAAAAGAAAGAATTGAAGAAATATGAAGATGAACTAAAAGCTAGAAGAATTTCTAGGGAAAGAGAAACTCAATTGATGATTGAGAGGGAAAGGAAAAAAATTAAAGATCTAAAGAAGAGCACTGAGTTGGTGACAATAACAGCAGAATCAGGAAACTTGGATGAGTTCATTGCTCAGACAAGAGTGGTAAATGAAAATACAAAGAAGGCTGCCAAAGAAAGAAACTCAAATGCAGAAGCCTTTCTAATTGATATTGAAGCCCTTGAAGAGAAGAAAAAAGGAAAAGCAATAATGATTGAAGAAGAAAAAGAAAAGAAAAAGCCAGTTGGCCAGAAGCTTCTTCAAGGAGCCATTTTCTCAGGAATTTCAGATGCTGCAAGAAGAGAAAAGGAGAATGAAGAAATTGCTAGGCAAATTGAAATTAGCAACAAGAAGATCAACCACTAAGAAAAAGGAGAAAAATAGCCATGGCCAAGAAAAAACTAGTTCTACTCAAGAAAAAGTGGTTCAGGAAAATCTCCAAATTCAATAAGAAGAAATCAAGGAGGAGATGACAATTGAAGGATATGACATGAAAGGGATACCAGTGGTAAGTGAAAAAGGGTTGATAGGAGTAAGAACTCACCCTGCAACCTCTAACCAAGAAGAATCAATGAGGTTGGAATATGAAAATGGAGCAAAAATCACTTACTCAATGAAGATGATAATGAAGCAAAGCTACAGTGTCCTGAAGACCATTCTACCTCTACTCAACAGAAAGTACAAACTCAATACAACAATTGCTTAGGAAATTCAACACTAAATCTTAAAGCTAAGGAGATCAAAGACAGAAGTTGAACCTGATTCACCCCTTAAGCTATGGAAATCTCAAGTCAAAAAGGTGGTGTTGGAGCCAAAATATGTCATGATTTTTACAGATGTGGAGGGCAACACAAAGTTCTTTGATATCTGTAAATATCTGGACAAAATCACAGATGAAGAAATTCACTACCTAATGAGGCAACTTGGAGAGACTGACAGAGATGAAGCAATTTTGAGGAGTTTATTCATGAGACAACTAAAGTAAAATGCTGAGAAGAGAAAGAAGAAGAAGTAATTGGATTATGAAGATTATGAAGACATTGGAGCTGCTTGCAGAAGTTACTCATCAAACTGGTACTTCAAAAATTCAAAGTGCTATTTAAATTTCTTGATTCTATCTGAATGAAAATGATTAAGGGTTCTGTTATCATCAAGTAGATTTATGCATGTTCATGTCACAGACACAAATAGGGGGAGATTGTTAGGAATCTACATATAATTTGATGATAACTTTAGACTTAGAATCATAGAAATTTTAATTGATGTAACTGATCAATTGATATGAAAATTATAAATATCAATTGATCAGGAAACCAGTTATCAGTTGAAATTTTTATGTGAATCAACTGATAATTTGGATTGTAGCATAGGTGTATTTAGTCTATTTTAATCGATAAGGTGTAAGTCAATTAATATTATTCTCATCAATTGATGTTAGAGTCGATTGGTATAGGTCATCAACTGATGTATAACTTAGACTGTCAAATTGTAATTATTTGAAGATGGGAAATTATACAAGTGAAGGATGATCAGTTGATATTGAAGCATCAATGGATAGAAGATCAATTGAAGAAACCAAGTCAAGCATTGAAGACCGTCAACTGATGTGAAGAACCATCGATTGATAACATCTATCAACCGATGAGTTATCTTTTATCAATCGATGGATACAAAGATCAATCGAAGAAGAATATCAGTTGATGGATAAAAGGAAGGATCAATTGACATGCTTGACAACAAATTATCAATTGAGTGAGACAACACAAGTTGACAAGTTGAAAGACAAAAGCACACCTATGGAAGACATTTTATGATGACTGTGAAGACTCAAGTTGAAGCTGTCTTTCCAAGTCTGAAGACTTTTCCCAAAATGAAAAAAGGCAAGAGGAATGATAGATCAGAAACAATCCTAGTTTAGATTAATTATATTATACTCTTTCTAGGTATTGTAAACACACTTGTGGTATATAAACAAGTGTGGTAGCATTGTTAGAAATATACAAGGAAGACAATATTACTTGAATCAACTGTTCAGCCTTAGAACACTTTGTAAGAACAGTTGGTTTATTTTCTAACCTTGTAAAATTGAATCTAGGTTTTATTAACCTAGAAACATTGAACAAAAATATATACTGATGGAAAATCCAATCCATCAGTAATTTTAAATATCTTTGTTCATTGTATTTTCGGTTTCATTGTTGTTTATACATATTCTCTAAAACACTCAAACATCAAGAACAAATATTAAAACAAAGAAAGTTTTAAATATTTGTATTCAACCCCCCCCCCTTCTACAAATATTGACACTGTTCTGGGAAATAACAAGGGATGGACTTGGCCTTGACTACTGGCTCTTCTATTTCAACAGAAGGCACATCACTTTTAGTTGTTAGCTTATCCTCATCATTCAACTGTTGTTTGATGACCATACTGACTTCATCAAACTCAACAGTTGCTTTCTTAATAATTGGAGCTTTAACATTTTTCAAAATGTGAGGATTTCTAACAAACTCAGTTTTCTTGCCTTTTATTGACATAGACTTTTTCTTCTCAAGATTGTCATATTCAAACCCAACTCCAACCTTAGAATTCTCTTGGTGTTTCTCATGAAACTCTTGCAGTGTTATAGATGAGTTGTGATAGGCCTTTATCTTCAATTCATTTTCAGAGATTTGATCTCTCAGGAATTTCTCAATTTGTTCTAAGCAAGTGACTTTGTTCATTAAGTATTCATTCTCTTGTTTCATGGATTGCTTGTCAACCAAGGATAATTCTAACTGTTCATTTTTAACTTTCAGTTCGTCATTGGCTTTTAACAGTCTATCAATTTCTTCATAAGCAGTATTTATACTGGTATGGATATTAAACATTTCAACACTTAATTCTTCCACAGTTTTCTTATATTGAGACTTTGACATGTCATTGGAAGTTAGGATTGGTACCTGACTTGTTGAGGTTGATGCTCCTTCATCTAATTTAGCCATGAGGGCCAAATTTTCATATTCTTCATCCTCTTCTTCATCAGTATCATCCCAGCATTTACCTTCAGCAATGTATGCTCTACCAGTTTGCTTCTTTAACAAGGCTTCATACTTGACTTCCAACTTCAAGTAGTCTTTGTCCTTTTTAGCTGCTTTTGGTTTCCTACACTCGGTAGCAAAGTGTCCCAATTTATCACAGTTGTAACATCTTATCTTTGACCTTTCAACAGATCCAGTCTTGTAACCTCCTTTAAAGTTACTATTGGGAGCCTTGCCTTTACTTGAAGAGATGAAGTTTGGTTTTGGCTTAAAGCTTTTGTTTTTCTTAGACCTCAAGTTTCTAAACTTTCTAGCCATGAAAGCCATAGATTTGTTGTCCATTCTTTCAAGCTCTTCAAGAGTGTAGAACTCATCATCCTCATATTCACTTTTGACAGATTCCTGCTCTTCTTTATCTTTTTCAACACTTTTCTCATACTTCAATTTTTGACTTGTACCAGCATTTTCCACCTTCATTGGTTCTTTGACAATTAGAGCACTAGAGACATTTGCCATTTTCCCTCTGTTTCCCAGAATGGACTTCTTTTGAAAGTAATCCATTTCATATGTCTTTAATATTCCATACAGAGTTTCCAATGGAAGTTTTGTTAAATCTCTTCCTTCTCTTATAGCAGCAATTTTATGTTCCAAGTGCTCTGGAAGAGTAAGCAAAAACTTCAAATTCTTTTCTTTTGTCTCTTAGGCCTTTCCATGTAACTGCAGTTTATTGATTAGTTTGTTAAGCCTCTCAAAGACCTCATTTATGCCTTTATTTGGTTTTGACATAAATGCTTCATATTGTGAGACCAACAGCTGTCTTTGATTTTCTCTTACTTCCACTGTGCCTTCACATAGTAGCTCTATGATTTCCCAAATGTGCTTGGAAGTTGTGCAGTTGACAACATTGCTATACATGACCATGTCTAGAGACTCAGTCAGGATTACCATGAGACTGTTGTCAAGAGCCACTTTTTCTCTTTCAGTGTCAGTGTACTGGGATGGATCCTTTGGTACCCATGTGACTGATATTACTTCTGAGCCACTGGTTGTTTCAGGAACAAGTGTTACTGACATGAAGTGTCCATTCTTCAAGATTTCAGGATACATGTAGTTTGCAGTCTTGATGAATGTTAACATCTTATGCTTTCATAGTATGTAGTGTTCTCTATCAAATGGAAGAATTTTGATACTGTTTAGCTTCCGTGAACTCATCTTGATCTTTTTACTGTTTGTATGTCAACAATCTGTGCTCTGACACTACTTGTTAGGAATTAGAGTTACAGAAGTTTATAGATGGGGGGGGTGAATGTATACTTCAAATTTTACTTGCTTCTTTGATAATACAACTTGATGAACTGTTTAGTTGTGTATTTTAGCTTTATTAATTCCAATGTGTTTACTTAATCAAAATGCGGAAATAGAATGAACACAGGAAATTAACTTTCAATCTAATTTGTGTATTATAATTGAACTTGCTACAATCTGAAATTCAAAATGAATTTCAGCTTCTTATTTTTAAAAGAAACAAGGTATGAATACTTGATTAAAATTATTCAGCACTTTAACTAATGAGGCCGTTCATTGCTATATAGACACCATGTCTTTTGGCACATGCACTCACTAATCAGTTAAGCTAAAACTAGAAATAGATAAAAACAACTTTACATTTGACTACTATCTATTTCTAGCTAACACAAACTATGTCAGTCCTTTTGCTTCCAGCCTTATCCTTTATGTCATTTGTCTTGTTCATCTTCTAAGCTTCATTGTAGACGTGTCTCCATCTTCACAGGTTTGATTGATCATGTAATGACAGAGTTTCAGAATCACTTGTCTTATTCTTCTGCAAATCTCGTAGAATTCAGCTTCTTGAATCAATCGAATACTTACTTGAGTTTGCTTCGAGAAGTCATGATGAAAACTTCTCGATTAGGTATTTCTGAGAATTCTCGATCAGTCCTTGAATGACTTACTTCTCGAATGATTAGACTACTCGATTGCATACTCCATTTGATGACTTCTCGAATAAACTAGACTTCTCGAATGGATGCTTGAAACACAGATTTCTCGATTGGTTCTACCTTTGACACTTCTCGATTGATTGTTTTGGCTAACTTCTTGATTTGTTCAACTGGACTTCTCAAATGGTTCAATATTCACACTTCTCGAATAACTATCAATTCTTTGACTTCTCGATCACTTCTCACTTCTCGATTGATTGATAAGTTACTTGAGCATTTGAGACTTCTTTACCAGCTTCACAGTTCTGACTTCTCTATCAGGATGTCTTCTCTATCACATATTTGCCTTAGAGTATTTTTCACTGCAATTCTTATTTGATGAAGTCTTCATTGATTTGATGCATGATTCAGACTTAAAACTTTTATCAATCTTTATTCTTGACTCACATTTATATGTTGACTTAATAGTAGAAACATACTTTTATCTGCAAATACATTAAGGCATTCTAAGCACACATCCTAATATAGAAACATTACATGTGTTACATCAAGACAAGTAATCATATAGAATATGTTTGATTTGGTCCAACAATTATTATTTTATTTTTTTTTGTAATATCAAGTGTGCTTTTTAGTGTTTTCTGGATTTGAATTGAATAACAAACGTATTTATTTATTGAAATATGATAGTATTCTCCTGAAACATGAACATTTCCGTATAGATGATAAGATTTTTAAATGAAAAACCGCTTCCGTAATATTGTATGTTGTAATATGATATTCTGTCAAAAAACAAAGCCTTATTTCAATACACACCTTAATTAACAGTTATAACTTATAACAGGAAAAACAGAAGAAAGGGCAGAGGAGAAGAGGGAAAGAAATGAAAGTGTTGTTATCAAGAAGTGTGAGGTGTTGCACACAGTTTAGTTTTAGACACACCCTTTATGATTACATAACTCTTAAACCCCCCAACAGACATAGATTCTACACACCCTTACAACAAGACCCAGAACTCAAACATGTCTTGGCTTATCTTGACAATCTTAAAAACTATGAAAAACTTGGGGTTCCAACAGGCGCTGGCACCGACTCAACTCATGGGTTTGATCTTGGAAGGATGACACGCTTGATGCAATTACTTGGTAACCCTCATTCCAAATTTCAGGTAAAAGTAACCCATTTTCGGGTTCTTTATAGTATATTTGAGATTTTTCGATGTTCTTGCGATAAAAACTGTTAATATTCAATGTATGGGGATGATTTTTAAGTAAAATTTAGTTATGGTATAGGCTGTACATGTTGCTGGGACCAAAGGAAAAGGATCAACTGCTGCATTTCTCTCCAACATTTTAAGGGCTCAAGGATATTCTGTAGGCTGCTATACTAGGTATGTTCACAACTTGTCGTGTTTGTTGATTCAATCTTCAAGTTTGTTATGCATTTGATTTTTTAGTCCATGTTTTAGATAGATGTATGTTTGGAATTGTTGGGGCAACAACGAAAACAGAACTTGAGGTTAAATTGTCAATTTGTGATTGTGTTAGGATATTCTAGGATTTGGTGGACATATTTCTTATTGTTAATAGCCTTTATTGATGGATATATAAGGATCTATTGTAATAGCCTTTATTGATGGTTATTTTTCTGTAATATAGCGACTATCAGTTATTTGTAATCACAAGTTTTGCAATATGCTTCCTCGTCATTTACTCTTAATGTCTTTAGTTGTTACTCATTAGTTCCTACAAGATCATGCTTTTAATCTTGTATTTTTAATGCCAACTTCTTTCGTCTGAGCAGTCCGCATATCCACTCAATTAGGGAAAGAATATCTGTTGGAAGACTAAGTGAGCCGGTGTCAGCAAAATCTTTGAATCTCCTTTTCCAGAGGATGAAGATGATGCTGGACCAGGCAGTTGAAAATGAAGATAAGCGTATTAGTCATTTTGAGGTATGTATATGTAATTACATATGAATGACGTATTTTACAATATTGTAGATAGTTCAAAGGTAAGAGATGGGTATGCAACCTAATTACACATTTGTTTTCAGTAATGTTTACATATGGTTATCTGGATACTTGGAGTAAAGTTAACAACTGCACTTAAACTCACAGTTTCAGAATTGTGTCATTGTAAAATAACATGGCCATAATCTAATAATGGTTGCAGAATATTGTAAATGTCAACATTGGAAATCTCACGCTTCATGTTTTTATTTCGTTTCTCTACTATATCTCTCTGCTAACTTGAGATATTTTTTTGATTGGGAGATGGATCATGTATTTTGTTTTCAGTTTACTTATTTAACCTGTCAATAATGTTGAGAATATCATATTATCAGTTTAAATTAATTTTCAGCTATGTTCTACACGTTATTATTCCTTTAAATATTGTTCTTACAATTGAAATATAACAGATGCTCACTGCTATGGCATTCAAGTTATTTGCCGATGAAAATATTGATATTGCTGTGGTCGAGGTGAGATCGCTTTATTAAAACTTTTAAAAAAGGTTTTTTTTGTCTTTGTTAACCTTTCCCTTCATCAACTTTTGATAGTGCTGTAATTGATATATTAATCTTAATGACTTGAGTTTGCTTGAAGGTGTTATTGTAGTAATGAGTTACCTCTAATAAAGCTTTTAAGTTTATGAATTAGTTAAAAGTTGTAGTGACCACACATCAAATTAATATTACCAGATTTTATAGGCGGGGCTCGGAGGGGCGCGGGATGCAACAAATATACTCTCGAGTTCTACGGTTGCTGCATCAGTCATTACAACAATTGGGGAAGAACATATGGCTGCACTCGGAGGTTCTTTGGAGAGTATTGCGATTGCAAAATCAGGAATAGTAAAAACAAATCGTCCAGTTAGGTGATTTTCCTCATGATGGTATAATATAATGCTTACATTTAAATGTGCATGTTCTGATGATGTTTGACCTGTATTATTGCGTACATAGATATAGCATGTTTTGGTTAAAGGCTAGAAATGAGAAACCATCTTTATATAGTGTAAGATTAAGAGTTTGTTTTTAGTCATTAGAATAACATGAAATGATAAGTTGCTTACCCGCCTTTTTCTTCGTCCAAGTGCCAAGTTTTAGAAAATATAACTGTACTTTTCCAGATGGGGGTGTAAACATATATCATACATGCATTGTCTTAGGCGGTTTTGAGCTGCAGCAGGAGTATGTACCCTGCATATAGTGCATGCAACTATAATAGTAACAGCAAGTAAAAGACAAGTCAAAAACTTAATTCAGAGACAAGTTAGATATATATTTTTTTAATTTCTGACTATAAATGCCTACTTGAATGCTCTCTTTATATATCCCACCACAGGTATATTATATATTAATTATTCATGGACCTGTATAATTGTTTCCATTTTTTCTGTTTGTGAGCCTCCAAGTTAGTACATTGTTCTTTACTGTAGTGCAGTAGTCACTTATCGTATACTTTTATTGAGCAATACTCCATCTATTATTTTTATTTCTAGTTGGTGCTTGGGGGACCATATCTACCAGAGATTGAAAGCATTCTTCGTGCCAAAGCATCCTCAATGGGTTCGCCTGTAGTATCAGCATCTGATTCTGGAAATAAAAGTGTTATTAGAGGCATAAGTGATGTATTTGGAAAACTTCGCCAAACTTGTGACATAGTGCTTGAAATAGAGAATGACATAAAAATGGTATGTCCACTTGCAATTTACCCTTGTTAGATCTCTATACTAATATGCATCTTTTACAAAATAAATAAATTATTATGAATCATATGCAGTTTATACAATTGCTTAATGTGAATTTGTGCATGCTTGGACCTCATCAACTTCAAAATGCTGCAACCGCTGTTTGTGCAGCACTTTGCCTTCGCCATCAAGGTTATAGTTCTATCTGTTCTATATTTACTGAGAACTTCTAATCTGTTGAAATATAAATCTTTTGCTTTTACTAAACCGAGAATTGCGTCTGAACTTTTTTCTGGTGACTGGATAAAATTATATATTCAAATAAATCTGCTGCTATAATCTACTGCAATTTGTTTGATTTTTGGATTTTCTTGTAATAAAATTTTCAATTAAATACTCCCTCTAGAAAAAGCTACATGTTTCAATTGGGCCAGACATGTTATAGAGGCCGTGGTTGGTGCCTGGTGGCTAGGAAGACATACTTTTAGCTCAGAAACTGGATGATGTGTCACTACTCCATTGTGTTTTGCTATTAGACATAATAATATTTCTTTGTGACCTTTATGTGCCTTCTGTAGTCATTGCTGGCTTCTGTAGTAGCATATAAAAAGGGACATAACAATGGTTAGGTATAGGAGTTCTTTTATGGTACCTCGGCTTTTTATGGCATTGTTTTTATAGTAGTGGAAATGTGAAACATTCTATGAGGAAATGGATATTTTCCCTGGCCCCTTTTCACATGGAGATGAGACCTGTGTAACTCTTTCCAAGAGAGGATTGTAAAGAAATCTCAAGAAGCTTTATATATTATGATATTTTCTCAGTTGTATATTACCCAAAGCCCACTACCGCTGTGATGAATAGATTAGTTGCTATGCTATGCTATTTCTGATTATATTTCTTTCTCCAATTCTGGTATATTTTAGGATGGAGTATTTCAGATGGAGCTATCCGTACTGGTTTAGAACATACAGAATTGCTGGGTAGAAGCCATTTTTTGACATCTGAAGAAGCTGAAGCAATAGGACTGCCGGGAGCTAAAATTCTGCTTGATGGAGGTTTTGGTTCTGCATTTATTGCATTTAAAAACAATTGCAACAGCCATTTAGAAGCGCTGTACTTTATTATTATTTTCTTCACACTCGTAATTTCTGTAACATTGGTGTTTTTCAATCTTTCCAGCACATACCAAGGAGTCTGCCAAGGCTTTGGCTGACACAATTCAGATGACATTCCCGAAAGCATGCTTGGTTCTTGTAGTTGCTATGGCAAGTGACAAAGATCACGTATCTTTTGCTAAAGAACTACTTCTAGGTACATAAAAATTGAGGCCGAGAAAAGTAAAGATAAATAAATGCAAATTATAATAGCTTGCATTAACGGAGAGGTGTAGATTAAGTTGTTCATGATGGAGCTCACTATTAGTTATTCATACATGATTATTATTATTATTATTATTATTATTATTTAGATCTTATTCATACATGATTTTCTATCAATTTACTCTTATACCCATCTATAGTATGCATGATATAAAGATAAATGCATTTAAATTTATTTTCTGTCAGTGTGTATCAATCTTATTTGGCTTCACAAGTGGTTTTTGCCCTGCATGTTTTACATTTTTCTGTAAATCCTGAATTCGAAATTGAAATCTTTTGGAGGCTCTAATATAGTACTGGTTTACTTCTCAGTGAGACAATTAGAGGCTGTAGTTTTGACTAAAGTTAGCATTGCCGGGGATGATTCTCGTTCAACTCCTTCATCTTTGTTAAAAGATAGTTGGATCCTAGCTTCGAAAGATGTAGGTGTTGAAATTCGCGAATTTGGACTTGCTAAATCTAGCCCGCTTCCGGAACATAGGACAATTGCAGTTGTTGAGAGTTCATATGAAGATACCTTGAGGATAGTTAATCAAATGCTCAGAACAAGAGGAAGGAATCAGGCAGATAATATTGTTGCGGTTACAGGATCTTTGCATATTGTTTCATCTGTTTTGGGCTCTCTTCAAAAATAATATTCCTTCACCAAGATGTAATGTACTGCTCTCAGGGCAGTTTCTTTAGTCTGAGCATCTGCACTCTTCATTAGGTAATATCTTTTTTATCATCTACTTTTTTGTCACTTAGCTTGTGATGTTGATCTGTTATATGGTCAGTTTATTGAATGATGTTGGGTGTTAGTATTGGTATTACTCTGTTTTTTCCTTGCCAATTGGTCATACTCTTTTCAATTATACAAATGGGAAATCTATCTATATAAAGCAAAATACCAAAGAGGAGATAAAGCCAATTGTAACGTTTTTCATGTATGATAAATGCAAGTAAAAAGCCAATTGTCTTTTGTCCCATGCAATTATATGTGCATGTAAAATATTTTTAATTTGTAGTAAGTGTAACTACACACATATAATTATAAAATATTATAATAATCGATCTTTACCTAGTTTTTTTTCAGACTTATACGAGTTGAGTTTTATTTGGACTTTTAAAAGCTTGGGTTAAATTTAGATTTTTACTGGGCATGGTCGGATTTTATGTAGAATTATATGACCCGATGAAGGCTTAAACTCGGCCCGGTTGGACCGAATTTTTTCTAACCAAGTTTTTATAGATCGGGTTGAACTTTGGTCAACCTTTAGGATATACACTTTTTGTGCATTCGTCGGTACACAAATGATCATATACATGTTCATTGTTATACTTGCGGATGTGATTTAGCAAAAACAAGTAAAAAAAATATTTGTGGAAGTAGTTTAAAGTATATTTGGTTATGTAAAAACAAATAAAAATTTTAGCATGGTTAACGATACCGCTGGAGAGAGAGAGAGAGTGATGTTCCTCTTCCAGGAGGCCGATTCTTGTGGTTACAATGACCCTTTCCAGTTATTCCTCTGTATTTCTTCCCTGCAGAGGTAAGACCTCGGAGCTGTCTGTGTTTGTGGACTGGATTGCATATCCAGTTAATCCTCGGGTCATTTCGAATAGCAGTATGTGTAGGATCAACTAATATAACCTCAAAGTGCTAGAGTAGTAAGTTGAGTCCTCAAACCAAAAGAGATGTTAAAACAAATGATTACTAGATAACCAAGGGACAACAAAGTGCTGAAAGACACACTTTGTACCTCATTGATCCAATATGAGTTAATAACCCTCAAACCACCTACCTAGCTTTTTCTACCAGCACGCTCCTCAGCAACAGACCTCTTGCTTCGCTGAAACTTCAACGGAGTAATTGAGCAAAGCAAGTCTGTCAATTAATTGTTAACAAAAGAATTTACGATAGAGACCGGTTTATTGTAACTTCCTAAGCCGTGATTCCTACAAACCCTACTACACTGCTGAATTACACAAATCTAGATGAAAATGTTCTGAAATGAAAGCAACGTGTCCAATTCCATGTTAGCAGTAACATTAAAATTGCAATACAAAATCATAAACTTTTTCGGAGTTTCCACTTTAGGAATACCTGGTTGGCCTTGTAGCCGAGACGCCGAGCCTCATCAGGTCGGGTAGGGGAGATGAGTCTTAAAATCCATTAAAACTGGATGGTATTCAAAATTTAATAGATTTTTTAATTCATGATTTTTATAATTTTTTGATCATTCTTGAAAGAGCAATGTTAGGACTCAATTTTTTTTCCAAAATTGAGTTGACAAATTCTAATCAGGGGATTTATAGGCATATATGGGCCTATGGGGTCCATTATTATTATTAGAATTGTGATCAATGAATACATGACATATATAGCGTTTCAGAATATTTTTTTGGAACAGATTTTAAGATTTCTAGCATTTTCTTTCTTGAAATCCATCTAAAGTTCATGAAATTTTGAAACATTCTAACTAAATTTGTTAAACTCTAACTCCACTTCGTGAGAATCAGCTTAAAATTAAAGCCAAGTCCAATTTTTCAAAATTTATAAATTATTATTAATTCATTAAAATATTTTAAAATCTGAATTCGAATAAACTAAGTGGAATGGTAAATTGCTAGTATTTATAAATAAATATAAGAGTTTTTTTTAAGTTTATTTTATAGGAAATAATAAACTAAACCGAATGGTAAATGCTAATATTTATAAATATCAAATATATATATTTTTCATAACAATAAAAGATTGTTAAATAATATTTAAAAAATCATATATATTTTACATAATTTAATCAACGATCATAATTTTGACAAAGAAAACCCTTATTTATTTTTTTATTTAATTTATTTTACAACATGTTTATTCAATATTAATTGTTTCTTTGTATACAGTATTATTTTCTATTAATGAAGAACTAATAAAGGCTGCCTTTTATAAGTTGCATACATTTTAAGCCAAATTGTAAAAATCAAAATACGTAACTAAAATATATACACTGACATATTACAACGCGAATATCTCTGTTTTGAACAAATATCACATATTATATCATAATTTCAACTTCAGAAAATTGAAGACAGGTCTAATAAGTTTGACATTACAGTATCATAATGTGGTATTGACTCACAAAGTGCCACAATAAAACATATTATGACCCATTTGGGAACATAGATTTCACTTAAAATTCTGGATTGATGTTTGGGTAATTATAAGAATTTGGATTTAGATGTCATTTGAATTCCTTAGAATTCAAATATTAGTACAAATATGAGAATTTGAAATGACAACCCAAATCATGTCATTTGAAATCAAATCAAAGTTCTCAAACACAATCTTACATAATTTAAGTGCTAGATATATAGCTAATTCAAGAATTAGCATTTCAATGATATATGATCGTATCCAAGATAGCCAACAGTGCTACAAAGCTAACCTCCTCTCTAAACATGCAAAAGATGGCAAAACCTGCAAATCACCCAAAAGCACAAATAAGTGATCCCAAGTTCAGAAAAATACAGTAAAAACATATTAGAAAAATACAAGTTAGCACATGAACTTGAACATTTCTGATGCAACAGCAGTTGTTGGTGGCCGGCACATGCCCCTAGCCCTTATTTAGATCCCGCCCTTGGTTGGTGCCCCTCTATATGATATTGGAAATCGAAACATTTTTTGTAGCTGAAACAGAAACTGACAGACCTACAAGTGGTAGAAGTTTTGGGCTGCTAAGATTGATACGATGAAGATGCCACAGTATTCAAGCTCCTGCAAATATTTTATGTACCCCAGAGAATTCTCATGTACCTCTACCACATAATCCCAGTTGCTTTTTCTAATCTTTTAACACTCCTCATTATTTTATTAGGTTTCAAATAAGCTCAAACCTAGCAAAAGGCAACCCAAAATGACATTAACACGACATAGACATCTTGGCTCCCAAACGTCTGCCTGCTCCATCCCACAAAACTGTTCTATAACAGATAATGGTAAAGAACAGATTTCAATACAATTATAGTTGTGAAAGATGGGTGGGAACTATAGGTGCTAAACAAAAGATATGTCAAGAGAAGGAAGACATACTGAAAAATATATGTAGCTAACTCATAAATTTTTTTTGGTGCGAGGCATTATGAATTTATGATACAGGAAACAGAATTAAGTACAATTTAAAATTATTTTTATTGTACCTTAACAAATCTTGTTCAGTTTCATCAAAGCTCGGTAAAAAAAAAAAATAAAGAACAAAAACAATATAGAGATAAGCTAACTAGGCCTCTCGACCGCATAGGACCACTATCCATAGGGTTCCGCAGAAGATACGCAACCCATAAAGAGAGAGTTAATTCCAATTAACTTAGAACTTGAATAATAACAATAAATACATATTAACCGGACCAGAGGGGTGTTCATATAAATAATAGATATTGCAACCTTTTCACAAACACATTCAAGATCATTTCTGTATAAATCCATAACTATTACAAAAGCAATTACCAGTAACAGATTTTTGAATGGGAATAATTTTACACGACCATAATACTCCTTCAATCCAAAAGGCTTTGATTGATATTTCAATACATTTTTGAAGGGAAATTTAAATTCTTAGAAAGAACACTAGCATTAGTAAACTTAAAACTATTTCAGTCTTGTCATTGCCTTCAACTAGTGCTAGAACTAAAATGCCAAGAAAGATAGTTGTATATGGAAGCGTAAGTATTGTGTTTCTTGTATTTACTATTATAATACAGAACCTCCTTAAATACCAGATCAGGGGTTAGTAGGATATACATGAGTACTATATAACGGTTATCTACAGTTACAACCAGTAGATAAGATGATAACAATATCATCAACTAGCAGTATTCAGTTACCTATTAGCCCCCCTCAAGTTATGCCTTGAGTTCACAAGTGCGTGCTAACTTGATAAGTTGTTTTTCAAAAGCAGGTCTGGAAAAAGGTTGTCAAGGTATCCGCCACTTGATCAGTAGAGTAGATATGGAAAACTTCAACAGCTTTGCGGTGAACCTGTTCACGAACAAAATGAAAATCAATGGCTATGTGTTTCATTCTATTGTGGAAAACAGGATTTGGCATAAATATGTGGTGCCAACATTATCACACAATCTTCGGAATGGAAGCAAGAGGAACACGCAACTCATGTAAGAGATTGGTAACCCAATTAGTTTCAGCAAGAGCACTTGCCACAGCCCGATACCCAGCTTCAGTGGACGATCGTGCAACTGTTTTTTGTTTCTTCGAATACCAGCTTATAGGGTTGGAACCATGAAACAAGATATAGCCTGTTGACAGAAAGGAAATAAAATCATATCTGCTATCATTAAGGTTCTTGATTGCTTCCAGATTTCAAGGGATTGATTTGTTGTTTGTTATTATGTATTAAAGTAATTGATCCTGTATTAAAATGAATGATATGTAAATAGCCTATATAAGATCATCCCTGGTTGTGACCGAGGAATAAGAAAAATAATATCAATACAATTTCCTCTCTATTCTGTTCTCTCTATTGTGTTTATGGTATCAGAGCCATAAGGTTCAAACCAACCTCCTCTACTCTCCGAAAATGGTGACTACAGGTGATGAGGCTGCCTCTGGTAAAATCAGCTCTACTCAGCAAAAAGACAACACACCTCCTATTCACTCCAGCAACTATATTGGGTCTCTCTATAGCCATGACAATAGCTCTCTTCATATCACAGCCCATAAACTCGAAGGAAAAAATTATCTACAGTGGGCACAATCTGTAAAACTTGTTATATGTTGCCGTGGAAAACTTGGATACAACACTGACGATCTTCCTGCACCACCGTCAACTGACTCAAGATACCACGTATGGCAGGCTGAAAATTCTATTGTTCTTGCCTGGCTAATTAACTTGATGGACCAAAAGATCAGTCGAAGATATTTGTTCTTTAAGACTGCTAAGGTGGTGTGGGATGCTGCAAAAAAGATGTATTCTGATCTTGGTAATGCATCTCAGATATTTGAAATCCACACTAAATTCAAAGAACTCAAGCAAGGTAATAATTCTGTTACCCAATACTTTTAAGACTTACAAGACTTGTGGCAGGAACTCGATCTATATCTGGATAGCAAATCACTATGTGCTGCCTGACTGTAATAAAGCAACAACATTCAGAAAAAGAACGAGCTTTTGAATTTCTCACAGGGTTGAACAGCAACCTTGATGAAGTACGAGGTTGTTTGGTTAGTCGCTCTCCATTTCCTGACACTGAAGAAGCATTCTCTGAGGTTAAACATGAAGAAGCACATCGTTGTATCATGCTCGCTGTTCTAGAATCAGAGCCTGTAGAAAGCTCTGCTCTCGTCTCAAAATCAGGTCCTCCGCCACATGGCAGATCCAATCCTGACCCTCGGCCTAATCGTAAGGGTGACAGACCCTGGTGTGATCACTGTCAACGTCACGGCCACACTCGATCGACTTGTTGGGAAATTCATGGAAAACCGTCAAATTGGACTCCTCTCGCCAAAATGACAAAAAGGCTTATCAAACTCAGAGCGGAAGTAATACTAATCAAAGTACCACTAACACATCTTCCCATTCTTTGATTTTTCAAGGGAATTCATAGTAGAGTGTGATGCAAGAAAGACCGATTGCTTTCTTTAGTCATGCACTTCATGGGAAACACCTGCTCCTTTTAACATATGAAAAGGAGATCTTAGCTCTGTTCTTAGCTGTTCAGAAGTGGCGGCCCTATTTATTAGGACGGAAGTTCGTTGTTCACACAGATCACCAAAGTTTAAAGCACTTATGGTCGCAAAGGATCACTACTACAGCTCAACAAAGATGGTTTTTTGTGGTGGAATATAAAAGTGGAAGAGAAAATAAGGTAGCAGATGAGGGAATAAGATGCGCTCACATGCAGGGACGAAAAGATAAAAGTTGAGCTCCATGCCATATGTCAACCAGTGCCGGAATGGATTCATGTTGTTCAGAATGAGATTCAAGAAAGTCCAGAACTACAGGAATTAGTACAGAGGATCATTGAGGGTGAGGCTATTGGACCATGGAAATACCAAAATGATATCTTGTTCTTTAAAGACAGCATTTATTTATGTGCTAGTTCACCATTGATTCCAACCATACTAGATCAGTTCCATGGAAGTACACACGAAGGTTTCACCAAAACATTGCAGAGGATACGTTCGAATTTTTACTGGACACGTATGAGACAAGATATCAGAAGTTTTATTCAGAGGTGTGATGTTTGCCAATGACACAAGGTAGATCAATTATCTCCAGCAGGCCTTCTACAACCTCTTCCTGTACCCAAGCTCATATGAGAAGATATTTCTATGGATTTCGTTGACGGACTTCCGCTTTCTAATGGTAAATCTACTATATTTGTTGTTGTCGATAGACTTTCAAAGTATGCACATTTTACAGCTGTCTCTCATCCTTACACTGCACGTGGAGTTGCTAGAATATTTTTTGACCACATATTTAGATTGCATGGGCTGCCAGAAGTAATGACAAATGAGGAGACATTGAATCCTGCTCCACAGGCAATATTAGATCGAAAGTTAAGAAAAGACAAACAAGAAGTGCTGATTCATTGGCCAGGGTTGTCTCCGGCTGATTCTACCTGGGAAGATAGGGATTTTATAAAGAGTCAATTTCCTGATCTTAGCCTTAAGGATAAAGCTGCATTTTAGGAGGGGAGGATTTGATACATGTCTTAGATATTTTGATTTTATTTTTGTTAGTCTAAAATTAGTTAAAGCTGGATAAGTCCCAGGGAGCTAGATTGTAGGGAATAAGCTGTGGGTTCTGTACCTGCTTTCCATTTCAGTTGCTAGTTTAGTGTTGAACGTTGCTATTTTGTTGGCACGTTCTTATTTGTATAACTACTCAGTGAATAAAATGAAGGGGGAGATCTATCTGATTTTTCCAAACCAAAACACAAAGCTATTTGCATAGTTGGAGGTGCAGGGTTCCTCGAACGAATCCTGAAATTACTAAATTCTTATTTGATTCTTCTACACCTTAAACATTGGCCATCCTTCAAAAGGTGTTGCTAGCTCGTCCGTACCAATGAAGAAGCATGGTGATTTGAGCTTTCCAGGTAGAGAAATTAGTGGCGCCAACTAATTTATTGGGCAACTAAGATGATGGATTGAATTGAATTAGTTGAACATTGAATTATTTGAACAGTGTTGTTAGATACTTAGATGATGAACCATCAGAATTGGTAACAACTATTGAAGTACTGGACATGCTTGAGAAAATGAAGCAGGAGTGTTTTTTTATATGGTGTGGCCTGTAATGGCGCAAGGCTCTGCTACCATAAAACGCCAAGAAAGATAATTGTATATGGAAGCGTAAGTATTGTATTTTTTGTATTTACTATTTATAATACAGAACTTCCTTAAATACCGGATCAGGGGTTAGTAGGATATACACGAGTATACTATACAATGGTTACACAATCATACTCAATTCAATTCAGACTAAACTCTAAACTGAAATTTACACAAATTACTATGCCAACTAAACTAATCTGTCAAGAGCAGTATACGCAATTTCAACAGCTAAAGACGAAACAACTTACTATGTCAATTGCCAACAAAACTAATCTGTCAAGAGAAAATACGCATACCTCATCATCTAAACCGCTGGTGAAGGAATCATTCAGCATCTCGCGCATAAGCAAATATATCCCATCGGCTTGAATAACCGGACCAACATCACCAACATGCTTCAACTTATACTCTTTCCCACTAGTATGATTAATCAACAAACTCTCTCCAAGCTCAATAGTAATCACATCTCCAGTCTTGCACTCTTCACACATCCTTTTCTCCGATTCCAACGGATACACCTCTCCGGTTGAGACCGAGTTCCTGAAAAATATCCTGGCGTATGACCCCGCCACCACCGCCTCGACTCCACCGGATCCTAACGCCACTGGCGCGTGCTCACGCGACAATCCGCACCCGAAATTATCGCCGGCGATTAGAATCGAGTAATTGGAGGTGAATTCGCCAAGGTTGATGAATTGGGTCGGGTAGGTGGATGCAGGGCGTAAGACCCGAGCTTTTTATATTCTTCGGTATTTGAGGGGACTAGGGTTAGGTACTCAGCGGGGATGATTTGGTCGGTGTCGATGTAATTGCCAATCACGTAGCAGACGCCGTGAAATGTGGTGGTTGTTGCGGGGTCCGCGGCGGCGCGTGGAGAGAGGTGAAACCGGTGGGTTCTGATTATAAGAATTAAATTAAAAACCAATGATATTCCCTTTTTTTTTATAGGTTGCTTTTACTTTTATCACAAATTTTTATGTGTTTTGACTTCATAGTAAAATTTATCATTTTTAATTTCTTTTTCTTAAATTAAAATATAAATTCTATATTTTAATTCAAAAAAATAATTAATAATATTAATTTTTACTATGCAATCAAAACACATAAAAATTTGTGTCAAAAATCAAAAACAGCCTATAAAACATGAGAGTGAGTATATATTATAGGGCTTTTTTAAATTTTTAAATATTTCATTTTTTTTATAAAAATACGTTTTTTTTTCTTAAAATCAACATCAAATTCAACCAGAAATAACTTCAATTTTTTTCAAAAAACTATTGTATTTAGTTATAAATCGTATTTAAGAAAATAATATTTGGTTATTTTTATTTGCAAGTTGTATTTTTATTAAAAAAAAGTTTTAAAAAAAGTTAAAAAATTAGTACTTTTGATAATAACCCTATATTATCATCTAATAGGGCTATAGGGTTGTAAATATAAATAATTACTCTATTAAATATACCAGGAAACTTCATAATTAATTTAAAAATAAATTTAATTATCAATATAATGGGTAATGGTTTTATGTGTCACTATTACAAAACTAAATGCCCAAAACGGCACAACCGGATGAAATGACCCAAAATGTCACTCCAAAACGATACATGGAGTTGAGTTTTATTGAAAACGCAAGATCTTTCGCGTTTGATTTTTTTGGTCAAAACGTGACTTAAAGTTGTCTTTTGCCGGCTAAAACGCTAATTTAAGTTGGGTCTTAGGGCAAAACGCTACTTTAAATTGAGTTTTGCGCAGAATTTTTTTAATATTTCTAAAACCCAAATTGGAAATTATTGAACCCTAAAATAATAAAAATTGATGAATTAAGGATCATGCTTAAATTAGGGTTTAGAAACCCTAATCGCTATGTCTTTTATTTATATATTTAATATTTTCTAAAACTCATTTTGTGTTTTATTGAACTCTAAAATATTAAAAATCGTTTAATTATGGTATATGCTTAATTTTAAAACATATTAAATAAAAAAATATGCATTTGAAACCTCAAAATTTGAACTCAAAATAAATGAAGAGCAAAACTCTACATTATCTTGAATCTTAGAGTGACATATAGAGTCATATTACCCATAAGAAACATTTTGAGCGTTATTTTATAAAAAATTGTCATTTTGAGTCATTTCTCCAATATATTTCAATAACATAAAATTATGCATCAGATTTTTATCTATCTTTTCATTTAAAATGTATAAAATATAGTTTTGTAAATTTTAGATTTAAATATTTATTTTAAATTAACTGTAACAAAAAGATTGACAAGTACAATCATAATACATCTATAAAAAAAAGTAAAAGCCTGCAACCTGTTAAAATTGAAGATCCGTTTGTTATTTAGATTTCTTTGTCTTGTTCGTATCAAAAACGAGTTACATACTAGAAGTTTAGATGATGAAGAAGACATGAAAGCAGATCTACAGATGTCATGAGAATAAAGTTTCTCGCAGCAATAAAAACATTATAAAACCGATGAAAAACAAAGTTCTAGCAGTAATCTTTATCTTAACAATAAGTTAACATCCTCAAAATCTTCCAAATTTTCGAACTCAATTTCATCAAATACACATGGTACAATCAAATTTAAAAAAATAACAAAAATGGTATATGGGCCTCCAACATCAATCAAGTATTGAATTCAAGGTCGACAAGTTTTAGTTGTTACCAAGCAGTAACAACAAGCAGTGAAGATAGGGGGAGAAGCACTCACAACCTTGGAAAATAAAGAAATATTCAATTGTAATCAGGGCTCACTCATGTTTGCCATTTTGGTGAGAAGCAACAAAGTTACGGATAATATCGATGGCTAATTGATGAGCACTCTTATCCTGGATCTTTGCAAGTTTATCAATAGCCTCATATGTCTCCTTATCAGCAAAAAGCTTTAAGTTGTAACGTGCAGATGACTGAGGTATACCTTCCCATTTATCAACCAACTCTTGTAACTTCTCGAACCCCTATCAGACAATTATATTTCCTTCATCATAGATGACATGATTTTCTCAAATATATGAAAATGAGACAAACATTTAGAGCTGCATGAGAAAGTCTGTAAATTTTTAGTGACTTTCTTCTTAAGGGGATTGGGTTTTAGAGCTGCATGAGAAAGTCTGTAAATTATATTATACAATCATATAATGGGAATTTGGTGTTCAGTAGTATCTATTCACAGCATCAAATGAATTTAAAAAACTACAACTGATCAAATGAATTTGGTGTTCACTGTTCAGTAGTATATTATTTGGAAGACCTCCTAAGACTAATCATAAGATATTTCCAACTACAACTGATCTGTCCAGGGTTATTGTAAATTAACAAGAAGCCATCCACAACTCTAAAGGCTTTGCAACCTAGTTAGTGAACTATGGATAAAACAGACGGTACTTAATGCAATAGAAAACATGTCATCTTTCTTAAATGAGAAAATTTTCATGAAATATACAAATCTGCGCTCACCATGCGATTACTGAAATTGCCGAATGATTCTTTAGATTGCCGTGTCCTTTTCCAGTAATAAAATAAAGGCTCAAAAACTTTCTCAAGGTCTTGAAGCTTTACTTTGTTCATGAAGGCTTTTGCTAAGGATGTCTGGTTAGGTGTTCCTCCAAGCCAGATCTATTTCAAGAACAAATATGATAAAGATGTTTTTCATGAATTGCAAATTATAATGCTTCATCAAGAAAAAGTGTAGTTCAGTTCAGTCTTGGTAAATTATGATAAAGGTCTAGATTGAAAACTTAACTTTAAAGCGCATGACTATAATACCTGGTAACTGTTAGGTCCATCTCCAACTAATCCGAGTTCAGCCATATAAGGACGAGCACAACCATTGGGGCAGCCAGTTATTCTTATTACTACAGATTCGTTATACTTCAGACCAACCTGAAATCATACACATCATGCTTGGCAATGAGAAATATAAACCTAGTCGAGTCCATCAAAATATATATTCTTCTTTGATTTTTATACAGGATAAAAAAAAATATATGTATCTTCAGCAAAAAACCTTCTCAAATACATCTCGAACTCGCTTGAGGATGTCTGGTATCCCACGTTCAGCTTCAGCTATAGCCAGAGGACAAAGTGGCATAGCTGGACAAGCCATGGCAGTTATGTTGAGGGGATCTACATATTTAGGTAGCTGCGCCATACCAACAACTATTAAAACAAAGCATTGATCATTGGCACTAGTTTTGAACCCACAAAGCCATATGTTGACTGGGAGTCTCAAGCAACTATATACATGTTGTGAACTCATGATTTGATTGTAATAAGATAAATCATATTAGTATAGATGCTCATTAGAATTTAAGTCTTACCAGTAAACCAGACTGTGCAAGTGCTGTGGTGATGGGCCGTTTCCATGATCTTCGGATATCACATAGGATGATGTTTTGGTTTGGGGTAATACGAGCATTCAGGTTATACTTCTCAAACAGCTCCCTTAATGTCTGTTTCATTGTTCCCTTAACACGCCCACTATCAACATGAAGCCCACAAAATAAATTACCATCACCCTGCCAGATTAGATGCACATATAACAGCAGAGATGAGTTGAAGACGAGTGACTATTACCCTAATTAAACAGCTTAAAGCAAAACTCAGAAAAGTAAGGTAAAACGACACGCAAAAAACTCAAGGTGAAGAAAATTCTGGGGGATCATAAAGTGAATACTAAATTGCAAGACAAATGAATTGGTTGCATATATGTCAACAAAACTCACCTGCTCATGCCATCCCAAGTAACTTTTGAATTCCCACTCGGGTAACTCACGGCAAGGTTCAAATTTCTTTCCATGGTATTGTTCAACAACAGTTCTGAATTTCTCAATCCCCCATGAGCTGATTAAGTATTTCATTCTACTATACTTGCGATCATCTCTTCTGCCATTTTCTCGTTGTGTAACAACAATTGCTTTCACTGCAGACAATATATCCTTTTTCGGAACATAACCTAACGGCTCCGCTAGACGAGGGAAAGTGGTCTCTACTCTATGAGTTCTTCCCATGCCACCACCAACCTGCAATGAAAACAGTCAAAACTTTTTAATAAGATATATAATAGGATTTGTAGATCGATACAATAGATTAATTTTCCCTTACATAGATGTTAAACCCCAGAGGCTCTCCATTATCATCAGAAACAACGACGACACCAACATCATTTGTGAGGAGATCGACTGAGTTATCTGTTGGGACAGTAACGGCAATTTTAAACTTCCTTGGTAAGAATTGAGTTCCATAAATAGGCTCAGGTGAATCGGGGAAATTAGTTCCATGTGTATTATCATTGCGAGCCTTGACAACTTCAGAAGGTTCTGCCGACATAAATTTCTCCCCATCCACCCACATATCATAATAAAAACCAGACTGGGGCGTTAGCAGCGCAGCAATGTTGTCTGCCGTTTGCTGCGCAAAGAGGTAATCTTTTCTGACAAGAGGGGCGGTGGGAGCAAGAACATTTCTGTTGAGATCACCACACGCACCAAGAGTTGAACCCATGCTCTTAATGATAGTACTCATGACCGTCTTAAGGTCTTTCTTCATAACACCATGGAGCTGAAACGTCTGTCTGGTAGTCAGACGAAGTGTTCCAATCCCAAACTGATCCGCAAGATCATCCATGGCCAAATAAAGTTGATTGGATACCTTGCCACACGGGTTTTTAGTTCGAAGCATAAATGTGTAAGTCCTGGAACCACGCTCGTCTCTGTTATATTGTTGATAGCTTCCATGGAACTTGATCAACTGCGTAGCAGGCTCATTTATATTCGGAGCATCCGTCAATAACTCCTCATTAAGAGGATACCTTATAAAGTTACTTTGTTGTTTGAAAATTTCAACCTTGCTACGTTTAGGCTGAGCAGACGTTTCGGTCTTGGTAGGCTTCAAATTAAACAGGCAAGAGTTAAAAACAACCTTAATATCGAACTAATAAAGAACTTGTCGATAACCTAAGCATCACGAAAATCAATCAAGTGTTATATCTACATAATATCCTGATTAACAAGATGAAGGAGATCATACTAGAGATGTTATCAGAATTCAATACACACTGCACGTATAAATTCACAATAACTCCATACGGAATAATACAATACAAAGTAATAAAAACAGAGATCAAGAACACAAAGTGTGTCCAAATAAAGCAGAACAATTGCATTCTATACAATTCTGTAGATTTTACTAGTTTTTTAATTAAAAAAATTAATAAATAATTTTAAGAGTAAATTGTAAAGTGGTGGCTGAACTTTACACTCATTTTTAAAAAAATGGCCAGATTTTCAATTTTGCAAAATAGTGGCCAGATTTGCCTTTTTCCTTTCAAAAAGGTGGCTGGAGACGATTTTCAGCTTTTTGGCAGGGGTAAAATGGAAAAACAATGCTAGAGACCGAAAAAATTATCCAAAAAAAATCCTAAATTAATATGTGTCACCATATGATTGATTATATTCGTAATAATAATAATAATTCGCCTTTAGCCACCATTTTATAAAATTGAAAGTCTGGCTAGATTTGTCTTTTTCCTTTCAAAAAGGTGGTTGAAGGCGATTTTCAGCTTTTTGACATGGGTAAAATAAAAAAAAAATGTTTTTTGATAGGGGTAAAATAGAAAAAAAATGCTCGAAACCTCAAAAATTTTCCAATTTAATATTTAATATATGGTAACACATATTAATTTGGAGATTTTTTTGGAAAATTTTTGAGGTCTCGAGCATTTTTTTTCTATTTTACCTCTGTCAAAAAACATTTTTTTTTCTATTTTACCTCTGTCAAAAAAATGAAAATCGCCTCCAGCCACCTTTTTGAAAGGAAAAAGACAAATCTAGCTAGACTTTCAATTTTACAAAATGGTAGCCGAGGGCGAATTATTATTATTATTACGAATATAATCAATCATATGGTGACACATATTAATTTGGGAACTTTTTTGAATAATTTTTAGGGACTCTAGCATTATTTTCCCATTTTACCCCTGTTAAAAAATTGAAAATCGCCTTCAGCCAACTTTTTGAAAGGAAAAGGGCAAATCTGGCCACTATTTTGCAAAATTGAAAGTCTGGCCACTTTTTTAAAAATGAGTGTAAAATTCGGCCACCATTTTGCAATTTACTCTAATTTTAAATATACTAATATAGTGTATATTGTTATGGACAAGTATATATAGACAATAACAAATCTGTCATCACACACATAGAAAGACAGACAGAGAGAGAGAGATTAATTAACAAATAAGAATCATTGTGTCAACAAATAATGATATATACATGTGTGTATCAGAGAAAGAGGGAGGGAGAGAGAGAGAGAGGGATGGAGAGGGAGAGAGACAAAGAGTGAGGGGGAGGGAGAGATACAGAGAGGGAGGGAGAGAGAGAGAGGCATACAGAAAAAACAGCTCGAACAAGAAAAGGAGAAAAAGGAGAGAACAAGTGAATGGTGTTCAAGGAGTGTGGTGAATACAACAATTTGAATCCATTGAATTTGTGAAAATGAAGCTGTTGGTGGTGTGGATCTTTGGGAATGCAGATATGAGAAGCTCCAAACGACGACGTCATAACGAACTATCTACACATGACATTTGAGGGGGTAAATATCATTTTGGTCACTGACTGCATCCAGATGTATTAAATAGGTGACTGATTACAAATTTGATTCATTTTGGTCACTGATTGCGTCCAGATGTATCAAATAGGTGACTGATTGCAAATTTGACTCATTTTGGTCACTGATTGCACAAATTTGACTCATTTTGGTCACTGATTGCACAATTTGACTCATTTCAGTTTTCCGGCCACCTTGAAAATTTTCCGGCGAAAAAAAATATGCATAAAAAAATCCGAAAAAAATTTATATGTAGTAAAACACCCCGACTTTGAATCTCCTAAACTCAGAATTATCGAAAGGAAATTCAAAACTCAAAATCGAAATTAAATAAATTTGGGTCAAGATTTATTTAATTTTGATTTTAAGTTTTGAATTTCCTTTCGATAATTCTGAATTTAGGAGATTTAAAGTCTGGGTATTTTACTACATATAATTTTTTTTTTGGATTTTTTTGTGCATATTTTTTTTCGCCGGAAAATTTTCAAGGTGGCCGGAAAACTGAAATGAGTCAAATTGTGCAATCAGTGACCAAAATGAGTCAAATTTGTGCAATCAGTGACCAAAATGAGTCAAATTTGCAATCAGTCACCTATTTGATACATCTGGACGCAATCAGTGACCAAAATGAGTCAAATTTGTAATCAGTCACCTATTTGATACATCTGGACGCAGTCACTGACCAAAATGATATTTATCCCGATATTTGAGTAGTGGAGGAAGACAACTGAGAAGGAAGCCACTCAGTTGCTCCCACCTTACCAACTCGGCCTCGTTTCATGCATTTTAAGAAAGATAAAAATATATATATTTATACTTAATAATTTTATTTTTTTTATATAAAAATTTAAATTTCAAAATTTTCAAAAATATTAAATATAAATATTAATTTTCTTAAAATATAAATATACATAAAAAAGTAAAAATAACAAGAACTATGAACATAGATAATATTTAAAAAACGGAAATTGAAATTAATCCGTGAATACTCTTTACATTAGTTAATCGATTAATTTTAAAAAGTATTGAATAATAGTTATTTTTTAATTTAATTTTTATTCACCGCGAAAATTATTTAAAAATTTTAATTTAAAAAAGTATTGAGATATGGGTTCAATTTTTGCTCGTATCGATATTTATTTAAATGGATACTATTTCATAAATTTATAATATTTTTTAAAAAAATTTGACCGAGTCAATCGATTAATATCCGTCTCATTTCAACTCATATTTCATGAGACATACAAAACACATTAAGATTGACTACCACCTTGTTTATGAAAAATTACAACCTGGTATTATTACAACTACACATTCCCTCTCCTCTCCGCCCTGCAGATCTGCTTAGATCAAGCTCAATAATAGATGTTAAATATCTATTGCTATTGTTATGATATAACATCACAAAGTGTATTTTGATGTTAAAATAAATATTACACTCCTGATTCTATAACTATTTTCATATTTAATTTTTTTTTAACTTTTATCTACTTTCTACTAATATTCATTACTTTCATTGAATATTTTAACAATTTTTTTTAAGTTTTACCTACCCTTTAGTTATTAATGATGTGACAATAAAATATAAATCTATCCTTGGTTTTAAATATAGAACAAATGATGTATATTTACATAAATGCATCCAAATATAACACCCATTTGGAGTTAAGATTTTTAGCATTTGATGCTATAATATAATAATAGAACCAATTATAACATTATATTGGACTTGCTCTTACAAAAGGCTTGATCTAATATAGCAATAGAACCAATTATAACATTACATTGGAAATGCTCTTACAAAAGCCTTGATCTCTATTCAACTTCATCATTTATGTTACAGATACTACTACTAAGAAGGATAACTCAACAAACCTTCTAGAAGCATCTGGAAGCCTCTATAAGTTTGTTAGTTAAGTTTGTTGACGGTATTTCATACAAGTATCTGTGTATATAGGTTGTTATTAGCAGTATAAATAGAGTATTGTACAGGTCATTGCAGACAGCAAAAATAATAATAACAGTTTCTCTCTCTCTCTCTCTTAAACTTCATCTCCTTCAATTTACACATATTCACCCACTGTGAGCTTAAATCTAACAGTTACCTTAAAGAATACTCGTGTATCTTGAAACACCACTGTAGTCAATATCCTTTTACACATTCTTGGGGTCAAGTAGACAAGTACTAAACTATAAGAGTCTATAACTGATATAATATAAAATAAATAAATAAATAAACCCAGCAAACAATCAGCTTGAAGTGTTTTGGAATAAGAAGCAATCTTAGTATTCATTCTTAAAAAAATGAAGAGGGGGAATCAACTGGAACAATAGAGGCTAAAAGTAACACAAATTAGAAACTTCGTTGACATTTACTTGGAAGCCTAAATGGCCTTTTATATACAAAGCACAAAACCCCTTTTCAATCACGATGACATCCTTTTAATCCCCATCTTCCCCTCCGCCCTACAACTATATTGCGACAAACAAATTTACCTCCATGTAGCAGCTATTTGACAACCAATTGTGATCCCCGTGGTACCATCCCCCAGCCCTCGTCATAGGGGAGAAAGAAATATGTCTAATGTAGAAATATAATAATTTGGTAAACCATGAAAAAATGTAGTCATTATTTTGCATTTTTCTTGTCAACTCTGCTACCTTTCAATTTTTTCCGTTTCAAGAAGTTTTAAACTGTCTTCATGCCTGAAACGAAGCATCCTTCATCAACTTCAAACTGATAGTATTGTATCTTTCACGAGAATATTGCCTGGATGCCTTTCTCCAATCTGTACCGGCCTTCATCATAGTTGCAAATTCTTCATAACTTATGCGCCCATCCTGTAAACAAAGAGTCAAGCTTAAGATATACCATCCGCCATATTTCTGGAGTACAATAGAAAAACGAAGTCATCAAAGCCTTGAAAAATGAGAGTAATTTACGTGAAAAATGAGAGTGCAACATTAACAAATTATGTTCATAAATCATAAAACCTATAACTAATCAAATAAATATTCAAGACTTTGGGTTGGTTCGGTTTGGAAGGTTTTTACAACCCATGAACACCCTACTTCACAATAGTAACAATAATTAATAAAACAAATGTTAGTTCGCGAAACAGAAACAGAGAATGCACCATGATACATCAATTTATTTTATCTGAATAAAATATGTGCTTTTCAAACTTTCACGAGCTTCACTCACAGTTAAAGACCTCTATTAATCAATAAAGCATGAATTCAATATTTTGTAATTTGTCAATGTTATGTCTATTGTAAATTTGTAATTTGACATGATTTCAGAAACAAAAAACGAAAATGGAAAATGTGTTTATACATGATTAGGAGTACTGCGTAAGTTAGATGTTACATGTTATCCTATTAGCTGTTAACGAAAACTAATTAAAAAGCATGGAATGCTAAACACAAACTAATGAGGTGAATAAGTTTGCTTCTATAGTGAATATGGACTTGGAATGGGAAAAAAAATGCTTGATATCAATATACACCAACACATTCAATAACAACATTATTTTACCCTGAACACTGTTTTGTGTAAAACTTCTCTCAAACTTGCATGTATATAATCCAAAAGACATTCTTGACAACAAAACGGAGTATATAAGATAAATTATCTTATTTCAAAAAACAAGTGACATGTTATTTCTAATATCTTATTGTCTTTATATTCTTCTATATACCCAACTGTGCAAAAGGAGTATATAAGATAAATTATCTAAACCTAAATACTCTGAAAAATAGTTATTATTTCTTAATATAGTCATCAATCTAGCATATAGATTATAATTTTACTGACAAATTAGTAACCTAGACTTTTAATTGATTAAATATGACATGACCTGAGCAACAGTGGGTAAGAAACATAACAATGCCACTGTACTATGAGAATTTGGATGTAATTGCAATAATAGGGGCGACAGATATAAGTTCACATCAACCGAGGGTCTTACTGAAGAAGCATCCCCTGGCATGCTTACAGTAAGCCGGTAACAGAAATTTTTGCTACCATCAAGAGTGTTCAGTAATTCCTTTTAACACCTACCATTAAGAGCCCCTATAAAGAATGTCCCTCATATGTGGGTCCAAAAGTATAGTTGCAATCATGCATTCTTACATAGTAAACTTACATGAAATATGATATTGTTGACTTTTGAATGTAGTACATAGAAATTTGAGGACTCGCATTTTGTTGATATATATTACTAAACACTGACCTTATCTGTGTCCACATCATGCATAATAGCAGTGATGACTTCCTCACTGTTAGCATCATCTTCATCATTCAAGGCGTGTCTTAACTCCTCAATTTCTATATATCCACTCTTGTTTTGATCAAAAAATGAAAAAGCTTTATGTAGATGCTCATCATTGGCCATCTTTCTAAGATGAACGGAAACAGCAACAAACTCCCCGTAATTCAAAGTTCCATCCCCATCAACATCAGCCTATTAAAAAAAATTAAAAAAATTTAGCTACCTACAACCCTAAGCCCTGTGGAACAAATACTTTTCTCAACAGCCATTAGATTTAATACTGGCTACAGAAATTAAATCGTTATAGACTTTTAGTATATTAGTAATAAGAAATTATAAGGGTTATGATTCACTAGTCATATTCATATTGCAATTTCGATTTCAGAATATAACTGTTTCAGAACCAATGAAGCTAAATAGCTAATATTATTATAAAGTGGAACTTCAAGGTGTCCTAAATTTCAGTAAAAGATCGAAAAAGTCGACTTAGGAGTTCATAAATGATATATCTACGGTTAATAGGGAAAAGAGAAATATGAATAACGATTTTGTAAAAAAACACATAATACTAACTGCTTCCATTAGAATCTGAAGATCAGCTTCAGGAACATGGTGGCCAAGCTTTTGCAAACCAATCCTAAGTTCTTCAAGATTTATCTTGCTTCTCTTTTCCGTGTCCATCATATCAAATGCTTCCTTGATTCCTGCCACTTCCTCCCCTGATAAATGCTCAGCCACCACCTATATATTTCACATAAATCAAAACGATGACAATTACACTTTGCAAAGATAGAAAGTTATTTACAGTCGATAGTTAAACATGTATGTGTCGAAGAAAATTTATTTGAGCAATTACCCTCAAGGCTCTTTTCTTGAGCTTGTTCATCACAGAAAATTGTTTAAGCCGTGATTTTACAACCTCTCCTAGCGAGACATTTGGAGCCTTCTTTGCATTTTGTATCCAGGGATGATCTGCATTTAAAATATGTAAGTATCAGCCATAACATAGTCTCCTAAATCTTAGAAAGGTAATTCCATGACATTTATCTCCCACCAGCTGACTAGTCCTCAGTTATAGTATAATATAATGTGACAAAACTTTACCAAGTACTCCCTGAGCTGTAAGCCTCTTCTTTGGATCCGGATCAAGCATTTTCTTTACAAGATCCTTAGCATTGTCAGAAACTTTTGGCCATGGGTCTCTCTTAAACTCAACAACCGAACGGATAATTGCTTGTGCTACTCCTTGTTCAGTTTCTACATATATAAAAGCATTTTATATTGACACATGATTACTTAAAGAGTGTAAGTTTGATGTTTGCATGAATCTTAGACAGTACACCAGGTCAAACAATAATATATTGTATACATTATAATAACATTAATTGCTTGATCTAATATTGGAAACCAGACCCAAGCTTACAATAGCTACTCTACTTGAACCCTCAAAAGTGCAGTATGTACAGGCATGGAGTACCAGACCTGCCCAGAAAGGTGGAACACCACAAAGCAGAATGTAAAGGATAACACCAGCACTCCACACATCAACCTCTGGACCATAGTTGCGCCTCAGAACCTCCGGGGCCATGTAATAAGGACTTCCTACTATCTCATCAAAGCGCTCACCTGCCGCCAGAATGGAAATTGTCAGATACTAGGATACAATAAAAGAAACTCATTACTCATAGTTGGAAAATAATTTTATTTTTAATAGATTTAGGCCACAAATGACATTGAAAATAATACTCAAGTCAATGATGAAATACCAGGTTTAAAAAAAACTGACAGCCCAAAATCAATAGCCTTCAGGGCAGCGGTTTCCTTCTTGTTTGCGAATAGGAAATTTTCAGGTTTTAAATCTCGATGCATCACCCCATTCCTGTGACACATCTAAAAGCATAGGAGACAAACAAGCTATAATTTAATCGTAATAAATATTACTTGGTGAATAGAACTAGCCTATGAAAATATGTAAACTAAAATTAAAGAATTAGTCTATCTCATGGAACAATGTCTTTGACCCAGGTATATCGATTATTTGGGACCCTATTAGACAACGAAGTGAGGAGTTGGGATGGCACGCTATGACTTGGTTCCCGATGCAGGTCCCTAAATTTAGTTTTTACACTTGGTTTGTTTTTAAAAAGAGGCTGCTAACTCATGATAGAATGTTAAGATTTCACATGAATGCTACTTCTGTTTGTGTGCTATGCCAAGCCTGTGGTGAATCTTTACTTCTTTAGAACATCTCTTCTTCACATGTTCGTTCTCAAATGATATTATATTGGAATGTTTGACTAGAGTTCCACTGGACTGGAATAGTAATAGTGATTTTTGCAATTCTATGACTGGTAACAGCCTGGTGAATCAGATTAGCAAAGTTTGCATCTCAGTCACGGTCTACTATATATGGCAAGAACGGAATAATAGAATTGCAAATGCTGGAAACAGATCCCAGGTTCAAGTGATGCTTATAACAAGAATTTTAAGACGAGAATCAAGCAGGATAATTTGTTTTTAGCTTCTATGGACTGATTGATGCATTTTCCATTGCTTCTAGGGAGCTAGTTTACTTGTATTCCTAGCATCTAGAGTGAGTAGGAGAGTGTTCATGTTGTTGTGATGCTCTAGGGTATGTCCTAGTATGATGTATTTTTAGTTGGGTTTATAAAATTATTGCTTAGCCAAAAAAAAAAAAGTTAAAGAATAGTAACAAAATTTGACATTAATAAGTTCAGTCAGAGTAAATTATTTTTAAGGCAAAAAAAAACAGTTAAAGTGATGAAATGTGTATCTCTATTATTCAGGCACTAAAACAAGCAACATTTTTCAATATTATACTAAATTCACGAGATTTCATTTGCTAAACATTGTACCTGCACAACCTCCATAATTGTCCGCATTACTCCTGCAGCTGCTCGTTCAGTGTAATGTCCTCTTGCAACAATCCGATCAAACAGCTCACCCCCTTCACACAATTCCATCACAATGTGGACAGCATTGTCATCCTCGTATGTGTCCTTCAAACTCACAATGTTAGGATGCTTAGGCATATGTTTCATAATCTCAACCTCTCTTCTCACATCATCAATATCAACAGAAGTCCGTAGCTTCTTCTTAGATATCGATTTACACGCAAATTTTTCACCAGACTCCAAATCAGTACACAAATACGTTGTACCAAATTCACCTCTACCAAGCTCCCGACCAAGCTCATATTTCTGCAAAATATCTTGACCCGTAGGTTCTTTTAACACACGCAACCTACTTCCACTTCCAGATCCACTAACAGCACCATAATCAATGGAAAAAGGGTTAGGTTTGTTCTTTTTTCTCTTCTCCTTTTGCGATGAACTCACAGGAACCACACAACAATTACCCATAACTCAAAATAGTCCAATTCTTGCAAATTTATCCTATATATGTTCCCTGACACCCAACAAACACAAAAATACAAAAAATTATAGTCAAGATACAACAAAGAATAAATTCAACACAGTATCAATTAAATTCCAATAATTATTTTCAAAGATGACCCAATAACATTATCCAAAAACAAAAAACTCCCATCAAACAAAATCTAGCTTTTCAATAAGAATCTACAAAAAGAATCTAGAATCAAGAACAAACAATATTAATCAAATAAAACGAATAATAGTAAAATACTTGTAAAGGGTAGGTAGAAAAGTAATACCTAGGAATCAAATCTCCTCTCTTCAGTATATAAACAAGTTCTTGAAAACAGTATAAATACACACACATACACACACATGTGGGTGAAAATGACCCAGATGGGTTTTAAAAGCTAAAAATTGAAAATAAAACAAGGGTAAGGAGAGTGTTAGTGATTAAGAAGAATGTGTGAATGTTTGATTAAACAACTTCACATAAAACTCAAATCGAGAGTTGAAACTTGAAAGCTCGCTCTTTTTTACATATACCCCTTTTCTTTTTTTTATATTAGATTTAAATTAAAATGTGTAACGTATTTGTTTCAAATAAAAATCTAAATATGGAGCGTGTTGATATTCTATAAATGTGGGCTGTTTTTTGTTTGTTGATTTGGTTAAAAATCTAAATAAGTACGAGTTTTATGTTTAACACATTTTAGCTATAATGTTTGCTAGAATGTGTGAATGTTTGATTAAACAACTTCATATATTCTAAACAACTTCACATAATTTCTGGATGACGTCAAAAAATTAGTCGATGATTTGGTTAAAAAATTATAGCTAAATTATTGAGGATCATATAACAAATTGTTAAACTCTTCTTAGTGTTTTTTATTAGACTTTTGAATATTTTAATATTTGATATTCTTTTTTATTAAAGAATTGAGCTTATAATCTTACAAATGACTATCGTTTTTAACAAAGAGGATAAACTCTTTAGCTTTAACTGTCCAATCGTGCTCGTTAATTTGTTTAAATAAAAAATGTATTTTAATTGAAATAGTATCATTTTTCAAAGAGGATGCCAATGTTTTGTAATGCAAGCTAACTTGCACGTCTCTTGGAGGATATATATTTTACAATTATTGCATATATATATATATATATATATATATCTACAATGATCGGTTTTACAATTTAGAGAGGTTCAAGGGTTCATCTTGTTGTTCAGTTGCTAATCAGCTACATATTACTGCAACTGTTATCATGTTCGGAGCATATGAGAATAAAACAAAAAAAAAACTAATTAAACATATTTTTATATACAAATAAAATGATGAAACTCATTTATATTAGAAAACATTATATAATAAAATGATGAAACTCATTGATATTAGAAAACATTATATACAAATGGCGAATCTATACGAATTATTTTCTCTCTCCAAATCTTTTCAAAAAGTGAAGAGAAATTTTTTGAGACAATTATATAAGAAATTTCTTTCTAAATTTATAGGTTTCTTTTTCCTTCCTTCCACAAAAATCATCCGGGAACAAATTAAAGAAAACAAATTCTTCTCATCTCTTCCCTTTGTTTAAAAAAAACCTCTTGAACACGATGTAACCTGTCTAACCTCCCATGAGGGGGTAAAGGCAATAAGCGCTAGACTACCGGGCAATTGGCATAAGTTAGCTGACCAAAAAATTTTAGGGTCTATAATACCAATACGAGGTCCTCGTCGACATAAACCAGAATACAGCTGCAAATATATCAAACCTTGGAAGACAAGTATATGGATGAAATGTATTCTGATGCAGCCTGTTTAATATCACAGGAAACTTGAACAAAAAAAAAAGGTCTATAAACATGTAATCAATTCCACAGGAGGATCCTAGTCCTAGACACTCAAAAACTTAGCGCAAAATAGTTTTCTAATACTGTCATCTTTTGTATAATATAAGAAAGTACTCTATCCTGTGAGAAGCAGAAAAGTCCATCAAACACATAACTTTTCAACTCCTTTCCTACCAGAAGAAAAACCTAACTAAAGCCAAGAATGATTTGCCAGCTGACTTTGAAAGCCAAAATAACCAACTAACTCACAGAAGAAAAACTTATAGATAATATTAATTTTCTACTTTTTGTATCCTTTGGTATGGTGTTCCTACCAAAATAAGGCCTTCCTGCATAGCCACAGCCCTTTCTGGAGGTTGAGCAGATCTTATGCATCTTCATTGCTGGCAGACAGATTCCCCCTCTCTTTTAGTAGAGTGCAAGTCATATGTTGAAACCATAAATGATTCTTGATTTTTGGACCTTCTACCATTATTGATATAGGAATGTGCATTTGTGGTCTCCAACCCTCTTGCTTCTTGATGGGAATCCAAATTGCAGTTGGAAGGCAATGGTTCAGATCCGGACGAATATGTAGATTGAGCAGGTACAGATGAGATATGATCATCCATTTTTCCCTCAGCTGACTGTGGGTTCTCTAAAGCATCAGCATCAGACTTCTTTGCAAAACGGCCTCCAGAAGCCCTTGCCCTTCTAATAGCATGCCGATGGCGAGATTCATGAAGATATGGCTACATATAGTGAAACAGTGCGGATATATAATTTTACAGATAAACAAAAACAGTAGTCTAATATATATGCAGTTCATACAACTAATTATTATTGATAACATGATTGCTCCTAGTATAAAGACAGACTCTTCTTTGCTAGTACTAAGAGTCTATTCTTCCTGTATCTATGTATCGTTGACTATCTATTTGTTCGCATTGATTCACAATGAACTGAGTGATTTATCGCAGCGTGGAAGCAGAAACTTCATTTGCCGGGGTTTACATATGTGGGAAAAGAATTGGCACCGAAAATTTAAAAAAAAATAATTCGAGATTAATTTCTTCGTTATCAATCAATGTAAATTATGTAATAACTATAAAAATTTTCAAGGTGCCATATTTTAAAATCTCACAATTATGTAAACAACATCAATCCAATTCATTACATCTTTTTAAATATACACAATACAGAAAATCATCATCAACTCATAACCAAGCAGCTTGCGTAATTCAGTTTTGACATGATGCGTGCATTTCTTAATTTTCTCATTAAAATAAGAAAATAAAAAATATACATATGAAGTACAATTAAACAAAAGTATAAACAAAATAGAATAGAATTAAAATAGAAATAGATACAACTCGGAATAAAATAATAAGAATAGAATTAAAAGTGAAATTGAATAAAATATAAAGCACATTAGAATTAGAATAGAAAATTAAGTAGAACAAAATTAGGACTGGAACATAATACTCAACTTATTTATTTATTTAATTTGTTAGGTCTTAATTTGAATTTCTAATTTATTTATTTTGCAAAAACTCACTGGGGGCTAATATATATTTTTGACAGATTTCTCATATTATCATTTTTTAAAATCTCACTGGGAGCTAGAGCCCCCCTCCCCCGAAGGTCCTACTAGTGTCCGCCTCTGATTTAAGGTACGTGTTCATGATATGATACATCATAGACGTGCTAGTTTTTCTTAAATAGGTATGTCCTATACAAATTTTAGAGTTCCAAAGAACTAACCTTTCGATCTTTTATCAACTTCCTTTTCAGTTCTTCCTTTGCACGGGATTGCCTGCGCCGTAAAATTGCACGATACTGCTTGGCATTCACATAAACAGGCTCTTGTGTCATATCGATGGGCAAAGGCATTCTGGCTTGATGTGGATCGAGCAAATGAGGATAAACCTTGCAAAATATATTTTAACAAAATATTTAAAGAAACGTAAAATCACATAACAATTCATGGAAATAGTGATAGTGTATTTGATCATATTGTGTTATCTAATATTCTAATTCAAGTAGAGAAATATATTCGCAAAATTAAGCCACATGACACATCATATTCATTTATCGTGACTGTTTCCTTTTCTCTAGACGATAATTCACACAATAAAAATATGAATCCAAATAAGAAAATCAATGTCATGAATCATAAGTTAAAAGTAGATAATAAGCCATACCAGAGTTTGACCATAGGCCGCCATCATTCCTCTATAATAATATGGATCATAATATGAATTTGAATTACAAGCCTAAAAAACAAAAGATTGATTATTTCTGTTAGTAAAAGACATGAAATTTTGCTAATCTGACACATGAACCATACAACTATGAATCATTGATTAATCAGAAGACTTGAGATTATGTTTTCTGATAAGTATACATACTACTGAATGACCAACAAGTCCAAGTTGTGAGGCCTGAGGTGGGTATTCATCATTCACAGGAGGCACATTTGTTGCCACGTGCTGGTTCTGATGTTCATGAGCCAAATTTTCATCTAAATCCAGATTGACATCCTCATTAGAATTGAAACATCATCAAGAAGAAAATTAAAGGCAATAGTGGCTCGCAGAAGATTTAGGAAAAATAATAATACACGAGTAATAAGATATAACCTCAAGAGTTGTAAACATATAAATATCCCAAGTAGTTTTTGTCTTGGAACACTAACCGTAAAGTTGAGATGTCATAACAGATTTTTTTTTAAGTGAAAGAACAAAAAAGTTGTATAATCAGTCTTAGAAAGTTCGGCTAAACATAAGATAGTTTAAGTACAGAATATCAGTCTTCAAAACATGAACTAAATTGAGATGCAAATTATTTATTACAATGGCTTTTTAATATGTACAAAAGATTGTAGATCTTATCTCTATAGTCGTGTTCATTAAGTTTCTGATGCTTAATCCATGAGCTACTGCATTTTATTTGGTTACTTGCCTCTGAAATGCTAGGGTTCACAGGATTTTGCTTTGTCCAAAGCTCAAATAAATCTAGATTCCAACGATTTGACTAGTGATTGAATAGGAAAGCAACTGTGGTGATAGATTTTTAATTTTGTGAAGCCATTACAATGTCTTCCAAAACAGGAAACAAAAATGTCCCCCGGTTTCTAAGACATATATCCAATATTTAAAGATAACATGTCTAGAGGTGAATCCTCCTATCCCGCCATATTATACAACTAAGAGAGAAGTACTTTTTAATTCTTAGCCAGTTCAACTTATAGCTAAATGGTATACTTCTTAGTTCTTATCTACTTTATCTTACAACCAACTACCATACGAATATCATTCTGTGAAATATTGATTCAAATTTGTACTGCAAACCTCCAGGAGATGAGAAATTTACAGGATTTGGACAGTCTTCTTCGAAACCTTACAAGAAAATGTGATTAACAGAAACCCAACATTAGGGCTGTAATTTGAGTCGAGTCATAATGATAACTAACCTAACTAAGACTTAACTAAGGGATATGGTTGATAATTAGGGGGAGGTGGGATACCTCGGGAAATATATAACTTTGACAAATATAAAAACTAATAAGTAATAATAATATAGGAAACAGAAATACATAAATATGTATAACAATATTTATAGAAAGGAAAAAAGTTAAGTTCGAATGGGGCCGAGTTCGAGGTCAAGCTTAACGTGTCGACTTCGAGTCTAGATTCAAAAAACTCAACTCGACTCAAGTTTTTTATCGAGCATAAGAACTTGTTCAAGCTCGAGCTCGAAAATGAGTTCAAGTTGAGTTAGAACCTACTTATCGAATCGAGTTCGAGATACAACTGCTCGATTCGAATTACAACCCTAAACAACATCATCACCACCCAAACCATCTACATTACTATCTTTAACATGTTCAACGAAAGTGATATGTGGTCAGTAACCACTTGCAATAACTCGAAGCATACCAGAATGCATAGTTCCAGTATTCTGTGACTCATTGGATCCATCATCTTCATTTCCACTACCATCTGCATGTGACATGCCCTCTGCTGACTGCGAAGATGTATCAGATGCATTTTCTTGCATTCCATCATGATTGATAGGATTGCTGTCCAAACTATGCCACCATGGTTCTGAACACACTGTGAATTGTGGAAGTCTGTATGGATCATATTCCATCTGATTTATGGATCTAGATTTTGAGTGCATTGTATATATAAGTCCGCTGTAAAACTGAGAAAGTGTAACATACTGTGGTCATGACATAGCATCAATTAAGAACAGTGGACATAGCATACAATGGCACTAAAAAAGTTAAAATATTCATTGATGATGAACTTATTACTAAATAAGGAGCCATCAAGTCTAAATGAGCCGACTCAAATTGTAAAAATTAACTATAAATGTAAATGCACCGTGGAGGTATTTTTGGTATTGAGGTAGAGCAAAACCATTTAATTGAAGCTTATTTAGGTAGAAATAATTAAACAGGATACATATACATGGTATCTCATTTATAGGGCACAGGCCTAAATGGATATAGGCAGATGTGAGGAAGCAAGTTTAGGGCTATGGCAAAGTTTTGTAGAGTTGAGTTAATTTTCAAACAAAGTAGGTAACTTGGGGAAGCACACAAGTACACAACCAATTTCAGATCGGTATCCAAATAGAGTTACTTTTAAATACAATTCGCAAGAATGATTCAAAAGCGCGCGCGCGCGTGTGTATATACACACACACACACACACACACATATATATATATGGAAAGCATTATACCTTGCTACCAACTATCCTTAATATCTAACATAATCAACTCAACATCACTCTTGAGCATTCTTTGTAGATGTTTATATTTTCAGAAAAAAGTATTATTAATTGCAAAAACAATTAATCATCTTTATATTTTCAGAAAAAAAGTATTATTAATTGCAAAAACAATTAATCATCTATTGAACCAGCAACAAAAGGCAGAAAGTAAAAAAGAAATTAAATTGAAAACCAATTAATTCTATGAAATGAGTCGATAACAAAACCAACTATATACTCTTGTATTTTTACAAAGTGCTCCTATACAGACGGATTGGATGCTAGATATTTGTAATTTGGTGTATGTGGAGAAAGTTTTAAATACAAAAACTTCTCCCCAGTCCCCACAAGGCAAAATGGTATTTCTTCATTAAAATGTTCTACCATATAATACTCATGAAAGGTACTAATGCTCATATAGAGAATTCAATGAAAAAATTTCAAACCACAAGGTAAATCAAACACATTCATATAAATTTATGACTAGTTATTACATATCCATTACTTTTGCACTTAAATTCTGTACATTCACAAATTTTCAAGCTAGACCGTGACTCTTTTAATTTAATTTATGTAAATAAGTTGTCTAAAGTGTGTACAGATAACCGCATAATTTGGCCTACTCCAGTTACTTTCAATAAACCTTGATCGAACATAATGAGTTCTATTCTTAATGTTGTTTGTTGTTGCATCACAGCGAAAATAAACCTCACGTAAGTTAATTTTTCAGCTTTGCTATCAATATGTCCAAAAGACCGTAATATGGTATAAAAACACGTATGCCCCCACATTCTACAATTTATTTTTAATCCCTAACAACCAAGTAAAAAAACGGAAATCTATATATATTTCTAAACAAACGCCTCATTAAATCGAACACGTAACACAAAATTACAAAACTCAAAAAACCCAAACATAAGATTCCCTAGCTCTCAATTTTGTCTTACAGCATCATTATTACACATACATATGCATAAAACTATATCAGCCTTGTCAAATATCACATCTTCATCGATACGAAAACAATACGCACAAAACGAATACCAAACCGTAAAATCTGAGCCCAATTCACATTCAAAACACAGAAATAAACTAAAATCAATCAAACTCAGCAAGTATCATAGCTTGAAAACTGAAAACAATCAATTGAGAAAAGATATAATATGATACGTAGCTACACAATGCAATTGAACGTATATAAATGTAGAATTAACAAGAAATTGAATAATTACCTGATTAAAATTAAAAATGAAAACTTGATTGATAGCAGAAGAAGAAGAAGAATGAAACCCTAGAAATAAAATTTGGGGGAATATGGATGAGTTTATTAGTCAAATCTATGGATTTCCCTCGCTCGTTATATAATAACAATAAAATATTTGCACGAGTTTAGGTTTAATTCCATATATATTTTATATAATTTTTGATATACTTTATTTGTATTTTAATTGAATAATATTTGTGTATTTTATTGAGAGGTGTGTTCTATTTAGGAGATTAATGTGAGATGTATTTTAGCTAGGAAATTAGTATTTAAAAATTAGGTTCAATAATAATTATCCGGTCCAAATACCGACCAAGGATTACCGACTACCAAACTTTTAATTTTCCGGCTTTAATAATACTATATTTTAACTTGTGTGATGCACGAATATTTTGTTTTATTAATTAAATTATTTATTTTAAAATTACTAATATTTTTATAATTTTAAAAAGTCTTAATATATTATAATTATATTAGTTTTTTAACTTATTTAAATTACATATTTTTACATCAATTGAATTAAATATAAATTTTAAAATTTTAAAATATTAAAAGTAAATATGCACATTGCACTAAATATAAATTTATATTATTAATATATAAATATGTAAAATTTTGTGATTTAAAATATTATGAAAATGATTTTTTAATATATCAAACATATGTTTAACATATTTAAGATTATAAATATTAGATTTAAATATATTTTTAATAATATCTCTATTATGTTTATTTTATTTAAAATTTAATAGATATTAGGGTATATGAGATATTATATATATATATATATATATATATATATATATATATATATATATATATATATATATATATATATATATATATATATATATATATGTATAAGTTAATAATATGATAATATAATTATTCATTTGAAAAAGTTTTTTTTTGTTATTAGATTTTCAGTAGTATAGTATTATTTGTAATTTATAAATAATTATATAAAATATTTTTATGTCAACCTGCGTAATAACATTCTTTTAAAAGTTTAAAAAAATATTTTTTAGACATATAAATGACTTTTAATTATAAAAATAGTTAACATTATGTTGCCCAAATAAATAGACTATTATAGAAAGGGGGTGAATATAATAGTATCAAAACAATCGACTTTAAAACATAAGTATGTAAAAGATGAACTGCTTTGTATTAATGATAAAGTGTAACAAAACTCTCTCAAGAATATCAATGTTCTTAAGAGCTGTTAGATTATAAGAATGATATAACTTGAATGAATTACTTACAATGTAAAACATAATTCTGTGTTTATATAGTACACAGTTACAAATCCAATTAAAATATATATATAATGATAAAGATATCTTCCATAAGGTAATATAATTGTATTTGAATTCTTCCTTCTCTATCCAAATCAAATTCTGATTTGTTTGTTTCCATTCTTGTCAAACTCTGATATCACAAACTCTGTCGTTGATAATCTCTGATTGAGTATACTCTGATTTGAGTAAATTCTGATAGAGTAAACTCTGTCGACAGCTTCTAAACTCTGATGACGTAAGCATAAACTCTGTTCTTCAATAAACTTTGTTTGTGATATTCTCTGACAGCATCAGTGTTTGCATTTCTAACAATCTCCCCCAATTTATGCTTTATTCAGTAAAACATAAATTCAATTTATGATGTCGGAAACCATAGAGACAAATGTACCAAAGTTTGAGTTTCCCATCTTGACTTAAATTCTCATATATGAAAAATCTTCAGATATAAACTGATCAAGTAATTTCTTCTCGGCAATCTTCAATAATCCAATCAACTTATCCTTCAGCTCTTTCATTTGATCACTAGAGTCATCAATCTGGAATATTGCAGCTCTCAAGTTATAAATTGACGTTCTCTCTATTCTGTCATCTAGAGGTATGCAACAGGCTCTCTGTCCATCAGGATTTAGTATTAGTGTAGTAATTACTAACACCATTTTAACCTTTGCATCCCCTTTAACCATTTTTTTCTCTGTCCCATCTTCAAGCACATACCCTGGTTTGTACTACTCAGAGTTTACCATCAAAAGCCTTTAATTCTTCTTCTTCTCTTCAATAATTCCTTTCAAAATCTTCATCCATTTATTGTAGCTTCATTTTCATCATCCAGCAAATAAAGAAAATATTCAAGTTCTTTTGATGATTTATGAATTAGATCTTCTTCAACTATCTTCATTATTCTTCCATTCTCCAGAAAATACATCAGCTTTTCTTTAGGAATAACACCATCAAAGATATCTTTTACAATATGAACAACAATTAGCTTGTCCAGACGACTTTGTGATAACTCTTCTTCAGGTTTGTTCTTCAAGGAAAAAGGATCTCTGAAAGTGTTTGCATCTCCTCTGTAAACTTTAGCATCTGAATCACCAATGCCTCCCTTGTTTTTACCAAGTATGGCATTGAGAGTCAGAGTTTTAGACTTTGTCCACAAAAGATCTGGATTTTTCTTTCTGCTCAGAGTTTTCTGTTCTTCTTCCTCATCGTCAAAACTTGTTCCTCCTGGTAGAAAAGTAGTACCAAGCATAGCAAGAGGAGTTTTGGGTTTTGTTGGAGCTTTCTTTGGAATTATTGGAGTTAGCTTTGTTGAAACTGGTTTGGCTACAGTTGGCTTTGCTTGAATGAGCAGCTTCTTTTGAACTTGAGTTTTCTTCACATATTTTATTTTCTTTGACTAGACTTTAGCATTGTCAGTATCAATTTTCTTGACTTCTTCTTCCACAACAACGGGATCCATTCCTGGATTTTCTTCTTCAAACAATTTCATTGCCAGTTCTGCATCCTTCTTATTTCTTTCTTCAATTTTCTTAGGTTTTTCTTCTTCTTCTTCAAGCCTCTTTGCCAATTCTTCATTAAGATTCATCAGAGTTTGCTTACCAGAATTTACACCAGATCATGAAGGAGTCAGTGTTTGACTAGTCAGAGTTTGTTCAATCAGAGTTTGTCCACCCTTATGACTCCCTTAACTTTTGTCACCACCATTACCATCTCCATCACATTCATGTTTATCAGAGTGTAACACAACATCTACTTTGCATTTGTCTTTTGAGTACTTCTCCCCCTTTCTGTCATCAGAAGAGATAGTAAGAATATCTATTATGGTATGCAACACGGTCTGCATGGAGGTAACAACACTAGCAATTTTATAAACTTTAGCCTCCAAAGCATCTTGCTTGTTAGAAACAGTTTTGAGCTTTAATTCCAAGGCATGTTGAGAAGCAGAAATAAAAGTCTGAACAGAAGCACTGGTCTTGTTAACAGAGTCTTTAAGATCAGAAAGTTCATTTTGAAGACCCTTGGTTAACACAGTAGTAGCTTTGAGTATTGTCTTCATTTCATCAGAATTTAATTCAGAATCAGCCTTGTGGATAAGATCATGAATATGGGGCCAAGAAATATCTTCATGAGAGAATTTCCAAGACATATCTCATACCTCTTATTCAAGTTCTCCATTTAAAAATGTACTTTTAACATCCATCTAGTAGACCTTGAATTTCTTATGTTCAGCATAAGTACGAAAGATTCTGATTGCTTCAAGTCTATCTACAGGTACAAATGTTTCATCATAATCAATACCTTCATGTTGAGTGTAGCCTTTGGCGACTATCTTGCTTTATTCCTTGTTATAATTCCATCAGAGTCTGTCTTGTTCCCGAACACCCACTTTGTGCCAACAATTGATCTATTCTTTGGCCTTAGTACAAGGGTCCAAACCTCATTTCTTTCAAACTCATTTACTTCTTCCTGCATTGCAGTAACCCAATCTGCATCCTTCAAAGCATCTTTAACCTTCTTTGTTCTGTTTGAGAAAGAAAACTATGAAATAGACATTCATTTTGAGTAGTTTTCCTTGTCTGCACTCCACTTTCTAGATCACCAATAATCAAATCAGGTGTGTGATCTTTGGTCCATTTTCTTGGATGTGAAAATTTTTTGAACTAGATGTTCCCCCATTTTTTGTGCCTTCATTGTATGATTCCTCAGTAAATGCTGATCCTCCCCTGAAGTTGTACTTCCATCAGTGTTTGATGACTCAGAGTTTAACTGCTCAGAGTTTGAATGATCAGAGTTTAGGATTTCAGAGTTTGTATTTGTCAGAGTTTGGTCAGACTCTGAAATTTCAATAATTGAAATTGGTTCTTCAATTTCAATAAGTGATTGATGTTGATCCCCCTCAACATGTGCAGAATCTTCAGTTACTATTTCAATTATGTCTGAATCAGAGTTTAAGGAATCAGTGTTTAACTCATCAGTGTTTATCTCATCAGAGTTTAGTTCATCAGAGTTTGTGTTCTGCAATTTATTTTCAAAACTCAGAGATTCCTAAGCATCTTCATCATGTAACCCTGTTATTTTTCCTTCATCAAAAGAGACATTAATAAATTCCATGATTGCCCTAGTCCTTCATTTTGAATGTCTTGAAGAGGTTTTAGAAGTTGTTGCATAATCAACAAAAACACCTTCATCTGTTTTGAGTTTAAACTTTTTCAATTGTTCAGGATGTGTTTTTAGAATAAAACACTTGCTTCCAAATATGTGAACGTATTTTACATTTGGCTTCCATCCTTTCATTGTTTTATATGGAGTCATTCCATGTTTATTTATCAAAGTGCAATTCTGAGTAATGCATGCAGTATTTACAGTTTCTGCCCAGAAATAAGTAGGTAGATTTGTTCCTTCTAACATTGTTCTGACAGCTTCAATGAGAGTCATGTTCTTTCTTTCAACTACACCATTTTGTTCTCTCCATTGCAGAATTCTTAAACTCTGTTCCATTGTCACTCCTTAAATTCTTTACATTGTGTGGTGATCCATTTTCAATCATTGCAATATGATCAAAAATCATCTCAGTTGTTTCATCCTTTTTATGCAAAAAGTACACCCATGTAAATCTTGTGTAATCATCTACTATCACCAGAGTATATTTCTTTTTACCAATGGACATTATGATGATAGGACCAAATAAATCAAGATGCAATAGATGAAAAGGTTTATCAATAGAATTTTCAGTTTTACTCTTGAAAGATGTCTTCTTTTGTTTGGCCTTTTGACATGAATCATATAGTCCATCAGGATGAAATTGAACTTTTGGAAGACCTCTTACTAGATCCTTCTTCACCAATTCATTTATGTTTCCAAAGTTCAAGTGATACAACTTTTTGTGCCAATTCCAGCTTTTCAAAGATGATGCCTTTCCAAGTAAACAAGTTAAGGGACCATCAGAGTTTACCTCTAAGCTAGCTTCAAATAAATTGTTATGTTTGTGACCAATGAGAACCATTTTGTCATCCTTTTTTCTTTTCACTTCACAATGTGTTTCATGAAATTCCATATAATAACCTCTGTCTGTCATTTGAATCACACTTAACAGATTATGCTTGAGTCCTTCAACCAGAGCTATATTTTCAATGATGACATTTGCAATAATAATATTGCCTTATCCCAGTGTTCTTCCTATATTTCCATCTCCATAAGATACTGCTGGGCCAGACTTTTCCTCAAACTCTTAAAATAGGAATTTGTTTCCAGTCATATGTGCAGAACATCCACTATAAATTACTAGGATGTTTTTCATGTTTCACTGCAATCATTTAATGCAAACTCTGTTAAAATAAACTCTGATAAAAATACTTCTGTTGTAAAAGTTAATAAGTTTCAAAAGAAAGGATCCAAACTTTTAATGCAAATTAGTTAATAGATTTGGGGACCCAAACAAGTTTGGATCCTTTCTTTTGAAACTTGTTAACTTTTGCAGCAGAAGTACTTTTATCAGAGTTTATGTTAACAGAGTTTGCATTATCAGAGTTTATACTGGCAGAGTTTATATTTCTATTATCAGCTTTTATCACATATTTTTGTTTGATAGCATGATTAGAAAATACAGGAGTTTTATTCAAATGAGGAAACAGTTCATAATAGTTGAAATACAAACTATGATATTCTTTACATGTTTAAATTGAATGCCATAAACTGCCACAGTGAAAACATGGATTTTGTGGTCTATATCTAGTTTATTTTCTAGCCTCTGAACTAGGTCTCTCAGGTTCCTTCTTTTTATTTTGTTTGCAGTCAATAGAAAGGTGATTAGAATTACCACATGTGAAACAAGTTTTTCTAGGAGTATTAGGGATATTCTTATAGTTATTCTCCTTAGAAATTCTTACTTTGCCATTTCTATTTCTCTTCACATATTTAGGCTTGTTTTTGTTTGTGAATGTCCTCAACTTTTCTTAAGTTGCTTCTGAGAGAGTAACCCTATATTTACTGTTTTATTCTTTGACACACTATTTTCTTTACCTTTGTTATTATTAGAGCATTCACTAGAGGTTTTCTTCTTATCATTATTAGCTCTAACAAAATTAACAGGTTCACTCAATTTTCCTTTTGTGTATGTCTTAGTATGTGTCTCCTTATCAGATTTATAACCCATGGCAGATGTCCAATTTTTTTTAGAAAGCATTTGTTGTACTTACTTACCAGAGTTTATCCAAACTCTGAAAGTCTCCTTTTCTTTAGTTATCTCATATTTTAAGTATTCAACTTGTATTTCTAACTGAGTTTGCATGTATGTAGCATTCTCACAATCTTTCTTAGTGCTAAGCATGTTTGAATTTTTAGTTTCAAGAAAGTCATTCCTAGCAGTCAAAGTTTGTATTTCAGAGTTTAATCTTTCATTCTCAAGTGACTGTGATTTAAAACTAACATGCAAGAATCTAAGGAAAGACTTTAATTCACAAATATTTTTAGTATCAATGTTAAAGATAGAGTCTGGTACCTTATCAGAGTTTAGGATGAGAGCATCAGTATTTGCCATGAGGGCATAATTTTTTCCTCTTCAGAGTCTGAGGAATCCATCCAATCTTTCTTTGATGTGATGAGTGCTTTTCCAGATTCCTTGCTTCTGCACTCAGTAGCAAAGTTTCCCATCTTGTTATACTTGTAACACTTAACCTTTGATTTGTCAAGAGTTTTTGATTTGCCATCTCTATCTTCTCTTCTTCTGAATTTATCTATATTCTCCAACTTTCCATGCTTCTTATGAAAGTTCTCTTATTTTCTATACTTTCTGTACTTCATCTTTTTGAAGCCTTTGACAATCATAGTAACCATCTCCATCATGTCATAGTTTGTTGAGTCATCAGAGTTTGCATCATAGTTTGTCTCAGACTCTGATTCACTGCTTTCCTTGATCATTACAGCTTTTCCTTTTCTTGTTGAGGCTTTCAAAACTTTCTCTTTTGGTTCTTCAACTTTTGTTTCAACATTCAAACCAACAGATTTTGCCTTGATACTTTTCCTATTCTTCCTTGGCTGTAATTCCAAGTCATGAGTCTTCAGTCTTCCATAAACTTCATCTAGACACATCTTATCTAAATCAACCATATCTCTTATTAAGGATGTTTATAGATCCCATTCTTCAGGAAGAGCCCTTAGAAACTTCGTATTTTTGTTAATATTGGTGTCCTAGAGACAATACTTTATGATAAATAATTAAAGATTATGTTTACTTGATTATTTAATTAATATTTATTATATCTTTATTTACTGCGTTATAAATTGAAAGCATAATAAATGTCCTTGGAATATTAATGCGAATTATATAACTTTAAGTATGTGACTTAAAAATGAGATTATATGAACAGTATTATATTCCTAAAAGTCCCTAGTCGAGTATTATTATTTAAGGACAATAATAATGCAATAAGACTAGCATATTTGTTGACTGATGACCACATCTCATTGGTCATAGTTATGGTGATACTAAAGTCAAGAACATAAGTGCATGTCTCAATACATGGCACTGGACAGACCCGCTGTGAGAATCTACATGTTAATAAGTGTCATAAAAAATTTTCACTGTGATAATGATGTATTGATCCTTTGACTTGAAATCATTATATTTCTATACGAGAATTAATATACTTTGATTACACTCAAAGTTACCTTTAACCGGGTAATGATAAAAGTGGACATTGGGTATGCTATGAATCGTATGAGAAATATGAATGATAGATATAGGATTTAACCCTCCTATTTTAGGAGTGATATTATTGGCTTCTTGATTGAGTGAGACTATAAAATACATGGCCATGCTCAAATGTTGATTTGATTAATAGTCTACTCATTGATCAAGGAAATCCGGATTAAATGTTGAAGAGGATGATACAATACATGCCTCGAGTTTGATCTATAATATAAGGTTAAATGGATTATATTACATTGTACATTATTCACAATGGTTTAATTGAATCACCAATTTTTATTATTACTTGGGTAGCAATGATGTATTACTAGATGCCCCTCATTGTTTATAATTTTATTATTAGAAAATAAAATTATTGTCAACGTAATAATAACCTAAAGGGTCACACACAAAGAACGTTTAAACGGAGTGTTATTTAAATTATGAATTTAAATAATGTTATTATTATTAATTGAAATTTATTTATTCAATTAATTAAGTGAGACTTGATTAATTATATACATATTAGAATTCAGATTTAATAATAATATAAATCCGAAATCTGAATGAGTTTTAAAAGGTCCAATCAGATTAGGGTTCTGGCCCAAGTCTCTCTCTCCCCTATATATACATAAAGATGTATAGTTTAGGGTAACTGTCAAGATAATTCGTTTTTAATAAAACCCTAGCAGCTCTACGTTTCTGAGAGGCTAGAGAAAGAGAGAGACAAAGATGTAGAAACAGGCTAGTACCTAACTCCGGTGATCGTTAGACGATACGACGTTCGTGTGGATACCGATAGAGAGTAGATTTCTGTGAAGGACTGCTGTTATTCATCGCTTCTGGACCTCTATAATCGTCATAAGGAAAGCTTTAATAAGGTACACATCCGATTCTCCATAATCATCCGTCAATTATACACGGATCCTGCGTTTGGGATTTGTTTTTTTTTATTATGTGCCCGAATCCCAACAGTTTTAATCTTCATTATCATACACCTTATCCACCAAAGCCAAGTTATTCAACAGAGTAAGAAATATGTCATAAATATCAGTGAGAGACTCATTCTGTTTTACCTCAAAGTATTCATATTCTTGAATTAGAACAAATCTTTAATTCTTTTTTTATCTCATTGGTTCCTTGGCATTGAACCTCTAGTGCATCCCAAATTTTCTTGGCAATTTTGCAAGCTATTACTCTGTTAGACATCAGAGAGTCAAGACTTTATGCGGTATATTCCTTATTTTAGCATCTTTGAGGACTTCTTGTTTTTCTTCATTGGTCCACTCATTTTTGTCCTTCAAAGTATAATATTCATGAACTTGTCTGTCTTCCATAATTGTTGATGGCACTAGCTTGGTTGGTAGATATTGTCCTTTATTGATTCTGTCTAAATAATCAGGATCAGTTGCTTCCAAGAACATCATCATCTTTACCCTCCATGTAGGGTATTCAGCCTTCTTCAAGATTGGGATTCTGATACTTTCATACTTGTTTCTAGACATGTTTATAGGATCTTTTAGTTATAATTAACTGCCTGCTCTAATACCAATTGTTACCCAGATAAATAGACTATTACAGAAGGGGGGTTGAATATAATAGTATCAAATAATCGACTAAGAACACAAGTATATAGAACAAACACTGTTTTGTATTAATGATAAACTGTACACAAAACTCTCTCAAGAAAATCAATGTTCTTAAGAGCTGCTAGGTTATAAAAATTATAATTATATATGTTACAATGATAACCTAATTCTGTGTTTATATAGACACGGTTACAAATCCAATTACAAAATAGATAATGATTGTTAGGAATTATGAGTTTTGATGATAACAAATTACTTAGAATTTCAATAGGGACTTAAAATTACTTTGTAACTGGTCGATGGATATGACTTATAAATATCCATTGACTAGGAAACCAGTTATCAGTTGAAGCTTGTTTATCAACTGATAAACTGGATTGTAGCATTGATTTATGTTTCACTATCAATTGATTGTATTGCCTCGATGGATGCTATGAAGTAGTCTACTGATGTTATTGACTTCAATTTCTAGCTTCTCAACAGATGTGAAGAATGGCTTATCAATTGTAAATATTCTAAGTCAGAATTCTCACAAGTGAAGTGATCAACTAATGTTGAAGTCGATGGATGAAATCACTACTCAACGGATATTTATCTATCAACAGATGCAAGTCATCAATGGATAAAGACAGTTAATGGATAAGGAACCATCAATGGATAGGGAGTCGACGGATAACTCAATTATCCATCGACACATCAACTGATCAACAGATATCCTATCCATCGATGGATAAGCAAAGGAGAATCAACTGATAAGCTTAACAGCATTTATCCGTTGATTAAGGTTTCCCAATTTAGTTAAAGACAAGAAGTATGGGAACTGTGCAGAAACTGAATCAATGGAAGACAGTCTTGTCAGGATTGTGAAGACTTTCAAGGCAACACAGTATTCAAGGAATGTATCAAGACAAAGATACTTTAAGGGCTAGTCAGTTCAAAAAGAAGACTGTGCTAGTAGCTAGTTTCTATTTTCATGTAAACAGTATAAGTTGTAATTTTATATTGTTATATGTCGATAAAAATTAGGAGTGAAGAAAACTTCTATATAGTTGTTAGAAGTACACAGTAACAAAGTGTGTAGAAAAACATCAAGAACTCAAAAAGCACAAAAAAAGAGGCAGTATCTTGTAGTGCTTTTATGAGTTCAAAACTCACTTTGTAAGCAGCTTGGTATTCGTACTAAGATCAATTGAAAGCAAAAACATACTAGTGGAAAACCAATCCATTAGTAATTTTTAACATTGTTGTATTTTATTTTCAATATTTTTCTTGTCAAGTTCTTAGTTACATCAGTTCTCTCTATACTCAAAAATACCGTTCTTGAAACAAACTTAATTCCGCTAGAATTAAAATTAATTCTTAAGTTTGTATTCACCCCCCCTCCCAAACTTAGTGTACTTAAGGGCAGATAACAATTGGTATCAGAGCAGGCTTTCAACATACAGAAAGTTAAGATCTAAAAGTACATCAAGTATGGGTCAAAAAGACATAGGAGTTAAGATTCCAGTTCTAGAGAAAGATGAGTATTTTCCCTGGAAAGTGAAAATGCACTTGCATCTGCTATCCATTGATCCTTCGTTTGTTCACTGCATAGAGAAAGGTCCACATGTGCCTATGAAGATAGTTACAAGTGTAAATGCAGATGGTACTCAGGCACCAGACAAACTCATTCCTAAACCAGTGAGTGAGTATACAGATGAAGATGAGAAGGAAGTACACAAGGATAAAAAGGCTATGAACATTTTGTTTAATGGTCTTGACAAGGATATGTTTGATAATGTTATCAACTGTACAACCTCCAAAGAAGTCTGGGATACTCTTCAAACCCTCTGTGAAGGCACTGAACAAGTAAGAAAGAACAAGATGTAACTCTTGATTCAAAAATATGAGGCCTTTCACTTCAAGAGTGGTGAAGCAATCAATGATACATATAGTAGGTTTCAAAAGCTACTGAATGAGCTTAAACTATATGGAAGAGTATATGCTGTTGAGGACACCAACCTCAAATTCTTGAGGTCCTTACCCAATGAATGGAAACCAATGACTGTTTCTATAAGACAATCTCCTGACTTTAAAGAATATACTCTTGATAAGCTGTATGGCATCTTGAAAACCTATGAGTTGGAGCTACAACAAGATGAGGAAATTGAGAAAAGTCAGAATAAAGAAAAGTCCATTGCTTTGGTTGCCAAGGATAAGCAAGTTGCAGAATCAGGTGAAGTTGCTCCTGTCAAAGAAGGAAAGAAAGAAGGTCATGGCAATGGTGCAAGTAATGTTAGATATGATGAATCTTCTACTGGGAAAGGAAAAGAAATTTGTGAGGATGATGAGTCATTCACTAAAGATGAAATGGATTAAATAGATGAGCATTTAGCATTTCTATCAAGAAAATTTTCAAAACTCAAGTTCAAAAGGAATCCTATGCAAAGGCCTGGATCACAGTTCAGGAGAGACACTCAACAAAGCAAAAATCTTGTTGACAGGACTCAATTCATATGCTTCAACTGTGGATCGGCTGGTCATTTTTCAAGTGAATGCAGAAAGACTAAAATAGAAAAGAAGTCAAAGTTTAGTGATGGTATTGACTATAAGAAGAAGTACTTTGACTTGCTTAAACAAAGAGAAAAGGCGTTTATGACAGAAGAAAAGGACTGGCCTGCTGAGGAGGATTCTGAAGAAGAAGAAGAACACATCAATCTTGCACTAATGGCCAATCAAGATGACCAGGAAGCCAGTTCATCTAGCAATCAGGTAATTTCTACAAACCTATCTGAGTTATCCAAAGATGAATGCAATATTACTATTAATGAAATGTCAAATGAATTGTATAATTTGCATGTCACTCTTAAGTCCTTGAACAAAGAGAACACTAGGCTCAAATTAACCTTAGAAACTCTCATTGAAAGAAATAATTTCCTAGAGAATGAGCTAGTGCAAATGGACAGACTCAAGGTAGAGAACAAAGATGCTAGAAATGAGCTAGTTGAGAGCAAAAAGGAAATAGAAAATTTGAAAGAAAAATTGGAAGAAGAACTAAGAACCATTGACAAGTGGAACAGGTCAAGTAAAGCTAGTAAGAAGATGAATGACATTCATGGAACAAATTCTTTCACCATTTTGTCTGAAACTCTTGAGAAATTAGCCATTGATGAAGATCAATCTTTGAAAAAGAAGCAATCGATTGCTAATTCTGAATCAACTAATAAGAATTATCCATCGATTGATAATGTCATTCCAACGGATAATTATCCATCGATTGAGGAATCATCAACTGCTAAGAAGTGTGTTGTTAAAACCAAGCTTAACAGACCTGTTAAATTTGTCAAAGAAAGTAGCTCCTCTAAATCTCAAGTCAAAATTGAACAGGCCAATATAGGGTTCTTATCTAAAGATCAGTTGAAAGAAAAAATGGAAAGGATAGAGCCTAATATTCAGCCAAATGAAAAGAAGAAGAAAAACAGAAATGGTAAAGTAGGCATAAATAAACACAATAACTACACACCTGAAAAATATGCTCCTAGGAAGATATGTGCTAAGTGTGGTAGTAAAAATCATTTATCTGTGCAATGCAAACTCAACATGCCTACAACAACCACTGTGCCTGTTATACCTAACATGAATTCTAATTCTATTTTTCCTCATTTAGGTGACTCTCATGCTATTCATGCTCAGTATGCATCAATGCCTTATATGTTTAATCCATATCTTGCATTTGCCAACATGAATATGCCTGTTATGCCATGGAATATGTTTAATAATCTTCATGCACCAAATTTTTCCAATTCTACAAGCATGAGCATTCCAAATATTAGCACTGAGAATTCTGAGGTAAGGAAACCAACACCTAAGGTTGAAGTGGAAGTAAAACCACCTAAACCAAAGGTACAAAAATTGGAAACCAAGCCGAAGATAACAACTAATAAGAAAGGACCCAAGGCAACTTGGGTACCAAAATCAACTTTATTTGTTTTGACTGTGTGCAGGGAAAAAGAAGAAATCTTTGGTACTTGGATAATGGGTGTTCAAGATACATGACTGGAGATAAATCCCTGCTCACAAAGTTTGAGGAGAAAGCTGGCCCTGGAGTAACTTTTGGAGATGACAGCAAAGGATACACCATGGGATATGGCTTGATTTCAAAAGAGAATGTCATCATTGAACCTGTTGCATTAGTTGATGGCTTAAGACATAACTTGTTAAGCATAAGTCAAGTATGTGACAATGGAAATAAAGTTTGTTTCACAACAGAAGCATGCACAATTTCCAACAAAGTAGATGGAAGCCTGGTTATGTCTGGGAATAGAAAAGGAAATGTGTACATAGCTGACTTCAACTCAACATGTGCAGATTCAATGACTTATCTTCTCTCTAAGGCAAGTACAAATGAAAGTTGGTTGTAGCATAAGAAATTAGCTCACTTGAATTTCAAAGCCATGAATCTGTTGGTCAAGAAAAATCAAGTGAGAGTCTTACCACAAATGGAATTTGTCAAGGATGGACTTTGTGATGCTTGTCAGAAAGGAAAACAAAGGAAGGCATCATTCAAGTCAAAATTGGAATCATCAATTGAAAAGCCACTTGAGTTATTACATATGGATTTGTTTGGTCCTGTAAATATCATGTCTATTGCAAAAAAGAAGTATGCTCTAGTCATTGTGGATGATTTTTCAAGATTCTCATGGACTTATTTTCTGCATTCAAAGGATGAAGCTAGTCATCTCATCATCAAGCATATAAGAAAAGTTGAGAAAAACCTTGAATTGGATGTAAAGAAGATAAGGAGTGACAATGGGACAGAATTCAAAAATTCCACAATGAAAGAATTCTGTGAATCAAAAGGAATCATACACACATTCTTTGCACCAAGAACACCTCAACAAAATGGGGTAGTTGAAAGGAAAAATAGGACACTGATTGAAGCAGCTAGAACCATGTTGGAGGATGCCAAACTACCAACATATTTCTGGGCTGAGGCCATAAACACCGCATGTTACATTCAAAACATCTCCTTAGTAAATCAAGCTCAAGGGAAGACCCCTTATCAATTGATTAAGAAAGACAAAAAGCCAAAAGTGGGGCTTCTTCATGTTTTTGGTTGCAAGTGCTATATGCTAAGAAATCAAGGTGAAAACCTAGGAAAATTTGAAGCCAAGGCTAATGAAGCTATATTTTTTGGGTATGCACTATCAGGCATAGCCTATAGAGTCTACAATCTCAGACTACACATTGTTATGGAATCTGTACATGTATTATTTGATGATAAAAAGATTCAAGGCTTGTTTGATGAAGGAAATCATGACATACTGCACTTTGAGAATGAATCAAATGATGTAAATGATGATGAAGAGGCAGAAATTATAAAACCTCAAGTTTTCATAAACCCAATATCAGTTGATGTTACTGCATCAATGGATAATTTATCAGTTGACAGAAATCCATCAACTGATAATGCATCAACTGATAACTCCTCAACGGATAATCAAAAATCTACATCTAGGGTATCCACTTCAGGGGGAGGGTTTCAGAATCAATCTACAAATTCAGATCACTTTGAGTTCAATACAAATGATCATGAGGCCTCATCATCAAGGCAAAATTTGCCTCCTCAAAGAAAATGGACAAGAAGCCCTCCATTTGAACTAATCATTGGAAATGCAGAAGATGGTGTCAAGACAAGAAGTGCTACTCAAAATGAGTGTTTGTATAGCATTTTTCTATCTCAAGAAGAACCCAAAAGAATTGAAGAGGCTCTCATAGATCCTGATTGGGTTTTGGCTATGCAAGAAGAACTGGATCAATTTGAAAGAAATAAAGTATGGAAGCTGGTGCCCAGACCAAAAGATAGATCAGTAATTGGTACAAAATGGGTATTCAGAAACAAAATGGATGAAACTGGTATTGTGACTAGAAACAAAGCAAGGCTTGTGGCAAAGGGATATTCACAAGAAGAAAGAATTGATTTTGATGAAACATTTGCACCAGTTGCAAGGTTAGAAGCAATCATAATCTTTCTAGCTTATGCTGCACGTGCTAATTTCAGAGTCTATCAGATGGATGTGAAGAGTGCTTTTTTGAATGGGGTACTAGAAGAGGAAGTCTATGTGGAACAACCTCCTGGCTTTGAAGATCCAAATTTCCCTAACTTTGTCTGCTATCTACTCAAAGCACTCTATGGCTTGAAGCAAGCACCAAGGGCCTGGTATAACACTTTATCTCAGTTCCTCATTGGGAATCACTTCACGAGAGGTACTGTTGATAAAACTCTATTCAGTAGAAATGTTAATGGCTCTATTATTCTTGTACAAATTTATGTGGATGACATTATTTTTGGCTCAATTAATGAGGGACTTTGCAAAAAGTTTGCCAAATTAATGCAAAGTAAATATGAAATGAGCATGATGGGAGAGCTTACCTACTTTCTTGGGTTGCAAGTCAAACAAGTTAAGGATGGTATTTTTATAAGTCAAACAAAGTACATTCATGATTTATTAAAGAAATTTGACTTAAGTGAATGTTCTTCTGCAAAAACTCCTATGGCCACTGCTACTAAACTTGAATTAAACACCAAGGAAGCTAAGGTGGATATTTCAAGCTATAGAGGCATGGTAGGCTCTCTTTTATATTTAACTGCTAGTAGGCCAGATATAATGTTCTCTACATGCTTATGTGCTAGATTTCAGGCTGATCCTAGAGAATCTCATTTAGTGGCTATTAAAAGAATTTTTAGGTATCTCAAGGGTACATCAAATTTAGGTATTTAGTTTCCTAGAGATTCTGGTTTTAATCTAATAGGCTACTCAGATGTAGATTATGCAGGTTGCAAAATAGACAGGAAAAGTACTACAGGCACCTGTCAATTTCTTGGAAACAAACTTGTGTCATGGTTTAGTAAAAAACAACATTCAGTATCAACTTCAACTGCAGAAGCTGAGTACATTGCTGCTGGAAGTTGCTGTGCACAAATATTGTGGATGAGGAATCAACTATTTGACTATGGGTTCAACTTGAACAAGATTCCCATCTTCTGTGACAATACAAGTGCCATTGCAATAACAGATAATCCTGTGCAACATTCCAGAACCAAACACATTGACATAAGGTATCATTTCATTAGGGAACATGTAATGAATGGTACAGTTGAATTATATTTTGTCCCTAGTGAACAACAACTTGCAGACATCTTTACCAAACCTCTAGATGAATCTACTTTTAATAGATTAGTCTGTGAGTTAGGTATGCTCAATTTTGCTCAATCTTAAAATGTCTGTCAAGTTTTCTTTGTCTTGTAGCCATTGTTCACAATTATCTGTTGAAACCAAGTAATCAATTGATAAATGTGTTAATTAACAATGGATATTTTATTCCTATCAATGGATATTTATCCATCGACAGATAATTACCTCAGTAATTGTTTATCGATGGATAAATTCTTTCTTATTTGATCAACAGATAAATTTTATTTCTATCGATGGATATTTATCTATCGACAGATAATTACCCTGGTAGTTAGTGATTGATCGATAAATGATTAACTCTTTATTTTATCTGTCGATAGTAATAGAATTTCTACAGTTTTATTCATCCGTTGATCAGATTATAGCCGTTGAATAATTACCACTTAGGGTAACATATTACTTTCTTTTATTCATCAACAGTTATATCCTTAATTAAAAAGACTTTTCAAGTCATTTTAATATCAGAAAATATAAAAAAGACTATTTTATTTTCTATCTCTAATCTCTGCAACTCTGTCTCTTTCTCAAGCTAATTTTCTCTAATTCTCTCTAATTCTCTTAAGATCTTCCAAGTTCTCTTTAATCTCTTAAGAATAAACTGACAAATGGCACCACAAAAGAAGATTGTTTCCTCCACTGGGTTCATCTACGAGCAGAATAACTTCACAGCATGCCTAACGTTGAACGATGCTCCCGTGGATTTCCATCCCTTGATGCAATTCCTGGGTGACTGCAAAGTGTCCAAAGCTCTCAGTGAAGCACCCACAATCGTGTGTTCATTTGTTGAGGAACTGTGGAACTCTGCAGAAGTATCACAAGACGGGAAGGTAATCACTTACACTTGCAGAGGTAATTCCTACACTATTACTAGTACTTCTTTATCTGAATGCTTAGAATTACCTGTAAATAATTGTGATAAACCTCCAACTGAAGAAGAAATTAGGGACATGCTAGAATCTGTTAATTATGCAAATGCTGAAACAGGATTAGGAGAAGTTGTTAGGAAAAACCTTAGAAAAGAATGGAGTTACTTCTTTGATGCCATTATCAAAGTATTTTCTGGAAAAATAAGTAATTTTGATGCAATTACAACTAGTATGCAAGAAATTGCTTATTCTGTCCTGTTTGATAAATACTTCGATTTTGGCACACTACTCCTAAATGAATTAACTGCTAAGTTAGGACCCAAGGCATCTAGGAAAAATAACATTTATTTTGCTAGATTTTTCATGATGATTATTAATGCCTCCATTGGAGAATACAAGATTAGTGCAGATATGGAGTCCTTGGAGCCATGGATGCATAACAAGAGGGTTTTCAAGGATCTTGTGAGAATCAACTTACATCCTAAGTTGTGTCTCATTTATCCTCCTCTTGTGCAGGTATATCTTAAGAATCTCAATCTTTTAACTTCTTCCTCAAACACTCAAATTTCTTTTCCTTCTGCAACAATGGAGGGAGATGGAAGTGCCTTCATCCCTCCTACCCAAGTTGCACAACCTTCCAAACACAAGTCTAAAAAACCACCTCAGTAGTTTCTCAAAAGACTACTGTTATAAAAACTAAGAAAAGAAAAACCACTGAGGGGAGTGTGAAGGTGGTTGATAAGGGTGAAGGAACTGGCCAACATCAAGAAAGCCAGAAGGATAAGGAGAGTGAGATTGAGAGAAACCAGCCAGCCACCAACCCAATCTCCCAACAGATTGAGGCTGTAGTAAAGGACTTAAACACATCCCTAGTTGCATCTTCTCAAAAAGGTGTAACTATTGAAAAGAGGTCTCAACCAGGACCATCAGATGGGGATAAAGGTCACCAAACAATACAGCCATACAAAAGGAGAAAGAAGGTTACAAATACTGCACAGGGTACACACACTCATGCAAAGCCAAATAAAAATTTGGTAGAGCCTTCACTCTCTTCTTTTGATGTGTCTCAGAATCTTCCTGAGGCATAACCCCATTCTCTATCTGTCTCTTCTCCTCAATCCCTTCAAAATCTATTTCTTCAGAAACAGTGTTGATTGACAACTTCATTGTTTCAAATTCACCCTCTTTACAACTCAGGGTGGAGCCAACACTCTCACCTGCATCACCAAATAAGGTTAACACCTTGGTTGATCAGGAAAATGTTGAAAATTTCAACAAGTCAATGGATGGCATTCCATCAACTGATACATTTCAACATCCATTGACTAGTTCACTTCAATCGATGGATATCCTTACATCCATCGACGAGCACCCATCAACAGATATTCCTTCATCGATGGATATCTCTTATCCATCGATTGAGCCTATTATTCCAATTCATGAACCATCCATTGAAACAATTGTGGCCAACACCCTATTAGGATTGAGTGGAGTGGGTGAGGTGAGTGAGATGCAAGGTTTGCATACCTTGGCAAAAGAAGAGTGTGTGAATGAGAGGCCCTCAACTTCTTTTGAGATGACAAAAGGAGAGGGTGTGAGAAAAGAGAGTTCCACCTTAGAAGGTGATGCAAAAGGAGAGCTTAGTAAGGGAGAGGTGAGAATCCAGGATGAGATCCTGATGCAAAAACAGAGTGATGAGAGTGAGAGAGAAAAGAATAGAGAGAAACCAGCTTTTCAATCTAATGAAGCATCATCTTCTAAAATTGAGCAGGTTGCAGCAGAACTCACCCAGGAGTTGGGGCTAGAGTCAGGGGGAGTTGTAGGTCATGGAGTTCCTGCAGGAGTTGCAGAAGTCAACCTGGAGGTGGAGGATGAAATTGAAGTCAATCTTGATGCTTCAACCTTTCAACATGGAGATCCTCATTATCAAGAACTAGAAGCAGCATCTAATCAAGTAGCTGAGCAAATGCTGGGTTTGGTGCAGACAGAGGAGCAATTCAGGAGTGGGAATGAGTTTTTGGCCTATCAACTTAATGATGTATGCCACATGAACCCTGAAGATTTTGAAGACAGCTCTGATGATGAACTTCTGGATCCACAAGTGACCAGTGATGAAACCAGTTTGGTTGACACAGAAAGGGCCATCATCTCTCACTACAGAAGATCAATGGTTGAGGTGGATGTGGTGGATCCCTTGCACAGAAGAATTTTGAACTTCTACAGAGACAACCTGAAGATCCATAAAATGCATGTCACAGGCTCCAGATATGAGTTGAAGAAGATAAGGGAAGAAATTGACAGTTCTAGGATGCATTTTGACCACACCATTAATTATAGACTCAGCCTCACAATGTTAACCAGAATCAAGCAAAGGTTAGATACTGAGTATTCAGCCAAGGACAAGGTAGTTGCATTGGAGAAAAGAGTAACTGCCATGGAGCTCCACATGCAGCAAATCATAAAGAACCAAGTCACTCAAATCAATCTCCTGGGCAAAATCTTGGAAACCCCTTTCCTGTCTCAGTCATAACAAAAAGGGGGAGAAGCAGGAAAGTGAAGCTGTGGTGACAAAGTCTACAGATCCAAAGAAGGAGTTGGCTCAGAATATTGTAAGGCAATTTGATTCAATTGCCAGCAAAATCAAGGAGACCAATTGAAGTAGCTTAGAACCTGGTGGCAGGAAAGGAAAGGGCAAACTGAATGAAGTTGGCAAAAAGAAAGTGGAAGTTGTCACAGGTGGAGGTGAAAAATTGTTGAGCAAAGCCATAGTAGTTGGCATAAGAGAAAGGGAGCAACAAGAAAAATCTCAAGAAGAATTAGCCATTCAATTGCAAAGGGAATATGATGAGGAGGATAGGCTAATTAAAGAAGCCAGAAGAAAAGAAGGTGAAAGGAGGCCAAGAATGAAGCAAAGAGCAAACAAGCCTGTAGATGCACCAAGAACTTCTAGAGTTAAGAGAAAATTGGCTGTTGAAGACAAAGAAGACAAAGAGAAGAAGCCAAAAGAAGTCAAGGTTGAAGGTCAAGCTTCTGGGAGTAATCAAGCTAGAGAGATAGAGGTGTTCAAACATAAATCTGAAGACTTTGTGCCAATCAAGGCTGAAGGAATGATTGCAGCAAAAGGAAAAAGGAAGAAGGATGTTGATCTTCTTCACATTGAGTATGAAGATGGATCATATTCAACTTTTACATTCTATCAAGTCCTGGATCAAGGATATGGCATCTTAGGGAAAATCTACACTATGCTCAACAGGAAGTATTATCTAACTGAAGAGCTAGGAAAGGCCATCCTTGAGAGAATGAAGAAGATGAGGGAGGCACCTGTTCAAGAAGAAAGGGATGTCATGATAAAGATCTGGAACCTTGAAGGAAGAAAGGTGCTTCATGAGCCATTCTACTTGATGATATATAAGGACAGAGAAGGCAAAGAAAAGTGTATTGACATTTGTCAAGAAATAGATAAACTGCCTAATCTGGAATTGAATCATCTAGCAAGTCAATTGGATTACAGGGTTGAAGATGAGAAGATCTTAAAGGGAACTCTATACAGAAAGATGAAAGAAAATGAAGACAAGATGAATGAGTCAAAGGGAAGAAGAATAAGATAGAAGATTCAATCTCAATCATCAAAATTATCAGAATTCATCTTTTACTGGTATCTGATTACTCTGTCTCAAACTATCTTTGTCAATATTGTAATTCTTGCTAAGAATAAAAATGTTTAGGAGTTTTGTTATCATCAATAGAAAATTTATGCATATTTCACATATTCATAAATAGGGGGAGATTGTTAGGAATTATGAGTTTTGATGATAACAAATTACTTAGAATTTCAATAGGGACTTAAAATTACTTTGTAACTTCAATTTCTATCGATGGATGCTATGAAGTAGTCTACTGATGTTATTGACTTCAATTTCTAGCTTCTCAACAGATGTGAAGAATGGCTTATCAATTGTAAATATTCTAAGTCAGAATTCTCACAAGTGAAGTGATCAACTAATGTTGAAGTCGATGGATGAAAACACTACTCAACGGATATTTATCTATCAACAGATGCAAGTCATCAATGGATAAAGACAGTTAATGGATAAGAAACCATCAATGGATAGGGAGTCGATGGATAACTCAATTATCCATCGACACATCAACTGATCAACAGATATCCTATCCATCGATGGATAAGCAAAGGAGAATCAACTGATAAGCTTAACAGCATTTATCCGTTGATTAAGGTTTCCCAATTTAGTTAAAGACAAGAAGTATGGGAACTGTGCAGAAACTGAATCAATGGAAGACAGTCTTGTCAGGATTGTGAAGACTTTCAAGGCAACACAGTATTCAAGGAATGTATCAAGACAAAGATACTTTAAGGGCTAGTCAGTTCAAAAAGAAGACTGTGCTAGTAGATAGTTTCTATTTTCATGTAAACAATATAAGTTGTAATTTTATATTGCTATCTGTCGATAGAAATTAGGAGTGAAGAAAACTTCTATATAGTTGTTAGAAGTACACAGTAGCAAAGTGTGTAGAAAAATATCAAGAACTCAAAAAGCACCAAAAAAAGAGGCAGTATCTTGCAGTGCTTTTCTGAGTTCAAAACTCACTTTGTAAGCAGCTTGGTATTCGTACTAAGATCAATTGAAAGCAAAAACATACTAGTGGAAAACCAATCCATTAGTAATTTTTAACATTGTTGTATTTTGTTTTCAATATTTTTCTTGTCAAGTTCTTAGTTACATCAGTTCTCTCTATACTCAAAAATACTGTTCTTGAAACAAACTTCATTCCGCTAGAATTAAAATTAATTCTTAAGTTTATATTCAACCCCCTCTTCTCCAAACTTAGTGTACTTAAGGGCAGATAACAATGATAAAGCTAGTGTCTATAAGGTAATAAAATTGTATTTGAATTCCTTCTTCACTATCCAAATCAAATTCTGATTTGTCTGTTTACTTCTTTGAAAAACTCTAATCATAAACTCTATCGGTTGATAATCTCTGATAGAGTATTTTCTGATAGAGTAAACTCTGATAGAGTAAACTCTATCGACAGCTTCTTAAACTCTGATGACGTCAGCATAAACTATGTTCTTGATATTCTCTAACAGCATCAGTGTTTGCTTTTCTAATAACATAAACATTATTTTATTAAAATATAAATATAAAAATATATACATATAATATTAAATAAAATATTTCCCAGATAATAAACTATTATAGAAGGGGGGGATTGAATATAATAGTATCAAAATAATCGATTATGAACACAAGCATGTAGTAGAAACACTGTTTTGTATTAACTTGAAAGAACTGAATACAAAACTCTCTTAAGAAAAACAAAGTTCTTAAAAGATGCTAGGTTATGAGAATGATATATCTTGAATTAATTATTTAATTTTAACCTAATTCTGTGTTTATATAGTACATAGTTACAAAATCAAATACAACAAGGATATTGATAAGGATAGATTTCAGAAAGGTAATTGAATTGCAATAAGACACTTCCATCTTTATCATAATCAATCTCTGATTTATTGGTTTTATTCTTTGACAAACTCTGATCTTCATAATCTCTGTCGATTTATAATCTCTGATTGACTTATACTCTGATTTGCTTAAACTCTGTCTTGATTAAACTATGTCTGAGTAAACTCTATTTGACAGCTTCTAGACGCTGATGACGTCAACATAAACTCTGTTCTTCAATAAACTCTATTTGTGATATCCTCTGACAGCATCAGTGTTTACATTTCGAACAATCTCCCCTAATTTATGCTTTATTCATTAAAACATAAATTCTCCTTATGATGTTAGAAACCATAGAGACAAATATACCAGAATTTGAGTTTTCCATCTTGAATTAAATTCTCCTATATGAAAAATCTTCAGATAGAAAATGATCAAGTAATTTCTTCTCAGCAATCTTCAGTAATTCAATCAGCTTCTCATTGAGCTCTTTCATCTGGTCACTAGAGTCATCAATATGAAAAATTGTAGCTCTTAAGTTGTAAACTAAATTTCTTTCCATTCTATTATCTAGAGGAATGCAACAGGCTTTCTTTCCATCAGGGTTTAATATAAATGTAGGAATTCCTAACACCATTTTAACATTTGCATCTCATTTAGCCATTTCTTTTGTAGTACCATCTTCAAGCATGTATCCGGGTCTATACACTTCAGTGTTTACCATTAATAACCTTTCATTCTTCTTCTTCTCCTCAATAACTCCCTCCAAAAACTTCACCCACTTAGCTGTAGCTTCATTTTCATCATTTAGGAGATAAAGAACATATTCAAGTTCTTTAGATGACTTATGAATTAGATCTTCTTCAGCTATCTTCATTGTTCTTCCATCTTCAAGAAAATACAGTAGTTTCTCTTTTGGAACGGCAACATCAAAGATATATTTTACAATTTGAACAACAATAAGCTTGTCCAAATGATCTTGTGATAATTCTTCCTCAGGCTTGTGATGGGTTTCGGGCATGAAAATGCTGCGAAAGTAACGTAAAAATAAAAAAAAAAATTGAAACTCAATTGCAGGATCCATGTATAATGTTGGATGATTATGGTGAATGAAGTATGTACCTTAGAATATTTATGAATTGATGTTCAATGGGAGGTCCTTGCTTAACGAATCACAAAAACCCCTTCTTCAAGAACTACTCTCTAACGGTATCCACACGAACGTCGATTCGTCTAACAATTAGCGGAGATGGTACTGACCAAGAATAGACCCAATTTATCTCTTCTTTCTCTCTCAGTTGCTAGCCTCTCTCTTGTGAAGAGCTGCTAGGGTTTTTATGATAAAAACGAGATGTCAAGTATCAGGCTCCTAAACACATCCTTATGTATTTATATGAGCTTGAGATAATTGGGCCAAACCCTAATCCATGAGGTCTCCTTTAAACAAACTCATTCTGATTTTAGGTTATTATTAAATTCGAATTATAATATAATTAATCAAGTCCCACTTAATTAATTCAATAATTAAATTTGAAATAATAATAAAATATTTAAATTCGTAATTTAAATAAAGCTCCGTTTAGATGTTCTTTGTGTGTGACCCTTTAGGTTATTATTACGCTGGCAATAATTTTATTTTCTAATAATAAAATTATAAAAAATGAGCGGTATCTAGTAATACATCATTGTTATCCAAGTAACAATAATAATTGGTGATTCAATTAAACCTTTTGTGAATAATGTGCAATGTAATATAATTCCTTTAACATTATATTATAAATGAAACTCGAAGCATGTATTGTGTCATCCTCTTCAACGTTTAACCTTGGTTTCCTTGATCAATGAGTAGATTATTAAACAAATCAATATTTGAGCACGTCCATGCATTTCATAGTCTCACTCAATCAAGAGGCCAATAATATCACTCCTAAAATAGGAGGGTTAAATCTTATATCTATCATTCATATTCCTTATACGATTCATAACATACCCAATGTCCACATTTATCATTACCTGGTTAAAGATAACTTTGAGTGTAATCAAAGTATATTAATTCTCATATAGAAATATAATGATTTCATGTCAGAGGATCTTTATATCATTATCACAGTGAGAATTCCTTATGACACTTATTAACATGTAGAATCTCATGGCGAGTCTTTCCAGTGTCATGCTTTGAGACATGCACTTATGTTCTTGATTTTAGTATCACCATACCTATGACCAATGAGATGCGATCATCTGTCAACAAACATACTAGTCTTATTGTATTATTATTGTACTTAAATAATAATATTCGACTAGGGGATTTTAGGAATAAAGTACTATTAATATAATCTAATTTTTAAGTCATATAATTAAAGGTATATAATGCGTATTAATATTCCAAGGACATTTATTATGCTTTCAATTTATAACGTAATAAATAAAGACATAATAAATATTAATTAAATAATCAAATAAAACATAATCTTCAATTGTTTTCAGTAAAACATAAAAGTATTGTCTCTAGGACACCAATACTAACAATCTCCCACTTGTACTGGAGTCAATCTCTCATGTATCTAATACTCATGGAACTAGTATGACCTTCGTGCTTCTGCTGCGACAAAGCCTTGGTCAGTGAATCTGCAATGTTATCATTTGTATGCACTTTACATATATGTATATCCCCTCGATTATTAATCTCTCAAAGAAGATGATATCGTCTGAGTATATGCTTTGTTCGGGAATGAGACCTTGGTTCCTTAGCCTGCGAAATGGCTTTATTATTATCATAGTATAAATCTATCGGATCTGCGACTGAAGGAACTACACCAAGACCTGCAATAAAATTTCGAATCCAAACAGCCTCCTTGGCTGCTTCACAGGCAGCTATATAATCAGCCTCCATTGTAGAATCGGCAACCGTCTCTTTCTTCGAACTTTTCCAGCTTACAGTACCTCCATTTAGACAAAACACAAATCCAGACTGAGAAATCGAATCATTCTTATCAGTCTGGAAACTAGCAACGGTGTAACCTTTTATAACCAGCTTTTTTTCTCCTCCATATACCAAGAATTGATCTTTAATCCTCTTCAGGTACTTAAGAATATTCTTGACTGCCGTCCAGTGACCTTCACCTGGATTAGACTGGTATCTACTCGTCATGCTCAAAGCATACGAGACATCAGGATGAGTTCATTTCATTGCATACATTATAGAACCAATTGCTGAAGCATATGGAACTTTACTCATACAGTCCTTATCATCCAACGACTTATGACTGTTTTCTTTCGAGATCGATATCCCATGAGACATCAAGACATATCCCCTTTTAGCTTCTTGCATCCCAAATCGATGCAAAACTTTGTCAATGTATGCATTCTAACTTAGGCCGATCATTCTTCTTGATTTATCTCTATAGATCCTGATTCCTAAAATATAGGTCGCATCGTGTTAGGTCCAAGATCATCATAGAATGGGGGGTTGAATATGATGTGGTAGATTTTTCGTTAAATTGCAGATTAAGTGTTTGTATTCTTGAGATATTAAAATGGCAGTTAATGAAACACAAAGATTTGGGGAAATAACAATGCATTATTAAATCCCTGAGGTGCTACACTTCTAATCAAATGATTAGCTTCAATGGGTTTAATCAATGTTATAATAGAAGTACAGTTGGGTGATATAAATGTATGTCTTTAATGGAGCTCTCGTATGTATCTCTTTTGTTGATGATGAATGAATAAAAATCCACACTGTCTATTTTGATTTAACCCATATATAATCTGTAGACTTTTTGGAAATTGATTTCCAATAATTGTCAAGTCCTTTGTTGCGCCTATAAGAGTGGTGGTGGTGTGTAGTAGCCACATAATAGTTTTGTTACGCCTTTGATGCTTTATTGCGCCTCTACATCACATGCCCTTGTGTAGGCACCACTAAAAATTTCCTTGCGCCTATATTGATGTTTGTTGCGCCTACACTCTTATTCCAGAGTATAGGCGCCGCAAAACCTTTACTTAAACTCTTGTAAGTTTATTTCTTGCGCCTTGGAAGAGGTTTGTTGCTCCTGCACTGTGGCGCAACTAAATCTTCTCTTGTATGTTTGTTACGTCTTGTATACGGTTACACTCTTGTTGCAGTGTGTAAGCACCACAAATGCCTTAGAATCTTTGAGGAATTGATTTTCCTTGCACCAATCTTGTTTGTTGTGCCTACACTCTAGATACAGTGTATAGGCGCCACAAATTCTTGATTACTTCTCTCAAGTATTTCCTTGTTCCATTACATAGCCTTAAGAGTGTAAGAGCCACCAAATGTAGTAATACTTGCCTTAACCAATTGTTTATAATGCTTGAAGTATTTACCACTTGATTTTTACTCTTATGGCTTGATCAGCTGATTTTCTTCTGATTAATCAAGACAATTCTTTTCTTATTGTGCTGACGCTTAGTGCACTGGTCTGGTTCACAAACGACTAACACTGAAATGAATTTATTTGACTTCTATTCTGTTTCAGCTGACTAAATTTGGACTGTTCCATTGCTTCTGATCACTGAAACCCTTTGACAACTATACTTGAATCATTGCACTGTCTTTAGTCTGAAATCTATTGAAAACTTATTTGTTGCTGAGGCCTGAACATATTAATGACCTTCTCTCGCTGTCGTTCAGTAAACTTTACATCTTGAATGCTCTACAATGATGTATGTATGATTCCTGTTTGTATGTCCTTCTGGATTCCTATGCTGCATATTAGTATTATTTATCTGTCTTTGTTTCTTAGTTGAGTTATCGTTATCACTATTACATACTACGTTACATTATGCTTTACAATCTCCCCCTATTTGTTTGTTAGAGTTCGACAAGCAAATCCTGTGAGAGGATAACTCAACTGATACTTACAAGAAAAAGTAAAGAGCAGAAAGACAGTAAATAATATTAATTACATTCTGGATTAGATTTTACATTTTCAGATTTCTTGGGTACAATAGAAGTTTGTTCCTCTAGCCTGAACAGATAATTCTATGATCTTCTGTTTCTTTGTACTGAGTCTTGCTTGTGCTTAGATCTTGTGTCGGAGTAATGCTTTCTTAGCTCTTCTTCCTTCTGCTCCAACCTTGCATTCACTATATCTCTAGCTTCCACTTCAAGAGTATTTACTCGAGGTGGTTTTTCTAACTTCTTCAAAACTTTAGTGAGAAAAGCGGTTGAGTTTGTCTTAGAGATTGACTCGAAGGCCATATATTATCTCTTTGAAATCATGAACCCTGTTATCCTTTTTGGAAAGCCTTTAACTCTGTCAGTGTCATGCATCGACTCTTCTGCCAGCTTTTCCACTAGAACATCTGCAATCATCCTCAAAGCCTTTTTGTCTGACTTGACAGTGGATCTCTTTACCCTTGAAAGGACTTTTCGGATAATTTCAGAATTGTTTCTCCTCAGTTTTGATAGCTCTTTTTTTTATCCACTCCGTTCTTCTTGAAAAGGAAGTATTTTGTTCCATTTGGCTCCGTCTGAATGCAAGGTTCAAAATCTCTTATAGCTTCAAGTATTTCAGTGCCATCCTCTCTTCTTACATACATTGGATCTTAATAATATCTAGTTGTCTCCATTAGATATCTACCTGAAGTTTTAATTGCTTTGTTCAGCCTGAATGCGTAGATCAACTCAGCAGCCTTTAGATCTTCATTTGTTCTATTCTTCTTGCTTCTGATTCTCCCTTCTACATACTGCATGAACATTGCATGACTTGAGTCTAAACATTCATCAGACAAAGTTAGGTTATGAAGTGTTGTTGCTTTGTAGTACTTGACCACCGAAGGCTTCTCAAATGCTTCGACACCGATCTCTATAATTTTCTTCTCAATCATATCTCTCAGTATCTCATTTGTTTTATGCCCACCAAAGATGACTTTCCTTTTCAGCACATACAACTCCACAATATTCATCTTTTCAAAACTCTTCGAAGACAAAACCTTTGACCCCAGTGTTGTAGAATTTATGAACATTTTCCACCCGTTCTTGGATGCACTTACTGACACGTTTGTAATCTCTTCTGATAGCATAGCATAAAATTCATGAACATCTTCGAATTTTTCCCTCATGGTCCTGAAGAGATCAAGGACTTCTCTGTCTTTCTTATGAGTAAGGGTTAACTCTTTCTTCTTCAGTAGACTCCTTGCTTCATCTCAATCAGGACCAACCTTTGCTTCAATGTCCTTGATTCTATTTCTTCTTTTTATTGCATGATGTACTCTCTTCCATTTTCTCTTCATCAGTTCTTGAGCTTGATCTATACCTTGAGTAACAACTTGATCTACACCAACTAGAAGACAGTCATTATCAAAGGCATGTTCTTCTGCAAACTCCTCATCAACATCTATTCCAGCAGCTTTTACAGTTTCATCTATTTCCATCTCTGTTGGAATCTTCATTGGCACATAGGGTTCAAGAATTTCTCCTTCTTCAAGTTGCCTCGCTACAGGCCTGTAAAAGAAATATGTCTCCCCCTGAACTTTATACTCCAAGATCATTTTAGCTCCAACTACTTTTTCTTGTTCTTCTCTTCTCTCCCCCTCAGTTTGGTTATCCTCTCTTCCTACCGGAGTAATCTGAGTTGTCGAAGTTGATTGATTGGAAATAGGAACTTTCTGAGCCAGTGGTTGTTTGACCAAATCTTTGATTTCTTTCATTTATGCCCTCTGCTGCTCCTGCACCTCCAAGATCTTTCTCAATGAATAATGAATTTCAGTTACTTGGGCCTCCAGATTTAGAATCCTTTGGTTGTGTGCAGTGTATGCAATGTGTGGGGTGTTTATTTGGTTAGTGAGTGTCTTACTCCTCACTGTTTCTGTTTGTGCACGACCCTCAACACTCACACTCGGGAAATTAGGGTCAGGGAACACAAGATCATCAAGGTTAAGTGTTTCACTCATTTCTATAATTATACTGAGATCTTATGTTCCTGCATTAAAATCCATATCCCCTCTATGGGTAGGTTGCTTCTCCGCCGGACCACTTTCGGTGGGGATAACTCATTTTTCAGGAACTGGGGGTTTTAGACCCAATGTGGTCACCACTGTGGATTCTGTAATGATTGGAAAGAATGTAGAATCCGTGATGCCAGCTGAAGACATTGAAGGCCTTACCTGTTCAGAGACACCCTGAGCAGGTTCTATTACCGAGGTAGCAGATACTATTTTAAAAGAGTCCACATCCCTTCTATGGGTGTGTTGTCCCTCCACCTGACCTGTTAAGGTGGGGAGGACCTCCTATGTAGGAGCTGGAATTGGAATCTCCAGGGAGGTCACCACCTCAAGCAATTTAGTGAGTGACAAATGAGAGCCCGTGGTGCCCTGCGACGCCTGTGAAGGCACTTCCACTTGTAGTGGTGATGCTATTGACATAGCTACTCCTTGAATGAAGACCTCTTCCCTTCTATGGGAGAGTTGCCTTTCCACTTCACCCACATGGGGAAGGAAAACATCCTTAATAGGATCTGGAGATGTGAGGTCCAGGGGGGTCACCACATTTGACAATGTAATGAGTGGCTCGTGAGAGTTAGTGAAGCCTCCAACTGTCTGTGAAGACAGGTTCTGAATTGGTTCAACAAACACAGTACTAGCTACTGAAGTAGCGGATTTTGTTACAACCTCTGGTTCTGTCCCCGTACTTTTCATGATTTTATCAATTTCAGAATTGAGGTTACGAAGAAAGATAATGTCATCAAAGATTGGAGAATCAGGTTCCTGGCTCACAGTTGCCCTGGGTTTGAAATTCATTTTACATCGTTTTCGAGAGGGCAGAGCTGTAGGGGATATTTCAATAATTTCCTAATTTGGTAGGGATTCCCTATCATCTAAATCAATGGGTCTTTTTCGTGTTTTGGGAGATGAAGGGAGTGTTTGTTGTTCTCTGGCAGTGGTTAGAACTGGTTGGGTTTGACCAAGTTCATTGCCAGCTTCGAAGGCCACTAAGGGCTGTTGTGTGTGCATTGCCGTTTGAGGCACAGAGCTAGATATTATGACAAATTCATCAGTCAGAAAAGCAGAAAAGTCAAAATCCAGAAGTGTACCTTCTTCCATGTGTTCATCAGAAAGGTCAGGTATGTACACATCTTTGTTTTGAGTCTCCTCTATAGTGTCCCCAACACCTACATCCATTATTGGATTTTCAGGGCTATTATTTTCCTCTTCTTCAGGAATTGATTCTTGCTTATGTTTAGAACCAGCTGCTTCCATAACTTCATCTTCCTTTTCAGTGCCTGGTTCTTCTTCAGATGCTTCTTTGCTTCCAGAATCAACTGAGGTTTTAGCTTCATTTTCCTCTTCAGAGATTGCTACTTCTTCTTCTGTTGCAGCTTCTTTTTCTTCTTCATCATCATTAGCCTGTCTAAGACGATCAAAGAAATCTTTAATATGGTCAGTCATCTGAGCAGGAGTATACCTGTTGGGATAGTCAGCCTCATTTTATAGCAAAAGAATTGTCTTGAACTGGACTGAGGGTGACTCTTCCAATGGACTGTTCTGAAACCCTTGTAGTTGATCAGCAGTCAGTACTTGGTTCAACACCAGCTGCAGAAATCTTGGGTATAGACAGAAGTTTTCCATCTTTACCTGGTTCTTTAGAATCTCTACCATGATTAATTTTTCGAAATTTATCCTGGATCCTGAAGCCACTGCAAAGCCAATCACCTTGTTAAACTGAGTAATCTCGTGGAATCCATCTGTCTTTGGTGCAAAGCAGTGAGACAAGATATTGAAAAATAAGTTACACTCCTTGGGTAGGTGATTCTTGTAAATCTTCTTTGGAAGATTATTGGTCATTCTGGTACAGTGCAGGAACATGAAGAAATTGTCCAGATCTGTCTGTGATGGTTCGTCTTCAAAATCTTCAGATGGCAAGTGAAGTGCTCTATTGATGTCGTTCTCAGTGATTCACACCTTCTGCTCTGAATCTTACATGTGAAGGCAGAGATGCCATCTGCAGATGTGTCCTGAGCAGACTTGTATACATGTCTTAACAAATTTCTATTCAAAGGAACAGAAGTCGTTAGTGCGTACCAGACTATAGACTATTCATTTAAAAACCTAGCCCAGTTACCTAAGTCTCCTGCTTCAGTCCAATCATTTACTAAAATAGATAAATAATTAGTCTTTTTAATCTCAAAATTACCTGCCATTTTATTAAAATGAAAGATAATTTTTATGAGTTAAATGGGAAGTCCTTGCTTAACGAATCACAACAGCCCCTTCTTCAAAAACTACACTCTAACGGTATCCACACAAACGTCGATTCGTCTAACGATCAGCAGAGATGGTACTAGCCAAGAACAGCCCCAATGTATCTATTCTTTCTCTCTCACTTGCTAGCCTCTCTCTTGTGTAGAGATGCTAGGATTTTTCTGATAAAAACAAGATGTCAAGTATCAGGCTCCTAAACACATCCTTATGTATTTATATGAGCTTGAGATAATTGGGCCAAACCCTAATCCATGATGTCTCCTTAAAAAAAACCCATTCTAATTTTGGGTTATTATTAAATTTGAATTATAATATAATTAATCAAGTCCCACTTAATTAATTCAATAATTAAATTCGAAATAATAATAAAATATTTAAATTAATAATTTAAATAAAGCTCTGTTTAGATATTTTTTATGTGTGACCCTTTAGTTTATTATTACGTTGGCAATAATTTTGTTTTCTAATAATAAAATTATAAACAATGAGCGGCATCTAGTAATACATCATTGTTACCCAAGTAACAATAATAATTGGTGATTCAATTAAACCTTTCGTGAATAATGTTCAATGTAATATAATCCATTTAACCTTATATTATAGATCAAACTCGAAGCATGTATTGTGTCATCCTCTTCAACGTTTAACATTGGTTTCCTTGATCAATGAGTAGACTATTAAATAAATCAATATTTGAGTACGACCATGCATTTCATAGTCTCACTCAATCAAGAGGCCAATAATATCACTCATAAAATCGGAGGGTTAAATCCTATATCTATCATTCATATTCCTTATACGATTCATAACATACCCAATATCTACCTTTATCATTACCTGGTTAAAGATAACTTTAAGTGTAATCAAAGTATATTAATTCTCATATAAAAATATAATAATTTCAAGTCAGATGATCATTACATCATTATCACGGTGAGAATTCCTTATGACACTTATTAACATGTAGAATCTCATGGCGGGTCTTTCCAGTGTCATGCATTGAGACATGCACTTATGTTCTTGACATTAGTATCACCATACCTATGACCAATTAGATGTGGTCATCTATCAATAAACATACTAGTCTTATTGCATTATTATTGTTCTTAAATAATAATACTCGACTAGGGAATTTTAGGAATAAAATACTATTAATAGAATCTCATTTTTAAGTCACATACTTAAAGGTATATAATGCGTATTAATATTCCAAGGACATTTATTATGCTTTCAATTTATAACGCAGTAAATAAAGACATAATAAATATTAATTAAATAATCAAATAAAACATAATCCTCAATTATTTTTAATAAAATATAAAATTATTGTCTCTAGGACACCAATACTAACAGCTTGTTCTTCAAAAAAAAAAGGATCTCTAAAAGTGTTTGCTTCACCTCTGTAGACCTTAGCTTGAGAATCACCAATACCACCCTTGTTTTTACCAATTCTGGCATTGAGAGGCAGAGTTTCAGATTTAGTCCACAAAAGATCAGGGTTCTTCTTTCTGCATAGAGACTGTTGTTCTTCTTCTTCATCTTCAAAACGTGTTCCGCCTGGTAGAAAAGTAGTACCAAGCATTATAAGAGGAGTTTTGGGTTTTGTTGGAGCTTTCTTTGAAATTATAGGAGTTGGATTTGTTGAAACTTGTTTGGCTACAGCTGGCTTTTGCACTTAAACAGGCTTTTGCACTTCAACGGCGTTGGATACATTCTTATTTGCTTGAACATGTGCTTTCTTTTGTACTGGGATCCTCTTTGTTTTATACTTTTTTCTTCTGTACTTGATCATTGTTAGTACCAGTTTTCTTGACTTCTTCTTCTACAGCAACTGGATCCATTTCTGTATTTTCTTCTTCAAACAATTTCCTTGCCAATTCTACCTCCTTCTTATTTTGTTCCCTCTCAGTTGCATATGCCCTGTAGTAGGACATGTGGAATGAAATTATTTAAAGGGTAATGAGTAGTACAAGTCTCAAAATATAGCAATTATGTGTGTATCTGTGTATAGATATCGTTTTATGAGAAATACACGCGCCCTAATGATTACTCCAATCAGAGAATAACAAATATGATGTCATAAATAATATTTCAGAGTTTAGAATGTAGACTAATATCAGAGTTCATAGTAATCTGAGTTTGCATTCACTGTCAAAGTTTACCACATACTCTGACAGAGAGTTTACCATAAACACTGAAAACTGAGATCATCAGTGTTTAGATGCTCCATGGACTAGAGTTTACTTCATTATCTATCAGAGTTTATCAGAGTCTCTGACAGAGTTTATCATAAACACTGATTGTGTTTGCTACTTGCTGTTTTGAGTTGAATTACTTGTAACCATTCCCAATTCAGAAACCAATCTTGTAAAAGTTGCTTCACACAGAGGCTTGGTGAATATGTATGCTAACTGTTGATCTGTGGGAACAAAATGCATTTCAATTGTTCCTTCCATGACATGTTCCTTTATGAAGTGATATCTAATACTGATGTTCTTTGTAAGAGAATGTTGAACTGGATTTCTTGTCATTGCAATAGCACTTTGATTATCACAATAAATAGGAATTTTTTAAAAGTTCAAACCATAGTCTAACAGTTGATTTCTCATCCATAAAATATAAGCACAACAGCTTCCTGCAGTTATATATTCAGCCTCTTCTGTTGATGTTGAGATAGATTTTTGTTTCATGCTGAACCATGAGCCAATTCTTCCACCTAAAAATTGACAACTTTCCCTAGTGATTTTCCTGTCTATCTTACATCCTATAAAATCAGCATCTGAATAGCCTATTAATTTAAAGTCAGGCTCTCTAGGATACCATAAGCCAAGATGATTGATGGTGCCCTTGAGATATCTAAAAATTCTCTTAACATCAATCAAATGTGGTTCCCTTAGATTTGCCTGAAATCTAGCACATAGACAAGTTGCAAACATGATGTCTGGTCTACTAGCAGTCAAATAGAGAAGTGATCCAATCATTCCTCTGTATGCTATAATATCTACAGGCTCACCAGTGTCTTGATCAAGCTTGTTTGCAGTAGCCATTGGAGTTGTAGCAAATGCAGAGTCTTGCATTTGAAATTTTGTGAGTAGATTCTTTGTGTATTTGGACTAATTTATGAAAATACCTTCATTAGTCTGTTTTACTTGCAACCCTAGAAAATAACTCATTTCTCCCATCATGCTCATTTGATACCTGGACTGCATTATCTTTGAAAATCTTTCATAGAGTTTTTCATTAGTGGATCCAAATATAATATCATCAACATATATTTGAACCGATAATAAATTCTTGCCCTGATTTCTATAAAATAAGGTTTTATCAATTGTACATCTTATGAAACGACTTTCAAGTAGAAATTGAGCCAATGTTTCATACCAGGCTCTAGGAGCTTGCTTGAGTCTATATAAAGCCTTATCTAATATGTAGATATGTTTAACATATACCTCCTCTTCAAGTTTTCCATTTAAAACTACACTTCTAACATCCATCTAGTAGACCTTGAATTTCTTGTATGCAGCATAAGCAAAAAAAAATCTGATTGCTTCAAGTCTAGCTATAGGTGAAAAAGTTTCATCATAGTCAATACCTTCTTGTTGAGAGTAGTCTTTAGCAACTAGTCTTGCTTTGTTCCTTATTATGATGACATCAGAGTATGTCTTATTTCTGAATACCCACTTTGTGCCAACAATTGATCTATTCTTTGGCCTTGGAACAAAGGTCCAAACCTTATTTCTTTCAAACTCATTTAATTCTTCCTGCATTGTAGTAACTCAATGAGTCAATTCTTCCACCTAAAACTTGACAACTTTCACTAGTGCTTTTCCTGTCTATTTTACATCCTGCAAAATCAGCATCTAAATAGCCTATAAGTTTAAAGTCAGGCTCTTTAGGATCCCATAAACCAAGATTGATGGTGCCCTTGAGATATCTAAAAATTCTCTTTATAGCAATCAAATGTGGTTCCCTTGGATTTGCCTGAAACCTAGCATATAGTCAGGTTACAAACATAATATCTGGTCTACTAGCAGTCAAATATAGAAATGATCCAATCATACCTCTGTATGTTGCTATTTATACAGGCTCACCAGTATCTTGATCAAGCTTGGTTGCAGTAGCCATTGGAGTTGTAGCATATGCAGAGTCTTGCATTTGAAACTTTGTGAGTAGATTCTTTGTATATTTAGACTGACTTATGAAAATCCCTTCTTCAGTCTGTTTCACTTGCAAGCATAAGAAATAGCTCATTTCTCCCATCATGCTTATTTGATACCTGGATTGCATTAGCTCTGAAAATCTTTTACAGAGTTTCTCATTAGTGGATCCAAATATAATATCATCAACATATATTTGAACCGATAATAAATTCTTGCCCTGATTTCTATAAAATAAGGTTTTATCAATTGTACATCTTATGAAACGACTTTCAAGTAGAAATTGAGCCAATGTTTCATACCAGGCTCTAGGAGCTTGCTTGAGTCTATATAAAGCCTTATCTAACATGTAGATATGTTTTGGATATTTGGGATTCACAAAGCCAGGAGATTATTCAACATATACCTCCTCCTTAAGCTCACCATTTAAAAATGCACTTTTAACATCCATCTGGTATACTTTGAATTTTTTTTTTCAACATAAGCAAGAAAGATTCTAATTGCTTCAAGTCTAGCTACAGGTGCATAGTCAATACCTTCCTGTTGAGAGTAACCTTTGGCTACTTGTCTTGCTTTGTTCTTTGTTATGATTCCATCAGAGTCTGTCTTGTTTCTGAATAACCATTTTGTGCCAACAATGGATATGTTCTTTGGTCTTGGAATAAGAGTCCAAACCTCATTTCTTTCAAAATCATTTAATTATTCCGGCATTCCAGTTACCCAGTCTGCATCTTTCAGAGCATATTCAACTTCATTTGGCTCTGTTTGAGAAAGAAAACTATGATATAGACATTCATTCTGAGTAGCTTTCTTTGTCTTTACTTCACTTTCTAGATCACCAATAATCAAATCATGTGTATGATCTTTGGTCCATTTCCTTGGACAAGGAAGATTTCTTAAGCTAGATGATCCCCCATGATCTGTGCCTTCATAGTATGATTCATCAGTAAATGTTGATCCTCCCCCTGAAGTTGTGCTTTCAGAGTTTATCTAATCATAGTTTAATGGATCATAGTTTAACTTATCAGAGTTTGAATGATCAAAGTTTTTGTCTGTTAGAGATTGGTCAGACTCTGAGATTTCAATGATTGATGTTGGTTCTGTAATTTCAGTAGTAGATTGATGTTGCTCCCCCTCAACATGTGTAGAACCTTCAATTTTTGTGTTATTTTCATCAAAGTTTAGAATGTTAGAGTTTAAATCATCAGAGTTTAGCTCATCAGAGTCTATGTCTTGTTACAGTTCATTTTCAAAACTTAGAGATTTTTGAGCATCTTCATCAAGTAATCCTGTTATTTTTCCTTCATCAAAAGAGACATTAATAGATTCTATAACTACCTTGGTTCTCAGATTAAACACCTTGAATTCCCTTGAAAATGTTTTGGAAGTTATTTCATAACCAATAAAAATACATTCATCTGCCTTGAGTTCAAACTTTTTCAACTGCTCAGGATGTGTTTTAAGAATAAAACACTTGCTTCCAAATATGTGAAAGTATTTCACATTTGTCTTCTTTCCCTTCATCATCTCATATGGAGTCATTCCCTGTTTATTTATTAAGGTGCAAATCTGAGTGATGCATGCAGTATTCACAGCTTCTGCCCAAAAATAAGTATGAACCTTTGCTCCTTCTAACATTGTTCTAGCAGCTTCAATGAGAGTTCTGTTCTTTCTCTCAACTACACTATTTTATTGAGGTGTACCAAGTGCTAAGAATTGTTGTATGATTCCTTTGGTTGAGCAGAATTCTTCCATTGCAGAGTTCTTAAACTATGTTCCATTATAACTCCTTAGAATCTTTATTTTGAGAGGTGATCCATTCTCAATCATGGTGATATGATCAAAAATGATCTCAGCTGTTTCATCCTTTTTGTGTAAAAAGTACACCTAGGTAAATCTTGTGTAGTCATCTACTATCACCAGAGTATATTTCTTCTTTTCAATGGACATTATGTTGACATGACCAAACAAATCAAGATGTAATAGATGAAAATGTTGGTCAATAGAATTTTCAGTCTTGCTCTTGAAAGATGTCTTCTTTTATTTTGCCTTTTGACATGAATCACAGAGTCCATCAAGATGAAATTGAACTTTTGAAAGACCTCTTACTAGATCCTTTTTCACCAATTCATTTATATTTCCAAAGTTCAAGTGACACGGCTTTTTGTGCCAATTCCAGCTTTTCAAAGATAATGCCTTTCCAAGTAGGCAAGTTAATGGACCATTAGAGTTTACCTCCAAGCTAGCTTCAAATAGATTGTTATGTTTGTGACCAATGAGAACCATTTTGCCAGCCTTTTTGCTTTTGACTTCACAATGTGTTTCATGAAACTCCACATAATAACATTTGTCTGTCATTTGACTCACACTCAAAAGATTGTGTTTGAGTCCCTTCAACCCCCCCTTCTATAATAGTTTATTATTTAGGTAACAATTGGTATCAGAGCATTCAATTAATTTAACCTAAAAAATCTTATAAACAATTTCTAAAAACATATATGAAAGTATCAGAATCACAATCTTGAAGAAGGCTTAATACCCTACATGGAGGGTAAAGATGATGATGTTCTTGGAAGCCATGGATCCTGATTATCTAGATTGGATCAATGAAGGTCAGTATCTACCAACTAAGCTAGTTTCAGCAACAGTTGTGGAAGAGAGACAGGTTCTTGAACACTATACTCTGAAAGACAAAAAAGAGTGGACTAATGAGGAAAAGCAAGAAGTCCTCAAAGATGTAAAGGTAAGAAATATTCCTCATAACACTCTAGACTCTGTGATGTCAAATAGAGTGATTGCTTGCAAGACTGCAAAAGAGATTTGGGATGCACTAGAGGTTCAATGCCAAGGAACCAATGAGATAAAGAAGAATATAAGATCTGTTCTAATACAAGAGTATAAATATTTTGAGGCTAAACAGAATGAGTCTCTCACTGATATTTATGACAGATTTCTTACTCTATTGAATAACTTAGCTTTAGTTGATAAGGTGTATGACAATGAGGATTCAAACATCAATTGATGAGAATATAGACACTGATGACAATGATGAAGGTTTGGTATTTCCCCTGAAGAAATCTGTTAAACCAGCCTCTGATATACCTCCTGCCTCTTTCATGAAGCCATTTCATGTTAATCCTGTCTTAAAGCCTGTCAAGAAGAGGAGAAGATTGGTCAAGGCTTTAAACTCTGATATGCTAAACTCTGATCAGCTAAACTCTGATCCAATTACAGCCTTAGACTCTGATCCACTAAACTTTAATGCTGTTATGAAGTCTGGTGACTCTGCATTACCTGACCAAATAAACAGTAACATTAGTGGAATTGATGTAGATGGTGATGATGAAAATGCCAATAGAGAAGAAAATGATTAATTGGTTGAAATGGATGGTAAATCTTTTCATGTTAATCCTTTTACCAATCATGTAATCACTAGGGTACTGACACTGAAATGGATGATACTCCGGTAATAATCTCTGATTCTCCTGTCCACTCTCCTCAAACTATAATCAAGGAGATTTCCTATGAAAGAGTAAGAGACCGAAGGGCTCTTCATGAAGAATGGGATTTACAAACATCTCTGATAAGAGATAAGGCAGATTTGAATGAGATGTCCCTAGATGAAGTGTATGGAAGGCTGAAGACTCATGACTTGGAGTTACAGCAAAGAAAGAAAAAAAAAAGTAGAAAGGCAAAGTTTGTTGCCTTGAATGTTGAGACTAAGGTTGAAGAACAAAAAAAAAAGTTTTAAAAGTCTCAACAAGAAAAGGAAAATCTGTGATGGTGAATGAAAGCAGTGAATCAGATATTGAGGCAGACTCTGATGAATCCACAGACTCTGACATGATGGAGATGGTTGTCATGATTATCAAAGGCTTCAAGAAGATGAAGTATAGGAAGTACAGAAAGCAAGGAAACTTCTAAAAGAAGCATGGAGAGTTTGAGAACAAAGAAAGATTCAGGAGGAGATAAGACATAGATGGTAAGTCTAAAACACTTGATAGATCAAAGGTCAAGTGTTACAAGTGTAACAAGATGAGGCACTTTGCTACTGAGTGCAGAAGCAAGGAATTTGGAAAAGTTCTCATTACCTCAAAGAAAGATTGGATGGATTCCTCAGACTCTGAAGAGGAAACAAATTATTCTCTCATGGCGAAGAGTGATGCTCCCATCTTAAACTCTGACAAGGTACCAGTCTCTATCTTCAATATTGATACTGAAAATGTCTATGAATTAAGGTCTTTTCTTAGAACCCTGCATGTTAGTTTTAAATCACAGTTACTTGAAAATGAAAGATTAAAATCTGAAATTCAAACTCTGTCTGCTAAGAATGATTTTCTTGAATATGAACTTTCACACATGTTTAGCACTAAGAAAGACTGTGACAATGCTATTCACATGCAAACTTGGCTAGAAATACAAGTTAAATATTTAAAAGCTGAGATATCTAAAGAACATGAGACTTTCAGAGTTTGGACAAACTCTGGCAAGAAAGTCCAACAAATTCTTTATGACAAGAATTGGACATCTGCTCTAGGTTATGAATCTGATAAGAAGACACATGCTAAGAATGATAAGACACACACATGAATATAAGGAAAGTTTAGTAAACCTGTGAATTTTGTTAGAGCAAGAAATGAAAAGGCAAACTCTGATAAATGCTCTAATAATCACAAAAGCAAATAGAATAGTGTGTCAGAAAATAAACCAGTCAATATTGGGTTATTGTCACATAAGCAACTTAAGGAAAAGTTGAAATCAGTCACCAACAAAAATAAACCTAAAAAGATCAAGAGGAATAGAAATGGAAAAGTAGGAATTTCTAAGAGAATGACTATAAGAATATTCTTGATACTCCTAGAAAAACCTGTTTCACATGTGAAAATTCTAATCATCTTGTTATTGACTGCAGGCAAAATAAAAAGAAGGAACTTGAAAGACCTAGATCATATGATAGGAAACAGACTAGATATAGATCACAAAATCCTTATTTTTATTGTGGTAGTTTATGGCATTCAATTTACACATGTAAAAAATATCATAGTCTGTATTTTAATTATTATGAACTCTTGCCTCATTTGAATAAGATTTCAGTTTCTTCTAGTTATTCTGCTAAATAACAGTATGTGATAAAAACTGACAGAAGAAAGACAAACTCTAATGCAAACTCTGAAAAGTTAAACTCTGATAAAGTTGTTTCTGCTGCAAAAGTTAACAATTTCAAAAAGAAAGAATCCAAACTTGTTTGGGTCCTCAAATCTGCTAATTAAGTTGCATAAATGATTGCAGAGAACAGGAAAAAACATCATAGTAATTGATAGTGGATGTTCTGCACACATGACTGGAAACAAATCTCTGATTTCATATTTTGAGGAGAATGTTGGCCCAGCAGTATCTTATAGAGATGAAAACATAGGAAGAACACTGAGATATGGCAATAGTGTATTATATCGGTAACATTATACTACTACAGAACACAAAACAAGAACATATTAAAAATATGTTTAAGAACATATTAAAAAAATAAATTACAAAACATATGTTAATAATATAATATAGAACATAGTGTGAAACATGTTTTTATATAAAAAATAGATTAATTTTTAGGTGTTCTCCATATAATAAGAGGAGTTCCCCGTAGAACCTTACATTATCATCCAATATCATTTAATAAAAAATTTAAAAATATTTTTAAATATCTAACACTACTCGAATTATATATATTGAATTCCGTGACTTACTGATGCGCATATCTTCGTGCTAATTACCATCCATTAAATAAATTCAAATATTTAATTGAAAGCTAGTCAAATCAAATTTACTTACGAGCTAATTATATTCTATTTTAAGAAAAAACTGAGTCGTGGTTATTTATGTGTCCAGTGTTTAAAAATTCAACTATATTGAAAATAATTCAATTTTTAACTTACAAAAATAATTTTAATAATAATTTATTTATAATTATAGATAGAATTCAAATTTAAGTCAAACAAAAATTTCAAATTCGATTCTTATGTTTTTTTTATCATTTACTAAATAATTATTTGATAGGTTTGACTATAAAGTATGTACAAACTTATAAACCGTACGAAACACGGGATGAATTACTAATATTTAGTAAGATAAATTTATTTTTTATATTATATTTTATTGATATTTACTATAAAATTTTATAACGTTTGAGAATTTATGTTAATATAATATAATATAAAAAATTTTATATGGTTTACATTGGATCAAAACTTTTAATCTTTTAACTATAATAATATACTAGCTTATAACCCGTGCAAAGCACGGGCGGGATTAATAAATTATATATTAATTATTTTATTTGATTTAAATATATAATTTTTTTTTTATTATATAGGCTACAATAATATAATACATAATAAAAATTATTTATAGATTAAATAATAATATTATTTTAATATTCATGAGATTTAATTAATAAATTTTAATATTCATGAAATTTAATTAATAAGTCGCAATTTCAAGTACAAGTGAAGTGAGATATGTTATTAGATTGTTGTACAGAAAATGACTAATCGATGATAGAGTTATATGTAAAATAAATATGTCTTAAAATTAAATTATAATTATATCATAATTACATAAAAAAGACGTATAAAAAGAAAATTTACGGATGATAAAAAGAGTTGTATAAAAAGAGGACTTACCAAACGGACGACCAACTAACCAAATTTTTTATTTTTCTTTAAATTTAATTAGGAAATTTTTATTAATAAAAAGATTTACAAATATATTAGAAATATTTTAATTAAAATTTAAATAAAAGAGTATATTTTAATGTAGGTAAAATATAATATAGTTTTAATATTCAAAAAATTAATAATAAAATGGTAATTTTAAATAAATTAAAGTGTTTGAGTGATGATGAAAATTGAAATATGTTATTAGATTATGAGTACAACTATATATTCTAATTAAAAGAGAAGTTTGTTTAAAATAATATAATATCAAAGTATATATAATATAGATATAACATAGTGATAAAGTTTAATTTATGTTAATAAAATAATATTATTATTTTAATATTCATATAATATAATATAATTTAAATATAATATAATATTATTCTATCCGTGATGAGTTGTATAAAAGGAGGACTACTGAGGGTTGAAGTTGTATATAGGGTGTTGATATCGGTCTTCTAATTTGAACATACAGGTATTGATGGGAACTCATTGTTCTAGTCTGATCAAAGTTCTTCTAATTTGAGTAAAACTTGTATTTTGATAAATAATTTATGTTATGCGATTAAAATAGAGAAATAAATGGCAACTAAAAAAATGCATATTAAACATATCATAAACTTTAATGATATACTCCCTCCGTCCCAAATTAACTGTCATGTTTGACTTTTCAGGAGTCAAATTGATTCAAGTTTGACTGAAAATTACATATAATATATAAATAAAAAAATTATAAAAATTATAAAAATATATCATTGAAGAGTATTTTTAATATATTTTAAAAACTATTTTTCAGTTTTTTAAAATTATAAAAGAATAATTTTTAATTCTCAGTCAAAGTTGAGTCAAATTGACCGCCAAAAAGTCAAATAAGACGTTAAATTGAGACGAAGGATTAAATAAAAATTATAGGATAAATTTTAATGATATGTTAAATAAAAATTATAGGATAAGTAGGATTTATAAAAAAATATAAAATATAATTTAAATATAATATAATTGTTTGCCCAGAAAGATAAACTATTACAAAAGGGGGTTGAATGTAATAGTACCAGTAAATCGATTAAGAATACAAGTATGTAAAATATTAATGCAGTTTTGTATTAAAGATTGAACAGGTTATAAAACTCTCTCAAGAGCTGCTAGGTTATGAAAAATATGATTTGCTAAGATATTTCAATGTTAACCTATGTATGTGTTTATATACTTTATCCACCAAAGCCAAGTTATTTAATAGTGTTAGAAATCTGTCATAGATAGCTGTTAAGGATTCATTATGTTTGGCTTCAAAATATTCATACTCCTGAATTAACACAGATCTTCTATTTTTCTTGATTTTCCTTGTTCCTTGACATTTAATTTCTAGTGCATCCCAGATCTCTTTTGCAGTTTTGCATGCTATAACCCTGTTGGACATTACAGAGACAAGACTATTGTGTAATATGTTTCTTACCTTGGCATCTTTGAGGACTTCTTGTTTTTCTTCATTAGTCCACTCCTTTTTATCTTTGAGGGTATAATGCTCAGGTACTTGTCTTCCATCCACAATGGTTGCAAGTACCAGTTATTATTCTCTGATTGAACATTCTCTGTTAGAGTAAACTCTGATTGAGTATTCTCTGATAGAGTAAACTCTGTCCGACAGCTCCTTAAACTCTGATGACGTCAGCAATGTAAATTCTGACTTGTACTCTCTGACAGCCATCAGTGTTTGTTTCCTAACAATCTTCCCCAATTTATGCTTTAAGAAATAAAACATAAATTCCACTTATGATGTCAGAATTCCAAGACAAATGCATCAGAGTTTGTTTGTCATGTTTAACTCAGATTCTTCTGTATGAAAAGTCATCTTTCAGAAATTGACTTAGAAGTTTGTCTTCAGCAACTCTCAGTAGATCAACCAGCTTCTCTTTCAGTTCCTTCATCTGGTCAGAAGAATCATCAATATGATAAATAGCAGCCCTCAAAGCATAAATAGATGATTTGTCCATTCTTTCATCCAAAGCAATACAACAAGCCTTCATTCCATTAGGATTTAAGATTAGTGTAGGAATTCCTAACACCATCTTGACTTTTGCATCTCCCTTTCTCATTGCTCTTCTTGATCCATCTTCATGTAAGTATCCAGGCTCATACTCCTCAGAGTTTATCATCATTAATCTTTCACTTTTCTTCTTTTCAGCTATTGCTCCTTCAAGAATTTTTACCCATCTAGAGGTCACATCATTTTCATCATTTAGGAGGAACAAAACATGTTCAAGTTCTTTAGATGCTTTCTGAATTAAGTCTTCTTGAGCAATCTTCATAACTCATCCATCCTCCAAGAAATAAATGAATTTCTCCTTAGCTTGAGCACCATCAAAGATATCATTCACAATGTTAACAGATATTAGCTTGTCCAAATGTTCTTGAGACAACTCTTCCTCGGGTCTGTCTTTTAATGAATAAGAATCTCTGAAGATGTTTGCTTCACCTCTGTAGACCTTAGCATGTGAATCACCAATACCACCTTTATCTTTTCCAAACCTGGCATTGAGTGTCAGAGTTTAAATGTTTGTCCACAGAAGATCAGACTTTTTATTCCTTATCAGAGATTGTTGTTGTTCTTCTTCCTCATCATCAAAACTTGAACCACCTGGAAGAAAAGTTGTTCCAGACATAGTGAGAGGATTCTTTGACTTAGCTGGAGCTTTTTGCTGAATTCTAGAAGATGATCTTGTTTGAATTTCTGAGACTGGTTTTGGTTGAGTAATTGGTTTGACTGGCTTGGGAATTTCAACACTCTTGATTTGAATAGGCTTAGCTTCTGGCTTCTTCTGTTGAACATATACCTTCTTCTGAATTGGTCCTTTTCTTATATATCTTCTCTTTTTCTGGACTTGAGCAATGTCAGTACCAGACTTCTTCAATTCAGCTTCTACAGCTGCTGGATCCATTCCTGGATTTTCTTCTTCAAAAACTTTCCTAGCCAGCTCTGCATCTTTTAGATTCTGTTCTTCAATTTTCTCATGCTTTTCTTCTTCTTCAAGCCTTCTTGCAAATTCCAAATCAGCTTCTATCAGAGTTTGTTTCTTGATTTGTTTATCAGAGATTGGTGCCATCAGAGTTTGAGTTGACAGAGTTTGACTTTGATCAATCAGAGTTTGCTGCTGCAGAATTTGTTTACCCTCCCTATGACTCCCTTGATCTGCATCATCAGGTTTATCAGGTTTTTGTACAGCATCCTCTTTGCATTTGTCTGCAACTGAACTCTCCCCCTTTCTAACATCAGACTTTTGCTTGATAGTAAGAATATCAGCAATGGTGTGTAACATCCCCCGCATAGAACTAATAGAGTTTGACAAAATATCTTGTATAAAAGGAAGACTACTGAGGTTAGAGTTGTATGTATGATTATATTCTTTTTTAAATTATATTTTATTAAAATTCAATGATTAAGATTGTTTCTATGGTTCACATAAAATTGGACGGTCAAGATCTTTTTTATGATTCACCCAGTAGCATACCGATGACTAAATTTTTTAATTTTTCGGTTATAATAATATAGTAGAGATAGTATAGATATAGTACAGATAAGAGTGATATTTTTCTGTGAGACAATTACATAATTCTATGTGCATCAGTCCACTTATTCGTAATTGATCTCTTATAGAATATGGATAATTTTATTTCCCTTTGATCATTTAGATTTGGTGCATTAAAAAAATTAGCCGAGCACCCCAACTTAATCCGTATCTGAACAGAAAAGAGGCCCAACAGACTAAAAAATATAGGAAGAGCCCACAATATAGTAAAAAGAGGCTCACATCAATTGCAAAAATTTAGTAGAGCATATTAGTGGCATCCTTTAGAGAGGCATGATTAAAAGAAGAGGGACCTGTAATGAATGCAAATCGTCCTTACCGATATTTTATAAATAAATATAAAGTAATTCGTTAATTTGAATAAATGGTATTACAGACCATTGGTCCATTACTACTACTATGCAGTTTCTTTATTTCAACTCATCATGTACGTATAGAAAGCAGTAATCATTGTTTCACTCCTGAATTTATATGCATAAATTAGTCTTCTAAACATCCTTTTTTTACCTTCTTTCGAAAGACGAATTTCAACCTTTTACTGAGGAAAAAAATGTAATACCGCTGAAATTTGTCTTTGTGCAAGAATTCCATGTGAATAGAGAAGAAATTGCATAAATTTTGTTAGATTAACCTCGGAAGTTTGAACATTCTAAGATTAAAATGTTATCAGAACTCCCGTCAGTATCCATCCGTGTATGATCATGATAATCACTTACTAACACTTTAAGATTTTAAAAGAATCGGTGATTTAATATACCATCTAAATTTTAAATTTACTCAAAACATAATTTAATTCATTCCCTGATTATTGTCATGGAGAACAAGGAGTTTGGGCGAGGAATGATGTTACTTATGTGCAGATCATGCATCAATTAATTTTAATCAAATAAATTTCTTGAAAAAATTATAAAAAAATACATTACACCTGATTTAATCCGTGAATAGAATATATTATATTATATTATGATCTGATTATTCTGACCAAGCTGTGATAATTAGAAATGGAATCCAATGCGGTTGGTAAATATTTGAGAAAATTGTACTCTACTAGTAAATGGCTAATTGGGTTTGAGATTGTGGCGGGTAGATTGAAATGACTATTAAGTTGAAAAAAGTACGTATATATGTATTTTTTTTAAAAATAAATAATTTATTTTTTATTTTAAAAATAAAATTTAATTTTAAAATTTTAAATTAAATATTAATATTTACAAAAAAATATAAAAATGTGTATTTTTTTTAAAAAAATAAATAACTTATTATTTATTTTTAATAAATCTCAAACGGGGACTTACGTAGCCACACGAGTCTGAGTCTGAGTGTGTGGGTTTCATTGGATTCTCTGATAAATGTTGGACTCAGCTCAGACATGAAATACAGATTCCCACAATCATCGCACACAATACATCATCATCTCATGCACCTGTCTAGTTTTCTATTCACACACAAGTTTAATTCGTTTAATTTTTATAGGTAATTTCAAGTGGTTTGGTTATATAATTAAAAATATTATTTTTAAACTTTTTAAAGAAAATATAAATAATAAATTTTTTATTCAGAATATTTTTTAGAAAAATAAAGTTTTAAATTATATAGTCAAAAATCTAAAAATTACGTGTGAAAAATTAAACAACTTATATAATGAACCAGGGAATCGAGTTGAACTTTAAATATATATATATTTTTTTAAAAGGATACAATTGCGTTATTTATTCTTTAAAAACTACAAATTAATCAAATTTCTAGAAAAACGGATCGAATATCCAAATATCTGGATTTTTAATATTGGGACACCGTACTAAAAATTAGGATATATTAATTTTCATATATTCATGCCCTAATAATTGGTATGAGATACTTTTTGAACAACTTTCTTATTTTATAATTTATTTGATATAATATCATTGACATGCAGAGTTTTTACATTTTTTTATAAGTAATTGTAAATTATTTAAATAGATATTAATTTAAAATTCTAAATTTCACTTCTAATCAATTTAATTTATAAATAACTTTTTTTAGTTTACCAAAGAGCTCAAGACGAGGTACATAAATTTAAATTTAATAAGTGTGACTGTGTGAGTCAAATTATATAGTAATTTTAAAAGAATTTCCGAATGCTTACACACGAGCTTGCCGTGTGTTACTAAAAGTTAAATAAAATGTATAATAAGTTTATTAGAGAACCAAGTTTAGGCATTGATCACGGTCACTAGTATAGTAATTCGTATATTTGATTAGGTTATGCTATATAAATTTCTAACTTAACAGGTCATCAAGACCTCTTTAGCAACTTATTACGTATATATACGAGTTTATAATTGATGTGAAACATGGATAATTAATATTTAGGTAAATTAATTTTTTATTTATATTCTTATTGATATTTAATATAAAATTTTATAATATTAAGAATTTATATTAATATTATATGTTCTCTTATTTTATATAAATTTATTATATTTAATAAAAATATATTCTAATTTGGACATGTGTTATAATAAATATATAATTGGATCTGAAAGTTAAAATTTTAGTTAATATAGATATGTATATAGTTAGGGTCTATATTATAATAATATAATATATATATGAAAAGAAAAAAGAACTTAATATATATGTTAGATAATTTTTCAAAGTTTTAATATAAAATAATAATATATTAATAAAATTTTAAACGAAATCCTGATTTTACAAAAATACTCTTTCCATATTCATATATAAAATCTTTTGTATCTTACCTCTTAAACTCCCTAATCTCATATTTGAATTAATTTCAATTATATTTGAAAATATGTAATTTTAGTTTAAATGGTAGATATAAATTAATATAGAATTTTAAAGTTACACTATTATTTATATATTTTAAATGTTAAACTATTTTAATAATTCAAACATATCATTTCATAAACTTTAAAATTTAAAATGGGATTGGATCGGAAGTACATACTACTACTATTTTTTATGAAAGTACATACTACTACTTATATGAACATATATGACCCCACTCTTCTCGCCTTTGCCAAATAATCTGATTGACAAATCCCACAAATTAGTATCTCAATAATTATAATCAAAGACGCCTATCAATGCCGAAACTAAATTAAGCGAAGAAAGATACACAATAATCCCTCTCTAAAAAAATAAAAAAAATAATCCCTCTCTCTGATTTTTCATTTTCTTTCCATTCCGTTGCTTATGTTTGACTTAATCCACATACATCATACATAAAATATATAATATACACTCTTAAGCACAACTTCATCATTAAAAACAACTGAAAAATAACATAACTATTGTCCGAAAGCCAAACTCAAACTTTGTATCCCAACAGTCAGGTCGACCTAATGATCGATGGGAGTGCTAACAAGACTCAAAACCTCTGATCTACTGTATAACTTAGAGACAAGACAAATACATGTATATACATCATTCATGACATAACATATGGACATACCTTGGACATCCATCCGGTACTGAGTTCAACTTTAACTCATCCGGAACCTCTTGCAATCACACTAGAAATACTAAATCCACTCGCATAATAATTTAAACCTTCTTCACCTTAAGTCAAGCCATACATGAAATTAAAAATGACAAGAGTTGGCGAAGCAAATAATAGGTGCACTTTAACCTAGCTAATATCAACTCAAACTAAAAACTAACTAGGATTTTCAAATTTAAAACAACAAGTTAACAATTTTGCTAAATATCACGAGTCATGACAAGTAACATAATGAAGATGATATTATATTAAAAAGATAAGAAAACTACAATATAGTATTTGTATTATCATTAACAGTACACAAATGATCAGAAGAAGCAAAGAAAAAGAAAAGCTCTAAATCAGGTGGAGAAAAGAAAGCAATGGGAGATCTTTTCAATGAAGCACAAGCTGGTGAAGAAACAATTGTTGATGACCTTCTCTTCATGGGTGCTGGTGGGCACTTATTGATCCTTGGGATTCTATATTTCTTTCCCTTAGGAGTTGAGCACCCATTGTTCAAAGCTTCTGCATTAGTACTAGTTATATTTTCAGTATCATTAGTGCTAATCTTCTTCTTGTTGATGCTTGTAATTGCCTGCTTAGCTGAGTTGTGGCTCATGCTTCTTGTTGATATTGTTCTTCTTCCACTTGGAGCCATTTTTGGTTCTCTTGAATGATAGTCTTGAAACTTGAAAAACTAAATGAAATAGTAGTTGTCTTTATGGTCAAAAGATGAAATAAAGAGAAATATAATGAAGGTCCCCTCAAACAGCAGTTGCTAAGTGAGGAAACAAATTAAAAATCAAGAAAAGAAGGGCGAGGATGTGAAAAACCCTAGTAAACCCCTAAGAATAAAGAGGGAAGAAAATGAGAGGATTGTGTATATATTGAGGAGAAGTAGATCTCAAAAGTTTGGGAGTGGAGGTGTTAAATGGAAAGAGAAGAGATGATATATATGGACAAGTTGCCACTGTTCACGCGACAGTTTATGGCTAAAACTTGAATCAAGCCGCATTTACATTTAACAAAGATTTCTTTTTCTATATTTAACAAATATTTGCTTTTTTTACTTTGGTTTTTAAAATTTTCTTCTTCTGTTCCTCCTCACTCCTCAGGACCTCATCACCCTCAACAATTCAACACCCATTTGTTTAAACGCTTTCTTAAACTTATCTTTCTTTCTATATATATTGATAATTGATGTATATTATATTTGCTTAATTTTCATCATATATGTATGCGTGCTATCCGAATTGAAAATGCACACTTAGATGGGTGAGTAAATGTTATGGCTAATAATGACCGATTTTAATTTTATCAAGTTGATTAACCTGTCAGTTAGCTACGATTAATTAACAGACACTGTCAGCTAGCTACTAAATGCAATGCAGTACAGAAAAAGTAGCAATGCAGTACAGAAAAAGTAAATAACACCAGATCTTTTAGTCAGGTTCAACCCCTAATCCCCTATGATCTACATCCTGGTCCTCTACCAACTGATAAGAGAGAATATTATTAATCAATGAACAACCGATTACATTATTACAATAATATTCTTCCCTTCATTCCTTGGAGCTGATCCTAGTTTGCTGAAACACATGTTCCCTGAACTAATCTGCCCTATAAGCACTATATTATCCTAGTACAGCCTTCTCTAGCCTCTAGTTCCCTTAACTCTGTTTCACAAGCCTAGCAATACAGCCACAACTTGATTACAATCAAACGATTACAAGGGAATAAAATTACAACTCAAACTAAAAACTCTTCACGTATAGATATAAGATATATAATACTAGAGCTCAAATAGATATAAATATAAAAGCTCTAATTTGAAAAACGTGTGTATGGATTTTGCAAATCAGTATACTTCACTTGGTGAAGAGAAAAGAATATATACACTAGAATATATAACAAGTATATTCGAATTAGTCCAAATAATCTGCAACGTTTATTTGAAAAACAACGTTCAAATTAGTTGAGATAATTCTCATTGACCTGTTCAAATTATACGAATATTAAGGGTTAATAAAAGATAACACGTTTGAAATTTGAACCTCAATTTAAGTTTGAATTAGTTAAGGATTTGTTAAAAAGATAAGGTTTAAGAAAAGAAACAAATCCCTATAAAATAGGAAAACGTTTTGGCATAGATAAAATAGTTTTAAATAATATTTTTGAGCTCTAATAAAATATATACATATATTTATATTAGATAAGTTCGAATAAATTAATATCCTAACAGATCTTCTTGAATTCGAACTTTAGAAATTAATCTGCACAAAATTGTACATAAATTTATATTAGATAATTCTCCTTCTAATGAACCAATTAAAATAAATAAAACAAATAACCAGAAAATTAATATACTATAAAAATAATGCGATACTAATTTAATCAGGCAAATTACTTTATAGACTATATAAATCAAATATTTAATTGTTTAAACATGAAGTATAAAGAAAATAAGAACATAGGTGGGTGTGTTGGTCAAATGGCTCAATATTGTTGGACAATTGTGGATTTGTGGTTGTGTTGTCTTTCCTCTTCGTTCGTTCGAGTCTAACGGCGTGTTTGAGATTTCTTTTACAGTTATTTTTGAAAAGTTGGTAAATTTCAAAATCAATTTTTTGAAAAAGTGTTTTTAGTTTAAAAATTATTTTTAAAGAAATTAGGTTTCCATACTTTTTTAAAAAACTGTTTTTCAGCTTTTATAAAATAGCTACATATTTTACTATCCAACCATCTCTAAAATATTATTATTTTAAATTATATATCAAAATAAATACAAATAAGAAAAAATTACCAAACAATTATCTGGTTATTTTTCTACCAGCACAATAATTTTAAACAATAATCTCATAAAGAACCTAAATTTAATAAGAATTGAGATATTTAAGTATTAGAAATTGTTATGGATCGAAAACTAGGGTGTAGTTATTGTGATGTGTCGGAGCTTATCGAGTTTTAATGGCTGAACTTGTGTTTCGTAGTTTAATACTGTACTCACAAGATGCCTACGTATCTCAAGCGTATTGAGAATCAAGCCAAAAATATAGTTCTAAGAATGAGGGGTTAGATCCTTTATTAGACGTAGAGAGTCTAAAAATTAGAGTATGTTTAGGAACCTTAATGCGTAAGGAGCTTCCTAGGAGGATTCTGAATCATTTTTGTGATAGAATTGGTTTCCATGTAGGAATATGTTTCCTTGTTGATTGAGATATCTTGGGGGCTATTCCTTGGAGTAGTTTTCACGTAGTTGGACTCTTCCCTTGTTAGGGTTTTTAGATCTTTCTAGGATGATGATTTTCAACCGGCTTCTTGGGCCCTTACTGAATCTTTATTAATTAATTACGAAATTAATTAATAACAAACGCTTAATGGGCCTAAGGTTTCAACATAACTTGTGGGCTGGACTTACAAATCCAGTTGATTCTTGGATTACAAATCCAGTTGATCCTAAGATTTATCTCCCTACTTCGTTTCAAGGGCCCAAGCCTTTGGACCATACTAGGTCTAATTAATGCTACATTAATTATGTCTTTAGGGCTTAGTTTTAGCCCATATCAGAAATGTATACGTCATATATACTATATTATTATAGTTAAAATATTAAAAGTTTTGGTCGTAGCACGGGCATAAAAAAATTTACATTTAGATGTAATTTTACTTATTATAATACAAGTCCTAACTAGATATCTATAATAACTAAAATTTACTATTTATGTCCAATTGTATATTTATTATAACACCGGTCCAAATTATAATATATTTATATTAAATAAAATAAATTTATATAAAATAAGAGAACATATAATATTAATATAAATTCTTAATATTATAAAATTTTATATTAAATATGAATAAAAAATCAATTTACTTAAATATTAGTTATCCCGTGATTCGCACGGATTATGAACTTGTATTGTATTTAATCTTATTTTTTAAAATTTATTTACATGTTTTAGACTTTAGTTACATAAAACAAATTATTTATCAAATACAAACTCTAATCAAATTAGAACAACAAGTTCCCATCAACATGAAATTAGAACAAAAAGTTTCCATCAATTCCCATTTGTTCAAATTAGAAGACCGGTTACACGAATTAGGCTCTATAGTCAGGTAATCTACTAATCTCCTCTTACTCGCACTCGATTCTATCACTGATGTTGAGTCTATTGATAATTCTAAGCTTAAAAATGTTAAATTGTTGTAGTATGTTAAGGTTAGTACTAGCCCTGTTGATTCTATTCATGTCATTGATCGAGTTAATGGGTCGTTTCCGAGGGGTTTATTGGAGGGAATGGTGTAATTATTTTATTAAAATATAAATACAATAAATTATATCAAAAAATATATATTTAATATTAAATAAATTTTAAATTATTATTATATAAATAAAAATAAATTAAAATCATACAAAAATAATTAAAATAAAAATATTAAAAAACTAAAAAATTTCGCACGGGATATTTGTTAGAGATGGATAATATAATTAGTTGTTTTGTTTAAACTCTTACACATTTTTGAAATTACTAGGGTTTTGCTCGTGTTTAACGCACGGCACAAAAACTTAGAATAATTAAATATTATATAAAATGTACATGTTTATATTTTAAAAATTCAGTTGATAAAAATATTAATTTTGTAATTTATCAAACAACATAGTATAAACTTTTCTAATTGTATTTTTAAAAAAATAAATAATTAATTTCTATCATATACAATAAAATGACTATACAAAATTTTAAACTATACAATGCGATTGCTAAAAGTTTGTTGTTTCTTTAATTTAAAACTAGCTCTTATCCCCGTACAATTCACGAGTAATTTCTAAAAATCAATTAAATTTATAATAAATTTAATTTAAATGTATTGTTTTTTTAATTTATGAATCATAGTTTGATGATGACGAATAATATTTTTAATCCGTGAAAGATAAAACTTATTTATGTCGCAAGAGTAAGTTTAAAATATACTGTTAATCATACGATATTTCTCATAAAAATTACATATTGGAATCTTACATGTAGCTAAATTTTCACTTACTGAAATATCGCTTTACACGAATATTAAAATATATTAGAATATTTTGTAATCAAGTGTCGTAACCTGTATTTCAAATTTTCTTACCATTTACGTATATTTTAAAATATAATTAAATTTTCAATTCTCACGAATAACTCACTAATATTATATGTTAATATATATATATAGTAGTTATATAAAAATTAATTTACATATATTAGTTATAAGATAATTAGTGTTAATATATATTAATAAATATGAGATATTAATATATATATATATATATATAGTAATATAATAATTAATAAAAAAATTGAATTGATATTTATTTTTCATGAATTGAGTTAAATGCTAATTCTACCTAATTAAATTAATATAGTTATAATGAAGTGTTTATAAGGGTGTAATAGTAAAATCACTTAGAATATAAGGATATGAAAATAAAATTACATTGAATAAAATATTTTTTCAAAAATGTGTGTTGTGATATTATATAATAGGGAGATTTCTTTTGTTTAGCTCGAGGAATTAGTTTTAATTATATGCGTGCTCTCATTTAAAACAAGAAATAATTTAACGGTGCTATTTTAAAATGTTAATGATATTTAGTTAAAAAAATTTTAATGACAATCCAAAGAGAATCTTCCATTATAAAATATGTAGGATCTATCCACTCAAACAACGAAATTAACTAAACTTATTCCACAAAACTGTGGGTGGGATAATCAAAACGGTATATTTCATACAGGGACCGCAATTTTACGACACGAAAATTTAGTATTTATTTTTTCATTTTCAGTACACGGCATGAAAATACACGATTAAGATTTAGTGTCGGTTTTGTGTTTACCCCTCGAGTAAACGACACGACACGAGATACACGGAATAAATAAATATAATAAATATATAATAAACATTATATATCTATACTATATTATTAAAGACGAAAGATTAAAAGTTTTGGTCGTCGGTTGGTTTGGTACTGGTGAACCATATAAAAGATCTTGACCGTCCAATTTTAAGTGAACCATAGAAATAATCTTAACCGTTAAATTTTAATAAAATATAATTTTAAAAGAATATAATCATACATACAATTCTAACACAAATAATCCTCCTTTTATGCAAACAACTCATAAACATTATAATTCTAAAGAATATAAACATTACTACTAAAATACAATCTCATATTAATCTTCTAACTAAAATATCTCACATTAATCTCCTAAGTAAAATATATCTCTATACAAAACAAACAAAAATTATCCTATTAAAATATAAATGCAAATAAATTATATAAAAACATATACATATAATATTAAATAAAATTTAAATTATAATTATACAAATACAAATAAATTCAAATCATTAAAAAATATTAAAATAAAAATATTAAAAAATTAAAAAAATTCATCCGTGCATCGCACGTGATATAAGCTAGTATAATATTATATAATAAATATTATATATATTATGTACTCAATTTTTATGTACTTTGACTTATGTTTTAACCAGAATTTGGACAAAAAATTTAATTTTGATATTTCGTGTATCAGTGCATATTTATTTCGTGTATATTACATGTTTTTTCATTTTCGTGTACCAATTCATGTTTATTTTGTGTACATTTCATGTTTTTTCGTTTTCGTGTCGAATTCGTGTACCAGTGCATATTTATTTTATGCATATTACATGTTTTTTCGTTTTCGTGTACCAGGTCGTGTCATTTCTTTTTCGTTTTAGTTGAAAAAAATTGATGTACTTCATGTCGTGTCATTTTTAAACGTTGTCGTGTTCGTGTTAGTAGATCAGGTACACAACTTCTATTCGCGTCGTTTCCAGTTCTACCTATTAAGTACACGAAACACGAAAGTACACGTCACGAACGATTTTCCGGCTCTGATTTCATACGAAGATGAAAATCTGTTTAGATATATAACTAAACCGTTTTTCATGTGTGCCCATGTGCACACATTAAAATCTTAGTTGTTAAATTTTGATTGGCTTTTCAGTTATTAATAATAATGGATCATTGTATGCACAAAAATTCTCACCACCAACAAATATAAATCAACTCAATAAAAGTGCTATAACGTTAGTGCTTAGAGTGCGCGCACTAGAAAGATCCATAACTCAAAAGATAGGTTTGTGAGTTTTGATGACATAGATTAAAGGTTAATTTAGAATTGCTATTTTCTCTAGTACATGTCTTAGATAAAATATTAAGTGCTGTTTTATAAACTTGATAAACATTGTATTAGATATGTAAATTAACATGATTTACATAATTAAGTTGAAGGTAAGAATTATTTTATCTAAATAATAATAATTTTAAAAATAATTTTCTTTTACTAAATCCATATTATCATATTGGATTTAGCTCAATTGACCACATATAGGATACTAGTTACTACAGTCTAATCTAATTGTAATGGGAGTTTATTTATTTAGAAGGTTAAAATTTCTAAAAATTGATATTTAATTAAAAATGTAGGAAGTAAAATGTACCCTATAAATTTAAATATCATGTAAAATAGCTCACCTGGTTATTCAATCTTCCTACATCAATTACTCATAAAATTAGAAGGCATGTTATATATATCTAATAAAAATTAATATTTTTAAAAATCATATGGTAAATAAAAATTATACTAAACAATATATAAGAAGTTGATATTTAGAAATTACAACATTATACTATTTTCTAGTAACTTAATTAATATTAACAAGAAATAATATTTATATCCTATATTATTATACCAAACCACCTCTAGCTTGTTCATTGACAATCTGAGATCTTTTCTAATTTGTTACTCCTTAAAGTATTGTTTGTCTTTTTTATATAGTTCAATCGATTAAATTTTCGTTAAAATTCAAAAATATTATCTAATTAATAAAATTTAAAATGTTATAATTGTTAGATATATATATATATATATATATATATATATATATATATATATATATATATATATATATATATAAAGCTTCTACCTCGCGTGCATCGACTTCTAGATTAAGAGAAGATCTAGAATCTGTGGAATCAATTCACATAAGTCAAAATAAAATTTCAGAAGGAATTTATCATAAAAATCAGAGTAGGGAATCACCAACTCAATCAGAAATGATTTTTCATATAAATGATTGATTTCTCTCCAGGAAGTAGGACGAGAGAATTCCTTAATGAGGAATTTCAAGACGATAAACATAAAAAATTTCGTCAATGGTATTTTAATAAATACTCTAATAGAGAGTTACAAGAATTTAAAGATAAATACTATGAGTACTTAGAAAGAACAGGAGACTTTATGTTTTTTGTTAGATGGTTTCTAAAAAAATATATAGAAACTATTAATAATGAAATTTTAGTTCTCCATAAATCTTGGAAAACTATAAAGGGAGATACAATACTTTCTCCTTTCCCCCCAGAACAAACAATAAGTTTAAGTTCAACTTCAGAAGCAACTGCGTATCTGAGTCTTCAAAAGGTTGAAGGAGCTCACATAACTTTAAGGGAATTAAACGGAATTATTAAGTCCCTAAATTATACAAATACTTTTTTAATATGTCTAGGAGATCAAATGATATCTCTAGAAAAAGATTTATAATCTATCCATAAAAATATAGAAAAACAAATGACCCAACAACAATTGATTGTTGACAAATTAGATCAATTAAAGAAAACAAATCACATAGGAGAAACTTCGCATATTACTAAAGAAACTCCTATGATTCAGCCTCCAACCTCAATAACAGGTTTTAAAATGGAAACTAATGAGAACTCTGAATTTATAAAAATTTTAGAACAAAAACTAAGTAATCTACAGCTTAGGACTTTATCGCAAGAAGAAGAGTCGTTAAAATCAGAAGCAAATGACACCTCGTCAGAAATATATGATGATGTAAATCAATTAACAAATATGTTTACAGAATTGGACGTTAATAAAGAAATTAATCCAATTTATGCGTCTAAGCCTCTTGATAAATATTATTACAAGAGACCTTCTCCTCAGGATCTTCTGTTTGAAGAACCTGAACCATTTCAAAATTCGTATTCAGGAAAAGCCATTTATGAATGGAATATAGATGGTTTAAATGATAAACAAATTGTAGATGTAATACATAGAATTATTATGTATTCAACTGTTTGTAAACAACATGGTAATAGTGATAGCGCTATTGCCTCTTTCATAACCACAAGATTTGTGGGTCAACTTAGAGGTTGGTGGGATCATTATATTACTGATTCTCAGAGAAATGAAATAATGAATCATAAAAAATTGGTTAAAGTCGAACCAAATAATCCTGAAAACTAGACAGTAATACCAACTGGAGAAGAAGATGCAGTTTATACATTGTGTCTTTCTATATTACAACATTTTGTAGGAACTACAGTTCCTATAGGAGAAAAATTACAAACACTTCTCCAAAACCTTAGGTGTCCTTCATTGACCCATTTTAGATGGTATAATGATACTTTCTTATCTGGGGGTTATCAATTAACAAACCCTAACTTTACCCATTGGAAGTCTAAATTTATAGACGGTCTTCCTCATCTTTTTGCTGAAAAAGTCAGACAATCATTAAGAATAAAAAATGATGGAATAAATATTAATTATTCAGACCTGACTTACGGACAATTAATAAGTTGTTGTATTAATGAAGGTTTAGCTTTATGTAATGACATTAAGTTAAAAATTCAGCTAAAAAAGCAAAAGATCTCAGAAAAACATCAGATTGGTGAATTCTGTGAACAATTCACTTTTGACTTAGGAAAAAAAATTAGACCTCCAGAGGCTCATAAATCTAGAGGAAAACAAAAAATGGTTTATAAGAAAAATAGATCTTATAAAAAACAGAAATATTATAAAAAACCTTATAGAGGAAATAATAAAAGGCAATATTATGCTAAAAATATAAAAAATGAAAAACCTTCTATTCCGAAGGGAAAAAGAAAGTTTAAAAAACTAGATATAACTTGTCACAAGTGTGGTAAGATAGGGCATTATGCCAATAAATGTTGGACAAAGAAAGCTATTAATGAAATAGAAGATGAACAATTACGTTCTCAGTTAAAAAAGATTATGTTAATCAGTTCAGACTCAGAACATGATTCCTCTAATGAAGAAGATGATTTAGAATTAATTGATGATACCTCATCGGAATCATCATCCCCTGACAATAAGGATTGTCAGTGTAATGAACTTAGCTATTGGAAATCCATAGTAGAAATGAATGGATTAAACGTTATTACTTCAGATGAACGAAAGGCAATAGAAGCCATAGATTCTATTATGGATCTAGAATTTAAAAAAAAATGATAGAAGTTTTAATTAAAAAGAATAAAGAAAATTCTAATAAAGAATCTCCTTTAATAACTACAGCACCTTATCAAATAAGTGAGGTATTACAGAGATTTCAACAATCTAATATTAAAGAAACTCCAGTTTCTATAATAGATTTAAAAAGAGAAATAACTCTATTAAAATCTGAAATAAGTCAGATTAAACAAAGTAATGATAGGTTATCTAATAGAGTAACCTTATTAGAAGTAGGAACTTTTATTAAGAAAGAAGAGGTTCCTGATATTCCTACAACTAGTAATCCAGAAGGTAATCCTGAAGGTCCTGAGTATCTTCACCTTTTGGAACAAGTAACCTCGCAAAAATGGTTTGTGAAAATCACTCTAGTCATAGATAAAGATTTTATCTTAGAAAATGAGATAGCACTAGTAGATAGTGGTGCTGATTTAAATTGTATACAGGAAGGAATTATTCCTACCAAATATTTTGAAAAAACTACTCAATCTCTCTCTCATGCAGGAGGAGATTTTACCTAATGCTTTCTGGGATAGGAAGAAGCATTTTATTTCCTTACCTTATATAGATGGATTTGATGAAAAACAAATCCCTACAAAGGCCAGACCTGCTCAAATGAACAGAGAATATTTAGAATTATGTAAGAAAGAGATAGAATCTCTACTAGAGAAAAAATTAATTAGAAAATCTAAATCTCCATGGAGCTGCACAGCTTTTTATGTTAATAATGCAGCAGAAAAGGAACGGGGAGTTCCTAGATTAGTTATTAATTATAAACCCCTTAATAAGGTGTTGAAATGGATTAGGTATCCAATTCCTAATAAAAAGGATTTATTAGATAGATTAAACGATGCTTTAATATTTTCAAAATTTGATATGAAGTCAGGATATTGGCATATTCAAATTAGGAATCCTACAACTAGTAATCCAAAAGGTAATCCTGAAGGTCCTGAGTATCTTCACCTTTTGGAACAAGTAACCTCGCAAAAATGGTTTGTGAAAATCACTCTAGTCATAGATAAAGATTTTATCTTAGAAAATGAGATAGCACTAGTAGATAGTAGTGCTGATTTAAATTGTATACAGGAAGGAATTATTCCTACCAAATATTTTGAAAAAACTACTCAATCTCTCTCTCATGCAGGAGAAGATAAGTTAAGGGTAAAATATAAATTATCCAATACTTATATTTGCAATCAAGAAATTTGTTTACCAACATCTTTTATTTTGGTAAAAAATATTAATCATAGGGTTATATTAGGAACCCCTTTTCTTCATAAGATTATGCCCATTAAAATGGTAGATCAAAATGGCATATTAGCCACTATAGGAGGGAAAGAAACTTTATTCAAATTTATTACTGACCCTCATACACGTATGTTAAATGAAGTAAGAGATATTCTCTTAAATAAAGAAAAACAATTATGTTTTCTTAAAGAAGAAATAAAAATATTAAATATTAATGAACAACTTAATAAAAGTAGTGTTCAGATTCAAATAAAATCAATTGAACAACAGTTTCATACAGAGGTTTGTAATAATTTACCTAATGCTTTCTGGGATAGGAAGAAGCATTTTATTTCCTTACCTTATATAGAAGGATTTGATGAAAAACAAATCCCTACAAAGGCCAGACCTGCTCAAATGAACAGAGAATATTTAGAATTATGTAAGAAAGAGATAGAATCTCTACTAGAGAAAAAATTAATTAGAAAATCTAAATCTCCATGGAGCTGCACAGCTTTTTATGTTAATAATGCAGCAGAAAAGGAACAGGGAGTTCCTAGATTAGTTATTAATTATAAACCCCTTAATAAGGTGTTGAAATGGATTAGGTATCCAATTCCTAATAAAAAGGATTTATTAGATAGATTAAACGATGCTTTAATATTTTCAAAATTTGATATGAAGTCAGGATATTGGCAGATTCAAATTACTGAATCTGACAGATATAAAACAGCTTTCACTGTCCCATTCGGACATTTCGAATGGAATGTAGTCCCTTTTGGACTAAAAATTGCTCCTGAATTTCAGAATATTATGAATGGTATTTTTAATCCATATACAGAATTTATAATTGTTTACATTGATGATGTTTTAGTATATTCTAGAACCATTGATCAGCATATAAAACATTTAAAAATATTCAAAAATCTAATTAAACATAATGGGTTAGTTATATCTGCCCCAAAAATAAAACTATTTCAGACCCAGGTTAGATTCTTAGGTCATATTATTGATCAAGGAAAAATTATTCCTATAGATAGAAGTATTGAATTTGCTTCCAAATTTCCTGATATAATAAGTGATACTAAACAATTACAAAGATTTTTGGGTAGTTTGAATTATATAGCAGACTACTATGAAAACTTAGCCAAAGATACAGCAATATTGTATTCTAGGTTAAAGAAAAATGCTGGTCCTTGGACTGATAAACACTCTCAGGCTATTAAGACCATTAAAATGAAGGTAAAATGTTTACCTTGCTTATCATTAGCAAATCCAAAATATCTCAAAATAGTAGAAACTGATGCTTCAAATATAGGATATGGTGGTATCTTAAAACAGGAAATTCCTGAAACTAAAAAAGAAGTCTTAGTAAGATTTACTTCAGGAAAATGGAATCCTACTCAGTCGAAATATTCGACTATTAAGAAAGAAATGCTTTCTATTATTAAATGTATATCAAAATTCCAAGATGATTTACTAAATCAGAAATTCTTATTAAGAATTGATTGCAGTTCAGCCAAATCAATAATAGAAAAAGATGTAAAAAATCTTGTAGCAAAACATATTTTTGCAGGATGGCAAGCTCAGCTCTCTGCCTTTGAATTTGATATTCAATATATAAAAGGGGAAAATAATTCCCTTGCTGATTATTTAACCCGAGAATTTTTACAGGGTCAATGACAACCCCTAATAGGGGAAGAGGTCGCGGTGGATATGGCCGTGGTCGAGGATATGGGAGTAACAATATGTTACCTCATCAACAACCTAATGTTCCCATAATTGGGGACTGGACAACCTACCAAAATAGGGCAAGACGTGTGCAACAATTGCCTGCACCTCCTACTCCTATGAAAAAGGAAGAAATACCTTCCTCATCATCTAGTAAGATAATATCTTACAAAGCAGCAGCTGAAAATGAAGAACCAGAATTCTTCGAAAATCCTAATAGGGAAATCATTCTGTATATTGAGAATGAAGACATAGAGATTGCTCATAATGATGGGTGGTTTATTAAAACAAGATATCTTGAATCAAGAGGATATCCAGGTTTGCAAAATCAAGCCAGGCAAAATTTAGAGATTTTGTTGACAGTTACTGAATTAGTAACTATAACTCATCACTTTCAGAATAATAACCCTGAAAGCTTTATAAACTTCAGCAAGTGCCATATTAATAAGGTATTATCTCCAAAAGAATGGGGATTAAATCCAAATGGAGAAAAGGCTATCAAAGTAGCAGAAGGTAAATATATTTACTATAACTATTGTGTTAGTCCTAAATATCGTAGAAGGGGGGTTGAATACGATATTGTCCAATTTATAAAATATTCGCGGAATGATTTGTTATGGACTAGTTGACATTTCGAACAGATATTAAATCAAACACAAGGTATGCACACAATTAACACAAACACAGTTCGTTCGGGGAATATATCGTTTTATTAATATAAACCACGAAGGTGCTACACAATTCTAATCCGTAGATTAGCTTCAACTGATTCACTGGTACAGTTACAATACAACAACAACAATCAATACGAACAATAAATATGACACTAGCTCAAACGACGTTAATGGCTTCTCTGTGTCTCTCTTCTTTGCTCTGTATGCTTTCTCTTTGTAACTAAATGAATTAATGAATCACAAAGGCTTGGCTTTGCTGCTTTATTGTGTAGGCTTTTTCAATCTTCTACGTGGCCTTCTGAGAACCAAGTAAATAGATTGCTTCTCACTTCTTGATTTAACAACCGTCGAGACATTTAATTTATAACCATCGGTGAGTCTGTTGATAACCGTCGAGAGAAATAAATCACTTAAAACAATTCTGATCAAGGATATCAATGATATGTGGCATGCTGTGGCTGGCTGTAGATTAAACAATCTTAAACCTTTAACTATCGAAGTGCCATAACTATCGAATGACTTAACCGTCGATGGAATAAATAATCTGGATATTTATCTGAGTATCTTAACTATCAAGATGCTGTAACCGTCGAGTGAATTAAGACGAAACAGTCAAACCAACTATCAGTTATAACTATCGACTCATAATAATTATTAAAACCATAACCATCGAGGAAATAGAATTAATAATATATCCAAAAGTGCTAACCGTCGAGTGATTTGCTAACCGTCGGTAAATAAGACGAAATAGCCAAACAGGAGACCCAACCGTCGGTAGATAAGACAAAACAGTCAAAACAGCCAAAATCAACTATCGGTAGTTCATCTTAGCCATTTTTCCAACGATTCAAAGCTCTGTAATATTTCTTTTCACTGCAACCAAGTTAATAAATTTACCTTTACTACTTGAACTTGATTTTTCTCTGAGCTTTAGCACACAACGGTTATACAGCCAATTCTTTTCTAACATAGATGCAGTTCTCAATTCCTTTTGTGCTGACGTTTAGTGCAACTGGTCTGGTTCACAAACGACTAACACGAACTTGATCTTCACATCTTCTTGACTATTCAATTGGCCCTGTTTCTCTAGCTGTTAAGAAGTGCTTCTGTAATTCACTGAAATCCCTTGACTTCTCTGTTGTAAAACCTCTGACATCTTCTGAACCTCTGAAATACTACATCTTTATTCTTCACTGAGGCTTGAACATGTTAATGAACTTCTTTCAGTGATCTTCAATGTCTTCAAAGCTTCATCTAATGTTTTGGTTTTTTGTATTCAACTTATAAACGATTCATAGTCGATTCCGTGCTTCATTTTAATATAAGTTACCGACTCTTAGTGTTGAGTTAGTTTCCTCGGTTACATGTTACATTACGTTACATTATGCTTTACATATTGGGATTATATCCAGGCTTTCTCCAAAGCTTTTTATTATCAGAATCCCAAGAATAAACATTCTTGGTTTTTCTCGGTGAATCCAGAAATTCTGGACAAACAAGTTCCAAATTGGTTTATAGAATGGTGGTCAAAATTTGGTCCTTCTACAGAAATTCTTCCTAAAGCTATTAAGGATTTATATAATTCTTGGTGTGATAATAGTCCATTAGTATTGAATAAGCCGTCAGAAAGTTTAATATTTGGACAATGTCCTTTTTTCTTTATAACTAAATTCCAAATTCCATGGATATGGAGATGGGCAGTAGCAATTGATACTGATAAATTATGCATCACAGTTCTTTATAGAACATTTTTCTTCAAATGGTGGAAAGGGATGATTGAGGAAGATGTTCAGAAAATAGTAGTAAATATTAAAACTACTATTTCTCAAGATAAAAATAGTGAGATCAAGAGACATGAGTCTAATAAGGATTCTATCAGTAGTCTAAAAGATTACTTCCAAAAGAAATATCCTTGTGAATCAGAAGAAGAAATTATGGTTAGAATCCTTGACCATATGAAAACCCAATTTTTCAAGAATTTTCCTAATACAAAGGAAGATGATGAATCTATGAAGACTGTATCTTCTCCGGGATCAATAAACTCAGCTAATACTTTTAATTGCTTAACAGGCGAATCTCAAGCTGTTGAGCCTACTCCTGAAGATTTCTGGGATTCTTTAATTGCCTCTATTCAATCCAAGGACAAGGGTAAAGGTGCAATTCAATGACTTGGTTTAAGACAGCCTTTAAAAGGTTGAAGAAAGATAAGAGGAAAATCCTCGAGTTAGATCAAAAAATTGATGCTCATTTTAAGAAATATCGAACAGCAACTCTGGAAGAAAGGACTAATAGGTCCGTTGACGAAATTGAATTGGATTTCGTTTATCTACAATTTTTATTGGTGAAGCTTCAAAGAAAGAGAAAGAGAACTTTAGTCTTTGAAAAGATTCTCCTCCGACAGTGTAATCTCACGGGATAACAAAGGTCAAGATTTGATGCAGATTTGAAGATAAGTTTGTCTGCCACCTTATAGGTTATTATAGCAATAATGTTTGCTTTATTTAAAGTTTTTTATTTTCTTGCTTAAAGTAAAATTATTCAATATGTCGATGGGGCCCAAAATAGCACCTGGTATCAATAATGCTTTTATTTTAGCATATTTACTTTTACTTTTTCAAAAGTTGTTTGTCCAAGCATGTTTGGCAAGCATCTTTTCTCTCTATAAATAGAGAGTTTATTTTCAGTTGTAAGCACGCTTCACTTTATGCAATAAACATTTCAGTTTGTAACTCTCTCTTCTCTCTTGCTCATGTGCTGAGCTTACTTCTTATTTATACGTTTAATTTTATTGTATTTACGCCCCAAAGCAAAGTTGGTATATATATATATATATATATATATATATATATATATATATATATATATATATATATATATATATATATATATATATATATATGACTTAGGTTCAATAAGGAACTTTCTTGTTTGAGTAACTGAGTAACCAACAACAAATATAATTACAACAACAAATATAATTACAGAATACATGAAAAAATTGTTGAACATATAAAAAACTATAGAATACAAAAAATAATCACAAAACAAACAAAATAATTACATAACATATAAAAAATATAGAACACAAAATTACAGAACACTATTCAGTATTAGTGTTATATAATTTGTGTTCTATATTTTTTTGTATATTATGTAATTTTTTTTGTTTATTTTACAATTATTTTTGGCGTTCTATGATTTTTTGTATGTTATGCAGTCTCCTATAATTATTTGTTAATCAAATTCTTATAAAAGTTATATATATATATATATATATATATATATATATATATATATATATATATATATATATATATATATATATATATATATATATATATATATATGATAGGGATCTAGAGAAAACTCTTTTATGCAGGAAACTAAGAAACCTTTAGATCAACCGTTGATTTATAAAAAGAAGATTTGATTGAAAGTTTTACACTATTAGTGGTAGTTTTGTAATAAATATTAAAAGTATATCTTATGTTTTAGTGCTTAAATATGATTGATACTTACTAAATTTATATAACTGTTATTAATGTTATTTAATTTATGTTGACTATTACTAATTGTTATGACATTTTTGTTATATTATAAATTTAATAAAATACTTAATAGAATCTTAAATAATATTAAGATTTCAATAACTATTCTATTAATTATTTAGTTAAATATTTTAAATTAAGATTTAATAAGTTTTTTTATTTAAGATTCTACTAAATATTCTATTAACTATTTTATTTATTGTTCTACTTAATATTAAGATTCCATTAACTATTTTATTTAATGTTCTACTAAATATTAAGATTCCACCCCTATTATACTAACTATTTTATTTAGTGTTCTGATAAATATTAAGATTCCACTAACTATTCTACTAAGTGTTTAGTTATATATTTCAAAATAAAATTTAATATATTTTTTTTAATTAAGATTTAACTAACTATTCTACTAACTATTTCATTTAGTGTTCTACTAAATATTTTTTTAATTGAGATTCATATAAGTGTTCTACTAACTATTTTATGTAGTGTTCTACTAAATATTACTATTCTACTAAATATTCTACTAAATTTTATAAATTTAATAAAATACTTAATAGAATCTTAAATAATATTAAGATTCCAATAACTATTCTAATAATTATTTAGTTACATATTTTAAATTAAGATTTTACTAAATGTTCTACTAACTATTTTATTTAGCGTTCTACAAAATATTAAGATTCCACTAACTATTCTACTAAGTGTTTAATTCTATATTTCAAAATAAAATTTAATATATTTTTTTAGTTAAGATTCCACTAACTATTCCACTAACTAATTCATTTAGTGTTCTACTAAATATTAAGATTTTTTAATAATTATTTATTAAATATTTCAAATTAAGATTTAATTTTTTTAATTGAGATTCATATAAGTATTCTACTAAATTAAGATTTAATATCTTTTTTAGTTAGAATTCCAGCATGTGTTCTGCTAACTATTTTATTTAGTGTTCTACTATATATTAAAATTCTACAAACTATTTTGCTAAGTATGTTATTACATATTTCAAGATAAAATATAATATATTTTTCTAATTAAGATTTCATTAAATCATGTTCAACTAACTATTTCACTTAGAAAATGAAATATGCGAGATAAAAAATATATGGAATATATGATATATGAAATATTTCATTAATGTTTAATAAAAATATATGAAATATGAAAATAAAATATATTTATTACATATGAAATATGCGAGATAAGAATTACATATATGCTTGCACAAATTAAATCATTAATGCAATATTAATGCATAAAATATTATAATAATTTCTATATATAACACTAATATAAATTACTCATTTATCCTTTTCAAATTAAAAGCAATATATAAATGATTGAATGATAGCCATCAGATTATATTTTAATTGATGGTCAAGATTGTGGTTTCTAGTTTTCTCCAAAATAAAGTTTTCTTTTGAGCAGTTGCCTATATATATATATATATATATAAAAGTTACTCAAATAAGTAGTTCCCCACTGAGCCTTACTATATATATATATATATATATATATATATATATATATATATATATATATAGACAAATGTTATATGAAGACCCTTAAATGATGATTAATTAAAGATTATATATGTTCTGTATTATATTCTGCTTATAATATATTGTAAAATTATTGCAGAACATAATGCAATATATATATAATCTCCAATTAGTCCTTTATTTAAGAGTTCTTCATCCAACAAAACACACATATATATATTTAAAATACTAATACATATTTATTTAAAATACTAATATGTATTTTTACTTTATAAACCATTTATAATTCTCGGTTAAATATTTAAAGAAGTTGAGCGGTAATGAAACTGATATAATTTTTTTATTTAATTATTTAAAGAAGTTGAGTGCTAATAAATCTGAATTATAGTTGTGTTAGATATATAATATCATACTAAATTATATGCATTTAATTATTTTTTAAAGGTGTTTAGTTTTTTTGGAAGGCGTTGAACCAACTAAACTAAACTCATGTTTGCTTATAATATATATATACAAATTTATAACATGTACGAAGCACGAGATGACTAATATTTAAGTAAATTTATTTTTTATATTATATTTTATTGATATTTATTATAAAATTTTATAACATTGAGAATTTATGTTAATATAATATTATCCGTGAGGAGTTGTATAAAAGGAGGATTTTCGGGGCTAGAGTTGTATGTTATTATACAATGATATTTATATATTAATATTAATAAACTTTAATGATATATTAAATAAAAATTATAGGATAAGTATGATTCTTAAAATAGAAAATATAATTTAAATATAATATAATATTATATATGAAGAGTTGTATAAAATGAGGATTATCGGGGTTAGAGTTATATGTTATTATACAATGATATTTATATATTAATATTAATAAACTTTAATGATATATTAAATAAAAATTATAGGATAAGTAGGATTCTTAAAATAGAAAATATAATTTAAATATAATATAATATTATCCATGAGAAGTTGTATAAAAGAAGTACTACATAGGTTAGGGTTGTATGTATTATATATATATATATATATATATATATAGATAGATAGATAGATAGATAGATAGATAGATTTTATTAAAATTGAATGGTTAAGACCATTTTTATGATTCATTTAAAATTGGATGGTTATGATATTTTCTATGGTTCATCTTGGAACAAAACTTTTAATCTTTCAGTTATAATAATATAGTATATATATTGTAAAATTTAATATTTTAAATTTCTAAAAGTCATAGAAAATAATTTTTAATAAAAATTAATCAAATTTAATTAAAGAAAAATCAAAATAAATACGGAAGGAGTATTTGCATTTTGCGTGCTCACATATATCATATGAATATATTCGTCTGTGTAAACAAAATTTAAATATCACAGGGATAACTTAATATGGAGTATCATTTTGAGCACGATTGTATAATATAGGCGATAAGGATTTATATTTTATCATTCTGCCTCATCCGAGATTTTTCTCGATACTAATTTATAAAGTTGTAAGCCTAGTTATTAAAAAAAATGTAGAGTAGCATTTTTGGGGAGGTGTATCGGTAATTGTTTGTTTGTTGTCAGTGATATTAGCAATCCAAATAAGAAATACTCTATAAATATACATTGTGGTTAAGACACACTTATCACTTAAAATAAACAATTTATAGGCCCTTTGGGCTTTGGATACTTCACATTTAAATCTCAGGTGATCTCCCATTTAAAAGTCTTCCTCTTCAATTCCATTTTCCAAGACGAACTCACACGTGCATTTCACTAATAATTTTGGAACTTTGTTGCATGTATAATTAAATAGTGTAGATACCTTAAGCATATTGTGGATACCAAATTATCATATTTTTATTTATAATTATTTGTCTTTTTTAATTTGTACATATACAAATTTATAATTAAAAAATAAAAATTATTTTAGATAATTATGTATTTAACATATTTTAAAGATGTATAAAAATTAGAATATATAAATATATATTTGTACATTTGTGAAGAGGTTCGGATAAACATCATCTCAAAATTGTTCACATGCATAGTATCTGTAATTTGTTTAGACATCAAGTAAAAGTTGCAAATTTGTCGTGCTTTATCCACAAAAGGTCAAATAATGACTGCCACATTCAAACTAATAATTTTAAAATATATTCACGATATTTTTATTTTAGATAAAAATAATTTATTATAAAAGAGTATATTAAATACAATGATACCAATTAATATTTAAGACCCAATGAAAAAATAATTTTGACAATTCTAATATCGCGTTTAAAAAATAAACACTGTGTTATTTTGGACAAATTTATCCGCATTATTTGATCCAATGTCCATTTAAAAATTTTCCGTTAGAAATATATAATACTCCATCCGTCCCTATTTAAATGTCCAGTTTGATTTTTTTGGAGTGAAATTGTTTAATTTTTTATCGGAATTTAAAACTAATTCGTTTATAATTTTAGAAAACTAAAATATATATTTTAAAGTAGATCATATATACTTTTTAATAATATAAAATTTTAAATTTTTTTAATCATATATTATTATTAAATTACGATCAATCAATTTGACTGCACAAAAAATAAAGTGGATATCTAAATAGGAAGAGAGTATATTTAGATACCGAGGGGTATATGCTTAATACAGTAATATTTATACAATTTGGGCTCAGAAGGGCACCATCCTAGTCCCTTATTATCGGGGCTGCAGCTTTGTCGATTACACTAGTTCCTATAGAAATCTTGGATATGCCGCAAAAAATCTATAAACAAGTTGTATAACTTTACTATGGATTATCAAAATTAACTCTCACAATAATTTAAGCCTAGCAAGTTCTTCTATCAATACTTCACATCTATGGTAAAAGAAATTAGTGAAGTAGCAATATCTGATTTCTTGCATCGGTTTTGGTGGAATAAATTCTAAAATTTACAGAACTACAAAACATGTCTACAAATTTATGCACTACAGTGGCGGAACTAGAAATTTTCACATATTTTACGGTTAACATATTTTCTTTAAAATCTCAATATATAATTTTCGCATGTCATTTTGGAATTTTTCGAGCTAATTTTGGGACTCGTAAAGTGTAGATAAAGATCACTGGCTCTACGACTTTGCAAAGGGATCAGTAGGACAGAGTAATCCATTGATATTTTGTCATAATGTTGAGAAAATTGCAGGATATGTAGTAGAATAATATAGGCAATGTACATTGTCATGAGATATGCTTGTTTGTTTCTTATACATTTTTATTATTGTATCTGTTAAGGTTGGGTTTGGCATGTGGTAGGAATCCTAGGTGATTTACATGTCAGTTCTCCCCCTCTCCCCCAAATGCAGCCTACCATTAATATACAAATCAACCATTATCAGAAGACTTGTACACAACAAACTCTGTCACTGCACATTTTTACAATGATCAAACCGACCACTGTGATGGTGATATGTATGATAATCTATTGTATACTCTTTACTAACTTGTAAATTGTAATGTAAAATTAAATATATGCTGTTAATATCGAAATTATCGAGTACGGAATTTAATTAATCTCTCTTGATGGATGATCTCCAGCTACAACAATTAAGTGAAAACTTCGGATCTTAGAGATTATGATCAGTGGCGGACTGACAGCCAGGCCAGGGTATGCCTTGGCCTGTGCTGAGTTTTCTGGGCCTTTAGAAAAAAAATTAAAATTTTTTAATAAGCTGTTCAAATCATAAATATTTATATTTGGCCCATTCTAGCCCATATTGTAAACTAAAAACAAATTAGAACAGATAATAGACAGAGATATACACACGCATATATAGCACAAGAGCAAAAAAATAAAAAATAGAGCAAATAACTGAAAGTCTGGAAAAACAGAGCAAAGTTACTGGATTGGGATTTAGGATTGAGGAGAGACAAACAATAGTGGCCGAGCACTAACACTAATCTAAACAAATTTGTCTTTTACTCTCTCTTTTAGATATATGTTTATTTACATGTTAGTAATCTAATTTTTAAATTAGGTTATCAAAATTTTGAGAATCTTTGTATGCTATTTGTTTGCACTCTTAATTTTTGGGGTAATATCTATGAACTGCCAATAAATCACTCTTAAACTCTTGTATCTTTTATTTACTTAATTGTTACATTATCTAATTAGGGTTCTTTATATTTGGAGAATTGGGTTTTTTTTTAAATATTTTGATATACATTGAAAATTAAGAATTTAATTATGTGCTATTTGCTTGTGTTTCTTTAGTTATGGAAAGATTTTTCCCTAAAAGAAAGATCGATGACGTAGTTACTCAAGAACCCCAACCAATGAGTCAAGCTAGTCCAAGTGTCCGTCAACGTGTTGATGTTAATTTAGATGAGTTGCCGATTGATCCGGCTAAACGAAAAATTATTTATGACTTTGATGCTAATGATAGAGAAACCATTAGAAGATTTTACTTGCAAAAAGGTCCATTTCTACCCAAAATGAGTTTTCCATGGAGACAATTTGGGGATCGAAAACGTAGATTTGTTTCTAGTTGGTTCAACGACCATCCAAGTTGGCTTGAATATAGTGTCTCAACGGATTCAAGCTATTGTTTGTATTGTTATCTATTCAAACCGTTACATGGTGGTCAAAGTGGTGGGGAAGTTTTTGTTACTAATGGATTTACAAATTGGAAAGAGGTCATGAAAAAATTTAAGGATCATGTTGGAGACATCAATAGTGTTCATAATAAATGTATGAAAGCTTGTCAAGATTTAATGCAAGAAAAACAACACATAAAAGTTGCTCTATCAAATCAATCGGAACAAACACGAGTTGATTATCGCAATCATTTAATTGCAAGTATTGATGTTGCTAGATTGTGTTTAAGTCAAGCATTATTTCGTGGACATGATGAGTCAGAAGATTCTACAAAGAAAGGCAACTTTGTCACATTTTTACAATTTCTTGCGGATAATAATGAAGAAATTAAGAAAGTTGTGTTGGATAAAGCACCCGAAAATAATCAACTAACTTCTCCAAGGATTCAAAAAGATATTGTTAGGGCAATGGCCCTTGAGACAACAAAAATAATCCTTGGTGAGCTTGGAGATGATTTGTTTTCGATTTTAATTGATGAATCTCGTGACATATCAATTAAAGAGCAAATGGTGGTTCTTTTGCGTTATGTTGACAAGCATGGGTGTATTGTTGAACGTTTTCTTGGGGTAGTACATGTTAGTGATACAACTTCTCTTTCACTTAAAGCCGGTATAGAGAAACTTCTTGGAAAGCATAACTTGAGCATAACCAATATAAGAGGTCAAGGATATGATGGAGCTAGTAATATGCAAGGAAAGTTTAATGGTTTAAAAAGTTTGATTTTAAAAGAAAATTCATGTACTTTTTATGTTCATTGTTTTGCTCATCAATTACAACTAACACTCATTGGTGGTGTAAAGAAAGATAGAAAGATATCAATGTTCTTTACACAAATATCTACCATTACAAATGTTGTTGCCGGGTCTTGTAAATGCCAAGTCTTGCTTCGTGACAAACAAACTGAAGAAATTGTTGAAGGGCTTCGTAGTGGTGAGATTGTTAGTGGAAAAGGCTTGAATCAAGAATTAACTTAAAAAAGAGCGGGTGATACACGGTGGGGTTCTCATTATTCAAGTTTGTTGAGCTTAATTAGATTATTTAATCCGGTTATTTGTGTACTTGAACATATTGTGCAACATACGGATGACCATGGTCTTCGGGGTAATACGGAATTAATGTTGTTAACAATGAACAACTTTGATTTTGTAATTTTCTTGCACTTGATGAAAAATATTTTGGGCATAAGTGATGGGTTGTCACGTTCGTTGCAAAGAAAAGATCAAGATATTGTTAATGCAATGAAACTTGTTAATGTCACTAAAACTATGCTTAAAACTATGATGAGAGATGGATGGGAGGATTTTATTAAAGAAGTTACTTTGTTTTGTGAAAAACATGAGATTAATGTTGTTGACATGAATGCAAGTTTTGCGGATCCAAGAAGAGTCTTACGAAACAAGGAGGTGTTGACAAATTATCATATATATCACAATGACAAGTTTGTGGATATCTTAGAAAAACAAGTTGAAGAATTAAATGATCGATTTAGTGAAATTGGCACCGACTTACTCTTAGGCATGTCATGCCTTGATCCAAAAAATTCTTTTTGTGCTTTTGATAAAGAGAAGTTGATCAGCTATGCCAAATTTTATCCTGCCGAATTTTCTCCAACACGTATTATGGAACTTGAATGGGCACTTCCGGTTTACTTTGAAGATATAAGGCATGATGATAGGTTTTCTACATTAAATGGAATTGCCGGACTTGGAAAAAAAATGGTTGAAACCGGAAAGCATTTGAATCATCCTTTGGTCTATTTGCTCATTAAATTGGCTATTCTTTTACCCGTGGCAACCGCCGGAGTTGAAAGATCATTTTCGGCTATGAATATTGTCAAGACTAGACTTCGTAATAGAATTGGAGATGAGTGGTTGAATGATATTTTAGTGACTTATGTTGAGCGTGATATTTTCTTAACCGTTAAGACCGAAGATGTAATTCAAAGGTTTCAAAATATGAAATCTCATAGAATAGCGTTGTAATTTATAAGTTTGACTATGTAAAATTTTATTATTTATGCAATATATTTGATCATGTATTATGTATTCGTAAAAAAATTATTATAGTGTATTTTGGCCTACCCTCGATAAATATCCCGCGTCCGCCACTGATTATGATCAAATCTAAACTTGAATATATTCATCTGAAATATTGGACAATTTTCGGTGACTGGATTTGAGGATCATGTGTAGACTAATAGTTCTGAAGCTTCGCAGGCTGAGTTTGATGAAGAAATCGAGACCTGTAAAGAGTATAAATTGAATCATTTTATTAGTTACAATCTTAAAAAAAGTATTAAAATTGTATTTGGGAACATGTATTTCATTTCAAATGACAGAATTCGAGTTTCAATTTCAAATTCTGAATTTTGTACTAATATTTGAATGTCTTATACTCCCTCAGTCTCACTCAATTGTTAACGTTTTGGAGAGAAGGTTCGACACGCATTTTAAGGTGCATATAAAGTATAGTTTCATAACTTATTTTTAAAATTTTTTTGACTAAAAATTTAATGTTTAAAATTTTATTCACAAAAAAATTTAAAAATAAGTTATGGAACTATATTTTATATGCACTTTAAAATGCGCGCTGGACCTTCTCTCCGAAACGTTAACAATTGGGTGGGACGAAGGTAGTAGTAATTTAAATAAAATCCAAATTATTTGATTATCCAAACATGTCATTTGATCATGATAGTTCTGAAGCTTCGCATGCCAAATTTGATGAAGAAATCGAGACCTTTAAAAGAGTATAAATTGAATCATTTTAGTTGTTACAACCTTAAAAAAGTACTAAGATTATATATTTAGGAACATGTATTTTATTTTAAATGATAGATTTGATTTTTAATTTCAAATTCTCAAATTCGTATTAATATTTAAATGCCTTACATTTCTCTCTATTCTCTCTTGATCCGCCTCCCTTTCTTTTTTCTCAAACATAGCCATCGGGGCCTCCACCGGTTTTCTCCGGTGGAAAGCCCCAATCTCTTAGTTTCCTTTCATTTTTCAAAAAAAAATTCTTAGATAAAAAACCATCGGAGCATCCGAATTTTCTGTCTTCTCTGATCAAACGGGTGGTTATTCGGTTTCGAGGGGTTTGGTTTCTCTTATTTTTGTGGTTTCGTTTTCTGAATCTAAGGCTTTTTTTTATTTTGTAATTTTAGTTTTAATTTACAATTTCAGTTTGGTTGTAATATCTCATTGGTGAGAGTTTTAGTATTTCTCTCCTTTGTTTATGAGAGTATGATATTTGATTTAGTGATAAAAGTTTTTAAGGGATTGCAATTATAATCGATAGCTCAAACTAGATTAGCTCCAACTGGATATGGTGAAGCGGTTACATGTAAACATATCATCTTCAACAAATGATGTAATTTTATCTCCAAAAAGAATGTATTAATCATCTATTATTTCTGTTTTATGTTTGTTCGACGTGACTATTTTTGTAGACGCCGTATGACTTTTTATTATTAAATTAATACTTACTCAAAAAAAATATTTAAGTGCCTTATAATTGCAAGAAATATAAATCCAAATTATTTGATTATCCAAAAATGTTATTTGGTTAAATAGAAATTCAAATAAAATCCATATTTCAAAACAGTTCATAATGTTTTTTTTTGAAAAATTGCACTTGCATTAATATTCATCAGAAATAAGATTACAAAGTAGAAAATTATCTACCCACTCCATAGGACCTTTCATGTAATAAGCAGTCTGTGCTAACACATGGGCCACTTGATTCACATATCTATTCTCAAACACAACTAATACTTCTTGAAAGTGTTTTAGAATTTCTTCACACTCTTCAATTATTGTGTGAAAATTGGAATTTCCTCTAATTCCATGCACTGCATCAACTACTGATTTCGCATCTAACTCAAAAATACACCTTTGAGTCCTCCATTCTTTCAACCATAACAAAGCTGCTCTAAAACTCCATGCCTCAGCCTCTCGTGGTGGCATCCCTCCTCTTGCCTTCGCACTTCGAGCACACACAAAACCACCCCAGTCATCTCTAACAATACAACCCATTCCTATAAACTCCGACTGACCTCGACAAGCAGCATCTATATTTACTTTGATCCATCCTTCCTGTGGTCTACACCAACGTCTGATGTTGGTTTGTTGTCTTCGTTGTTCATAATGTTATTCAAATAGATTCGGTTAATTTTTTAGGCCTACTGTATTTATTTTTTTGACATGAGGTTCCAGTACGATGGCACTGGGCCGCTGCCGTGCATAATTATGTTTCACAGTCTCACCACCAATAAATAGAACTGCAACTGGGCCAGGACTGTGCATGATCATGTCTAACACAATCAATAAGTACTGCAATGTAACCAACTGTGTAAGACTATTTCCGGTCCATGGATAGCCATAGGAATAGTAATTCATAGCTGGCTAGACAAGTGTGGTTATGCCAAGAAGACATAATTTTGGGCCATTGTTAAGGACCTAAAAGTCCGGAGACAAACAAATAACATCAACAAGTATATATATGAAGATACAAAGATTCTAGCTACAGAATTAGGGATAATTGATTAATTGATAATTATATGACTTCTGCAAAGTTTATTTTTGAGTTTTCTACATCTATACTTTAGCCAGTGCTTCATAATCACAATCGTGTCCATGCATCCGATAACATGTAACCATAATATATTACAAAAAAAAAATGGTAAAATTGAAATGACTTCTTCAGCCCAATACACATTACATCTGTGGCATACATGGTTATGATTGCATTGGCAAGACATAAATTAAATTCAAGAATGAGGTCTGTCTTGTTAGGGGGCGTTTAGTTCATAGTTAATGAGTACAAATTACAAGTAACAAAAATCAAAATCTTGATCCCATGTTTGGTGTTTGGATTAGTAATTCGGTTTTATGGAATGAGAAGTTGAGAACCTCGTTCCTCCATACCCCCTAGAATTCTATATCATTCTCATGACTTCCATAATCCATACCCTTCATTCTCATTCCCATCGACAATGTAAATGCCCCCATAATTTGCACGCATTGGCCTACACGAAGATTGACTAATTTAGTGCAAGATATATGAACACATTGATAATTGATTACTGTGATGAAATTTGGCTCAATTTCTTATATCATGCTTTCCCGAAGCAAGAAAGCCTTTTGTGATTGATTGTTTTTTTTACATAACTTGTAATCACTTACATGGTGCCATACCAAACTTTTATCTTGAAACCTCGAAATCTTTAGTAGCCTAGGGTTGCTTCAATTCATCGTGACATCGTTGCAGTTTATTAAAATCTCGGTGAGTGCTGTGTGTGTTCAGTAATGGATCAAATGCAGCAATGTGTTTTATTACAGCGCAATGTATACATGGACATGCTCAAGGTCCGAAAGATCTCATCTTTACTAGATGCAGGAATAAAAATTATCTTGTGAGGTACCTGATCAGTAATTATTTGCATCCTCCTGAAGATTTCACATGCTCTCTTTTGGCCAATGTCATGCATGATCAAAGTTTTCTTAAATACAAATTATACAATTGCATTACTAATTAGATATTAGTGATTTTGGGATGAATTTATAATCTTATATCTCTCGGTTACACGATATGAAAAAGTTAAAATGATCAATCCAAGTAATAATGTTTTTAGGATTAAGTATGCAAATAAGCATTAAAGTTAAGTGCAGAGAACACAAAATCATAATGCAAGAAGTTGACTTTCTAACCTGCAATACTTGATGTTGTTACAGTTCTGTGACAAATGACAAAACAACTCTATTTTTATTCTGAAATATAAAAAAAATCACTAATCAGAACAAAAATGTGACGGTCGGATGAGTCATAGTTGACATAGTTTGCAATGCTGTCTGTTATGATCCACTTGGGACTGTGCATAATCGATTATATGACTGTAGGGTCAATTACGACCCTCATTCCCTCAGCGTGGATCGTTGGTTTTAAGCGGTCAATTCAAGCTGATTTTCATGCAGTGAGGATGTATGTAATTGTCGAAACACCATATTCTAACAGATTCCCAGTTCATCAAGGCTAAATTCGTTTAAAGTTAGAGTATGCAATTTGAATATTCACGTCGCTTCACAGTATATGAATCATAACTACAGCCAACCAGCATCAACCGAAAATGTTAATCAAAGTGTTTATATATAGGTCTTAAGTATTAACACGGTAAGGAATTGATACTAATACAACTATACAAGCTTTGTGCATTGCATGTCTGAGCAGTGTGACCTGTATACCCTTGAGGATGATCTTATTTCGGAATCTTTAACATCAATAATATTTCACTTTGTATTTAAGTTGTCTCTCTACTTCTGAAGCTAGACTAAGGTAATCTGTCATGTCAATTTGTGAAGTTTGCACAAGGAAAGAAAGGGGAAATCGAAAATAGATAGATGGAAGGAAATTAAAGGAGTTTAGGTGTAGAAAATGGATTAATCTATCAGGTGAAAATCGAGGGCTGGAAAGAAAGAAACATCTCTCAACAATTCTTCAAAGTCCCACTCTTCCACTCTTAACTCGTCTTCTTCCCAATAGTTTCCAGCCCCTCCCATGGTTCCAACTTTGCTATTGTTATCCGAATTGTTACTGCATATTGCATTATTAGAATCATACCGTAAATTTTCTTCCGTGTTTACGTTCTCCAACGGGGGAACATGTAGATCACCGTCCATCCCAACATTTCCACCAAAAATGCCATTTTCACTTATCCCCTGCAGGCCTTGTGGTACATTTAAGTATGTTCCACTTGAACCCCATAGGTTTATGCCATTATCAGTAATTGGCATTTTCGGATCAACAATGTAACTTAAACCCATGGATTGTAAAAAGAAAGATGACGGGAACAGAGTGGATGAGTCCATGTTCATTGTTGTGATGCTACTATGTGGTTTCATGGAGAAGATCCGCCCCTCGGTACTGATCTCTTTAGGCTGTGTAGATGAATCACTTGTGTTTGGTGTGGAGGTGGATGATGAATTCTTAAGCCTCTTCTTTATCGTTGAATTCCAGAAGTTCTTGATTTCGTTATCAGTACGTCCAGGCAAGCGTGCTGCAATCTGGGACCATCTTCGTAACAAAATTTTGGAAAAATCAAATCAATAAACATCAGTCAGTTATAACTTACAAGTAATCAGGCATGTATATATAATAGAACGTTATCTAACGAAATGCATGATCTGCATGGGAAACTTGATTTCTAAAACAACAATTGATGTGGACCTTAGAGTATCTTCAACTCTAAGGTTTGTCTAATATTCTTATAAACTAGCTAGTATCAAATATTTAACAACACCACATGCAGACGATACAGGCATATGCAACTTAATAGACAAGAAGAAGATACGTACGCACAAATATATAGTCGTTCATGTATGTGATAGCAGCTTCATTTGTCTGATTTGAACCATGCATGACTTATCTTATATTAAACTCAAAGGATGATAACAATTATATATATAAATCAAGAAACACATAATTATTAATTAGTACTGCATATATTTTCGTATCCTTATGCAAACTTTAGAAATTTAATTATATTGGTCACTAGTTACTGTAGTAATTAGTTATTTCGATGATCATGTATTTAGGTGTTCATAACTTGATCAAAACTGTAAAATCAGATGTTATTTTTAGAAGTTAGATGGTATTGTCAGAAGGTGATGAGTACATTCACCTGTTGCCAAGAAGGGAATGCAAATGAATGATGAGATCCTCTTCTTGGGATGAAAAGGCGCCGCGCTTAAGATCAGGCCTCAAGTAGTTAATCCACCGGAGACGACAGCTCTTTCCACACCTTTGCAAACCTGCATTTCTTGCAACATCACTCCAACATCCTTGTCCATTGCTTACCATATATTTTATCAACTTTTCATCCTCTTCCGGTGACCACAACCCTTTCCTAAGCTTCAAAACACCCCCAATGTTACCATCACTGATCTTCCCACATTGATCTGGCTTTCTCATTTTTAGTGATGATAGTTAAAACCCCTTTTTAACTATCTCTCTCCCAACTGTTTTCATGTTGTAATGCACTTATAGTTTTATAGACATGAGTAGAGACTAGTGGTACCAAAATCATGATGACAAAGATGGTTGTGAGGCTTGCTTAGAAATGTGGGGAGAGAGCGAGAGAGAGAGAGAACGGTTTGGAGAGAGATATGTGGTCGTCTTGTCTTTGACTCCATAACTTGTCTTTTTCTTTACGTATATTTCTTCACTCACAAGGTAATTAATTAACTACATACACATACTATAGTGTCATACAATACATGTACTATATGATAGGGGAGGCTCATGAAAACTGGAAAGTTTGTTTTGTAACCAAGCTAATTCGAGATATTTGCTTCCACTACACATAATCTTTATCGATCTCCTTCAACACGTGTAATTTAAGATAACAAAATTAGATTTTATATTATACACACAAATAATTTGTATTTATACATGTCAAAAAGATATTTGTCCAGATCATAAAGCTCGTTTGTAATTGGAAATTGAGTTGTAATGTTTGAATTAGTGGCACTTATAACAACCGTAACATAATGTGTTTTGGATATTTTTGTGACAATTGATTACCCAAAGAAACTAACTATCATCACTAAAAACGAATCATATTTTATGGGACAAAATGTTAGTTCAGATGTTATTTTTCTAGGTAGAAATCAATGATTATCACTCGCAAGGCGAATTTTATCTTATATATATGCAAGAACAAGATAACTAATTAAATACAAACTCAGGGTCTAAGAACAGGTTGTGTATATATAGGTGTATAATGGGAGACTAATGTGCATGAGTAATGACTAATGGATGCATAAACATACAATTAATATATTTAAGGAGTCAATTGAACTATAAAATTGCAAATTAAGAAGTAACTCAAGTTATAAATTGCAAATAATTCAGGTTCCTCCTCTAAAGTTGGATATCATCCTTGTTTGCTGGAGTTACTTGGTCGCGGCTAGTTTCTGATTAATTTTTATATATATAAAATTATATTTAGGGTGTATATATACACAAATTTGAGAGACATGTTAAAATAGGTCTGAATCCGAAGAATTGAACCGAAATTCATGAAACCAAATCCGATTTTATATCCGAATTATAAAATCCGATAAATATCCGAAAACCGATTTGATCTAAACTAAAAATTATCCGAACCGAAAATTTAATCGAAAATAATTTGAAATACTAGATCCGATAATTACTTAGAATCGATTAGAATCGAATATACAATTATCTGAATCGAATATGACTCAAATTACGAGATCTGATTCAATACAAATACAAATTAAAATCGAATTACAAAAGAGATAAATTGAATTTTAATCTAATTTTTTAGTTATATTTTAATGATTCATAGCCTATAATATTAACCCACTTTTGATTCACTAAATTAATCTATTTTTCAGCGAAATTCATACTTAAAATAGTTTTATAACAAAAAATTAAAATGCTTATACAATCAAAATTTTAAAAAATTATATTATTTTCTATTATAACTAGTATATTTAATAATAAGATGATTTTTTAAAGTTTCAGAAATTAAAAAATAGAAGTAGAAAGATAATTAATAAGTTATTACTTTGAACAAAATTATTTAACGACTTTTATTTTAGTTTTACTATAATTAAAAATTAATTCAAAATTAATCGGGACAATATTTTTTTGATCCGAAATGATCTGAACCGAATTTAATCCGAATCGAACTTAATCTAATCTTGATCCGAAATTTAACCGATTTAAATTCAAACTAGATCCGATCCGAATCAGATCAATCTGAACAGTACTCTAAATATATCATAACTGAAAGTTGATCCGATCCGAATGGATTTAATCCAAAACCGATCCGATTATCCGAATTGTCAAGTCTATTTGCAAGTAGGTATACTCATCGGGTTATTTCGGGACTCGGATAGTCCAATCCCTCCTACTCCGAGCGAGGAATCATGTAATTTTTTAGTATTTTTTAAAAGAAAAATTATATTACATCATACATTTCTAATTAAAATTAATTTAGTAAGTTATAATATAAAATATTGTATATCATTAAATTTAATTAATTAATTAAATTTAAAATGATTGAGAAAAATTGAAACAAATGACAGGATCTGAACCGATTTAAACAAAAACGAAGTGACTAGCACTTCACCGAATTATACATGTCAGATGACAAGACTTAAACGCTTTTTAGAAATATTGTAGTCCAAGGGATTTGAACCTTGGTCCTCCAAGTTGGAAGTCTAGGTGCGTATATCTCCGTATAACTTAATACTCCGTAAGTAATATTATCACATACACATTCTAATATCCTATATAATTAATTCAGACCATTGTAAACCCATTTTTAGTCAAGAAAGTCCACGGGAGTACTTAGCAAAGCATGTCCATGAACATGATCTAACAAGTACTCCGTAATAACCATTAACAATTTAACATGGTCAACTCATGTGCACTTAAAAAAAAATAATTATCTTATCATTTATTTGGGTATTTATCAAAAATACTATTTTTTTTACGATTTTACTATTATTTAAATTTTTTATAAAAATATGGTTTTGTAATCAATACAACTTTTTTTTTTGATAAACGAAAGCCATATATTAAAATCCAACAAAGAGAGTTAGATAATACAAGCCAAAAGAGAAACTAGATAAACTAGGAATAAACTAGGAATACTGCCTTGCCAACTAACAAACAACCCAACTACACCCTACTAATAGAACCGATGCTACTCAAAAAGAATCATCAAAAGCAGCCATATCCAAAAGAAATTGCTCGATATTCGAAACATCTGCAGGGAATTGAAACTCTGCCATTTTCTTTACTTTCTTACTTCCTGCCAGCTTCTCTGTTTCTGCACTTTAGATGCACTTAATCTCTGCTATAATCCAGTCTAAAGATCCCATGACTGCATGCTCTAAAACATCCAATACCATGATGCCTGGCACTATGGAGTGCTCCAGGTCTATTATTACCTTGTCGAATTAAGGCGAGATGAACACTAACTCTTTGTTATCTAAAATAGAGACAGCATTTTTGCAGAAGATACCATTGGAAGAGAATACACTGTTAGCCAAGATTTTACCTTTACATTTATCTTTCTGCATTGCCTCAGTCTTAGTCTCCGTACGGAAGAATTCCTCATACATCTCAGCATTTCCAGATTCAGTAACATTCAACACATTTAACATTTGAACATTCAAATTCACATTGTAGCAGGTATTAGTGATAAAATTATTATTAACCACCTGATTAACATGGCTAAAAGGATGCACTGTCTTGAGAAAAGACTAAAGACGGAGCACTTACATTATCTACTTCTCCCAGACCCTGATTAGGCTGCATCTCTAAGCCTGGCAATTGCAGCCCCAGACCCATGTCTTCATCCAAGATATGTTGCAAGTCCCCCATTGAGAGTTGTACTTCAGCAAAAGAAGTGGATCTCACTAGACCCTGAGCAGCAAGATAAACGGCATCATTATTCATGTCAGGGATGGTAGTTGAGAATCTTCTTGTGGTGACCCCAACTTGAAAATGATTAGCATGGATTTTATTTGTCTCAAGACTTCTTCTATAGCATCATCGAATATAATCTCATCTTGATCCCTGATCGCGGGTCTTGGGCTTCTTGAGTTTTAGATTCTGAACCATTGCAGCGTGTATACCCCAAAGCTCAGCCTGGACTAAATTCATATTATGAAAAGGACCCATTGCAGCCCAAAGCATCTGTCCTTCCTCATCCCTGATTATTACTCCGACACTGTTGGTATTTCCATTAGGAAGAGGTTGTGCAGGCTCAATGTTGTGAATGTTAATTTTTACAAACTCGGGTTCAGGGGGTATCCATGCAACGTCCATGAGTATAGACTTGAAGAAAGAAGAAGATGAAAGGAGATAACTGATGTAGTGAAGAAGGAGTTGAGTGATCAAGTGACAATTTAAAGGGAAAATGACCTGGTGTCATTATTATCCCGGGAAGGAATAAGCCGCCTGGAGGATAATTTGTCTGTTTTGATTCCTTGCATGCAACTGTAAACACCAATGAGCTATTAATCTTGTATTGGGATACAGAATACCACCTCAGAAAAAAGAGCTGTGCTGTTTTTTAGTTATCCCATAAAACTCATCACTTTTAATCTCACAACAATTAAGATTAAGAGAGAGTTTATCTAATTAATTGAGACGGGAAAAAGAATAATAACACACTGATTGGGCCTTACTCGTTTCTCAGCTGGGCCGTAATATACGCAAATTTCTTGTTCCAATATTAAAAAAAACTACTGCGGCTTAGTCCACTTTTGGCAAGTGAATCTGCATTGTCGTTTATTTCTCTTGGTACCTATTAGAAAACAAAATTCTCCTGAACAATTTGCTCTAATCCTATGCCATTTATTAAAATTGGCATCCAGTTTTTCCTTCCTTCCCTTATTTTAGAGATTGCTTGTATTGAGTCCGAGCAAATAACTGCCACTTCATTTTTTTGACTTGAGCTCCAAACAGTGGCGGACCCAGGAATAAATTTTAGTGGGGGCACAACATATAAATAATAACATAGAACTAATGAAAGATGTAATATTACAAGGAAAAAGAAATAACTTACAATCTAAATTTGTTCCCTTCGAGTTTTCATCTTTTGAAATCGATCTATTACATCTTCATTTGTTACTTCAGCAAGGGCTTCCTTTTCTATAGCTGAAATAAGACAATCACTCAAAAAATCATCACCAATTCGGTTGCGCAAATCTGACTTCACAAGCTTCATTGCAGAAAAACATCTCTCTACTATTGACTTCTCCAACATCAAATGCCCTGTTATGAAAACTATTGACTTCTCCAACATGACTTCCAAGTCTCTCCGTTTTATTCCAACCACAAAAACCATCCACTACAAATGCATCATTCCTGCCCTGTCTTTCAAAGTGATCTCTAAATAAGTAACAACACAAACAATAGGCTTTATCGGCTTTTACACTATACTCCAACCAATTCTTATATTTTTCATACCACTCGGGATTAAAACGTCTATCTTTATTTCCAATCTTTGTTTTTGGAAATTCATGTCCAAGTGGTTGACAAGGTCCTCTAATCAAATATGCTCTCCTTATTTCGTCTCTTTGATCCGGATGATATTCTATAATTCTTTTTCTATCGCAGGGATCCCACGGAAGGTCTTTCAAGTCAATTTTTTTAGGGATTAGAGGACTATAACTTGGTTGAACAATATTAACATTTTCTCTTGAGGATTCTCCACCCACATTACTAGTATCATCTAAAGTTGTAGACAACTTTCTTTTAAAAAATCTTTTCATTTATATCTGTCATTTGTCAAATAAACATGTTCAGATTTTGACACATAATAACTTCATTCAAACATAAAAAAAATTCAAACTCAAACATATTAAAATTTCAGATATCACATTTTCAGATTTTATCACAAAATTACAAATGTTACACATAAATTATAAATATACACTAAAAATAACAAACAATAACTAACTCAAATTTCACAATTTATTAACACAATATATAGATATACATACGTTATATACATAAAAGGAGGAAATAAAAGAACTTATACTTACAGAGAAGATTAGAAGATGGAGGGCCTGGAGGCTTTAGATTCTTAGAATGAACAATCAACTAATTTAATCTATAGCTTCTTGCTCCAAATTTGTAGCAGTCTTTTTCAATTAAAATGCTAGGTTTTTGTTTTATTTATTCCCCTTTTCTTCTATACAAACCGTGTGTATGCTGTATGCAGTGTGTTTTATGAATTGGGTGTAAAAGAAATAAAGAATACTACTACATACATGTACAATTTATTGGATTGGGCTTTGGGCTGTGAATTATGGTGGGTTGGGGGCACATTAATTTAACTAGTGGGCGCACCCTATATTGGACCAAAAAAAATTTGGCTGCTGGACTAAATTTCGTTGGGGGCCCATCCCCCCAATATTATATATGTGAGTCCGCCCCTGGCTCCAAAATTACCCGTATAGCATGCAAAATGGTCTCTATCTCTGCCTCAAGACTCGATAAAACCAACACCGGGGAGGAGAACAAATAAACCATACTCTCAAAATATACCCACTCATGCCTCCACAATGAACACTTTTGTTATTAACTCCCCAAGCCCCGTCCACTGCAAACACATAGTCATAGCATAACATTTTACTAGACCAATACGAAGAACTCAGTTTGTGGAAGTGCACCTTAATTGCTCCTTGTGGGTTTACAATCCAAATAGGATCATTAAAAAATGGAATAAGATTTGTTGCTTTTCCCCACTGATTAATCCGGATCAAGATTAAAGCTTCTAAACTTGATTGTGCCACCTTGGATTTCTTAAAAATTAAATCGTTTCTAGCTAACCATATCGACCAACACGTAGCTGCAACGACTGTGGCCCAAATTTGTCTAGCAATATATTGCCCAAAATTTTTACATATAGCCTGCAATGAGAAGTCGTTTATTCTCTCCATTTCTCTCTTGACACTCCATCACCTTTTAATAAAATTCCACTCCATCACCTTTTAATAAAATTCCAACCCTATTTTGCCAATTCACAATTCTAGAATAGGTGCTGAATATTTTCCTCCAATCCATGACCCCATGCGCAAATTGATGTTAAGTTTTTATTCTTCAATCTTGTTGCCAGAAACTTTGTTAGGAATTTACATGTAACTTGATGATAATTTTAATCTTAGAATCATAGAAATTTCAAATGATATGACTGATCAATTGATATGGAGCTTATAAATATCGATTAATTAGGAAACCACTTATCAGTTGAAATGTTTACCTGAATCAACCGATAATATGGATTGTAGCATAGGTGTAATTAATTTATTTCAATTTATAAGGTATAAGTCAATTGATATTATTCTCATCAATTGATGTTAGAGTCGATTGAAATAGGTCATCAACTAATGTGTAACTTAGGCTGTCAAATTATAATTATTTGAATACAGGAAAATTATACAAGTGAAGGATGATCAGTTGATATTAAAGTATCAATGGATAGAAGATCAATTGAAGAAGCCAAGTCAAAGAAATGAAGACCATTAACTGATATGAAGACCCATCGATTAATATATCGATTGATATCATTTATCAATCGATAAGTCAATAACCTTTATCGATCGATGGATATCAAGATCAATCGAAGAAGAACATCAGTTGATGGATAAAAGGAAGAATCAATTGATATGCTTAATAGCAAATTATCAATTGATTGAGACAACACAAAAAGGCTATTTGTCAGAGATCTAAAGGACAAAAGCATGTCTATGGAAGACAGTCTATGATGACTATGAAGACTCAAGCAGAAGTTGTCTTTCCAAGACTGAAGACCTTTTCCTAAAATAGAAAAAGGCAAAAGGAAAGATAGAATTGAAACAATACTAGAATAGATATTGTAAACACACTTATAGTATATAAACAAGTGTGGTAGTATTGTTAGAAAAATATACAAGTTAGACAATATTCTTGAATCAAATGTTCAACCTTAGAGCACTTTGTAAGAACAATTGATTTTTCTAACCTTGTAAACGAAGCTAGGCTTTAATAACCTAGAAAAATTGAACAAAATATACACTGATGGAAAAACTAATCCATCAGTAATTTTAAAATATCTTTGTTCAATTTAGTTTAAGTTTCATTGTTCATGTATCTTCTCTTCAACACATAAACTTCAAGAACAATTATTAAAACAGAAAAAGTTTTGATAATTTGTATTCACCCCCCCTTCTACAAATTATATTGGCATTATACCAGCACAGCAAGTTATAAATTTTAAAGTACTTCAATTTGTGAAGCCTCCAGAGTTTCAAGAGGCAGCATATCCAGTAGAAGCCCGATCATGGTTGAAGGAAATAGAAAAAGCCTTTGCGTTGGTGAAAGTGGAGGTGAATCAGAAGAAGGAGTTTGCCAACTATTTTCTGAAAGGAGAGGTAAATTACTGATGGGAATCAAGGAAGGCACTAGAAGGAGAATGAGTAGTTACTTGGGAGAGATTTAATGAGTTATTTTTAGAGAAGTATTTTCCGCATTATATGCAGAATCAAATGAAGATAAAGTTTTTGGAACTAAAACAGGAAACCGATGTTACAAGTTATGAAGTTAAATTCACGGAGTTAGCCAGGTTTGTACAGGACTTTGTGGATACGGATGAGAAAAGGGAAAAACTGTTTCAACAGGGTTTGAAAGCCTGGATAAGAAGCAGAGTAGCTGTGTCTGAATTAACAACTGACACTGCGATAGTACAGAAGGCAATGATCATAGAAGCTGAAAGCGATATGTCTGAGAAGGAGAAGAATGAGAAGAAGAGAAAGTTTGATAACCAATCGGGGAGTCAGCCACAGAGCCGATTTTAAAATAATGTCAACAACAGATTGGGATTCCAGTTTCGAGGGAATGAAGGACCCGAGAATAGGGGTCAGAACTTTGGAAATCAAGGGAATCAATTCCAGAATGATAACCAGCAACAAGTGAATCGATTCGTTAACAACAATCAGCAACAGACAACTAAATTCTTTAATAATAATCCATCGCAAGGGATTCGACCACTATCAGTGTGCAAGATATGTGGAAGAAACCATAGAGGAATATGTAACCTAGCTAACGTGTGGTGCTACCGATGTGGCAATAATGGCCATTATGCGAACTCGTGCAGTATACTAGTACCTGTCGGAACTATTTGTCACAAGTGTGGAAACAAGGGTCATTTCGTAAAAGATTGTGAACCAATGTCAACTTGGTGAATCAGGATAAAACTACAGGGTCAGGCAATACTGGACAACCTAAAGTCAGAACGTTCAACATGACCATGTGAGAGGCAGAACATAATGCGAATGTGATCACAAGTACGCCTCTAGTAAATTCTAGGAACGCCAAAGTACTTGTTGATTCGGAGGCTACTAAATCTTTTATCTCGGAATAATTTACGAGTAAGTTAGAATGTGGATGTCAGTCGTTAAATGAGGCATTAGTGATAGAAATAGCTAACCAAGAGCGTATACCGTAAGTCAAGTATACCTAGGATTTGATATTGAAATTTCTGTATAGAGTATTTTGGAAAATTCCTTGGGTTGAGGAATCAACCCAGAAAGTAGAAGGTGAAATGTTAGCTTAGTATCTCACTTGTTCTCTTAAGTGGATTCTGGGTTATAAGGGGGAAGGTTGTAATGCTCAGGAAAATTATGTGTATTTTATAATATTTAAATATATTTTTAATATAATTTTTGTCGTGTCATATTTTTTATGCATTTAATTGTGTTTAGATTTTGTTATTCGCCCTTAAGTACACTAAGTTTGGAGAAGGGGGGGTTGAATACAAACTTAAGAATTAATTCAACTTCTTGCGGAAATAAGTTTGTACAAAGAGAGTGTTTAATTAAGATTGATGTAACTAAGAACTGGATAACTAAAGTGTTGATAACAGAAACAACAAGATTAAAAATTACTAGTGGATTGTTTTTCCACTAGTGAGTTTTTGCTTTCAATTGATCTTAGTAAAAATACTAAGCTGCGTACAAAGTTGAATGTAGAATTTAGAAAAGCATTACAAGTTCTGCCTGATTTTCTACTTTGCTTTTCTTGAGTTCTAAAACAAAAACTTCTTCTTCTTTGCTACTGTGTTTTTGCTTTTTATAAACAAAAACTACTCCTCTAGTTTTCTATCGACTGATAACAATATAATATTACAATTTATACTGTTTACACAAAAATAGAAACTAGCTCCTTTTCACAGCTTTCCTTGTAGAACTAATTAGCTCTGGAAGTGTCTTTTGTCTTAAGATATTCCTTGGATGCTGTGTTGCCTAGAAAGTCTTCACAGTCCTGACAGGACTGTCTTCCAATGATTCAGTTTCTGCACTGTTCCCGTGATATCTGGCTTTTAGCTAAATAGGGAAACTTTAATCAACTGATAAATGCTGTTAAGCTTATCAGTTGATTCACCTTTGCTTATCCATCGATGGATAGGATATCTGTTGATCAGTTGATGTGTCGATGGATAATTGAGCTATCCATCGACTCCTTATCCATTGATGATACTTTATCCGTTGACTGTAATTATCCATTGATAGCTTTCATCCGTTGAGTAGTGTCTTCATCCATCGACTTCAACATCAGTTGATCACTTCACTTGTGAGAATTCTGACTTAGAATATTTACAATTGATCAGCCATTCTTCACATCTGTTGAGAAGCTAGAAATTGAAGTCAATAACATCAGTTGACTACATCATTGCATCCATCGAGGTAATACAATCAATTGATAGTAAAACATAAATCAATGCTACAATCCAGTTTATCAGTTGAGAAACAAGTTTCAACTGATAACTGGTTTCCTAATCAATGGATATTTATAAGTCATATCCATTGATCAGTTACAAAAAATAATTTTGAGTCCCTATTGAAATTCTAAGTAATTTGTTATCATCAAAACTCATAATTCCTAACAATCTCCCCCTATTTATGAATATTTAAAATATGCATAAATTTTCTGTTAATGATAACAAAACTCCTGAACATTTTCATTCTTAGCAAGAATTACAATATTGATAAGTAACGTTTTAGACAGAGTAATCAGATACCAGACAGGGATGAATTCTGATAATTTTGATGATTGAGGTTGAATCTCCTATCTTCTCCTTCTTCCCCTTGACTCATTCATCTTGTCTTCATTCTCCTTCATCTTCCTGTAGAGGGTTCCCTTCAATATCTTCTCATCTTCAATCCTGTAGTCCAATTGACTTGCCAGATGATTTAATTCCAGATTTGGAAGTTTGTCTATTTCTTGACAAATATCAATGCATTTTTCTCTGCCTTCCCTGTCCTTGTATATCATCAAGTAGAAGGGCTCATGAAGCACTTTTCTTCCTTCAGGATTCCAGATCTTTATTCTGTCATCCCTTTCTTCTTGAACAGGTGCCTCCCTTATCTTCTTCATTCTTTCAAGGATGGCCTTTCCTAGCTCTTCAGTTAGATAATACTTCCTGTTGAGCATAGTGTAGATCTTCCTCAAGATGCCATATCCTTGATCCAAAACTTGGTTGAATGAGAAGGTTGAGTGTGATCCATCTTCATACTCAATGTGAAGAATATCAACATCTTTCTTCCTTTGCCCTTTTGCTGCAATCATTCCCTCAGCTTTGATTGGCACAAAGTTTTCAGATTTGTGTTTGAACACCTCTATTTCTTTGGCTTGATTACTCCCAGAAGCTTGACCTTCAGTCTTGACTTGTTTTGGCTTCTTCTCCTTGTCTTCATCAGCTAATGGTCTTTTAACTCCAGATGATTTTGGTGCATCTTTGGACTTGTTTGCTCTTTGCTTCATCCTTGGCCTCCTTTCACCTTCTTTTCTTCTGGCTTCTCTTATTAGCCTATCCTCTTCATCATATTCCCTTTGCAATTGAATGGCTAATTCTTCTTGTCTTCTTTCTTGTTGCTCCTTTTCTTTTATGCCAACTACTATGGCTTTGCTCAACAATTTTTCACTTTCCCCTCCACCTGTGACAGCTTTCTTTTTATCATCTTCAATTAGCTTTCCCTTTCCTTTCCTGTCACCAGGTTGTGAGCTGCTGGTACTTGTTTCCTTGAATTTGCTAGCAATTGCATCAAATTTCCTTACTATGTCTTGAGCCAACTCCTTCTTGTGATCTGTAGACTTTACCACAGCTTCAGTACCACTTGCTTTCTCCAATGCATCAGCTTCTTGCTTCTCCCCCTTTTTGTTATCAGCAACTGGCACTTGTGCTACTGACTGAGAGAGTATGGGAGTTTCTAGGAGTTTACCCAGAAGATTGATTTGAGTGACTTGATTCTTCAAAATTTGCTGCATGCTAAGTTCCATGGAGGTTACTCTTTTCTCCAATTCCATTACCTTGTCCTTTGCTGAAAACTCAGTGTCCAACCTTTGCTTGATTCTAGTCAGCATTGTGAGGCTGAGTCTGGAGTCAATGGTGGTGTCAAAATGCATCCTTGAGCTGTCAATGTCTTCTCTTATTTTCTTCAATTCATACTTGGAGCTTGTGACATGCATTTTCTGGATCTTCAAATTATCCCTGTAAAAGTTCATAATTCTCCTGTGCAGGGGATCCACCACATCTACTTCAGCCATGGACCTTCTGTAAAGAGAAATAATGGCCCTTTCTGTTTCAGCCAAATTAGTTTCATCACTAGCCACTTGTGGATCTAGAAGGTCATCATCAGAATTTTCATCAAAATCTTCAGGATTCATGTGGGATATATCATCAGGTTGACTGGCCAAAAACTCTTTCCCACTCCTGAATTGCTCTTCTGTCTTCACTAAACCCAGCATTTGCTCAGCTATTTGATTAGATGCTGCTGCTAGTTCCTGATAATGAGGATCTTCATGTTGAAAGGTTGAAGCATCAAGATTTACAGCAATTTCATCCTCCACCTCCATGTTGACTTCTACACCTCCTGCAGGGACTTCATAGTCTACAGCTCCCCCTGACTCCAGCCCCAACTTCTGGGTGAGTCCTGCTATAATTTGCTCAGTTTTAGAAGTTGATGCTTCATGAGATGGTGAAATTGGTTTCTCTCTATTCTTTTCTCTCTCACTCTCTTCTCTCTTTTCTTGCATCAGGATCTCATCCTGGATTCTCACCTCTCCCTTACTTTCCTCTCCTTTTTCATCACCTGCTAAGGTGGGACTCTCTTTTCTCACACCCTCTCCTTTTGCCACCTCAGAAGAATTTGAGGGCCCCTCAGTCACACACTCTCCTTTTGCCAAGGTATGCAAACCTTGCCTCTCACACACCTCACCCACTCCACTCAATCCTAATAGAGTATTGGCCACTTGAAGTGTTTCAATGGATGATTCATGAATTGACATTAAGGGATCAATCGATGGATAAGAAGTATCCATCGATGGATGAATATCCGTTGATGGGAGCTCGTCGATGGATGTAAGGATATCCATCGATGATAGTGAACTAGTCAATGGATGTTGGAAGTTATCAGTTGATTGCATAATATCCATTGACTGGAGAGAACTAACAGTATTTGCCTGATCAGCCAAGGTGTTAACCTTATTTGGTGATGCAGGTGAGAGTGTTGGCTCCACCCTGAGTTGCAAAGAGGGTGAATTTGAAACAATGAAGTTGTCAATCAACACTGTTTCTGAAGAAATAGTTTTTGAGGGAGATTGAGAAGAAAATTCAGATAAAGAATGGGGCTGTGCCTCAGGAAGATTCTGAGACACATCAAAAGAAGAAACGGAAGGCTCCACCAAATTTTCATTTGGCTTTGCAAGTGTGTGTGTGCCCTGTGCAGTATTTGTAACCTTCTTTCTTCTTTTGTATGGTTGTATTATTTGGTGACCCTTATCCCCATCTGATGGTCCTGGTTGAGACCTCTTTTCAATAGTTACATCTTTTTGAGAAGATGCAACTAGGGATGTGTTCAAGTCCTTTACTACAGCCTCAATCTGTTGGGAGATTGGACTGGAGGCTGGCTGGTTCCTCTCAATCTCACTCTCCTTATCCTTCTGGCTTTCTTGATGTTGGCCAGTTCCCTCACCCTTATCAACCACCTTCACTCTCCCCTCAGTGATTTTTCTTTTCTTGATTCTTACAACAGTAGTCTTTTGAGAAACTACTGAGGTGGTTTGATTAGACTTGGGTTTTGAAGGTTGTGCAACTTGGGTAGGAGGAATGGGGGCATTTCCATCTCCCTCCATTGTTGCAGAAGGCAAAGAAATTTGAGATTTTGAAGAAGAATATAAGAGATTGAGATTTTGAAGATATACCTGCACAAGAGGAGGATAAATGAGGCACAACTTAGGGTGTAAGTTGATTCTCACAAGATCCTTGAAGACCCTCTTGTTTTGCATCCATGGCTCCAAGGACTCCATATCTGCACTTATTTCATATTCTCCAACAGAGGCATTAATAATCATCATGAAAAATCTTGCAAAGTAGATATTATGTTTCCTAGATGACTTGGGTCCTAATTTGGCAGTCAATTCATTTAGGAGTAATGTGCCAAAATCAAAATATTTATCAAATAGGACAGAATAAGCAATTTCTTGCATACTTATTGTAATTGCATCAAAATTACTTATTTTTCCAGAAAATACTTTAATTATGGCATCAAAGAAATAACTCCATTCTTTTCTAAGATTCTTCCTAACAACTTCTCCTAATCCAGTTTCAGCATTTGCATAATTAACGGATTCTAACATGTCCCTAATTTCTTCTTCAGTTGGGGGCTGATCACAATTATTTGCAGGCAATCCTAAACATTCAGATAATGAAGTACTATTTATTGTATAGGTATTACCTTTGCAAGAATAAGAAATTACCTTCCCATCTGATGAAATCTCTGCAGAGGTCCACAGTTCTTCAACAAAGGAACACACAATTGTTGGTGCTTCGCTGAGAGCTTTGGAAACTTTGCAATCTCCTAGGAATCGCATCAATGGATGAAAGTCCACAGGAGCATCATTCACCGTTAGACATGCTGTGAAGTTGTTCTGTTCATAGGTGAACCCAGTGGAAGAGACGATCTTCTTTTGTGGTGCCATTCTTTCAGTTGATATTCAAGAGATTAAAGTGAACTTGAAAGAATTTGTGAGAGCTCGTGAGAATTAGATAAAATTAGCTTGAGAGAGAGACAGAGTTGAATAGTTTTAAAAAAAATAGCAGGTAAGAATGAATTTTTAATTGTAGCTGCTATTTATATTTTCTAGTATTAAAAAGACTTGAAATGACTTTTTAATTAGTAGATAACCGTTGATGTATAAAAGACTGTAGTTTATTACCCTTGATGGTAATTCTCCAACGGCTATAATCTGATCAACGGATGAATAAAACTGTAGAAATTCTATTACTATCGACGGATAAAAATAGAGAATTAATCATTTATCGATCGATCACTAACTACCAAGATAATTAACTATCGATAGATAAATATCCATCGATAGGAATAACATTTATCTGTTGATCAAATAGGATGGGATTTATCCGTCGATAAACAATTACTTAGGTAATTATCTGTCGATAGATAAATATCCATTGATAATTGTGAACAATGGCTGCAAAACTTGACAGACATTTTAAGCATGAGCATAATTAAGCATACCTAACTCACAGACTAATCTATTAAAAGTAGATTCATCTAGAGGTTTGGTAAATATGTCTGCAAGTTGTTGTTCACTAGGGACAAAATGTAATTCAACTGTACCATTCATTACATGTTCCCTAATGAAATGATACCTTATGTCAATGTGTTTAGTTCTGGAATGTTGCACAGGATTTTCTGTTATTGCAATGGCACTTGTATTGTCACAGAAGATGGGAATTTTGTTCAAGTTGAACCCATAGTCAAATAGTTGATTCCTCATCCATAAAATTTGTGCACAGCAACTTCCAGCAGCAATGTACTCAGCTTCTGCAGTTGAAGTTGATACTGAGTGTTGCTTTTTGCTAAACCATGACACAAGTTTATTTCCCAGAAATTGACAGGTGCCTGTAGTACTTTTCCTGTCTATTTTGCAACCTGCATAATCAGCATCTGAGTAGCCTATTAGATTGAAACCAGAATCTTTAGGATACCAAATACCTAAATTTGATGTACCCTTAAGATATCTGAAAATTCTTTTAATAGCTACTAAATGAGATTCTCTAGGATCAGCCTGAAATCTAGCACATAAGCATGTAGAGAACATTATATCTGGCCTACTAGCAGTTAAATATAAAAGTGAGCCTACCATGCCTCTATAACTTGAAATATCCACCTTAGCTTCTTTGGTATTTAATTCAAGTTTAGTGGCAGTGGCCATGGGAGTTTTTGCAGAAGAACATTCACTTAACTCAAATTTCTTTAACAAATCATGAATGTACTTTGTTTGATTTATAAAAATACCATCCTTAACCTGTTTGACTTGTAACCCAAGAAAGTAGGTAAGCTCTCCCATCATGCTCATTTCATATTTACTCTGCATTAGTTTGGCAAACTTCTTGCAAAGTTCCTCATTTGTTGATCCAAAAATAATGTCATCCACATAAATTTGTACAAGAATGATAGAGCCATTAACATGTCTACTGAATAGAGTTTTATCAACAGTACCTCTTGTGAAATGATTCTCAATGAGAAACTGAGATAGAGTGTCATACCAGGCCCTTGGTGCTTGCTTCAAGCCATAAAGTGCTTTGAGTAAAAAGTAGACAGAGTTAGGAAATTTTAGATCTTCAAAGCCAGGAGGTTGTTCCACATAGACTTCCTCTTCTAGTACTCCATTCAAAAATGCACTTTTCACATCCATCTGGTAGACTTTGAAATTAGCATGTGCAGCATAGGCCAGAAAGATTCTAATTGCTTCTAACCTTGCAACCAGGGGTGAGTATTCGGTTTTAACCGAACCGAACCGAATTTTAATTCGGTTAACCGAAACCGAAATTCCAGAAAAATCAAAACCGAAAACCGAACCGAAATAAATTCGGTTTTTAACCGAACCGAAATATTTATTTCGGTTATTACCGAAAACCGAAATATTAAACCGAAATTTAAAATCAAATATGATTTTTACATATTTTCAAAAAAAAAATTAGATAAATATTTATTTAAGAATTTTAAAACCAAATATGATTTTCAAAATTGAAAATAAATTACTTATTTTCAGAAAAAGTACATACATACTTACTTTTTCTGGAAATAAACACTTATTTCCAGATTATAAGTTAAGCTAAACGGGCACAAAGTAAACCCTAATTCTCTAAACTACAAATCACAACTTACCTCATATTATATTATATATTCTGTTTTATTACATATTATATATATTTAGGTTTTTTCGGTTTTTCGGTTAACCGCGGTTAACCGCGGTTAAAAACCGAAAAACCGAAAAAACCGAATTTCAGGAAAAATCAAAACCGAAAACCGAACCGAAATTTTAATTTCGGTTAACCGAACCGAAAATATTTCGGTTATTCGGTTCGGTTTTCGGTTAACCGAACCGGATACTCACCCCTACTTGCAACTGGTGCAAAAGTTTCATCAAAATCAATTCCTTCTTCTTGTGAATAACCCTTTGCTACAAGCCTTGCTTTATTCCTAGTCACAATACCAGTTTCATCCATTTTGTTTCTGAATACCCATTTTGTACCAATTACTGATCTGTCTTTTGGTCTGGGCACCAGCTTCCATACTTTATTTCTTTCAAACTGATTCAGTTCTTCTTGCATAGCCAAAACCCAATCAGGATCCATGAGAGCCTCTTCAATTCTTTTGGGTTCTTCTTGAGATAGAAAACTGCTATACAGACACTCATTTTGAGTAGCACTTCTTGTCTTGACACCATCTTCTGCATTTCCAATAATTAGTTCAAATGGATGACTTCTTGTCCATTTTCTTTGAGAATACAAATTTTGCCTTGATGATGAAGCTTCATGATCATTTGTATTGAACTCAAAGTGATCTGAATTTGTAGAATGATTCTGAAACCCTCCCCCTGAAGTGGATACCCTTGATGTAGATTGTTGATTATCAGTTGAGGAGTTATCAGTTGATGCATTATCAGTTGATGGATTTCTGTCAACTGATAAATTATTCATTGATGCAGTAACATCAACTGATATTGGGTTTCTGAACACTTGAGGTTTTATAATTTCTGCCTCTTCATCGTCATTTACATCATTTGATTCATTCTCAAAATGCAGTGTGTCATGATTTCCTTCATCAAACAAGCCTTGAATCTTTTTATCATCAAATACTACATGTACAGATTCCATAACAATGTGTAGTCTGAGATTGTAGATTCTATAGGCTACACCTGATAGTGCATACCCAACAAATATAGCTTCATCAGCCTTGGCTTCAAATTTTCCTAGATTTTCACCTTGATTTCTTAGTACATAGCACTTGCAGCCAAAGACATGAAGAAATCCCACCTTTGGCTTTTTGTCTTTCTTGATCAATTGATAAGGAGTCTTCCCTTGAGCTTTATTTACTAGGGAGATGTTTTGAGTAAAACATGCTGTGTTTATGGCCTCAGCCCAGAAGTATGTTGGGAGTTTGGCATCTTCCAACATGGTTCTAGCAGCTTCAATCAATGTCCTATTTTTCCTTTCAACTACCCCATTTTGTTGAGGTGTTCTGGGTGCAGAGAATGTGTGTATGATTCCTTTTGATTCACAGAACTCTTTCATTATGGAATTTTTGAATTCTGTTCCATTGTCACTCCTTATCTTCTTTACATCCAATTCAAGATTTTTCTCATTTTCTCTTATGTGCTTGATGATGAGATGACTAGCTTCATCCTTTGAATGTAGAAAATAAGTCCATGAGAATCTTGAAAAATCATCCACAATGACTAGAGCATACTTTTTCTTTGCAATAGACATAATATTTACAGGACCAAACAAATCCATATGTAACAACTCAAGTGGCTTTTCAATTGAAGATTCCAATTTCGACTTAAATGATGCCTTCCTCTGTTTTCCTTTCTGACAAGCATCACAAAGTCCATCCTTGACAAATTCCATTTGTGGTAAGCCTCTCACTTGATTTTTCTTAACCAAGAGATTCATGGCTTTGAAATTCAAGTGAGCTAATTTCTTATGCCACAGCCAACTTTCATTTGTACTTGCCTTAGAGAGAAGACAAGTCATTGATTCTGCATTTGTTGAGTTGAAGTCAGCTATGTACACATTCCCTTTTCTATTCCCAGTCATGACCAGGCTTCCATCTATCTTGTTGGAAATTATGCATGTTTCTGTTGTGAAACAGACTTTATTTCCATTGTCACATAGTTAACTTATGCTTAACAAGTTATGTCTTAAGCCATCAACTAATGCAACAGGTTCAATGATGACATTCTCTTTTGAAATCAAGCCATATCCCATGGTGTGCCCTTTGCTGTCATCTCCAAAAGTTACTCCAGGGCCAGCTTTCTCCTCAAACTTTGTGAGCAGGGATTTATCTCCAGTCATGTGTCTTGAACATCCACTGTCCAAGTACCAAAGATGTCTTCTCTTTCCCTGCACACAGTCAAAACAAATCAAGTTGATTTTGGTACCCAAGTTGCCTTGGGTCCTTTCTTATTAGTTGTTATCTTTGGCTTGGTTTCCAATTTTTGTACCTTTGGTTTGGGTGGTTTTACTTCCACTTCAACCTTAGGTGTTGGTCTCCCTACCTCAGAATTCTCAGTGCTAATATTTGGAATGCTCATGCTTGCAGAGTTGAAAAAATTTGGTGCATGAAGACTGTTAAGCATATTCCATGGCATAGCAGGCATATTCATATTGACAAATGCAAGATATGGATTAAACATATAAGGCATTGATGCATACTGAGCATGAACAGCATGAGAATCAACTAAATGAGAAAAAACAGAACTGGTATGCATGTTGGGTATAGCAGGTACATTTGTTGCTGTAGGCATGGTGAGTTTACATTGCACAGATAAATGATTTTTACTACCACACTTAGCACATACTTTCCTAGGAGCATATTTGTCAGGTGTGTAGTTGTTGTGCTTGTTTATGCCTACTTTACCATTTCTATTTTTCTTCTTCTTTTCATTTGGCTGAATATTAGGTTCTATCTTTTCCAATTTCTCTTTCAACTGATTTTTAGATAAGAATCCTATATTAGCCTTTTCAACTTCGATTTTAGCTTCAGAGGAGCTACTTTCTTTGACAAATTTAATAGGTCTGTTAAACTTAGTTTTAATATCACATTTCTTAGCAGTTGATGACTTCTCAATCGATGGATAATTATCCGTTGAAATAGCATTATCAATCGATGGATAATTCTTATCAGTTGATTCAGAGTTATCAATCGATTGCTTCTTTTCTAAAGATTGATCTTCATCAATGGCTATTTTCTCAAGAGTTTCAGACAACATGGTGAAAGAGTTTGTTCCATGAATGTCATTCATCTTCTTACTGGCTTTACTTGACCTGTTCCACTTGTCAATGGTTCTTAGTTCATCCTCTAATTTTTCTTTTAACTTCTCTATTTCCTTTTTACTGTCAACTAGTTCATTTCTAGCATCTTTGTTTTCCATCTTGAGTCTGTCCAATTGCACTAGCTCACTCTCTAAGAAATTGTTTCTTTCAGTGAGAGTTTCTAATGTTAATTTGAGCCTAGTGTTCTCTTTGTTCAAAGACTTAAGAGTGACATGCAAATTATACAATTCATTAGACATTTCATTAATTGTAATATTGCATTCATCTTTGGACAACTCAGATAGATTTGTAGAAATTACCTGATTGCTAGATGAACTAGCTTCCTGGTCATCTTGATTGGCCATTAGTGCAAGATTGATGTGTTCTTCTTCTTCTTCAGAATCCTCCTCAGCAGCCCAGTCCTTTTCTTCTATCACAAAAGCCTTCTCTCTTTGTTTGAGCAAGTCAAAGTACTTCTTCTTATAGTCAACACCATCACTAGACTTTGACCTCTTTTCAACTTTGGGCTTTCTGCATTCACTTGAAAAGTGACCAGCCAATCCACAGTTAAAGCATCTGAATTGAGTTCTGTCAACAAGATTTTTGCCTTGTTGAGTGTCTCTCCTGAACTGTGATCCAGACCTTTGCATTGGATTCCTTTTGAACTTGAGTTTAGAAAATTTTCTTGATAGAAAAGCTAAATGCTCATCTATTTCATCCATTTCATCTTTGATGAGTGACTCATCACTATCACAAAGTTCTTTTCCTTTACCAGTAGAAGATTCATCATATCTAACATAATTTGCACCATTGCCATGACCTTCTTTCTTCCCTTCTTTGAAATCAGCATCTTCATCTGTTTCTGCAACTTGCTTTTCCTTGACCATCAAAGCAATGGACTTTTCTCTCTTCTGACTTTTCTCAATTTCCTCATCTTGCTGTAGCTCCAACTCATAGGTTTTCAAGATGCCATACAGCTTGTCCAAGGTATAATCTTTAAAGTCAGGAGATTGCCTTATAGAGACAGTCATTGGTTTCCATTCTTTGGGTAGGGACCTCAAGAATTTGAGGTTGGTGTCCTCAACAGCATAAACTCTTCCATATAGTTTAAGCTCATTCAACAGCTTTTGAAACCTACTATATGTATCATTTATTGTTTCACCACCCTTGAAGTGAAAGGCCTCATACTTTTGAATCAAGAGTTGCATCTTATTCTTTCTTACTTGCTCAGTACCTTCACAGAGGGTTTGAAGAGTGTCCCAGACTTCTTTGGAGGTTGTACAACTGATGACATTGTCAAACATGTCCTTGTCAAGACCATTAAACAAAATATTCATGGCCTTTTTGTCCTTATGTACTTCCTTTTCATCTTCATCTGTATACTCACTCACAGATTTAGGAATGAGTTTGTCTGGTGCTTGAGTACCGTCTGCATTTACACTTGTAACTATTTTCATAGGCACATGTGGACCTTTCTCTATGCAATGAACATAGGAAGGATCAATAGATAGCAGATGCAAGTGCATTTTTACTTTCCAGGGAAAATATTCATCTTTCTCTAGAACTGGAATCTTAACTCATGTTTCTCTTTGACCCATTCTTGATGTACTTTTAGATCTTGACTTTCTGTTTGTTGAAAGCTTTGCTCTGATACCAATTGTTATTCGCCCTTAAGTACACTAAGTTTGGAGAAGGGGGGGTTGAATACAAACTTAAGAATTAATTCAACTTCTTGCGGAAATAAGTTTGTACAAAGAGAGTGTTTAATTAAGATTGATGTAACTAAGAACTGGATAACTAAAGTGTTGATAACAGAAACAACAAGATTAAAAATTACTAGTGGATTGTTTTTCCACTAGTGAGTTTTTGCTTTCAATTGATCTTAGTAAAAATACTAAGCTGCGTACAAAGTTGAATGTAGAATTTAGAAAAGCATTACAAGTTCTGCCTGATTTTCTACTTTGCTTTTCTTGAGTTCTAAAACAAAAACTTCTTCTTCTTTGCTACTGTGTTTTTGCTTTTTATAAACAAAAACTACTCCTCTAGTTTTCTATCGACTGATAACAATATAATATTACAATTTATACTGTTTACACAAAAATAGAAACTAGCTCCTTTTCACAGCTTTCCTTGTAGAACTAATTAGCTCTGGAAGTGTCTTTTGTCTTAAGATATTCCTTGGATGCTGTGTTGCCTAGAAAGTCTTCACAGTCCTGACAGGACTGTCTTCCAATGATTCAGTTTCTGCACTGTTCCCGTGATATCTGGCTTTTAGCTAAATAGGGAAACTTTAATCAACTGATAAATGCTGTTAAGCTTATCAGTTGATTCACCTTTGCTTATCCATCGATGGATAGGATATCTGTTGATCAGTTGATGTGTCGATGGATAATTGAGCTATCCATCGACTCCTTATCCATTGATGATACTTTATCCGTTGACTGTAATTATCCATTGATAGCTTTCATCCGTTGAGTAGTGTCTTCATCCATCGACTTCAACATCAGTTGATCACTTCACTTGTGAGAATTCTGACTTAGAATATTTACAATTGATCAGCCATTCTTCACATCTGTTGAGAATCTAGAAATTGAAGTCAATAACATCAGTTGACTACATCATTGCATCCATCGAGGTAATACAATCAATTGATAGTAAAACATAAATCAATGCTACAATCCAGTTTATCAGTTGAGAAACAAGTTTCAACTGATAACTGGTTTCCTAATCAATGGATATTTATAAGTCATATCCATTGATCAGTTACAAAAAATAATTTTGAGTCCCTATTGAAATTCTAAGTAATTTGTTATCATCAAAACTCATAATTCCTAACAGATTTTTATTAAATATGAAAATTACCCGATAAGTGTTATGTGACTTCTATGTAGTTTAAAATATTTTATTCTATTTTATTGTAATTTTTATTTCGTTAGAATAAGATTATTTTTGTTGGTGAATATCAAAACTAGCTTTGTAGTAGATTTGAGACATTGTTTTTGGTGCCTTTATTTTTGTGGAAATGATAAAATCCTCAAAATAATTTTATTTTATTATTTTTGAGACATTCATAATTTTTGAGGAATTTTGACATATATATTGTATTTATTCGAAAATATTTATTTTTATATTTTATCCTATACAAATGATTTTTGGGTTATTATTTTTAATTAATGGGTAAAAATACATTTAATCAAAATTAAGCCCTAGATTTTCTAAAAGTATAAATAGTTTGTATTAAAATTAATTTAATCAAAATCGATTAACACCACTTGTTAATTGGGCAGTAGCTAGGGTTCTTTGTTTCTATGAATCAATCAATCTAGTAGAGGTGATTTTGATCTTTGATTTACAAGTATGAATACTCGATGTGTAGCTTTTAACATGTGTTCTGTGCTCATGGTATCAGTTTTATGTGAAAACCTTGTGAGGATGAACTTACGTGTAACTGCTTTATTTTTTTTTTAATTTCTCGAGTTGAGTTTGATTATTTGTACGTTTAATTGAGTAACATGGCTGCGTAGCTTTTTGTCTCCTAGTTATGTACATATTTTTACTTAAATTTTTAATGCTCGTTTCGTGTTAGACGAGTTTTGGTCGGAACCTGAGTTGGTTGGCTTGAGAATGAGTAGTACGACTTGGTTTTTGTTGTTAATAGCTTGGTTGAGTTACTGGTGAGTCCTGTAACTTGTGAGTCTCTTGAATTTTGAGTTTGGGGTTATGTTTAAATTTTTTAATATAAATTTATTAAAAAAGTTGGTATCTTCATCAATAAAAACAGAGTTTCTAGTTTTTCAAAAATTATTCTAGAATATTTTTTTTATTTCGAAAAATGATTTAAAAATTCAAATAAATTATTTTTATTTCAAAATCAATTTAATTTAATTATTTTAATTTATTTAGATAATAATTTAATTAATTATAATTAATTAGTTAATTTATTTTAATCAATTAATTTAATTAATTAAATATTATTTAAATATAATTAAAAATAATTAGATTTAAATATTTTGAGAAATAAAAATGATTTATTTATTTAATAATCCCTTTACCCGTTCTAAATAAAACAAATTTGTTTGAGGTCGTAAAAATAATCCGGAAGTGACAAAAATAGTTTGAGACTCCCTAATTTATTTATAAACCCGGATTATTATTTTATAAAATATTTTATGGATCCAATAATTATCCGGAGTAGATAATAATGTACCACTTCGATTCAAATAATATTTTAGAATTTACTTTTAATTCTTTGACTGCTCTTTAGTTTGTGAGTCTTATCTACTATATGATTTATGTGCTTACTCGCATGGTAATTGATGTTACTCATTTATTAATTATTATTTGGTGTTCGTTATTGACAGAACACATGGGTAGACACTAGACCTAAACTAGAATATTTTATTTATAGATACGAGCGAAGTACTAATTAGAAGGACAATGTAGTCGTCCAATTTTCAGCTTTAGGACAACTTCGATATCAGACAAGTATTTTCTCCTTGATCATCCTAAAAAATTTTGTTTTACTGTTTCAATTATTCGTATCATGATAAATAGTTATTGTTCAGAATTATTTATGATTCTTGTTTTATTTTGTGCATCAGAGTTACTTATTATTCGTACTCTGAATTTTGGATGTTGGTTATAATAAATTCATCATATCCAGCGAATTATTGTATAAATAACGAGGATATGGTCTGTAGTTAAAACTAAGCCAGGAGGCAGTACAGCACGTGTATATGCATGGGTATTAATCTCGGATTTTTCTGAGAATATTTTCCGGTCTTCAAAAAAGACTCGTGGGGTGTCCGTAATTGATCTTTTGGTAAGACTTTTAAGACCCTGACTTGACGCTTGTAAATATTCGGGCATGTTAGTTTATATATATTAATTTCATAATTTTTCGGGATTATTTTTATACTCCGTAAAGTTCCTTGTTGACCAGATTTTTGGATTTAGGTGACTGTGTTTCTCGTTTACAGTAATTTTATATGTATAGATAAAATTTATTTTGTGGATTAAATTTGTTTAAGCTATTTTAGTATAGTTGGATTGTATTGTTTGTGATTGATTTTGAGGGACTGTGATCCCGAGAAAAGTTCATTTTACAAAGACTATATTTCGAAATTTTTTCTTGTAATATAGTATTTATTTTAGATTTCAATTATTATTTGATTAAAAATATTAAGTAGTTAATTATTTTGAAAAATAGTTTATTTAAAAATAATTAATAATTAATTAATTTGAATAATCAATAGATTTAATTATTAATTAGTTTATTCTTATTAATTAAATATTAATTGATCTGTTTATCTGTTTTAAACGAAATAAATATTTCTATGATCAGAAAAATAATCCGGAGGTTATAGAAATAGTTTGAAATTTTAAATTTCTTTACAAACCCGAAATAAATATTTTACGAGACCTTTTAGTGATCCATTTCGAGTCTAGAAATATTTTAGAAATGTTTAATATTATGTTTAATTGTTTAAGTTGATAACGTCATCGAGGGTATACGTTATAAGTTTTAATGTATGAATTAGAAATGTTTGTTTTTATTCCTTTTTGTTCGAGGATTAAATGTTTATTTATATTTGAGTTTCGAGGATTAGTTGTTTATTTATATTTGAGTCTCGAGGATTAATTGTTTATTTATATTCGAGTCTCGAGGATTAATTGTTTATTTATATTCGAGTCTCGAGGATTAATTGTTTATTTATATGCGAGTCTCAAGGATTAGTTGTTTAATTATATTCGAGTCTTGAGGATTAATTGTTTGTTTGAGGATTAATTGATAATTGGGTTTATATTTTTATTTATTGGTTTGTTGAATTTGAGGTGAGTTTTCTTATTAATAGGAATATGTCTGTGATAAGTATATAAGTATAGTTAAGTTATAAACGCTCGTAGAATACATCGAGGTACTTCAAGGACTAAAGTACGTATTATATTTGACTATAGATATAGACGTGCGGACTCGATCTCCATAGTTCAGACTCGTAGCAACCGTATGGGTGTCAGATTAAAGAATTATTAAATGGCGATACAGTGAGACGGACAGTGTAGTCGACCCATTCCAACTTAGGACCGCATCTACATCAGACAAGTATTTTCTCCTTGATCATCCTAAACACTTTTGTTTTACTGTTTCGATTATTCATATCATGATAAATAGTTATTGTTCAGAGCTATTTATGATTCTTGATTTATTCTGTGTATCAGAGCTACTTGTTATTCGTACCCTGAATATTGGAAGATGATTATAATAAACTCATCATATCCAGCGAATTATTGTATAAATAACGAGGATATGGTCTGTAGTTGAAACTAAGCATACCTTATTTACTTGGGTTTGCTCTATTGGATTGGAATTCTAGCGTAAGAGGTTCTGAAATAATAGCCCAGCATTTATTGAGGAGGATATGGTAACCATTCCATCTTCCTATAGGCTAACATTACTTGCCTATTTGGTACCCATTATAGAGAATCCTTGTTATAACTATGGGTATAGAAATGTACCGATAGGTTATAAAGAGGTCTTATTGCTTTTGAACTGATCAGGTGGCAATAGTGTTTATTATATGTTGTATCCAATCCATATTGCCTGTGTGGCTATTATATATTGATTTTGAGCAGTTGATTCATTTTGATGACATACTGCATTGTTTCAGTTGAAATAAACTGTGATTTATTTACTGTTCAGTTTTCATAATAAACTGTGTTATATTCCATTCTCGATACATATCTCATATCTTGATTTAATTTCAATTGTTCATATACTTGCTAAGCATTTCTTTGGCTCACTCTTGCTTTTCATCATACACTTTTCCATACAGGATGAGAAAATATTAGCCTTTCAGAAAAAGTAGATCGACGAGATTTATCCGCGTAACTTGGAAGAAGAAAGTAAGATGTCTTTACGAAGAAGTTTTCGGATCCAGAACGTCTGTATCTGGAGTAAATTTTATTTATATATTGGTATATTATATATTATATATATTTCTTGGTATAGACCCGTCCTAGCCGCTGGTATATTTCTTATCGAAGTTATACTGGTAATATAAGATTGGTTTAAAAAGATTGTTGAAATTAATGGTGGAATTTTATGGATTGGGTCACAAGCGAGATTCGATTTGATTATTTAAGGTTTATAATAATTGATGTCTGGTTTCTGGATTCTTGTTTCTAGAACTATAATCTAAAAGATCTCAGTAATTGGGGTCGTAAATGTAGAATTCAGATATTGAATGACTACATGTGGTGTAAAATGTTATTAAATAGGTAATTTTATATTGAGATTTTTCACGTGACGACCAGATCCCTGACCCCGGATTTGGGGGCGTTACATTGTCGACCAGTTATTCTTTCTCCTTTGTTTAGGCCGTTAATGCTATATAATTATCTAATTAATATAATTTTTATTCTAATTTAATTATATTAAAATATTAAATTCGATAACAATTTTTATAAATAAATCTATAAAGTAACATTTTTTTATTCTACATTTTCACACAAAATTACCTTTTATTCTATAATTATTCTTTGAACAATATATTATTTAAAATTTAAACATATTCTAATACAACAATCATTATAACTAGTACTCCCTTCGTCTCACCCAATTGTTTACATTTGGGTTGGCCACGGATGTTAAGAAAATTATATAAACTATTATAAAAGATAAGGAAAAGTGGATGAAAGAGAAAGAAAAGTGAGTAAAGTGGTGGGGTATTAATTGATAGATTTGAAAAGGTGAAGGAAAGTAGTGAGTGAAAGTAAATTTTATGATATAAAAGTTTATTATTTTTTAAAAAAATTATAATGTAAATAATTGTGTCGAACATCCAAAAAAAGGTATTGGATGGGACAGAAGGGGTATCTTCTCTATTTTTAATATAATTAAATAATCTATTTAAAAACTACATTTTTTTCAATTATCTAAAATTTAAAATGATAATAAATATTCAGCTCTCCAAAATAATTTGAGATATTTCTATTCCAACCATTATATAAACATAATATTAAATTATACTAAGACATAGGCACATTTATCAAGTACATATAATGTTTAATCTAAATTTTAAAGTGCATAAATAATCTCCCTTTAAAATTCTAATTAGATCCTAACTAAACTTTTGGTCCTGTAATAATTTTAAACATTTAAAATCTAATTTCATATTATGTTATCTCAACTATTATTAACGATATAAAATAATATACTTAGCTTTATAACTTAGTTATAAATAAATTTAATTTCACTCATTCAAAATATATTATTAAATTACATTAACATACACACTTATGTAAACATGCAGCTATACATTTAATTATAACTTTAAAATTATTAAGTGTATGCAACTAATTAGAGTGACATTAAAATTCTAATGCAGCAGTCATTATAACTAGTATTTTCTCTATTTTTAATATAATTAAATAATCTATTTTAACCCTACATTTTTTTTCAATTATCTAAAATTTAAAATGATAATAAATATTCGGCTCTCCAAAATAATTTGAGATATTTCTATTCCAACCATTATATAAACATAATATTAAATTATACTAAGACGTAGACACATATTTATCAGGTACATGTAACGTTTAATCTAAAATTTAAAGTGCATAATTAATCTCCCTTTTAAAATTCTAATTAGATCCTAACTAAACTTTTGGTCCTGTAATAATTTTAACCATTTAAAATCTAATTTGATATTATGTTATCTCAACTATTATTAACTATATAAAATCATATACTTAGCTCTATAACTTAATTAAAAATAAATTTAATTTCACTCATTCAAAATATATTATTAAATTACATTGGCATACTTATGTAAACATGCAGCTATACATTTAATTATAACTTTAAAATTATTAAATGTATGCAACTAATTAGAGTGACACATTAAAATTATTAGCAGTTATAAATGATTTTGAAAAAAAAATGCGTATAAATTTTAAATGCATATGTAAAATACATGTTTGTGTGTGATCTTAGAAGTTAGAACATGAGTGTGAATGTGTGATAGTGTATTTCACATTAAAAGACGTTACTTTTTCTCGAGTCAAATGGGTCAATATAAGGTTGTTATCTGTAATATCCCGTTTATATATATATATATATATATATATATATATATATATGTTAATTATATAATTAGTTTTAATTATATAATTAATATATATTTTTTTGCTTATTCTATTAATAATTGGAATAGGAGTATTAATAATATTAAAGGTTATATTATTATTCTACTTCTATTAGGTATTTGAGAAATAGAATAATATATATACAAGGAAGATTTTTTTCTAAACCTATTCAACGTAATTTCTACTAGAGCCGAGTCTAGGGTTTGGGAAGAGAGGAAATTTTAAAAGAGATTTCTTGTGTTCTTCCATTAATCTAAGGTGAGGGTTTTGATTTCTTCTTCTCCATGCCCATGTCATGTTTGTCTTCCTATTTGTTGATGCTGAAATTCGTATTTGATAAAATCTGTAACTCAGACCTGTTGTAAAATCCATAACTGATTCGTTTGTAATCGGAATTCGTTGATTCTTGACATTCTGAAAAGCTTGTTTCGATATCTACAATTTTTGTGTAATGCATATTCTGTGAAATCAGGGTCTAACTATGTCCAAAATTGTGTTCTTTGTTACCCTTCAGTTTTATGTCATGAACACTTTTTTGTATATTCAAAAATTCACTATAAATCGTTCTTACGTCGAAAAGTTAATCATGATATCAATCTGGAAAGCTTGAGGTATATTCTTTCGTTCTTAGTTAGACCCATTGGATGCTTTGAATGATTTAAATGCCTAAACTGACTTACAAAAATTCAGGTCTGTTTATACTTTTCTGCAGAGTTGGTTCATATTCAAAAATTCATATCTCCTTTGTTATTCGTCATAAAATTGTGATTTTTATCAGTTATGAAACCTCTACAAATGCTATTTAATTGTCTAGTTATAATCGAATTGATATCAGATTGTTTTATTTGTCTAAATCAGGTTTTAACATGACCTGGTCCTGAATAATTTCTGCTGTGTTACTTGAATTTCTAAAATTCATAACAAATTCGTTATCTGTTCGTTTGTTATGAATGTTATCATTCTGGAATCCTTGTTGAATGTACTTTAACTCTCTAATTGATCATTTTCTCAGAATCTTATTCCATCTGCTGTTAAAATTCGAATTACTATAAGTCATGAACTACTAACCTTTTTCAGCATTCGAATTTCTTTGTTCATTGATATTCGATGCATTGTTTTTGAATCCCTATATTCTTGAACAATTATTAGTTATTTCAGAATATGATTTCATATCTTTGATATTTGTTCATTTACCATCAGTTTATTCAGTGATCATTAGTTACGAGTGATTGGTCCTAAAACGATTTGGCTCGGTTATCGGGAACTACTAGGATAATGTTTTCTTAGTAGAAGTTTATGGACTTTATTAGGCATGTTTACATGCAACCTAAGGGTGGCTCCTTGTGAAACGCCTCTGCATACCGGTATTGCATTTGTATTAGTATTTGTATTTGATACTCGTACACTACATGATCACATTATTTGTCATCCGTTATTAGAAATTGGTTTATTTGTTATATCATCATCATTGATCGTATCTTTCATATGTTTTTGCTTTTATCATATATTCATCATTGTATATCCGTCATTGTATTTCGAATTGTAATATTGTTTTGCTTTTGGGCCCTTCGGTCACCTCACTGAGCTTTGTTCGCTCACCCTTTTTGTTTTATTCTTTCCTCAGGTATTGATGATTAGATTTGCGGTGAGGATGGGGTCGCTTTGGGTAGACGACCATTAGTAGTTTTCATTAGTTCATGATTTGAATAAATTGGCAAACTTTAGACTCTCATTAGTTTGAATTGGTACTTTCGTTTTATTTTGCAGCCTGAGTTATGGCTTTCGAAACTCTATTATTTTTAAGATACGAATTTTATTAGGTACCTAATAGTAGACATGATGCCTTTTAGACTTATTATAATTTGTGGTTTTCTTATATTTATTCGTCATATAGCTTCCGCACTCTGACTTTAGATTGATTATCAGCATTAAGGCCGCGCCTCAGAAATGGGGTGTGACATTATCATTACTCGCAGTTATAATGATATAAATGAGAGTAAAATAAGTATAATGACCAAATTGATACTTTTAAGTCAAACACTGTGTACTTTAAACTTGATAATACATTCACTTTGCACCTCTTCCTCTGCTATATTCTCCGTTAAAATGCATGTTAACGATAATAAATATGAAGGCCGATTTTGTAATTTAAATTAATATGCAGGGGCGGTCTTGAGGATTCATAGGCCTAGAAGTTAATTTTTTGGACCCTTCTAATTATTTTATTTTTTAATATTTAGGCTTATATCTGTTCTAAAAAAAATTAGGTATAAGTCAGAGTCGAATCCAGAACCATTACCACGCGGCTATCCAATCGTGGTCAAACATTGCCCTTCTAATTGTTTTATAATAATACAAATAGAATAACTTATACTAAAAGATTTAAAACTTGTTCAATTGTACTATAGTATACTTGTCCTTACTTTCATAATAAATTATTAATATGATCAAGTAAAAAATAGCATGTATCAACTATAAAATAATTTTTAGGAAATATTTTTTAAATTAGTTTAGTTAAGTTGAAGCACAGCGACTAAAGCCTTCAAATCAAGAATCAATTCATAAAAATTATAAAATAAAAAAAGGACATAATTACGGGGACAAAAATAAAATAAAGTTGAAATGGAAGTTCAAACAAAAAAATAGAGTAGAGAATAAATTATGGACAAAGAAAATTTCAAAAATAGAAATGGAAGTTCAAACAAAAAAAATATTGGACCAGTTTCTTAAAACCAAAATTAAAATAAACAAGTTCAATAAAAATAATAAATAATTATTGCACAATTATTTTAAAATTCAAAACATTAGCTAAGAAAAAATAGAAGATTTAATATAGGCCGACAATTTAACTATAATTAGAAGAAGAAGAAATTATAAAACTAAAAATTTTAAAATATTAAAATAGAAATCCTAATGGGTTTTAGTTATATAAATTTGAAGACGAGATCCGCTCTACGTATATATATATATGTCATGTATATGAACGTATAAAACGTGAAATTTTTTTAGCGACTTCAATGGTCCTTACTTCTTGAGTGTCATTACTCTGATTTAATCAAAGGCACTTGGACCATCCTCGTTGAGAGCCCCATTTGTAGCCCAATCCCCGTTATTTAGGGAAATTTACAAAATTTTACTTAAATGTGTTCTACATCCGAAATCCTAAAATGGGGAATAATTTTGGGGACAAAATTTAAGTCCCCATATTTGATGTTTCACTATTCATTTTATCCCATAATTTTTATCATTTTAATTCTTACACGTATATTAACATTTTAAATAAATAATAATTATATAATATTTTTTAAATTCTTTTTTTAATAAAATTTTGGATTTCAAATTTTTACATCAAATAAGAAATTTTCAAAAATATTAATTGTAAGTATATTTTTTAAAATATGTGAAAAAGTTAAATGTGACAAAAGTTATGGAATGAAAAAAATATATAATAAAACAAAAGTTGATGGTTAAAATTATAAATAAAAGAAACGAAAAACTTTTTGAGGAACTACTATTTTTAGTATGATTTTGGGGATAGGGGAGGGGATTCGAAAGTAAATGCTTTTATACAATTATACTATACCCCAAAATCCATTATCAATTTTTATAATAATAATTTTAAAGTTTATAATTTTTATTATAGGGTTACTAACATGTAAACCATCAAAGTTTGTGGGAAAATACACAAACTTAGCTATAGTTAGAATGGTGCATTCCCATATGTGGTAGTTTAAATCGTCGGGTATGAGTGTCTTAGGATGAGTAGAGAGTTAGTTTCTTGGAATGCCATTATCCATGGATAAGCTTAGCTATACATTTACACTAGTCACGTACCAACGGTGCTGTGAAGTTACACTAAGCTAAGCTTAGTCATGAATTTACCAACGGTGCTAAGTACATGATGATGCTGAAGTGTATGTGCAGTAAATGTATGTACATAGATGAAAATGAAAACAACATTTCATTTGAGTTTTTGTTCTTTTAATTAATTGATGCTTTATGTGTATGACGGGTGTAAATTTAGATGGTAAAGGTTTATTTATATTTATGCTTTGCTCACTCTCATTTTCATCAAGTGTAGTGCACTCTCGGGTTTTTTTTTAAATAACCGTATATGTGGTAAGGGTGTATAAATGACCATATCCTGATGGTTGAACCGTATTTTTTTTAATTTTTATGGTAAGTGTGCATTTCATCGTTTATGTGTTAATAACCCTAATATTATAATATATATAAATGTTGAAGCAACGTTTTCATAATATAGTTATACTATGAAAAAGGATAGGTGTATAATTCGAGTCAAGCCGCTCGGGAGCAACTCAAACTCATTTAATCGAATTTGATTGGGTTCGAATTCGTATATGAGTCAAGTTTGAACAAGAATTCGAGCTCATTTATTTAAATGAGTCGAGCCGAGTATGTGTCGAGTTTGATTCGACTCAAACTTGATAACTCGGCTCGACTCGAGTTCGAGTTTGAACTCGTTTATAAATCTGAATAAATTATTAATAAAAAATTTTAAAATTTATAAATTCTAGATTAATTAATTTTTTATATTTTTAATGGATAAGCTCGCGAGTACACTTGGCTCGACTCGTTTATTTAATGAGTCGTGTTAGGTTAAGGATTTAAGCTCATTTAAATTATTCAAGGAGCTCGACTCATTTAAAAGAACTCGAACTCGTTTATTGACCCGGCTCGGTTCGAATGACTCGAATTACAACTCTACTGACAGACCTAATTATAAAAATTGAAAATCGAAACTTATCGATTTGAGATTTAATCAGATAATCGGAGATTAATCGGAACAATAATTGAATTTATTAAATTATTATAATAAAATTTAATATATTTATCTAATTTATTATAAAACATATTATTTAAATTCATCAATATTAATCAGATTTTACAAAATCTTATTGATTAATATTTTGTAAGTATATATTAATCGATCGAAGATATATCGAAACTTTTTTAAAATTCGGAGAACTTTTAGAAAACTGCTGACAAGTGGTATTTACTAAACACGACTTAAAAAATTAGAATATAAAACGAGGGTATAATTATATTGTTCCATTTCTATCTATTGACTATGTAGAATGGACGAGAAAGGTACAACATGAATCTGATTTTTAAAGTTTAAAGTGCATGTTGTTTTTTTAAAATACTGGGATTACACTGTTTTTGAAACAAAAATTTAGTGCAAAGTGCAATTTATTCTTCAAAATGTGAAAAAAAATCTAGCTTCTAAATTTTGTATGTATCTACTGAAACCTGTTGCCGTCAATTATTTATACCGACATCAGTTTTTGATGCATCTTTGTAAGCTTCTTTGAAATTTGATATAAAGTTTAGCCAAAATGCAATGAATCTATTTTGATAACGATCCTTAATTTTTGTACATATCCCCGATGCATTCATGGCAATTAAAGTACATGACCAATGGCCAACGGCGACGCCCATTGAAATAGGATATTCAAAAATTAATATAAAATTTATTTTTTTAATCATAATATTTAATTAAAAATTAGTAAAAAATTAGTTTTAATTCCGAATAACCTCTAAAATTTACTAATTTATTAATTTAGGCCCGGTTATTTAAAAAATCCCGGTTCCGTTTTGGTACTCGAACATGTGCGGTGGTGTGATTGTTTTTTGCCATGAATTAGCTAGTATCATGCATGCATGTTCGATATACTCATCCACGAAATTAAAAGGAATAGGTACACGATTTAGGATACATTTATGGTGAACGACATGGTTAGTTGAAATAGTAAATACGTACACATGTATGCAACGAACAAGTAGCTAGTCTGGTCTTAACTCCAATTAAACAGCTGACAACTCAACTAAATTACCCGAACAAGTACTGGCCTGATAATTCATTCATCTGACACTTAAACTTAACGTCATCTTTCTAATACATTTAATTATAGTTAATGGTATGAAAAATCAGTTAATTTTTATATTCCAAGTCATATTTTATTCTTAAAAATCAATATAAATTTTCATTTAAATACCACCTAATCTTCAATATCTATAAAATATTACAGTACTATTTTAAATTTTAACTCCACCTTTCCAAATTTTAGTTCCGGTACATAACCTACTCATAAGAAACGTCTAGAGTTTGATTTTCCGGTAAGAATATTAGGTAAGTACGGCCATTTTTAAAATTGGTCGGTTAAAATAAATTTGATCAATATATTTGTTCAATGATCTGGCCAATGATTTAGCTTATTCGGAATGTCATGTCCTGTTTAATCAATTCTCGTTGCACGTACAAAGTATTTGTGTAATCTAAATATATTGGATAGATTAATTTTCTATGAATTATTTTTGACCGACGTTTTAAACTTTATACTTGGTATTTACTTGCAACAATTTAGTTTCAAAAAAAGAAGAAGTTATTTTCAACAAAATTTAATTGTTTGGCAAAATATTTTTCTAACTTTCGATAAAATAATTAATTCCTAACAAACGTATTTTTTAACACAATTTCAATTTTTAGGTGCTTAATTAGACACAGAAAATTGGTTAGAAAGGACTAATGTTTTTAATATTATTAGTCAATTTTGTAATTTCTAATTAAAAATTAACTTTCGACCTCATCTATACTAATTAACTTGTGATAAATTTATCACAAGTTCATTTATTGTTGACAAATTTAACATACAAAACTTGTCGAAAATACCTTTTTTTTTTCTGAAGTTATGTAAAAGTACTATACTAGAATTACTTGCACATTAAATAGGTAGCGAGATCTACACGTGATGTATACTAGTACTATTGAATATTGATGGTGAAGTGTGGAATGTGTACTTAGTTGGTTGAAACAATTTATGCAGTACATATGCCCATTTGCCCAACTAAACTAGGGGTAGTTGTAAGTTGTAAATATAGAGTATCATGTACACTCACAGCCGAACATAATTATTGACACAATTCAGAATTAAATTGTTACGGTACGAATGTACGATATAGTCGCGTGAAATGGGGATCTATATATTAAAAATAGATTATTAGAAGAAAATAAAAATTTGTGATAGTTTTTTCTCAGATAATAAGTAAAATGAATGTGTTTTTTTATATGTATAATGTTTTTATAATATGAAATTAATTTATTCAATATTTAAGAAAAATTATTTGAAATGTATTTCAGGTGCCTTATTCTTATTATATAATTATAATTTTATTATATTAATAAATAATAATAATATTTTTGTGTGTGTTTATAAAATTAATTATATACAATAATATTTACTTTGATATGTTATTACTTGTTGTAAGGGGTGTTAATGAGTCAGGTTGGTCTGGTTTATACTATTTTAGTAAACTAACTCAATTATATCGAACCCATGAAAAATGACTTCGTAATCCAACCCTATTTATCATTCTTCGATTTGGGTTGGATTTAATGGGTTCATCGATAAATATAATTACATAAATATTACTCATTTTGATAATCACTAATTTCAATAATCAAACTACTTATTTCGAAAATAAAAATAAAATCAATACACGTATAACTTATTATAATTTATATATAATTTACGATTTTAATCTTTCAATTTGGTTAGTATCAAAATTTTAATTAAGTAGATTATGTAATAAATATATACACACAAAATTTAATGATATATTTATAAATGAAATTATATAGTGTGTAGTTGTATATTATATATATATATATATATATATATATATATATATATATATATATATATATATATATATATATATATATATATATATATATATATATAACTCATACCCAATTCATTAAAGTCGATTTGAATATTTTAATCCATTCAAATATCGAGTTTTTTAAAATCAATTCAGGGGTCATTTGGTTCATGAATTTTAAGTATAATATATGAGTTTTGTCCATTCTAAACTCATAACTATGTTTTGTTGAAGATTTTTAATTTTAAAACCCCCGTCTCAAATCCATAAGGCATGAGTTTGTGATATCTTAGGGAGTAGATATGAATGGGGTATGAGAAATCAAATAAAAAAAATGTATTACTTCTATCTTTATTTATAAAATTACACGTTAATTTTTAAAACAATTTTTTAAATGATGTTGTTTAATATTTAATAAATAATAGTGATTTATTTTCATATTAATTGTAAATATTTTTTATTTATTAAAAATATATTAAATTAATAAATTTGATATCGACACTTCATTCTCATAACATCTTAACCCGATTTCTAATTCCAACACCGTAACATGAACCAAAATCTCCCCTTAATTTGTTAATTTGGTTGGGTCCGTTTTGGCCAACCCATATATGCACCCGTAGTTGTTACTAAAATTCGAAATCCTGTAGGTAGGATTACATAATTAAATGCACATGCAAGTCTCCATCCTCTTATTTTATGGCTAAAGAGAGGAGATAAACCCACCATGCATTCATTGTGCGAGCTTATAAGTCCCCCAAAACGAGCAATACAAAAACCAAACATTATACAATTAATACATAAAATTGTCCAGTTTTAATATATATGGAGCAGCATACTATAGACAATATTTGTGGTTCATCTTCTAAAATTGATCAAAACTACTCCATGGGAGAAACCGGTGAGGACTACAATTTCGAAAGAGATTTAGAGGAGCTGAGAGAGACTTTTAACTCAGGAAAGACGAGAGATGCATCTTGGAGGAGGTCTCAGCTCAAAGCGATACAACTTTTACTTAAGGAGAAAGAAGATGACATCTTCCAAGCTCTTAAACAAGATCTGGGCAAGCATCGGTGTGAAACTTATAGAGATGAGGTATGTATATGTGCAACTTAATTGAGTACCAACACGGCACACCAAATATTTTCGGGCTCTTGATTTTTATAAAATCTCGAATCAAACCATTTATCCTTATTTCAACAAAGAAAGTACAGGTCTCTTCGATATAAGAATCTTTTTGTCTTGGGTACAATTTTTCATAGATAAATCTCTGGTCAATGATGCAAGATCGGTTTGTATAAAATTTTAAAATTGGGTTTTTTATGTATATCAGTATACATTAAAATTATTAAACTATATTTTTTTAAATAAAATAAACTATCGAAAGATATTGTAAATAAAAAATAAAGTTTATGTTGCAAATAAACTATCGAAAGATATTTTAATAATAAATTTATCAATATTTTCCAACTTTATTAATAAATCATAATCTTTTTGTTATAAATATGTATAAATATATATAAAACTATGTAATTTGGGGCCTAAATTTTCGAACACCCCGGTCGCTCACTCCGCGCCCCTTAAATATTAATGTACTCCGTATTTGGTATATTTCAAAATTTGGTAACACTTTCTTCAAATATTTTATGAACATTTTCGTAAGACAAAATTTTTGCGAGATAATTCTAAATCTCTAAGTGCTGAATGGCAAATTATATTATTATAATAATATATTTAAATAAGCATTCTCAGAATTTACTACCTAGATGAATTTAAAAATAAAATAATTTTCATCACAAAATTAAAAACTATACTATTAAAATTAATAATTTTAGTTAGTATATTATATTATTAAATTAAAAGTTTTGATTAGTTTGAGTGGTACTTGAACCAAGGTTATATATATATATATATATATATATATATATATATATATATATATATATATATATATATATATATATATATATATATATATATATATATATATATATATATACATATATGCTTAGGTTCAATGAGGAACTCCCTTATTTGAGTAACTGATGAACCAATAACAAATATAACATATAAAAAATACAGAACACATGAAAAAATTGCTAAATATAAAAAAACTACATAACACAAAAAAAATCACAAAACAAACAAAAACATTACATAATATACAAAAAATATGGAACACAAAATTACATAACACTATTCAGTATTAGTATTCTATATTTTGTGTTCTATATTTTTTGTGTATTACATAATTTTTTGATTGTTTTACAATTATTTTTGGTATTCTATGATTTTTTGTATGTTCTATAGTTTTCTATAGTTATTTATTAATCAAATTTTTATAAAATAGGAATTGATTCCTCAATTACTCAAATAAAGAGTTACTCACTCAGCCTTGCAAATGCTTAGATAGAAACCAAGTCAAATCTAGAAATCAGAAACTAATCTAAGCCAAATATTTAATTTAATTTAATGGTTCACTAGAGTGCACCACACACAATTAAAATACAACATCTCATACACAATTCCATATAGTCGTCGGAATATAACACATATGATATGCAAATTGATCGTTGAGAGATGAATAAAAATATGGTGAAGTTAGATTTGAAAAAAAAGTTTGTCAATTGAAAGGAAAATCAAATTAAAAACGGAGGGAATAAAATTAATTTCTAGTTTCTAGTCAAGGTTGGTTTCTATTGGACTAACACTATATATATATATATATATAATTTTATTTATTATATTTATTTTTATATGTTAAAATCATATATATATATATTTATTTATTTATTTATTTATATTAAATAAAATTATAATTATTAGATATAATTTTAAATTATTATTAAATTAATTCTACTAATTAATATATCATCACACATCTTTTTAAAAAATTTATATAAAATTAAAAGCACATCATATATACTAATGTAAATTTTTGACCCTGAAAAAATTTAATATATAAATTTTTATTTAAAATATCAATAAGAATAAAAATATATTTATTTACATTTCAATCAATTATATAATACATTTATTTATTTAAAAATAATAAAGAAATAGGACATCGACATTTAGACAGCACAAATGAGAAAGTTAAGAATCTATATCGGACTCCCTTCCCATGTACCCAATTTTAAAATATACATTCTCAATGTACCCGTTTTCATACAAATTTTTCCAAAATGTCCCGTTTGTATGAAAATGTACTCAGTTTATATGAAAATAGGTATATTGAGAATGTATATTTTAAAACAGGGTACATGGGAAGATGGTCGTCTATGTTAGGTCAACGACCAGATAGATAAAGAATAGTATTAGGGAGTAAAAGATATGAATGGCAGAATGGGTTATATATGCCTTTAATGTATACATCTACAGCACGAATTTTTTAATATTAAAAACAAATCGGATTGAAATTTTATTCTAAAATTAAGCCTATTTTTTGTTTACATGTCGGATCATATCAGATCAGAATTTTTTAATTTATATATTAATATTATTAAAAATTTTAAAAAATATTACATATTTTTAAATTTTCATTAAAAATCGGATTTTTACGAGATTTTTATAAAATCCGAATTTTATTCCAACTTAGTTCAGGTTTTTAAATAATCCGAATTTTAATCCAAATTTGTCAAATTTAAGGTCTAGCCAGATTTCGATTTAAAAAAATAGTAGATCGTTTAAGGTCCATAAATTAAATCCGAATTTTATCAAATAATATTTAATCGGAATTTATGTTTCGAATTTTTTCAAACATCTCACACTCTATAGTCAGGATAAAATAATTTTGTACATGGATCGGATGATTTGAGAATGGGATACACATGGCATATTTAAAGTCTGCAGATTGGAAGGGTAACAAAGTCTGTATATTTAAACACTCACATTCAGTTACTTATAAAATCTGCAGATTGGAACTGTAACAAAGTCTGTACAATATGCACTGGACGGTTTGAAAAAATGGATGTCAGGGAAAAAGGTTAGCTATCATTTTACTTCATTCAGCTTTCACAATTAAATCTCTCAAATATTAGATATATTGCCTGCAAAATGAAACCATTTCGCATAGCAGTAAGCAGTGCCTTGGCATTTTTCTCCTTGTGAAATTATTTCGATATGTAGTTCTTTTACATGCATTGACTGTACATTAGTACATAGTAATGTACAGCTATAAAACCTGACATGAATCATGTTAAGCTACCGGTTCTCCTAAAACATCAAGGTGTCAGAAGACTGACTTACCAGGATCTTATATCATTCTAACACTGTTTCTTAAACTGATTGTTAAAATTACTAATATATTATGGCTTGTTTAATCTGCAGGCTAATTTGCCTATTATTGCATTCCCTGCAACGGCAGAGTTGATTCCTGAACCACTTGGTCTTGTCTATATCATTTCCTCATGGAACTTTCCCTTTGGTAATTATTAAGGCACTGCACACCATTACAGATTTACAGCTAGTTTAAATAAATAGTTCATTATTAAGTTAGTTCGGATCCTTCTAATAAATATACACAAGTAACTACTAAATACTATAGCTCTTGTTATAATCAACAACAAAATAAATTTTAGGATTATCGCTGGAACCATTGATCGGAGCAATAGCTGCTGGAAATGTTGTGGTTTTGAAACCATCGGAATTAGCTCCTTCGTGTTCTGCACTTCTGTTTAGTGTCATTAACAGGTACCTTGACAATAAAGCTATCAAAATCTTTCAAGGGGGTGTTTCTGTTAGCCAACAACTTCTTCAACACAAATGGGACAAGATTTTCTTCACAGGTACGTTCTTTGGTTACTTTTAACTTTAAGCTTCATTATGCAAATTATTACTAACTAATCATCTCGATCTCTCTCATTTTTTATATGTATTTTTATAACTAATTAATCACGAATTCAACCGATAATAATTGATTATAGGTAGTCCCCAGGTGGGCCGAGTGGTTATGGCGGCAGCTGCTAATCATCTCACACCTGTCACCTTAGAATTAGGTGGTAAGTGCCCTGCAGTTGTGGACTCAATGTCTAGTTCTTGGGATAGAGAGGTAAACTTCTGGCATGTATATGCAGAATCAAGTACTTTTTTTTATTTTTTACAGATTTAGATACTCAAGCTCAGGTTTAATTACTCGTTCTGATGTTCTATGTAACCTTCGAGACGTCTCGAATAATACATATATCCAATAAGAAACAAATCTATGGATTATGTTTCTATATATAAATCGAGTAGCCTCTACATATAACTAATAGATAATATGGAGATGAGTGTGTACAATAGTTCCCTTGATTATACATTTTATCTGAAAATAAAGTACAAAATTTAATGACTCTAAAACCTTGGTTAGTGTATATCCGTGATTAATAGATACTTAAACATTACATAATTTTATAATGTCAATTACCTTAACTATGGAAGTTTTTTCGTTTAACATATGTTTTTCTTGTATCTTATTTAGTCATTATATTTTCCTGTTCACATGTATCAGTGTACATTTAAGCGGATTCTTGGTGGTAAATTTGCATCATGTGCTGGTCAAGTCTGCATTGGAGTTGATTATATTCTCGTGGAAAAGAGATATTTATCCACCTTGGTATGAGAACTGATAAGCATTTGTATATTGTATCGTATCTCATTGTTCCAGAGAGAATCCGTGTATATGTTCATTGTTTGTGAATTCTGAGTAATGTTTAGGAGCTCGATCATAATGGTTTTGATAACTCACTATCTTAAATTGTATAAACCATATATATATGGTTTTAGGTGTCAAGGCTGCAGATATGGATCAAGAAAATATTTGGAGATAATCCGAAAGAAAGTATGGCAAGGATAATAAATAAACAACATTTCATAAGATTGAAGAATCTGCTGAGTGATCCTCTTGTCAAAGATTCTATCCGATATGGTGGTACTTTAGACGAAGATAATTTGTAAGTTAAAAACAATTCCCAGCTATTTAATACAAGCTTGCAATGTTTTTCACTTGTAACGGCCAACTGCACATCATTTACAAGTACTGTTGTTTCACAGTACCTTGAGATTTTGGGAGAGTTGATAATCTTAGATGGTCTCAGAGATTCGTTCAGGACAGATCTTGTGTTCGAAACTCATTAATATGTTTGGGCCGCTTAGTAGTTTTACCATGAAACTTAGGCTGATTCATCTAACAACGATCAATTGGATTTGCCAAATTGCAGATTCATTGAGCCAACAATACTGGTAGATCCCCCACTCCATTCTGCAATCATGACGGAAGAGATATTTGGTCCATTGCTTCCTATCATCACAGTTAAAAATCATCTCTCTGTATATATGATTATAATCATCTTATTTTTATGCAAGACCATATATACTGCTTAAAACAGGATCAGGGAAAGCCTACTGGAAAAACGTTGCAATGTCGACCCTTGTTATTCCCCCGCCCCCTTGTTATCAAATATGTACAATCCATAACAATTCTAATGTTTTATATTAATGAAAACTTTTATTGGTTAATTTTAAATGCAGTTAGAAAAGATTGAAGACAGTGTTATGTTTATCAAATCTCGACCTAAACCACTTACAGTCTATGCCTTCACAAACAATGAGAAGCTAAAGAAAATGTTGATTTCAGGGACATCATCCGGAAGCTTAGTATTCAATGACACATTAGTTCAAGTAATCTATCTCTCTAACTATAACATTGCATCGTTTTTAGAGTTCCTTGAAAGCAATTATATGGCTGTCAAGATTTTCTAATGTGTGAGATGCAGCAGGTTGTTCAGATGACAAACTTATAATCTATTTGTCTGTTTTCAATTTAAGTATGCTGTGGATGCTATCCCGTTTGGAGGCGTTGGACAAAGCGGATTCGGAAGGTACCATGGAAAATACTCTTTCGATACATTCACCCATGAGAAAGCAATTCTGAGGAGAAGCTTTCTCACAGACTTCTGGTTCAGGTTTCCGCCATGGAATGATAAAAAGTTGCAGCTCTTTAGAGATGCTTACAAATATGACTACATTGGTATTGGTCTCACTGTGTTGGGCTTGAAGAAGTATTGATCAGTGGGGTTGATTTGTTTACCTATCATCTTGCCCGTTTCTGTTGTGTTAGAACGCACTTACTTTGTTGTGTCGATGCTTATAAACTGTCAAGCACAAGTTGATCAAAGCTATTACTGGACATGTAAAGTAATGACTTATCAGATATATATATATATATATATGGTGAGACGGTGTATTGCAATTACAATGTTATCACTTTATGTTAATGACACTTAATACAGATGCAAGTAGCTTAGAACATTGTGCTTAGCATGGTGATTAAAGTGTCTCTTTGTTATCTATCTTTATCTTGCAGGTTCAAACTTATGAACAAGTATTTACTATAAGAAAATTAGAAGTTATAAATCTTTGTAAAGCAGGAATGTGGGAGCCTAAGGAATGTATGGCCTCTATAACTGTGATTGGTGTGAGTGTTAAGTGTTCACTTGTATCATCAGAGTCGCATGTTTGAATTATTGCAAAACAACCTCTTTGTAACGTATCTATACTATATTATTAAATTTGTAAATGTTTGGTCCGTCGCCGGTCTGCTCCTTTTGTCTCTCACTCAATTTCAAATACAAATACATGTGTCTGTCTCCTATTCAATTTCAAACACATTCTTTTAATCAATATACTAGCATGTTTTAATTTCCTAATTTATTTCCTAACTAGTCGACCTCTTTAATTTATTTAATATTTTAATTATTTAAATTTTAATTAAAATATTTCTAATATATTTGAAACTCTCACTCAATTTCAAATACAAGTGTCTGTCTCCTACTTAATTTCAAACACATTTTTTTAATCAATATACTACCATGTGTTTAATTTCATCGTTAGTCAACCTCTTTAATTTATTTAATATTTTAATTAAAATATTTCTAATATATTTGAAAATCTCACTCAACTTCAAATACATGTGTCTGTCTCCTATTCAATTTCAAACACATTCTTTTAATCAATATACTACCATATTTTAATTTTCTCATTAGTCAACCTTTTTAATTTATTTAATATCTTAATTAAATTTTATGAATATTAAAATAATATTATTATTTTATTTATATTAATTAAATTTTATTATTATACTCTATCTATATTATATATACTTTTATATTTTATTTCTAAACGAACTTCTTTTTTAATTAAAATATAGAGTTGTACTAACAATCTAATAGCATGTTTCAATTTTCTCATTACTCAAAACTTTAATTTATTTAAAATTACAATTTTATAATAAAATTTTTTGAATATTAAAATTATATTAATATGTTATCTATATTAAAACATACTCTTTTATTTAAATTTTGATTAAAATATTTCTAATATATTCGAAACTCTTTTTATTAATAAAAATTTATTAATACTTTGCACGGGTTATTAATCATGTTAATTAATATATATATATATATAAATATATTAATGAGACTTTAAACACATAATATAAATATGATTCAAAATTAATTTATCCCAGAGACAAAATTACATATAAAAATATTCATAACATAAATAATCAAATTAAATATTTAATTTATTTAAAATATATATTATATTATTTATTATTTTTCTCCGGCGGGGTTATAGACTAGTACAGTATATGAATAAAACTCCATGTATCGGACATGAACTCTTTGCTCCATGAAAGTATAGTTTTGGACTTGCTTAACTTTAGTTATTGCAGTCTTGTAGATATTTTGTAGGCATTTAAGCTGAAGTATATCAGAAGCACTAATGCAGTTTAGCTCCTCCCTACAAAACTTTACCAAAAATCCAAAGGGCTATACGACAGAACTGAAGTGCTAATAAAAGCATAATCCTAATTAAAATTACTTACACCTGCTGTATTAAAAGGTTGCAAAAATGTCCGAACTTCTGTTAGAATCTGTAAAACAACCAGAAGTAACCACATTCTTGCCAGTCGCCAATACCCCCACCAAACATTTTCGGTCAGACAAATAAAAAATAGCTCAACAACAAATTGGATGCAAAACCTTTACCTGAATTAAAGTTTTACTAACGAACACTTGGCCTTAAGATCACTTTTGATGGTAGGATCTCAATTTGCCTCCTAAGAACTTTGAGCCTGGAGTCGAGAAATAAGTCATTTATGCTATTGCTATTGCACTAGAGAAGCAGCCCATAAAAGTAAAATCTCTTCACAACATGCACATGTACTGTTTAGTGCACCAATAATACAAGAAAACAAACACAAAATTTTCTATAAAGTCTTTAAGTTTTCATTTAGAATCCTCAATAATTCGTATTTAGAGAGAAAAGGTGTGGTTACAATTTATAAATATAAAACAGTTCCTCTGGCAGAAATCTCAGATCAAACCTGAGAATGATAATCAATAAAATAATGGTACAATTGAACAAGTACAACAGAAATCTTAATGTTCCAGACAAAATGTCAGGATAATAACCAAATCATGTGGGGAAAGTTGCATGCTCCCTTATTGTTATCATTGGACTCAGAGGTATTTGGCTAACCAAGGTGCTTCCTGAGTGTCTTTCAGAGCAAATGATACATCATCACTGAAAAAAATTAGCACAAAAAATTAACACAAACAGTTAACACATGATAAGGATAATAATAGCCGGTTTTACTCGAACACTACAATTTACAATTGATCCTTATTATTATCAGCATATTAAGCTTCCAAGCAAAGAATAATTACATAGGGCAAGTATAGCAAACTGCAAATTTTACAGTTCCTGGGCTTTTCAATAACTTCACATATTCATAACGCACCTCTTATCTCAGTTTTGATCATTTTAGTGAACCTATCAACTTTTCTAAGTTTTATAATCAATACGGTTGACACGCCCCTCTAACGTCTATGAGTTTTATAGCCTATAGATATACCATATACCAGTGACTGAAAAATCCTTGCATTGTGAGATTAATCTAGTATGGGGTTCCACCCTCCTGCTGTTGTCAAGTTGTCCACTTTTCGTACATTTACTTTTTCCTCCCTAAGATGTTTATGTTGTATGTCTAGTTTCAAACATCTTTTGCTTTTAATTTTACTGTTGAAATTTGTATGTGTAGTTCAATTTCAGCTCTTTGATAAAGTGAACAATCAGGACTCTTTCTTCACATTCTGCAGCTCCAGCTCAATTGATTCCACAAAGCTTCCAAGGTCCAGCTCTGAAGTGACAGCACAGAGGGATTGTTGCAAAGATTATCATAAACAGATGACAAATAGTTATTGGTGTAAAGCAAAAAGAAAAGAGAGGGGGGGGGGGGGGGGGGTTCAAGTTATTTCGAAAAACAGAGCATGGATGCATATTATCCAGTCCCTGCAAGTAGTATTTATCACAATTAGGGGAAATGGGGAATAGTGTCAACAATAGTAGCAGTGCAGTGTATTTTATATTCAGCTAAGTTTGCTGACTCCTTTTACCATATCATGAAAGAAGGATAAGTCGGACAAAAGCTATGTAGATGATATGAAGAAAGGAATGTTTCTAAAATTAAGGCTACAGAACTTTGTAAAAATGGTTAATTCATGATGCTAATGATTTACTACAAAAGTGGCTCAAGAGTTCAGTTTCCTTGGAAGCTCACTCAAATTTCATAAGCTGGAGATTGTGAAGAAAGAGCCCTGACTGCTGACTTAACCAGTCAAAGATAAAATAACAAATATGGATTAAAAATTATTCCTTGCACATATTCTGCTTGCATCAATTCTTTGTTATTCGAATTTTTACCTTGCAGCTGTAGTACATTGCTTCTTATACTTTTATATTTGATTCATTTATCATTCTTGTGAAGTCTGTTTTGTTGTTTCTCCCAGTTGCATTACACATTGATAAAGAATGCCTAATGCAAATCCAATACATCCTCTTAAAAGTGATCAGTAGTGTAACCCCGCTCAAAGCATGGTTATATAAGCCTCACTGGCTAACACTAATCCAAATGAAGAGCTGAAAGTCTGAAACTGTGTAACTGACCAACTTCCCCTTAACATTTTTATTTGAAATACAAGTGCACAGAGGGATGATCATGGTCTTCCAAGTTTATTAGGTTTTACATTAGCAAACTAAGTTTTATAAGACCTCCAGACTAACAGGGACAACTGAGTAGGGGGGCAAGGGATTTGTAATGAACTACTAACCTTGGAAAGTTGAGCTGCAATTTTTGTAACCTGTGTTTTGCTCCTGCTTCACACAAAATGATTCTGCACTCACCAAGTTTACAGCTACCAACACAAAAAATGAAAGGAAAACTTAAATAGGAGAGAGGCAATATTTAGCTATCTTCTTCTAGGAACAACTACGAGCTTGAATAAAATATAGGAAAATAGAATGTTGCTTACCCAACTTTCAAAAGCGAGTCCCAACCAGGAAATGCTTCTCCATTACTCGTACAGAAACAAGAGACAGTAACTGCCAACTGCATCCAGAAAATGTATGCTTAATATGGTTTTACTAATGCAATGTCAATTATTAAATATTCTGCACCAGCAATTTATCTTGAGATTATAGACAAATTAAATCCAATTGTGACGGGATAGGATGGAGTATTCAAAGAGTTTGAACAAGAGGTCTTTGAACGTTAACCTGCTCAAATGTGGTTTCACTCATTCCAGTTTTATGGAACTCGTGCACCAAAGCTGCCAAGAAGATTTTGCCAAGTTTGGAACAACTTCTCATCACCTGGGGGGGGAAAAAGAAAACAAGCGATATAATACGTAGTTAAATTTCTCTGTCTGCAAACATAGGGGAAGCAGATAGAAAACAATTAATCATACAACACATGTTGCATAAAAGATGAAGAACATAATGACTACTTTAGTGAAACCCTTCTGGGCTTGGGTATATAACAACGATTGCTATCGAAGGGTGTCCACTCCTAATATTTCTTACTATTGTAAAGAAAATAGCTCTTTTTTATCATTTTACCTGAGAGAAAGCAATTCTTATTAAGTTTATTACCAACTAATTTATCAGTGTAGCTTATACATAAGGCATAATCGACTGGTGGAGCAGTCACATTGTTAGCTAAAACCAGTCAAGCTTAAAACAAATATAGTTGGCATTTGGTTTAAAATGAAATTTTCATGTAAACACTGAATGTTATTTAGTTTAGAATTTACCTGAATATGAGGAGCCTGAAACATTTCCTTTATGGTTGCTTCCACCTCTGTCATACCAACAAGAACGTTTCCTAGAGAGAAAAGACATAATTCTGTGATCCACTAGGAGGGATAAACTGACCTCTAATGAGATAAAGATAACAACATTAACTATTATAGATCATAAAAGTGACACATTGAGTGGAAATTATTATATTTTAATTTCGTGTGGTAATTAAGATGCTAATCATTATTATAGAAATATTATTTTGACTTGCAAAAATAAACTGTAGGAGTACATACATACACATTAACACGGGCAATTTTCAGAAGGATAGAACTAAAATTTCATGCAATAATCTTAATCTTAAAGTTAACAGAATATTAACATTGTTTATATATTGTGTATCTATATTGTCCACAAAATGGATACAAAAACAAAATAGCTAACGAGAATTGGGGTTCTTTGTCCAAGAAATAGATACCCAGTTCCCCACGTATAATTTGCTTTCTCATAATGTCAAAAGAAAATTCTCTGGTTACATGAGACTGAATCTCAGTCTATTTACCTTCAGAAGAAGTGCTGGATTTTAATATGTTCTTCATACGATAATCAGCAAGTTCTGCTGCACGCCTACAAATCTCAAGGGCACGACGAGCATCTCCCGAGACAGCAGCCACCTACAACAAAACAAGAACCGAATAAGGAAAACACAAATATTTAAATGATTGGGTAAATACCAAGCTGACACATGGATCTACTGAACACGAGAAACAGAAATTTATGGGTGTTCATTGATGAAAATTTTAGCTCGATTATAAACCTTTCTTGAAGCAAATTCAATGGCCTGTTTCTCAAATGCATCAATTCCTTTGAGGCGGCTTGAAATGATTTCCTGAAGCTGCTGATAGTTGTAAGGACCAAAGCATAGTCTTTGGATGCCCATTCGGCTAGAAATGCGTGGTAGCAACTTCTCTGGAAGATCCATGGTATTTGCTATCCCTGTAAAATGTATTGGTCACAAGAATACATATCACATTGATGCTCAACACACTTATGTAAAGAATTTAATAAAACAGGCTCCAATTTCCTACCTATTATAAGTAGCTTGGAATGTGGTTTAGTCGGCCAATCAAGAATGTTGTACAAGACCTGGATATCAAAGTCAAGTGTGAATACATGGTTTCCATAAAATAGCCAAAATACTCATGACTGTACTTCATACTAAGTCCAACTTACAGATTGACTTCTGGTCACCAAAAGATCAAGCTCATCAATAAGTAATATACAAGGACGGTCATCACCACTTTTTGCTCCATTTGAAAATCGTTCATTTAGAAGATGGAGTGCCTTTTTCCAATTAACCCTATGTCCGGTCAATGCTTCATAAATCACCTGAAAGGAAATAAAATGGAATCATTCACGAAAAGCAAGTTTCCTCTGACAAATTTTGAGTAGTCTTTTTACAGAGAACAGTACCTTGTATATATTCTCTGGTGATGCCAATTTAAGACCATTGATTTCTACAAAACAATATGGGCTGATACTTCCTGCATCAACCTCAGACCTTATATTCCTCATCACAGAAAGCACACTCATTGTCTGCAATTTGACAAAAGAATTAAAAATATATGACATGCCTGAGATATAACAATAATTAAGACAATTAGGTCAACGTTACAACTGACTGAAACTAAAATATGTCACCTTGCCAGTTCCAGGAACACCATGAATGTACAGGCAACGCCCTAGACACTGGGAATCACATATGGCCCCCTTTATAAAACCAGTTATCTCTTCCATTTCTCTGCACATACAAAATCTTATTAGAACTTTTATATCACATAAAGCCGACCCATAACTTTTCATATCAGACATACTTGGTTCTACAAGGCTGAGACTTGGGCAGAGTTGCCAACAGAAGGGTGGCTTTTGCTTTTTCAAGTTCTGTTTGCTTGTGGCATCTTATATGTTCTGGTATCTTCTTAATACCTATCCGTTGAAGTCCAAAGATTCTCCCCTTTTGTGAGTTCTGCGATAGAAGGTCAAGAGCGTTACCTCATGAAACTAGCAGACATTTAATATTCAAAAGAAATTCTCATACCGCAGCCAGACGAACTGGAGTTGGTCCATTTAATAAATTATATTTTTTTTCATCTTCATAGTTGTAGTCGTCTTCTGCTTCTGAATCTGGCTCTGAATCTGAATCATTTCCAGGATTCCAATCTTCATCCTTGTCAGCTTCTTCACTACCCTACCAGATTAAACAGATGATAAAATCCAATAAACATCATATTGAAGATTTCAAACAGAAGTCCCAGCTAAAAATTACTTTGTTATATTCTTACCTCTTTCTCTTTATCAATATCTGCAATGCGTTTGAAACTATGCCAGTATACATCATACTCATATTCGCAGAAGAAAACATCATCCCCTTCGTTGTTCGCATTTGCAAATTCTTTTGGGTTCATTACAAAGCAATGTCTGAGGATAGATTCCATCTAGGACAAAATATGAAACAGGTAAGGAAACACGAGTTTCGAAACATCACCTTGATAAGCATCTGCTTGACAAGTATTAAAGAACATAACTAATATACACATTTACGTATACAATTCGGTCCATTCCATATGCAGTGTATAAGAGCCGAGGTATAAAGTTAATGACAGTGTAGTTATATTTTTTACTCTTTGTATGTATTGTTTTGGTCAGTATACTACAAATATATATCTACGAATTTGTTAATCAATGTATATTGGTATGTGAAGGGCATCAACAGCGAAATGTTGATTTTACTTGTATATATTTTACAGTCGTATAATAAATTTACTGACAAGTATTTTTCAAAGTAGATTCAAGAGGTAATAGAAACAAAAGATGTGATTGTATAAGCATATGATACATGAACCAGTATTAGTGTTACATTGTATATTTACTTTATAGTGTCTATTATAGTATTATGACAATTATAATATGCATTCTTCTTAAGACTTTACACTCGTTTAATATTTATCTTCCAGCTCAATGTCAAATTTTCCCTATATACTCCATAACCCAAAAGAAATGTTCATAACTTAAAGAGATGATTGAGTTCGGCAGGAGAAAATGACATGATAGAAGCAGTGGCAGGCAAGACCTCCTTATTGGGCTATAACAAAGTGTGCACTACGTCTCAAGAAACAAGGTGTAAACTTTATGCGGTTCTGCCTAATTTAACCCGTGACACCATCCTAACTACCAGATTGATGGAAGCTGCAGCCATCAGACTCCATTTTCAAGTGGCATATATGCTCGTTAAATTTTTTCTAGGATCCAAAACCAAATATTCTCAAGTAAGCCTACTCGATGAGTGAGTCACCAACAACTGCCATCATATTTCTTCAAACAATAAATGGCCTTTTGTTTTGAGAAACCAGTCCTCAACAGTTTGATGAGCTTGTATATTATTTCTACAATATTGCATGTAATATGTCTGATAGATTGCACAGAGCATTATGATTGCAAAACATGCGCAAAATGAAATGGAACAGAGACGGTGGAATTGTATAAATGTATGGAGCTATAAGGTTTGGACATGGATGAGGAAACACTGGCGAGTGTAAATGGGATCTGCAGTCAATTAATGCTTTGAACTGGGCAAACAAGAACATTTTATATTCACAAAGACAAGATCAGAGTGGATGCTACTTAAGGTACTTCTTAGTTCTTACATTCTTATGTTTGGAACTTTGTATGATGTCCTTGTGGTCTTCCAGCGAGTTGTAAAGAGAGATCTCATGGCACACTATGCTACTATTGGAGGATATGCCATACATGGGTAAGGTCAGGAAGTTCTAGAACTGTTTGACAGCATGTAAAAAGCAGTGGTCTGTCACTTTCAACAGTGTCTTGTTTGCACGTAAATACTCAAGTTAGTTTATGAGTGGTTTATACATTTAAGGAGCACTGTATTTGGCAGTATGGTCGATCTATATTGTTGCTCGGGTTGATCTATATAGCATACGTAAGAGTGTATCAGATAAATTAAAAATACAACGTGCATTAACATATAAGCTATTTGTAAGAATAAGAGGCACTAATGCAATCAAATTCTGTTCATATGTAATTTGTCCGGAAAAAGCCAATCAGATAATGCACTTCAATCCTAATATTCGAATACATTATAAGAGGCATATTAATATTCACCTCATTATCAGCAAAGTCATGTGTTCTATATAGCTCCCTTTTCAAGTTATGAGGTTGTCTACCAGAAGCAGTTTCTTCAGGAATCACATACCAACGTCCCCGAAACCAATAAGTACCATCAGCCTCTCTCCACAGCCTGCAAATTAACAAAATTCAACCAACAATCAGCAAACAAATAACAACAATTCAACACATGGCCTAATTCCAATACACAAATCAAAATGACCTAACAATCCGAACTGCCCACAAATCACTCGAAAGAAGCTTCTCCTTAGCAGTCCTAGCCAATTTCTTCCCTTTCGGAGCCACAGGCAACACAACATTGTTCCCCAATTTTTTCGCCTCGCAAAACCCACAAATCCAATCCCCTTGGGGAACAGCCTTAAGTGGTGGCTTCAAACATTTCAAATGAAACCCACCTAAACAATCATCACATTCAATCATAACACTCCTCCCAACCTTAAAACAAACCCTACATTCCTCCACATCAGGATCCTCATCATCGGAAACCGCGCCTTCCCTTCTCTTAACATACACATCATCCCCAACACCAAACTCACCCCCATCATAACAAACCTTGTTATAACACACCCTCTTGCTCAATTTCTTCCTCTTTTGTTGTTTCTTGGTATCGAACCTATCGGGTGAGACCGGGGACAAGACAGAGTCAATTGAATTGAGTTTGGGGATCTGGGGTTTGGTGGGTTTGTAAGAAAAAGATGAATTGTGGGGTGGTGGGGCTGGAGGGGTAGAAATGAAGCGTAGAGAGCGGCGAGGCGGCGGCGCAGAGGTGGTTTGTGGGGTGGGTGGGACTGTGAATTGAGGTGAAGAATGGGTAGGTGAGTGTTTGAGTTTCTTGAGGGGAGACTTGTTGGATTTAAGTGGGGTTGTTTCAGCCATTGTGATTATTATTATACAATGCAGATGGGCTTGTGAACAAGACAACCAATGAATATATTATACATACAGGTATATGTATGTATATTATTATAGAGAAATGTTCTTTGGAAATGGCGGGAAGATTGTGTGTGGGATTTGGCGCCGGATTTTATTTTAAATTAAGGATTACAAGCCCGTTAATTGTGGATTAATTGATATTTACATTTCTATTATATATAGGATTAATTAATGTATTTATAATTTTATATAGTATATGATATATTGGTATATAATATTTGAGTTTGGGTTTCGGATCTCGAGTTTCGACTTAGTATTTCCAGTTTCAAATTATTATTTTTTTACAAGACATACGAAATTCATATATAGATTATATCGAGATACAATATTCTGGAGCAAAAAGTTCCTTTCATTCAAAAAAGATATTATCTAACCATCGGATATACATAGATGACCGGGAAAATTTAGATAATAAAACTTTAGTGTTCGAGAAGAAAACACTCATTTCATCAAAGCATCCTGAAAGAAAGAAAAATGAGCAAAAAATATCACTCCATAAATAAAAGAAAATGAATATATATAATTATATATATTTACATATATATAATTATAAAATTTAACATTACAAGATTTTAACTTGTGCGATGTAAAGATATTTTATTTTAATAATTAAATTATTTATTTTAAAATTACTAATATTTTTATAATTTTAAATTTTTTTAATATATTATAATTATATTAGTTTTTTAACTTATTTAAATTATATATTTTTAGATCAACCTAATTAAATATAAATAAGAAAATTATAGAATGCTAAAAATAAATATGCATATCACACAAAATATAAATTTATATTATTAATACATATAAATGTAAAATTTTGTGATTCAAAATATTATGAACATGATTTTTTAATATATCAAATAAATGTTTAATATATTTAAGATTATATATATTAAATTTAAATATATTTTTGATAAGATCCCTATTATGATCTTTATTGAACCAAACATTTTTTTTCATATATAAATTGATTAAATTTAAAAAATAATATTAATATTTATTAATTTATATTGTTTTTTAATTATTTTATTTATCAAAAATCATGATTCAAAGTATGTGATAACGTGTTTTTGATATAATATTATATATAATATAATAACAAAATAAAATGTGTATTTAATATATTAGGCTAAGGTTGAACTTTTAGCCAGAGAACTCAAATAATTATTTTTTTTTAAAACCTAATTTCTTCGATTTTGATCCAAACCAATGAATTAATAATGTTTCTGAATTCTCAATATAATAATTTATCATATAAATGTAATTGATTCTCTGTATAAATTTACTCTTATATCTTATATAATATATTAAATATTTTTATAGAAAAGATTTGGATAAAAAAGTTTCATTCTCCCTCTCATAAGGAAAATTCACGGTTTTCTTCCATCTCTCTGTATATAAAAGCCTAATATTATCTCCACTCTAATATAATAATAATATGTGATATATGACATGTCTCTATATAAATCTAATATAAAAAAATTTAATGTTTTAAATCAATTATAAAAAGGTTTCCTAAACGGAATATAATTCTCCAATAAAAAATTGTAACCGTCTTTTCTCTCTATATGACGGGCTGCTCTCGTTGGATTTTGAATGTTGGACTACCCCAGAATTAAAGATAATTTTGTAAGTTTCGTGTGGCCCGTAAAATCGTACATTCTAACTTCTGAAACTCAAAATATGGTCCAAACAATGTCTACCGTGTAAAGAGCACAATAATTACGATTTTTTTAATTTAACTCCAAAATAGATCTTTAAATTCAAATTTATATATTACTAAGTTATCTAATAGAGTTTTAGTTATAATATGAATCGGGGTAAGAAAAATTATAATTGTTAGAAATCTTAATAATAATTATAACTTATAAATAATTAGAACATAATATTATGTAGTTATTAAGAATCGATCTGTTGACCTTTGTAGTATTTGAATAAGATCTCTCTTACTCTTATTATATATACGATATAATATACTATATGAGGTAATAATATAACAATATAATAATAAATAAATATATTTTATATTGGTCAAAATGTAAACTCTAGCCAAACGGAATCCTCTGATTAGACAGTAATTTAAATAAAATATAAAGATTAATATAATTACTTTAAATATTTATTTATAAAGATTAAATAACATATAATAATTAAATATTATTAAAATTTAAAATTTAAAAAATTAACTCCACATATGGTATATACTAATCAACATAAATGATAATACAATACCTCTTAAAGGCACAAAATATATCATCATATGGTCAAAAAGTCATCACACATGACACTCCCTTGTAGGCACAAAAAGTTATCAAATATGACACAAAAATTATTAAATAAATAATATACAAAGCACAAAGATATATATCCACAATTAAACGTTCATTTAAATATTAACCAGCTCATTAACTATAATTCCTCTTAAACCTAATTAAAACACAAAATACTTTAATTAAAGTACGAACATATATATATATATATATATTTATAGGGAGATATTCAAATGAGAACCTTTTATAATTAGAACTAATAATTTCAACAGAATCACTAAATTAAAATTCGAATCACCAAAATTTTATTATACATACATAAATATATTACAATTCGATACAACAACATCACTATAATCACAATTACGGTTACCATTACCAGTATCATAACACGGCCTCCACCGCCCAAATAATCATTTAATTGAAATTCTTATTACCTAAATTTAAATCACGTACCACCACATCATCAAATTAACACCACAAACACTACTATAACTAAATAATGGGCACCACAATAGCTACTATCCCGACATCGCTGTCACCACCATTGCTGAATCATGAGCGCATGCAGAATCACCAAATTTCAAACGAAATTATCATAAATTAAGACAAATAACCAAAATCTGGTCGCGAATCACCAAAATCTGATCGCGAATCACCAAAATTTCCAGAACTAAAAATCACAAAAAAACAGATCTGAGTGAGTTCTGATGTCATAGATTTGAGTGTAACTCGTCGATTCCTTTAATCATCACTGTGTAACTTTTTCATTTATTTTTCATATTCAACCCATGTATATATGTATGTATGTTAAGATTAATGAGAAATAGATAAATGGAGATGTATGTATATGTATGTACGCATACGATTTCAGAGAAATGAATAGATTTGATGGAATAAATCAATGACAAATTAGAAGAGGAGAGCAGAAATGTAGCGTGTGGTAGAACGAATTTGTGATGGTAGCTCGGAGAAGAGAGAGGCGATCGATCGGAGATGGAGCGGGATGGTGGTTATGGCTACTGGTCTGGTGGGGTAGGGTGAGGTGGGGTAGGGTTTGAGAAGATTTATTTTTGGTATTAGTGATATATACATATTTATATGTATATAATTAATTGTGTGGTGTAGATTAAATTAAATAGATGACTGAGATTAAAATATTTTGGCGATTCGAATTTTAATTTAGTGATTATGTTGAAGTTCTTAGTTATAATTATAAGATGTTCTCATTAGAGTAACTCCATATATATATATATATAACTAATTAAAATTAAATTTGAATTAAAAACTAAGGAGTCAATTACACATTCAAATTTATAACCAATCATTTAATAGTCTCATTTAATATAATTAAAACTAATAGAAGAAAATTAAATATCATCATTTAAAAAAATTAACTACATTCCATTTTACAAAATAATAGAGTGAAACATGCAGTGAAACATTCGAGTTTCAAATTTTATTTTATAGTTTTTGAAATTTGGATAAACTCGACCGAAATTTGTTGAATTAAGATTTTATATTTCATTTGTTTTAAATTTGGATTGAATTAAAATTTATATATAAATTTTATCAAAACCAATTCTAATGTAGAATAATATATATTATGTATATTTCTTAGAGAGAGCATACAAGGGAGAGAGCTAAATACTTCATTATCTATAGATTTGATCATCCAAACAAGCTTATACAAGAGTCATATATATAGCACATATAATTAAGTTACATAGACAAACGAAAGGACATAGACAAATGAAAGGCCAAAGGTTTACTATTAATGAGAGAAACACAAGAGTCATACATGTATATACATAACACTCCCCCTGGATGACCTGTATGAACATCATGCCTTGTTAAAACCTTACTAGGAAAAACCCTAGTGAAGGAAAAAGAGTACATGAGGTTGTACAAAAGAAAAGATAAAGAGTGTATAATTAATTTATGTCTCCCCCTCATCGCAGCATGATAATAATGTCAACATATATCTCGAAATCTTCGCATCCCAATCATGTGTACTAATTTCTCGAAGGAAGATGTAGGAAGTGCATTTGTGAACAAATCTGCTAAATTATCGCATGAATGTATCTGATAAACATTGATTACTCCCATTTGATGTAGCTCGTGAGTAAAGAAGAACTTTGGATCAATGTGCTTTGTCATATCTCGTTTAATGTAACCTTCTTTGGTCTGAGTGATACAAGCTTCATTATCTTCATATAAGGTAGTAGGAATTCCTTTGTTGAGTGAAAGACTACATGATTCTCGATATGGTGGACCGAAGACATTAGCCATACACATTCTCTGCTTGCTTCATGAAGTGGCAATAACTCAGCATGATTCGAAGAAGTTGTTGCAAGGGTCTATTTTATAGATCGCCAAGATATTGTAGTATCACCATATGTAAATACGTAACATGTCTGTGATCTTCCTTTGTGGGGATCAGATCGATAACCAGCATCAGTGTAACCAATTAATTCTGCATTTGAGTCTTTAGAATAAAATAAACCCATATTCATTACTCCTCGAAGATATCTAAAAATTTGTTTGACACCAGTCTAGTGCCTTCGAGTTGGAGTAGAATTGTGTCTTGCCAATAGATTAACATAAAATGCAATATCAGGAGGCGTACAATTGACAAGGTACATTAGTGCTCCAATGGCACTAAGATATGGTACTTCAGGATCAAGAAGTTCTTCTCGTTTTTCTCTTGGGTGGAATGGATCCTTTTTCTTTTCAAGTGAACGTATAACCATAGGTGTACTCATAGGATAAGATTTATCCATAACAAACCGCCTAAGTATCTTTTCAATATATGATGACTGATGAACAAAGACTCATTTCAATAAATGTTTAACCTGAAAACCAAGACAGAGTTTTGTTTTACCCAAATCTTTCATCTCAAATTCTCTTTTTAAACATGAGACTGCCTCATCAAGTTCAATTGGAGTCCCAATGATATTCAAATCATCAACATAAACTGCAATGATAGTAAAGCCCATTTTTGTTCTTTTGATGAAGACACATGGACAAATAACATTATTAACATATCATTCTTTCAAGAGGTACTCACTGAGACGATTATACCACATTTGTCTTGATTGTTTTAATCCGTATATAGACTTTCATAATTTAATTGAGTACACTTCTCGGGGTTTTAAGTTATATGCTTCATGCATTTTTAGTCCTTCGGGGACTTTCATATAAATATCATTATCAAGTGTCCCATGTCCCATATAAGTAAGCGGTCACAACATCCACTAAGTTCATTGAGAGTCCTTCTAAAATTGACAAACTAATCAAGAATCTAAATGTTGTTGCATCCATAACCGGCGAATAAGTCTCTTCATAATCAATTCTCGGTCTTTGTGAGAAGCCTTATGCAACAAGACGTGCTTTATATCTCACAACTTCATTTTTTTCATTTCTTTTTCGCACGAATACCCATCTATAACCAACGGGTTTCACTCCTATAGGTGTTTGGACAATGAGACCAAAAACTTGACGTTTCTAAAGTGATTTCAATTCTGCCTCAATAGCATCTTTCCATTTTGGCCAATCGTTTCTTCTTTTATATTCGTAGATCGATCTAGGTTCATGATCCTCTATTTCTTCACAAATGTCAAGAGCAGCTACATATGCAAATATCACATCTATGACAATATCTTTTCTATTCCACCTTTTTCCTGAAATGATATAATTTATCGAGATCTCTTCATTGTCTTCAGTTTCAGGTGTTTGATCATCTTTTGAAGACGTCTCTTCATTAATCAAATTTATTTCTTTAGAAATGATATGATTTGATATATCAGGTTGCTTATCAAGTTTCCTTGTTTTTCTAGGATTTTTATCCTTGGATTCAATAGGTCTACCACGCTTTTGGCGTGCTTTAGACTCATTTGCTAGCATGATTTTATTTTCTTCGCTAAGAAGTTTTATTTTACAAGGAACATTGATAGCTGGTATATGTGACTTTGTCACTGTCTTGACATCAGTGAATGAATCAGGCAATGTATTTGCAACTTCTTGTAGGTGGATAATCTTTTGAACTTCAAGTTCACATTAATTTGTGTGAGGATCATAATGAGACAAAGATGCTGTATTCCATAAAATTTCTTATCTTTCTTTATCAAATTTTGACTTCTCTCCCCCTAATGTAGGAAAAACTGTCTCATCAAACTGACAGTCGGCAAATCTTGCTTTGAATAAATCACCAATCATGGGCTCTAAATATTTAATAATTGAGGGAAAGTCAAACACAACATATGCCCCTAATCTTCTTTGGGGACCCATTTTCATTCGTCGGGGAGATGATATCGGAACATAAACTGCATACCCAAAAACTCTTAAGTGAGAGATATTTGGTTCTTGACCATTTACAAGCTACAATAGGGAGTATTTATGATAAGCAGTTGGTCTTAAACGAACAAGTGATGCAGCATGTAATATTGTATGCCCCCATGTAGTATTTGGTAAATGTGTTCTCATGAATAAAGGTCTACCAATCAACTTTAACCGCTTAATAAAAGATTCCGCTAGACCATTTTGGGTATATGTGTGAGGAACCGGATATTCTATGTCAATTCCAATCGCCATGCAATAATCTTTAAAAGATTGAGATGTGAATTCTCCTGCATTATCCATTCGGATTTTCTTAATTGCATGATCCGGAAATTGTATCCTCAACCCAATTATTTGAGCAAGGAGACTTGCAAATGCCACATTATGAGTAGATAATAAACTAACATGTGACCAACGTGTTGAAGCATCTATAAGTACCATAAAGTACTGAAATGGCCCATTTGATGGGGTAGTAGGTCCACATATATCTCCTTGTATTCATTCCAAAAATGTTGGACATTCAGTTGTAACTTTTAAAGGAGATGGTCTTGTTATTAGTTTTCCTTAAAAATAAGCAACACAAGAGATATCTTTGGGCAATGGGACAATTTTATTTTTTAATGGATGCTCATTTGAGTTTTCTATGATTCTTCGCATCATTACATGACCCGGATGACCTAAACGGTCATGCCATATATTAAAATTTTTCGGGTCTATTCTATCGTTTATCACCATATGTGTCTCTACTAATTTAATAAAAGTATAATACAATCCAGATTTATATGATGAGAGTTCTTCTATTATTTGTTTCCTCCCCGAGACAATTGACGTGATATATAAATATTCTTCATCATTTTTATTTTTTGTCTCAATGTGATAACCATTTCTTCGTATATCTTTAAAACTCAATAGGTTTCTTTTTGATCTGGTAGAAAACATTGCATCATTGATGATAAATTGTGTACCATTGGGTAACACTATATTTGCTCTTCCGGAGCCTTCAATAAGATCAGATGCACCAGATATTGTATTTACATTAGCATTGGCTAGTGTGAGATGCGAAAAATATTCAAACAAAGTGATTCCTCATTTTCTATAACATATGATGAGAGGCTGCCGGTCATTTTTCTTCAAGAGAAAAATAAATAAATAAGCATTTTAATAAATATAAATGTAATATAATATCTCCAATATTTCATTCATGATTAAAAGGAAATTACAATATAAATGGCCAATTACATACGTTAATTAAAGTTCAAATTTAAATACAGATAAGCAAAGAAAAACATCTTTTCTTTATTTATAATTTTCTTCATGCCCTCCAGCTTTGATAATATCCACATCAACATCTTCAAAAAAAATCACCAACTTCCATGTGGGTAATTCCCGAAGGATCTGTTTGGTCTCCAACTCCAAGTTGTGCTTCAAGGTGAGCAATACCTAAATGATCATCTTTTTCAGTGAAATTAGTTTCAGCACCTTTCAGAGAAGCTTGATAGAGGTCAACAAGATGTTTGGAGGTACGACATGTATGACTCCAATGACCCTTCATTCCACAACGATGACAAGTATTTTCATCCCTTTTAAACATCATGCCTCCCTTGGGCTTTTCCTCATTTTTAGCTATTTCTGGTGGTGAGGATTTCTTTTAAATTTTGAGATATTTTGGTGGTTATGGCCTCGACCACGTCCAAAACTATACCCTCGGGTACGTCCATGACCACGTCCAAATCCACGCCCATGACCACGTCCAGATTATTTATTTTGCCCATGTTCATTATTAATTACAACATTCACTTCAGGGAATGGTGTTGAACCAGTTTGACTTGCTTGATGGTTTTTCATCAAGAGTTTGTTATTCTGTTCAGCAAGGAGTAGACATAAAATAAGTTCAGAATATTTTTCAAATCATCTTTCACGATATTGCTGCTACAGGAGCATATTATTGGCGTGAAAAGTAGAGAATGTCTTTTCCAACATATCTTTATCGGTGATACTCTCACCACATAATTTCAATTGAGACGTAATTTTAAACATTGCAGAGTTATACTCACTAACACTTTTAAAATCTTGCAAACACAAGTGTAGCCAATCGTAGCGAGCCTTAGGCAGTATCACCATTTTCTGGTGGTCATATCTCTCTTTTAGATCCTTCCAAAGAGTTGATGGATCCTTAACAATTAAGTATTCAGTTTTCAAGTCTTCATGAAGATGGTGACGAAGAAATATCATGGCCTTTGCCTTATCTTGCTGAGAGGTTGTATTCTGTTCTTTTATGATGTCTCCAAGACCCATAGCATTAAAATGAATCTTAGCATCAAGAATCCATGTTAAATAATATTTTCTAGAAATATCAAGAGCATTGAGCTCGAGTTTTGTAAGATTTGACATACTATTATAAAAACAATTCAATTAGTATTAATAAATAAAAGAAACATTTATATATTCAACGTAGGCAATATCTAAGAGTATATATAAAGTCAAGCTTAATTGTTGCCATGAGTGATTCGCAGATATGCCATGAGTGATTCGCAGATATGCCATTTTGATAGTAAGATCTTTTTTATATTTTTTTATATAACGACCATTGAATTTTGATAATTTTTATTAGTTCGGATGACAATTGATTGAGTTTAGATTGAATCCTCCTAAATTTATATTCAAATATATATCCACTTCCCGTCAATATATATATATATATATATATATATATATATATATATATATATATATATATATATATATATATATATATATATATATATATATATATATATAGAGAGAGAGAGAGAGAGAGAGAGAGAGAGAGAGTAGGGATCTAGAAAACTTGAGGTACTCCATCTAGACCGTTAATTTAATATAGTAATAATTAATTTATATATAACTCATAATGGCAAAGTAGTAATATTTTATAATTTCTTCATCAATATTCAATTTTCTCTTTGTTTTGCTTGACTTTGGTGTCTTATGAGCTCTATGCTTCTGTCTTGACTGCTTTTTCTTCTCAGCCTTCTCATTTCTCATTTCTTCTTTAATTAGCCTATCCTCCTCATCAAATTCTTTTTATAATTGAATGGCTAGTTCTTCTTGTTCTTTTTCTAGATGTTCATTTGTTCAATACCAACAACTATTGCTTTTGACAATAGTTTGTCACCTCCACATGTGGCAGATTCCTTTTTCTTCTTGTCATCTTCAATTAATATACTCTTTCCTTTTCTATCACCATGTTTTGAGCTACCTTCATCCACCCTTATTTCTCTTTTCTTCATAGCATCAAGAATTTCTGGCATTAAAGAGATTGGATCTTGTGCATCAATTTCCTTGTTTTTACTTGCAATTGAATCAAATTGTTGCACAATTTGTTGAGCCAATGCCTTCTTTGGATCTTTCTTTTGAATGCCATTTTTTGTGTTCTTAACCACAGCTTCAATCTCCCTCCTCGTCTCCTCATTCTTCTTCCCCTTTTTGTTATCAGCAACAAGCTCTTGCTCCAAGGTTTGAGAAATGAGAGGGGTGTCCAAGAGTCTGCTCATTAATTTGATTTGGGTTACTTGATTTTTCAAAATTTGTTTCATGCTAACTTCCATATCATTCACTCTTTTCTCCAACTCCACAACTTTGTTCTTGGCTGTAGACTCAGTGTCAAGCCTTTGCTTGATTCTTGTCATCATTGTTAGACTGAGCCTAGAGTCAATAGTGGTATCAAAGTGTGTTCTTGCACTGTCAAGATCAAGCCTCAAACTCTTCAATGCATTTCTAGATCCTGTGACATGCATCTTTTGGAATTTTAAATTGTCCTTGTAGAAGTTGAGAATTCTTCTATGAACAGGATCCTCCACATTGGTTTCAGCCATTGATCTTCTGTAGTGTGAAAGAATGGCCTTTTCAGTGTCTGTCAGATTGATTTCATCATTGGCCATGTCTGGTTCAAGTAAGTCATCATCTGCATCTGATTCAAAATCCTCAAGATTCATGTGAGAATATCATCAGACATCATTGCTAAATTCTTCTTCCCACTCATGAATACTTCCTCATATTGAACCAACCCCAACATCTTCTCAGCCTTTTGATTTGTGGTTGCTGCCAATTCTTGATAGTGTGGATCATCATGTTGAAAGGTTTCAGCATCCAAATTAAATTCTACTTCATTATCTTCCACCATGTGGGCATCTGCAACTCCTGCAGGAACTCTATGTTCTCCATCTCTCCCTAACTCCAACCCCAACTCTTGGGTGAGTTCTACTGCAAATCTCTCAGTTTTAGAAGTTGAAACTTCATGAGATGGTGAACAAGGTTTCTCTCTATTATTTTCTCTCTCACACTCTTCTCTCTGTTTTTGCATCAGGATCTCATCCTAGATTCTCACATCTCCATCACTCTGTTATCCTTTTTCATCACCTACTAAGGTAGAACTTTCTTTGCTCACACCCTCTCTTTTTGCCACCTCAGAAAAAATTGAGGGACTCTCATTCACATTCTTTCCTTTTGCCAAGATATGCAAATCCTTCCCCTCACACACCTCATCCATTCCACTCAATTCTAAAAGTGTGTTTGCCACTTGAATTGTTTCAACAGATAGTTCAATAATTGGAATGGAAGTGTCAATCGATGGATGAGAAATATCCATCGATTGATGAGAAATATCCATCAATGGATGAGAAATATCCATCGATTGATGAATATCTGTTGATTGAAACTCGTCGATGGATGTAAGGATATCCATTGATGAAAGTGTACTAGTCAATGAATGTTGAATAATATTAGTTGATTGAGTAATTTCCATTGACTTAGGAGAATTTTTAATATTTTCTTGTTCAACCAAGGTGTTAACCTTATTTGGTGAGTCAGGTGAGAGTGTTGGCTCCACCCTGAGTTGCAAAGAGGGTGAATTTGAAACATTGATGTTATGAATCATCAAAGTTTCTGAAGAAATATATTTTGAAGGAGATTGCGGAGAAAGAATAGATAATGAATGGGGTTGTGCCTCAGGAAAATTCTAAGACACATCAATTGAAGAAACTGAAGGCTCCACCAAATTTTTATTTGGCTTTGCAGGTGTGTGTGTCCCTTGTGCATTATTATTGCTCTTCTTTCTCCTTTTATAGGGTTGAACTACTTATAATGGAGATGTTGTCGAAGTACTAGAAAAGATTCCAGTGAAAGTATATTGCTTATTGACAGTCAGTGTTTGAAGCAATGCAACAGTCAAAGTTTAATCAACTGGAAAAGAATAGAAGTCGAGAGAATTTGATTCAGTGTTAGTCGTTTATGAACCAGACCAGTGCACTAAGAGTCAGCACAATAAGAAGAGAATTATCTTGATTCATCAAGCAAATCAGTTGATCAAGCCAGAGAGTGAAAATTAAGTGATAAATACTTCAAGCATTTTAAGAAATTATTTAAGACAAGTATTACTACATTTAGTGGCTCTTGTACTCTTGGAGCAATGTAGGAGGCGCAACAAAAGTTATATTGACACAAGAAAATAACACACCAAGGTTTCTAAGTGATTGGTTGCGCCTATACAAGGCTTATGGAATGTAGGCGCATCATAACTTAACATTGGCGCAAGGAAACATTCCTCTAAGATTCTAAGTGCTTGGTGGCTCCTATACAAGGGACACTATGTAGAAGGCGCAACAAAAATGTACCTTGAAATAGTATGAAATGTATTGGCACAACAAAACTCTAAGGGAAGTCCTTGGTGGCGCCTATACAAGGCCACAAGAGTAGAGGTGCAACAAAATTAATACTTAGGTGTAACAAAAGTCTATGGGGCGCAACAAAACATTTGGTGGCGCATATACACCACTCACACTCTACAAGGGGTAACAAAATGACTTAGTATTGTGAAGAACAAATCAATTCTAATTGATTTGAAAGTCTACACTACATAAATAAAATGACTGACTCATTTTGATTAGTTGAAATATATAACCATACAGAGAGATTCAGAGAAAAATATAGAAGCCGAAGAAGAAGAGATACAGAGCCATACAAATTCCTTCTTCACCGGAGTTTTATAATCTAGCTGGTTCATTATGTTACAAATATATATAGGGCTATTATAAAATACTCTCTCTTAGATTGACTTCCTATTGTACATACACAGATCGATACATTGTAATAGGAATCAGTCAGATCTCTTTGTTGTAGCAAAGAACAATTTGTTCTTTGAAAATTGGTTCATTAAAATTGGGTGTAGCACCCCTCTGGGTTTATATACGAAAGACATATTCCCCGAAACATATCTCGTTTATTTACTTGCTAATTTTCTAGATCTTAAATGATTATTTATAAAAATAGAAAATTAATAAGCCAGCCTCCTAAATACTATTCACCTCATGAACTCGAACCTACTAACCGAGCTCTAAATTATTTATCCGTAAAAGATACGAAAGAATTTTTTTAATTTAGTGAGTATCGTATTCAACCCCCTTTCGACGATACTTCGGAACATAACAGTTTAAAAGACTCACAATCATTCACGAAAATGTGTATGAGAAAAAGAGTAGCACGGTCTTTAAAATTTTTTTTATTAATTAACATATACTATATATATTTATATAAATATAAGGAAAATAAGGAAACTGAGATATATGTTAGGTAATTTTCTTGAAATATTGAATAAAATGATTGAATTTTGATAGATACAATATTTGATATGTATACTTTTTATATTATAAAATCATTTTATTTACCAAAGTTATATTTGAGGTTCTTTATTCTCAAATATAACATATATATATATAATTATATTTACACGATCATATTATATATAATCCATATCTATCTTTATTGGATCATATCTTTATCGGATGATATTTTTAAAACATCGGATTAATTATCTGTTTATAAGGTTTTGATCAGATCAAAGTTATGGTGTAGTGAAAAGTTGATGATAACTTCGATTATTCTGAAGTCTTGACAAATAATTTCAGATTGAAACAATTTAGTGATTATCCAAACTTTTCAACGGGATAAAATCAGAATGCAAGAACAGATAATGATTATGTATTTTGTGTGATTTCTACAACCCTTTTTCTCTCATTCCTATGACCAAAACACTTGCAAGTATTACATAGGTGTCCAACAGACATGTCTAAAGACATGAGACATGTTTAAAGACATGTCCAAAAGACATGTTTTTGAGGAGACATGTCCAAAGACATGTCCAAAAGACATGTTTTTGAGGTCTGCAATTGTGTCTAAAAGACATGACTTTTGGAGTCAAAAATGAAATTTATGTACAACACTAACCTTCAGACCCCAGCCAGGGGCGTTTCCCCCGGACCCCCATTAATACCGAAAATCATAATATACTCAAACAAGCATGCACTCCGCACTCTCCCAACTTATTCGATGAAATATTACAATCACATTGATCAACTAGTCAATCCAATTACATTAAAATATCTAACAATCATCCCCCATTTTAGCGTAATCCATGATTAATTAAAACAAAATCACAACAAACTTATGCATAAATGAAATATCATGACGATTGAATTTCATATTAATATATTACACATTCCAAATATTCGAATATCAAGGTGTCACAAAAGATTGAACCTCTATTATTCATAATGAATACATGAAGATAATATACACATAAATTTACATTCTCAAATATTCTTACTTGACACTATCTTTTACTAGTCTTGTGTCCTAATCCTTCATAAGCATAATAAAGTCAAGTCCTAGCTTTTTGAAGCAGTTAAACTTCATGCTCAAATAGGTAGCTCTTTTATTCTCGCACTTGCATATGCAATTTTTCAAAAGAACTATTAAGAAGATAAACTTCAACATCCTCAACTTGCAAGTCTGAACACATACTTTGGGATGATACTATTAATGTGTTCCAATGTAATATCCTCATTTTTTTCTATATATTAATTTTAGTTATTGAATATATATATTTAATTATATATGTATGGGTGTGATTTTGTATATTATATATAGTTAAAATATATGATTATAAAAGTATTAAAATAGTTATTTTTGTTTTAATTAGAATATATATATGGCTATCTTTTATTTCGGAAAGTTTTTGAAATTTGAATTGGTTATTATACTGATATTATGAGTATTAATTTTGACATCAATTAGGGATTGTGTTAAGGGTCAGGAATATTATAAATAGAGGCTTTGGGTTAAAGAAAAAGACACACAAAGTTAGTCAGATAGTTTCACTCTAGGTAATGTCTTGTTTCTCTAGCAATATTTTTATGTCCATAACAATTTCTTGATGTGATATATAATTCATATATATTACATTGAGTTTTTGTAAACAAATCTTAGTTATAGCATTTCGTTTTATGTTCTTAGCAATTTCTTGATGGGATATATAACTCATATATATTACATTGAATTTTTGTAAACAAATCTTAGTTATAATATTTGGTGTATATATATATGTATGTATATTATGTTGATTCAATTACTCATCAGTTAGCCATGTTATTGATACTTATTCTCAAGATTTGATTATGTCAAGCTTTATTTAAAATGTAAAGATTGACGGATCCCTATTTGTATAGTTGTATTGTAATATTACGAATGGCTATGGTGCTACTACTGTATATTATATAGTAATTTTGACTTGTTTTAAGATTGGGTTATGTCAGACTTTATTTACAATGTAAAGTTTGACAGAACCTTAATTGTATAATTGTATCGTATAGGTTATAAATGGTTATGGTGCTACCTACTTTCCTGTATAGTATGTAGTATTTTAGCCATTTTGGGTCAAAACCCTTTTTGTAAATTTTAATAATGATTACATTTCTGCATCGGAACTATTTTATTATATCACCACCATTTTATTATATTGTCATTATGTTAGCACAAATTTTTGTATCAAACACCTCTTTTATATATTGTTATATTTATTATTTAGTTATAGTTTTGTAGCACATATATTTGTCAATGGATTTGGTCAACAATACTAATATGTTATTTTTCGTTGTTGTTGTTGTTGAATATGTGATTAATTTAGGATCTCTTCGTGAATAGCTTGATTGTTGATTGAGGTAAGTTTCTCTCCGAACCTTTAGTTAGTTTTCGAAATGTATATTTATATGTTTAAACTCTGAAAATTATTGTTTATGTGCCATATTTTATTTTATCAAAATATGGTCAAGTGGTATTAATTTAATTTCGTTATCGTTAAAATGTAATATTTTAGTACCCCAGTTTAATCTTTGTATTGGACCCGTTAGTACTTGCGTTATAGTTCCGGAACTAGCCTTCGATACCTTACTAGGGCGCACCACTTTTGGGCCCTTCGGGGATGTGCACTTTTATCGATACCTTAGTAAGGGGCGCAGTATTAGCAATTTTGTGTTAAGGACCGTGTCACCGGGTAAGTGGCCTGAGTATTAAACTGTGGGGATAAAAATGTTTTCGGATTTTGTATCGAAATTGTTATCGTATTGTATATCGAAAATTGTTTCAAATTGATATATTCAGTTTACTTGTTGTTACTGTACTTACTTGACCAGACTAGTGGCGAGGTTAGTTACTTGCTGAGCTTTGTAGCTCACTCCTTTCTAATATTTCAGGTTATATTTGGGATGAATAAAGACGCTTCAAGCATGCTATGGGACATTTTAATTTTATATCTAAGTTTTAGTATTGTTTATTGTAAGAGCTGCGTCTCTTATTTGTGAACGTTATTTATTATTTGACCTTCAGTTGTACGTTGACTTGTCTTTTGCCATCAATAAATATGCATTTTTTTTTCTTTTAGTGGCTTTTCGATATAAGTTTAATATCCCAAAAAGTCGGGATGTTAAATCCAATCTCTAGATGTTAAGCTTTCCACATTGAATTCAGTACCTAACATCAAATTAGATGGGAATTGGGTATTTCAACATGAGAGATTTTTGATGGACTTCAATCCCACCCCTATAGCCAATTTGTACACAAGATCTATTCTCAACCCTTTGGTTAAATGATCAGCTAGATTATGTTGAGTTCTTATAAACTCCACTGATATAACACCATGCGTGATAAGCTCACGAATCATGTTGTGTTTAACATTTAAGTGTCTAGACTTGCCTTTGTACACTTGTCTATAAGCATTGGCCATGGCAGACTCACTATCACATCTGATAGATATGGGTGATATCGGTTTAGGCCATAATGGAATTTCATATATCAGATTTCTTAGCCATTCAGCTTCTTTACCAGTTGTCGATAATGCCACAAACTCATATTACATTGTTGATGAGTCAGTAATGCAAGTCTGTTTCTTTGATGCCCAAGAGATAGCACCTCCCCCAAGAAGAAATACCCATCGACTTGTAGAAAAATGATCTTCCTTATTGCAAATCCAACTTGCATCTGAATGATCTTCGAGAATCGAAGGAAATCCAGTATAAGTCAAACCATAATCCATGGTTCCTTTTATATACTTGAATACTCGGTTTAAAGCTTGCCAATGACGTGAACTAGGTTTGCTAGTATACCTACTAAGCTTTCCAACAGCATAGGCTATATCTGGCCTAGTGCCTCTCATTGGTTAAGAAGGTCCAGGAACATCTTCAGTTTGAACTGGGTTCCTACTGAAAGAATTCTGAATCATGTTTCTTGGTCTAGGTATAGATGTAAATCTATTTTCATCAAAGTCAGCATCTCTTGACTCGATAACCGTATTCACAGATACATAATCATTAGATTCTAATACATAGAACCAATATGCATAGGAATGCTCAGCATACCCAGTAAAATTACAATTTATACCTTTTTCACCCAAATTTCTCCTTTTGGGTTCAGTGAGCCTTACAACTGCTCTACATCCCCAAACTCTCAGAAAACTCAATTTTGGTGGCTTTTTATACCAAAGTTCATAAGGGGTGCTTTTATTCCTCTTATTAGGAATCCTATTCAATAAATAACAGGCTGTTAACATAGCCTCACTCCAAAAACCTTCACTTAAACCTGAATACGACAACATTGAATTAACCATTTCTTTTGAAGTCCTATTCTTCATTTCTGCTACACCATTTTGCGGTGGTGTATAAGGAGTTGTGGTTTGATGTATTATACCAGTAGATTGAAAGTATACTGGATTATAATACTCACCTCCTCTATCAGTACGTAGATTTTTAATCATAGTACTTTTATATAGCTCAACTTCTTCTTTATAGCATTTAAATTTATCAAGAGCTTCATCCTTAGCACGCAACAAATAAACATAGCAATATCTAGATGCATCGTCAATAAAAGTAATGACATACTTTTTATTTCCCAACGAAGGTGTAGCATGAAAATCACATAAATCGCTATGTATCAGTTCCAATACTTCGGAAATTCTATTTATGTCCTTGAAAGGTTTTCTGGTTATCTTGGTTAACATACATGTTTTACATTTCTCATTATTTACATCAATAGCAGGTATGAGACTCATTTTAGACATATCCTTTTTTCGTTTATAATGTACATGTCCTAATCTAGCATGCCACAATTCAAATTATTGCTAGCACTATTAGAAACCATGCAAGCGGACTCATTATCAAATGAAATATTTACATTCAACATAAACATACCATTACATAAATAACCGAAACCAACAAAAGTACCATGTTTCGATAAGATATACTTGTCACTTTCATACACTTGTTTGTAACTACAATTATTCAATACAATACCAGACAAGAGATTCTTTCGAATCCTGGAAAAATACAACACATTATTTAATAATACACATTTTCCAGAAGTAAAAACAAGTTTTACATTTCTTAGTCCTTTAATTAGTTCAGTTGCAGCATTTTCCATCTTTAACATAGATCCATCTTCGATTGGTCGAAAATCTTTAAACCAACGAAAATCTTTACACACATGACTTGTTGCTCCTGAATCAATCCACCATGTAACATTATCATCATGCACATAGAATGCCTCAGAAATTAGTGACACATAATTCTGCCTCGAATTATAATTTTGTATTAAAATCTGACCTTGTTGTTTTTCTGGATCCTTAGATCCACTTGGACCAGCATTATGCTTGTCTTTACCAACCCGACAACCCTTCTTGAAATGACCAGGTTTTCCACACTTCCAACATACCAATTTAGGTTTCTTGTTGGAAGAGTTGTTGTTATTTCCTTTAAATTTCATCTTGTTACCCTTGTCTTTGTTTGAATTCTTAGAAGATCCACCATCTTCAACCATATTTATAGAATAGTTACTCACTTGGTTCTTACCCTTAGAATTACTCTCAACTTCTTGAGACCTTAAAGCCTCTTCAATTCTGAAGTGACTCCCAAGTTGAACAAGAGCCATATCTTCCTTATTATGTTTCAGGGTGTGTTTAAAATCTTTCCATGGTGGTAGTTTATCTATAACACTAGAAACCGAAATGGATTCATCCATTTTCATGTCGTGTTGAACAAACTGTCCCAAAATCCTTAACAGTTCATTATGTTATTCCATGACCGGTCTAGTATCAACCATTTTATAGTTAATAAAATTATTAATCAGAAACTTCTTGCTAGAAGCATCTTCAGCCATGTACTTGGATTCAATGAAATCCCACAATTCTTTTGCAGACTCAACATTTTGGCATATATCAAAAAGAGAATCAGACATACCATTCAAGATGTGACCGCGACAGATGTAGTCATCATTCTCCCATTTACAGCGCCTTCTAGTATGTTCTACAATTTCCTTCTCGATCATTTCTGGCATTGGAGTACTCAAAATGTACATAACTTTTAGTGTGATTAACAAAAAATGCATCTTCTTCTACCATCTTCTAAAATCATGTCCTTCAAACTTGTCCAGTTTCGCAAACTTGTTAGTCATGTCTTTTGCAGATTCGTTGTTCGTCATCTTCAGATAATAAATTTGTTTCAATCTTTGTAGTGAAATGTTGATGATAACTTGGATTATTCTGAAATCTTGACAAACAATTTCAGATTGAAACAATTTGGTGGTTATCCAAACTTTTCAACCGGATAAAATCAGAATGCAAGAACAGAGAATGATTATGTATTTTGTGTGATTTCTACAACCCTTTTCTCTCTCATTCCTATGACCAAAACACTTACAAGTATTATATAGGTGTCCAACGGACATGTCTAAAGACATGAGACATGTCTAAAGACATGTCCAAAGACATGTCCAAAAGACATGTTTTTGAGGAGATATGTCTAAAGACATGTTTTTGAGGAGACATGTCTAAAGACATGTCCACAGACATGTCCAAAAGATATATTTTTGAGGTCTGTAGTTGTGCCTAAAAGATATGATTTTTGGAGTCAAAAATGAAATTTATGTATAACACTAACCTTCAGACCCCAGTTAGGGGCGCTGCCCCCGGACCCCGTTAATACCGAAAATCATAATATACTCAAACAAGTATGCACTCCGCACTCTCCCAACTTGTTCGATGAAATATTACAATCACATTGATCAACTAGTCAATCCAATTACACTAAAATATCTAACATATGGTGCATTGAAAGACCTAGTTCGAAATCCTAACTCAAGTATTAATAATTTTATATTTTAATTGTCTTCTTCAACAAATTTTTATATTATTCTCAAAAATCTAACATACAATATTCAGATGTTCTTTGTAGTTTTGAAAACACAATCTATCATACATTTTGCACTCAACATACGTTACGTGGAGGTTCAAACCCATTTCGAAAAATGTAATTTACTCAAATTAATTAAATTAACTTAGAGATAAATATTAGAACATATCGTTTCAGATCTTGGGTTCGTCTCTGACTCACGTCAAAAATTTATTAGAACTACTCACTTTATAATGTAAGGTTATAAGCCTGATTAGTTAAAAAAAATAAACTTAGAGATAAATATTGAGTTGATTTTTCATATATTAATTAACACGTTATTATCCCGCCCCCTCTCCTAAGTCGACGTACATAAGATCTCCATTCTCCCCACATGTTACGTGGAGGTTCACAACGAATCAGAGAACACCAAATCTACCGATTAGGAAAAAACTATGGAACTGACAAGAGTGATAAGTCAAAATATGTATGAAACATATTTTACATATCATTCATTCATCACACAACACTATAATGTACTCGGTTCATCCCGCTTATTTATTTATATTTGGGTTGAGCATAAAAATTAAGAAAATTGTATAAATTAATATGAAAGAAAGGAAAAGTTGGTAAAATTGTGCGGTTAATTAATATTTAATTGATAGATTTGAAAAGTTGAAAAAAAATAGTGGATGAAATTAAATTTTATAATATAAAAATTTAATATTTTTAAAAAATTTTGAAATGTAAAGAATTGGGTGATAAATTAAAAAAAAACGTAAATAATTTGATGGGACTGAGAATCCTTAGAATTTGTATCCAATGAGTATGTATCTAAACTATAAAAATAACACCGACCTCTTCGATATACGGCAAAGCTTCTTGGCCAATCACAAATTTACATCTTCGAGAATGGTTGAATTTAAGTGTTTTCGAGATCTAGCTTTTTACATAATTCATTAAACGTTTTTTCCATTGTGTTATCCTCTTTTTTTCAACGTCGTGGAATCTAGTAAGATCTTTTTGTGAATTGTCTATAGTTTTTCGTATTTCTTGGGCTGTTATTTTGTCAAAATTTATCATCATTTCTATATTATAAATCTAATGGATGTCTTCACAGACTAGCTGATAATCTGATATTCATAAGATTAGTTTTCATCGTTTTAACGATATAGTGGAGGGCTAATGATAAAAAAAGTTATGGACGATAATTTTGTGATAAGCCTTTTTTGTCAAATTTATTAGTTCATACGTATATATACAGTAAAATTTCTATAAATTAATAATGTTAGAAACAGTAAATTTTATTAATTTATCGAAATTATTAATTAATCGAGATAAAAGATGTACTGTTGTTATTTTGTTGTGATAAAAAATTTATATTAAAAATATTAATTTATCGTGCATTATTAATTTATCGATTATTAATTAATCAAAATTAGAATATAGGGTTTTGTTCGGTAAATTAGAATACGTTTTATAAGCGCAAGTGATATATAATTTACATTCAAATTTAAGTGATATATAATTTATATTCAAATTTAAAAGTAGCTTATTTGAATTTTTGCATTAAAATCTAATTATATGCAGCTATATTAAAAATTGAAATAAATATAAAATTGTAAAATCTCAAACTATGCAATTAATTGTAAATATAGTTGGATAACTGCATCAATTTCAACTCTAAAATTGTAATTATAGTTTAATTTGCAATTAATTAAGCGAATTATATGTATATGTACTCCACAATCAACCAATACAAAATTAAAAAATAAAATAAAGAATCACACAAAAAAAACAGAATGAAAGGCATGAGTAGGATGAAGGGTATGAGAGAAGAGGTAAAGGAGAATATCAATAATTTAGAATTTTATTAAATTGTTTTTGCAAATAATTTATCCATTTATTGAAAATGAGTTTCACATTCTAAGACCACATTACTCTACCGTCTACACCTACGAATCAGAGTTTAAATTAAATCTTAATTTCAGTATAAACGGTTCTTAATTAAAATTTTATTGACATGGTGCACAAAATTATTCATTTTAAAATTAATAATCATCAAAACAAAACTATCGATAAAGGGCTAATGTAATATGATTGTTTATCAAAAAAACTATACCTATAATATGTATTTTGATAGTAAAAAGTGTATACGAATATAAAAGGTTAAATGGGTTTTTTTAACCCAGGTAAAATGTGCTTGATGCAAAGAAGTTTAAGGTTTCGATTCTGAACAATTTAAATTAGTTTTGACTATGAAAAACTTTTAATATTATTTATTTTATAACTTATCTAGAGATAATAATTAAAATGTTTAAGGTGAGAAAAAGACTTTCTGATGTGAAAAGGGAATCAAAATTTAACAAAAAAAGAATTAATTACACATATTATACATAAGTACACAGTAACATTTAAAGCATTCACCAAATTTGTACATGTTGAAGTTGAGCACTATATATAGAGGTTAAAACCACTCACCATATATCCAGCAACAAGCATTTGTAGTCTTGTGTTTTACATAGCTAATTTAGAATTTGTAGTTGTGCATTACCCTGGTCATTCATTCTAGTGCCTTGAAATAGGTATTCCAAGATGGGACCTTCACTAGCATTCTGTACTCTTGCAACAATATTATGTACCATTGCTACCAATTATGCAGTTGCAAATCCTCACTACCTCTATAAATCTCCACCTCCACCATCAACACCACCACCATCGCCTTCTCCGTCACCTGTTGTCTACAAATCTCCACCGTCACCTTCTCCATCTCCCTCACCATCTCCATCTTCGCCATCACCTTCTCCTGCACATTCATGTGTTTGTCATTGTCCACTATCACCTTCTCCGTCTCCATTCTCGCCTTATGCTCATACACCTTCTCCATCTCCAGCCGTACCAGTACCAGCACCAGCACCAGCACCTACACCCAAGTCACCAGACACCTACAAATCACCATCACCACCGTCGCCAGAACACTACCTCTACAAGTCTCCACCACCTCCTTACTAGATATTAATGCCCCCACCTGCCATGCATGCATGTTCTTCTAATTGATGCACGTATACTACTTATTATGTACTCCTAAGACCTAAGTTGATTGCAAATAAATTTTATGTTGCTTGTGTTCTTATGCTATTAAATAAACAGACATGAGCTTCATTGCATCAAATGATTTACTTTTTGTTATTATTATGTTGTGTAATGAATTGTAGGTATCTTAGTTTAATTAGTATATGTCTACATCTCTCTGTATGTAAAATAAATTGTAACAGATATGATTTGATGTCCTAATAAAAGCATAATGATTTAAACTAGAGGACTCTTAAAAATATCACCAATCTGATCATGAGCTAAAATAAATTGAACCATGAAAAGCTTTTTGCCCCTTATTCCCACAAACCAAATGACACTTGTGTACAGTAGAACCACCAAAGGCGACATCAATACATCTTGACACACTTTCAGGCAGGAGTGTACACGGATTGGTTAAACCGACCAATCCAATCCAAACTTTCAAGTAGGGGTGTACACGGATTGGTTAAACCGACCAATCCAATCCAAACCGACCTTATTTCACCCAATCTAAACCGAATTCTTTCAAATCGAAACGTATTTGAATTGAAAAATCGTAAATCCGATTTAAATGGGTTGGATACGGGTTTCAATTTTTTTAAACCGATCCAATCCAACCCGAGTAAAAAATGTATATGTTAATTTATACACACATTATAGACTCATTTATCATTAATAATTGATTAGTGCCACTGAAGTTGATGAGTGATTCATCATGATTATGTTTCTCTTCAAATTTAAAGACTATATTTAGTATTTAACCAGTCTTTTAGTTGTTATAACTTAAATATGTAAGACTTATTTGGGATTAATAATTGTAATATTTTACTGAATTTTGTTCAATTTGTTTTACTTTCACTTTCAGTTTACTTATTGTTTGATAGAAAAAAAATATTTTATTTATTTGCTAACCCGATCACACAGACCCAAACCGATTGGATTGGATTGAATTGGATTGGTTTGGATTATAAATTTGATTTTAATAGGTTGGGTTGAAAAAGTTTTAAACCGATTAAATTGGGTTGGGTCATAAAACCCGCTCAACCCGAACCGTGTACAACCCTACTTTCACGCATTGGAATGATTAAGATCACATTTCTATAATGTCGAAATAAAAATTTCATGTGTATACAATCAATCTTTGTGAAATTCATGATATTATCTGAAATAAACTAATACAAACTACAGAGGTGAATCTAGTAAAAATAAATTTCTGCATAGAAGATTAAAACAAGGGAAGAGAAAGTAACAACCTAAAGAATAAGCACAAACAGAGCAATGAAAGCACTCCTTTTTTATGCTTAATATTTTGCTGACTGCTTGGATGCACTGGCAAAAACCTCCTTGTAACAAATGGGGCAAGCCTGATAACAAGGTATATTTAGAACCTAGCTAAATTTTCTTGTATTAAGCATTGAAAGGAAAAAAGAAGTTCAATGATTTTGGTGGCTTACCTTGTTAATACTCAGCCATCTGCTGCCGCAATTAGCATGATAGATATGTTTGCATGGAAGACTAATCTGCTGGTCACCGCGTCTATACTCCATCTGGCAAATCACGCACCTGTCCGCGAAAAGAAAGGGCCAACGCCTCAAAATCAGGGACCAGGATCATAACATACTTTCCTGAATAAGTACGTACATATTCACTAAAAAAATTGTTCATCATCTTAATATATCTATGCCAATTCATATTGGCCCAAACTGATAAGTTTTATGGTTTCGATTCCATATATTTTGATATTATAAGCTAGAACTGAAATCACATACATAATTGGCGTTATGGTATGCTAACACAATTGACACCTGTTAAAAAGTCTCATTTCTCTGTCTTTCGTTCTTCGAACTTCTATCTTTCACATGTTACATGTTAAATACGCATATACACCATTTATAAAAGGCTTTATTTAAAAGTGATATTTTACTCGTAAGAAAAGTTTTTCTTGCTGTCAGTGCTAATCATCTGATCACCTACCTAAACAACTTCTGTAAAAAGAAATTATTCAGTTGAGTTGAACAATGTTCATATCACAGTACTACAAAAAAGGATCTTGTTTATAGTTATGGATGACACTATTTTTGGCTATGCTATAAGACTTATTAGCAATGTACTTTATTTTCCCATAGTGCTGTAGTATCACTTTCATACTGTAGACTTATTTAACTTGTTAATATCTAATAAACGACATTTTAATATACAGCATTCTTTATATTTTATTTATATAGAAAATGATCTTAAGAAAAAACCGTTATAACTTTTTAGCTTAAATGTACTCTATTTAAGCTTTGGACATTCTTATGTCATTGCATGACTATTGACACACATGACTGCTCCATCGATTTACGTTTGAAATGCACTATGTTCATAGATTTTGTATTTATATCATTATATGTTTTATATGTGTACTACCGAATGTACATTGTTACCTATCTATAGATAAGCATGTCTGTCCAGAGTAGATGGGCAATATAAAAAATGTCTACTAAAGTCGTGTAATTCAGGTTGACAAGCTTGTTAATTGCAGAAAACTAACAAATAACAAAGTTGCTAAAGTAAGAATGCAAAAAGGAATTCTACCTATGAAAAGAAAGACATAAGCAACATGAAAAGTTATCAGATATACAGCATATTTGAAGCTACTATGAAGTTAAAAGGAAGCTAGTAAGAAAAATTAGGCTCCTATATCTCAATGTTACCTCTCTTTTCTAGATTTCTTTCTTGAGAAAAAACCACACTTGAACTTCGAGATTGGGAGCAAGGAGATATTTTCCTGGGAAAGACCACGACTTTGAGTTCCAACTGCCTCACCCAAGTCAAGCAGTTCCTGCATGTGAAACATTATAATGGGCAATCTGAGTTCTTAGTTTTGATTAATTTACATGACTAACACTGCTTGTGGAGAGTAAGGGTTCTGAGCAGTGAGCACCAAACAAATACATAATTAAAGACAAATAGGTAGCCTTCGGTTAATTACTCAACTTTGTACAACTTAAACACCAACTTAGTGTTAACTTCTTTCATGAATTTTAGATTCAGACTTGCAAACAAGCATCAATATTTACAAGCTAGAAGAGAAAGCAAACAAAGCAATAACCTCGCTAGCAAATTTGTCTTAATGGACTGCAAGCTAAAAAATAGCTCATTTCTCTTAACTGCAAAAGATGTTCTAATCAAATTATTAATGAATTTCAGTTTTAGTTATTTCATGTTCGGTTATTTTATAATACGGAAGTCTTAGTATGCACAAAGTGAGAGAGGAAGGCACATATTGTAGACCTTTCAGAATGGCCCTTGACCTGTAAATTTATGAACTGTTCATTTCCGTGGACAGAGACAATCAAGCAAGAGCCATGCACCTGGATGTCTACTGTATTTAGAGATATTGGGTGTTAAATTTTACAGTTCATGGAGTTTGCTCGCTGTAAAACCCAACTAGACAAGGACAACGTACTGTGTTTAGAATGTTATCAACAATAATGTAATTCATATCGAAATGTGAGAAGTGAGAACCCCACAATGTAATGGAACCATATTTTCTTCATGCTAAATTTGCTAATGTACTTTAGAGCCAAAACGCTTGTCATACTTAAAATGTTCATCCTTCAACCTTCACAAGTGTTAGTAATTGAACTAACATTTTGAACTGTAATTATGTAAAATATCTGCATACTTTAAAAAACATATTGGCAATATAACTGAAAATGGTATAGCAGTTCCATAAGTTGTGGTGGGCCACAAGAAAATGTTCATGGGCAGAACACCAGAACTACATAAATATCAAGTGGTGATATCTTACAGTTTTTGTTTAATTTTGACGTCATAACACTAAAATTCAAACTATAACACAATGCTCAGATATATCCTTGCCCCTTTTTGTGAAGACGTATTAACATTTCTCATCAAGGTTTAACATAAGCGCTTCACACTTTTGAACAGCACATTAAAACACCAAATATTATGATTGTGACTGCAGCATTTCTAGTACATATTAAATGCACATCAGTTATAGAGTAATAGTTTAGCCTACTGCGACAGTCTGGAAAAATTAAGAAAAAGAAGTTCTAAGTCGCTTTATATCGCGGATAACATTAATCTGAAGAAACAAGAAAGAACGGTGAAACTGAATAATGGATTTGTTTCATACAATCAGGTGAATTATATAATGAGTGTGAGCGAACCTCATAAGTCATACTGTCAGGGTCAACATTGTCTTGCCAAACAACCTGCATGTAAGTTGGTTGAATACATTAGGAATTTTCTGATGATAGAAGAAGCAAGATAATATACAATAAGTTATATAGATGCCTTTCAAATCAGAAAAGGCAAAGTCTGAGTTTCTAAACACCTGGTAATCATGAATATTATGAGGACCTCGTGGACCTGTGAAATTAAGAAATGAAAATCGTTTTATATTTCCCATACATGCAAAATTGCAACAATAGGAAGATAAACTCCATATAAAGCAGCTAGGTTTCGCACATTCATGATGTGTGCGTGTGTGTGTTTATACAAAAATACATCTCCCAATTGTCCCTAATTGTACAATGTAGCAGAAAATTTCTGCATTTATAGAGCTTTCCGTTGAACTGATCACCTTAAGATGGTTCTAAAATCGTGCAGATATATCATTCATTTAATAAAAAAAAAAATCTCTTTTAGTTATAATATTATAATAGATACATGAGGTAACAATGTTCAATTAATAAAAAAAAAAATCTTTTAGTTATATTTGTAGATGAAACAAACCTGCATTTTTCTGTCTCAATAAGATTCATAACCTACACATTCATTATGTTTTGCTTTTCTGGAAAACAAACGATACCAACTCTGAGTTTACTTTTTCTTTCATTTCCTTATACTTTTTCTGGTAAGATTGAAAAACATATCAGATTTCAAATACCACATAGCTAATGGACAATTACAGTTCCCAACTATGTCAAATTTATCAGAACATCTCTAATGATCGGCACCCTTGCGGGATTTCAACTTTGCCATTGTTAGAATATAATACTATAAGATCCTAGTAAGTCCTCCTCCTAACACCCTAAGGTTTAAGGAGAACTGGTAACTTTAACAGCCAAATAATCACATATATAATATTTTTCATTCACGCTCATCAACATCACTTTTGGCACCTGTCTTTTAAACAATGTTTGTCCTTTATCGCAAAAATCAGTCACAACTAACTGTTAACAAGTTCTATAGTAAGATCATGTAATATATTACTAATAACTTACAATCTACAGGATTTACGTGTGAAGTTGAGCTTGAAATTTCTCCATGTTGTGTATGCACAGCTGCAGGCCTGTCACCGGGGATTGAAGCAGAGTTCTCAAAGTGACTGCTGTACTCATTTATCTGTGGTGTATAGTCGCTGACCACATAAGTGTGACCATAATCATAGTAGGATAAGCTCCCAGGTTCAGATAAGCCAATTTTGTATGCACTGGCATTGATTAAGGGGTATAAGCTCTCCTGCAAAATTGAAAGCTAATAAGATCAGCTCTCGTGAACAGTCAATCTAATAATGCTGCATCTAAAAATGCCAGGGCACAACATTGTAAATTATCAAATCAATGATAGCAAAAGGGGTGGAGCCATGGGGGTGGCACTGACTGCAAATGCAGTCACTGACACGGGCTTTCATAGTTCACATCCTTGAGATTCCATCACTGGTTCTTTTCAGTGATTGTACATAACAGATTGTCTATAATATCGTACAAATTATATGTCTTCACTGAATGTTATATGACTTTTCTGCCAGAATAACTGAACTAGTAATTATGCATCGAATCCTAAATCTCAAAAACTAGTACTCCGTAATTAATACATTTACTGATTTTAAAATGTGGTGATTTCCATATATATATAATATGTAGAGTTTTTTTTATATTTTCTTAAGAAATCCATAGCAGACGGAGAGTGTTTAAAAGTACACAAATCCTTAAACCAAGAAGGGCATAAAAAGCTGAATTCCAGATGCTTCAATCTGTTATGACCAGGCAACTTGTATGATTTGTAAGTAAAGCTCATAAAACTTTGGATCACTCGAATCTTATATTTGATAAGTTGTGGGTTATCATGTTGAACCTTAACTTAAATTCCTGGCTCGCGTTAGGACAAAAATGTTCATGTGATATTAAAATATAAGCCATGATCACAATGGAAAAGCTAGATTAGGCACGATCCAGATTTACATTCAAGTATAATTATAATTCGAATGACCAACTCTACCAAAATATTAACATTAATAGAATTGTCGAGTTCGAGAACTCTGGAGCTCTGATATCAGGTTAAGTAACGACAACTCGATTTTAAAATCTAAACAACAGGAAGTCAAGGCACTAGCTAGCACATATTATATAAGTAATATACCTGTGTTGTATAAGTAGAATGATCATGAGCGAAGATGAAATTGAGATGTTCATACGTGAGACCTTCGAAGAAATCCATATTTCTTATATATGTATGTATGTATGTATGTATGTATTTAGTAATGAAATTTTATTTGTGAAATGAAGATCATAACACACATAATCTAATGACTCAATGACTCAATGTAGTAGTAGGCTAGCCTACACATTCTGTAATAACACATACACAAGTTGTGCAGCAATTAATTAACTCAACAACATGTGAAGAAGAAGAAGCAGACAGTTAGTTATAATATATATACACACCACACACACGCAACGAATGTATTAGTAGATCAAATGCGTGTTGGATGAGACCGGATATTTGAGAATTCAAATTCCGAATATTTTATTAAATTCAAACCCGATCCAAATCTAATCGGATTTTAAAAATTAAAATTCAAACCCGATTTAACGGGTTCAGATTTTTACCGCGTTTATCAAAATTTTAATTTTAAAACTTCTAATAAAAAGTAGTATACTAGTAGTAATAGTTCTAATTTTAAATTTGAATTTTATGATATTTGAAATTTAAATCATATTTAAAATATTATAAATTAAAAACTTCAAGGTTATAACAAATGTTAAAAGATTAAAGAAGTCATGATATAAAGATATCGAATTAAAATGTGATAATTTATTGTGCAAATAAATGAGTTTAATAATGCAGGGGTAATATGTCTTGTTAAATTAAAACTCTATATTATTATTATCAATAATTGAAAAAGAGTAAATTAAATATTATAAACTAACTATTAATATAATATGTGTGTGTATATGACGATTTTTTTTCGGATTTCGAGTTCGGAACGAGTTTTGGATTTCGGATTGGATTCCGATACATAATGCTTAATATCTAAATCGAAATCCAAATTAATACGGGTTTAAAAAATAAATTCAAATTCAAAATTGCGGCCAATTGAAACGGATTGGATATTGTGAATCGGATTTTTTCGTCATCGCTATTATGATGATATATCCTAAATTTTAGGATACCCTATATCAATTTTAAAAAAAATTATTCCCATTATTGAATATTCATAACAAAATGGGGAATTTCTATTTATTAAATACTAAGTTATCATATCATAAAAATTATTTTTCTCAAATTTTTTACTAGTAAAATTATTAATCAAACTTTCAAAATGTATAGCATGTAGAACATGAATATAATGTATTATAATATTATCGATAATCTAAAATTTATAATATAATATTATAAATTAAAAACTTCAAGGTTATAACAAATGTTAGAAGATTAAAGAATTCATGATATAAAAATATCGAATTAAAATGTGATAACTAATAAGTGGTATTGTGGTTGTATTGCTAAAATAATGGAGTTTAATAATGCATAGGTAATATGTCTTGTTAAATTAAAACTCTAGAATATTATTATCAATAATAATTAAAAAGATTAAATTAAATATTATAAATGAACTATTAATATAATATGCGTCTGTGTATATAACCTTCTTTTTTCGGATTTCGGGTTTTGAATTTCGTATCGGATTCCGATACGGAATTCTTTATATCTAAATCCAAATTCAAATTAATACAGGTTTAAAAAATAAATTCAAAATTACAGGTTCGGTAAAATCCAATTGAAACGGATCGGGTATCCGTCGAATCGAATTTTTTTGTCATCCTTATTCTCCCGACATATCCTAAATTTTGGGATATCCTATATCAGTATAAAAAAAATTATTCCCATTATTGAATATTCATAACAAAATCGGGGAATTTCTCCTTATTAAATGCTAAGTTATCATGTCTTAAAAATTATTGTTCTCAATTTTTTTACTAATAAAATTATTAATCAAACTTTCAAAATGTATAGCATATAGAACATGAATATAATCTATTATAATATTATGTAAACAGTAAATATATATAGTCTTCAAGATCTTTAATTAAATAATGGTATCCATTTAAATCAACTCCATAAAATATTTTCAATAATCTAATATTTGAATCTCGATAACAATATATTAATAAATATTAATATATTTATTTTAATACAAATAATATATATTATTACACTAAAAAACCGTACATCCCACGAATTATAAATTTATAATAAATAAAAATTCAATTCCAACATTTTTATTATCGTGATTCCTCAATATGCTATATGATTAATTTATTTTTGGTAATAAATACAACATGGTATTGCATGTGAAACATCTAAAAGGGAAGAAAACAAAAGGCAGACATATGGTTGAACAAAAGCTCACCGAATCCAGCTTATTCAATCAAATTCACAATTATTTTGTTGGCTATCAACTCCCTTTCATGTGCCTTCATGATTTACTGCTCTGTACAAAATTAATTATTTTAGGGTCAATTTAATTCAATTTTAATTATAATTTCAAAATTATTCTTATAATTTCAAAAAATTGAAATATATATTTTAAAATAAATTAAATACACTTTCAATAATATATTCTTATACTCCTTTTTAATTATATAATATATATATAATTTCAGTCCAATTTTAATTAATTTGATCTCAAAAAAGATAAACAAAACAGTTAATTTCAAGATGGAAGGAGTAATAAATATTATTCCGTTTATTTTATTATATTAATTAACTTTTATATTTTATAAATTATCTATTATATGAATTAAATAAACCTTTTACAATTAAGTGATTTATTAGTATAACTTAATTTGCATTAAATAAAATATTATATATGCACAGTACGAGTTGAAGTTAAATAAATATTTAATAATGTTTATCGCTTCTTTTGGCATGTGCATTGCAAATGAATAATGAGCAATAGGATCGAGAAAGGAATTAATATAAGATATTTAATTTAAGAAAAACAAAAAAAAAGTGGCGTGCAAGTGAAGAACGAATCAATCATAATATTCTTCCGAACAGTGGTAGAGCTATGCTTTGTCGTTCTGCTAGGTCTTGGTTCGATTCTCGCATATATTAAATTAAATGATAAAAAAATCATAATATTCTTTCTTTATTTTTCATACAGTCGGATCACTTGTTGTATTTTCTTATCATTCATAATTACTGTTCCCCACATTTGTTATCGTTTCTACTCTACTCGAACTAAAATGATAATGTTATAGTAAAATCGGATAATGAATTAATTGAAATGCGAATCAAATGTATTATAGAATCTATTTGACTTATTTTATTAAATTTTTAAAAATAAAGTTTTCAATACTCAAAACACACCGGTTTTAATATGAAATTCGATGAATTTGAATTTAAATATTATTTTTATATTTGAATTTACGTCTTAATTTAAATTTAAATTTTAAAAAATTTAATACAACCCACCTATTGCCATTGGGCAATTTTTTTTAATAAGACGTGTTGTTGACCAAACTCAACGCACCTTTTTTCATCCTATTTGAATCTTTTGCTCTTCTTTTAGGGTAATATTGATATTGATGTAACGAGCCTCCGCAATAAAGTTAAGTAGGGAGTAGGCTATTAAATTTATGTGACATTTAGTTGGGAGGTTGGCAAGAAATTATTTATTAAGATTGTGAAAAATTAAAACTTCTCAAATTAATAAAAAGACATGTAAAATATAAAAATATATATATTATTTTATCCAAATTTATATTATATCAAATATAAAACTAATATAAAAAGGCCAATTCAAAATTTTTTGAAATTGATAATTATTGGAGCAAAATTTAACAAATATTGTTAAGAATAATATGGATGTAATAAAACTAAAAAAATAATATATTTGATGATTTATTATAGTTTGACAACTCTCTTAGCAATCTCTATTCGAGATGCTCTAAAGGGTATGTTTGCGATTTGTTACTAACTATAATAACAGTTTTTTTCTCAAATGCAAGAAAAAAATACTATTTGATAAATTTTAAAAACAGTTTTTTTAGAAAAGTATTTTAGTCTAAATACTATTTGATCAAATTCCGAATTTATGTCGGACCATCTAAAAATACTGGCTCAAATAGTCAAATGTAATCATTAAAAATATTGCAAGTGGTGTGGGTGTGTTGGGGGCCTGGGGCATGTTTTGCTTGTATTGAAGACACCAACTCATCAAGGTTGCTGCTATATATAGCCTTATAGGCCAATTACATGCGACACTATCATCATACATTGCTTTACCCAAAAGTACACAACTACTTGCAACAACTATTCTGATGTGTTTTTTATAAATATTATTAAATAATAATCTTTTTTGTAATTTAGAAAAATATTTTATAGATCAATTTTAATAATAATTTTATACTTACTCATTATTATAATAATAATAATAATAAATTTAAACTCGAACCAAGTATGTGAGAGAAAAAAGAAGTAAAAAAAGAGAAATTAATATTTTATTAATCAAAATAATATATGAAATGAATATAAGTTTTTAAAAATAAGGAATGTTCCTAACCTTTTCGGGACCAGCAGAATATTGTTGTAGCACTATCATATTAGATTTCTTAAATTTTTGTTTAAAAACTTATTTATCTACGTTGTTGGACTTACGATTGAAATACTTATTATTATTAGTAAAAGAGTTGCTTCTACCATTTATCAAAAAGAAAAAAAAAGAGTCGCTTCTACTCAATGAACCCCCAAAACCAGGTTACACATTGTTTATTCTTGCGTAGATGCACATGTGTTGGTACAATTATCTGTAATTTGGTCATTTTCTTTCTAAAATTTAGATATCATGTATTAAACAATTAAATTCAAATTATCAAATTAACTCTTGAAATTCCGTGAAACTTGCAATTACGCCGAAACAAACGAACAGAATTTTAATGCCAGACTCGATAAAACGAACTCCGTTGCAAGAATCAATTTTCACGTTTCTTCAAAAATCCCAATTACAAACCATTTGACAAGTGGATCCTACAAACACGAGTTTATATTATCGCATATCTAATCACTAATAAACTATTCTTATGAATTCTATTTGAGAGATGCATGAATAAAATATTGAACAAGAATGCTATTGAAGCATTCAAAATATTTTGGGTGTGGGATTCGATTGATTTAGAACAGGATAATTTTTTAGCAAAAAAACAAGTAATCTCTAGCTGTTACGACTTGCTGCTAAGATATATCCCGATCCCACAAAATCTAGAATCGGGAGTTAATTTTCTTCATTGCTGCTAAGATAATATCCTGATCTTACAAATTTAGAATCGGGAATGAAGTTTCTACCTTTATTGGTCGTGCACTCGTGCCTGAAGTAAGTAATACTTGCTGCTCTTGCTTTTGTTGCTAGGGTGCCGTACTTCCATTGTCCAGAACATTGTCAACAGAGGTCTTGTATTGTCAAAAGACCTATTTTTGTGGGTATCAGCTGCTAAATAAGCCATTCCCCCTGATCACAACCCCTTTGACTATGTTCATAACAAAAATAAGAACTCTCCATTGCAAGGAATGACAAGCAGTATCATAAAAGCTTACATTGTGTTAAACCAGACCTGTTATATGAGGTCTTGAATGATGCCACAAAAGACAAATGCCTACGAGGCGACGAGGCAGCGCCAAGACTAACAGAGGATGGAACCAATACAGTACAACACTTTTATTAACTTTTATGTTGGTGCATTGAGCCACAATTAGTATTCAGAGGAGAGTTGTAGCAGATGGTTTCTCAAACTCTGGGGAGATGCAAAAAATTGAACAATACAATACACAAAAATGGAATGATATAATAGGCACATTCTAATAAACTGATTGTGAAATACAATAATGGCACAATTCTGATTAGAAAACTCTGATCAAAGGACATACCTTCCGCATCTAACAAGGTTTATAAAATGACACAAAACCCCTCTTTTAAGGGAATAAAAGTTTGGGACTTTTAAATCCTCGTGTTTAGTTATTCAAATGGCCTAATTGCTCTCAGTCTTCTCAAATTATAAAATCCGAAGGAAAAGATTTTCATCACCATCTATGGCATAAACAAGTGCGAAAGAGGGCGTGCTACTCCATTAGGCTCCCCCTGAACCATACTTCTTTCCAAAGACTATCACCTGAAGCTTGTCATAACCAGCAAGCACACCAGCACCTGCAACTGCACGGAGGATGTTAGCACCAGCGCCCTTGAACAGTGACTTGGGTCCCTCTTTCTTAAGGATCTGGTTGAATGCATCAAGAGAACTCTTGTACTTGACAGCTTCACCAGATGTCATCATCATTCTTCTACGTACAGTATCAATGGGGTAGGAGGCAAGACCGGCACCATTTGTGATCACCCAACCAAGAGCAAAGCTAGCAAAGAAACTATCCTGAATAAACAAACCAATGGATTGCACAAACATGTCAGTACCAGAATACAAGTGACAATGTAGATAGACTATTAATACATATGGGGAATTTTGATGGCACCGAACTGCAATCTCAAGAAGTGAGATTGAACTGCATAACAATGTTTGTTGCCCATTTCAACATATATAGCTCTTAAATCCTTTGCAGCCAAGAAATAACCCCATGTCACTGTACTAATGCAGTACTGGGCTGTACTGCTATATTATACACATCGACATTAAACAAGAACAATGCTCGAGGAAAACATATTTTCAAAAAATTATATAAATCAAAAACAAAATGGAAATAACTTATAGCATATATCTTTAACAAGATCAACAGACCTGCAACTTTCCAGTGAGGAGTACTGGCTTCAGTGAATCGTACATTCCAAAATACAAACCACGATACACAATGATGCCGACACATGAAATGTTAAATCCCCGGTACAACCCAGCAATACCATCGGATGCAAGAGTCTTCTTGTACACATCAACCAATCCATTGAACTGCCTCTCTCCACCCTTCTTTGCAGCCTTTGCATCATTTGCAAGACGAGTTCGAGCATAATCCAAGGAATAGACAAAGAGCAATGACGAAGCACCAGCAGCACCACCAGATCCCAAGTTACCAGCAAACCATTTCCAGTAGCCATCACGATCCTTCTTGAAATTAAAGAGACTCTTAAAGTAATCCTTGAATGCAAAGTTCAAAGCCTGTGGAAGAAATCACTCTGCTATTCAACTGGCATGTTTAAGAGCAAAAATGATGTTATCACTATTGCAGGTCAGTGGTATATTAAATAAAATGATCACAAACCTGTGTAGGGAAGTAACGGATGACATTAGCAGTGTTCCCTCTCCACAAAGATCCAAAGCCTTCTTCCTTAATTGTTCTACTAAAACATTCTCCAATACCCTTGTAAGGTTCAGAAAGACGGCCAGTCTTAAGCATTTCATCTTGATTCTGAATCAAAAGTTTCACACGCTCAATTGGAGCAGCAGCAGTTTTGGACACGGCTGCTGAGACTCCACCCATGAGAAAATCAATGGCAAAACCTGCAATACCTTTCTCAGCTGGTGCTTGAACAAAAACAGGTGAAGAATAACCCAACGGAAGGTCCTGAGTGGCTACGTATGTCCGTGTCATGGGGTACTGCATTCCTGCACCGGTATAGTTCCCATAGGCAAAACCACTCCTCTGCATAGGAAAGCTTCCATAGGTACTCTTAACATCTTGCGAAAGGCTGGAACCAAGATTATACTGAGTAGCGAATTTCTGATAAACAGTTGGGAGCTGGTGCTGCTCAGCCATTTCTACCGGCAAAAAAAAACTCCTACACAGCACAAATTAGTCAGAATGTATAGTTTTAGCTCAGACTAAAAGATAATACAACCAAATTTTATAATTTTATAAAGGAGCCTGGCATCTTAAAGATAGTTCAAATAGGTGACCAGTTCATTCAATTCAGCTGATAAATAATTTGACTGATAAAGGACTACTAGTGACAGAAGTTGCAAACATTAGTAACTGTAACACAAACAAGAAGAAACTACAGGAACATACCATTATTTAAAGTGAAGTGCACAAATGTAAATGATCCATTGTAGAAATATATCCTATTTAAAGTGAAGTGCACAAACGTAAATGATCCACTCATTGCATGTCCCTTTCCCTATTGCTTACTTGTATAGATTTTAGGCAATTACCCATCTACGGCAACTACAGTTAACTTAAACACACTATTCTCTGTTATACACACTGGTTCACTGATCTTGTATGCCTAAGAGCAGCATATCAATCACTGATTATTTCATTTAATAAATTTCACATTGGTCAGTACTTAAAAATATAAGCAAATTACACAATAGTACCCCAAAATGGCTAGAAATCATATCAATGTGGAGTCAATACACCACCATCTATCTTTGAGTAGTCTTAATATTCTTTTTCTCAAAATATGTACATCTATTACTACGATAACAATATTTTGAAAGCTTTATTAATGTAATAGTATAAAATTGCAGATGAGACACGGAAGCTAACTACCGACAGTACAAAACAGTTATCACTCAGACTAAAAACACTTGTTTCTCGGTACAAAAATGAAGCACCTCAGATATCACTGCTTCCATAGTACATAATAAGCGATCCACAATTACAAGTGAAACAAGTAGTCATTTATGCCAAGATTCATGTGTATAAAAGTTACGAAACCAGCTGCGTAAAACTAAAGCAGAAAACAAATCAGTCTTTACGAGAAATAAACAAACTAATCAGTAATCACAGATCTAATCGCCTACAACTCGTAACAAGCTCAAACTCACACACACACACACAATTAGATCTAATGAAACGACAATTAGTCAACAAACATACAGATCTAAGTAAAAAAAGTGAGACCGATAACTATATATGTGTGTGAGAAAGTGATGATCTAGATAGATCTACAAGCAAATCTATACTAACAGCTACCAAAAAAAAATTAAAAATAAAAGAGTGATATGATTTACAACGGAGATATAGGTAAAGATAAAAACAGACAAAATGGAGAAGTTTGAGAGAGAGAGAGAGAGAGATTTGACCTGCGTTCGATTCGCCTCGGGAAGCGCGGTAAGATAGATGGAGGAGGAGAGACGAAGGCGAGGAGGAGATTAGGTTTGTTAGAAAATCAACAAAAAAGCGAGAGAGGGGTTTCAACGCACTGTTTCCACTGCTTATATATATATTTCACTTTCGCCCACTAATAATTCGCTAATAAATTTTAGAGAAATCACCGGGTCACAAATTGGAGGTAAAATGCTTAAAATGGCATAACTCATAAAAATGGACCTAAATGTCATTTCAAGACTCAACGTAGTGTAGCATTTTTGTTCTTTTGATTTTGAATGCAAAACGTCACTTAGTGTCACGTTTTTCACAAATTTTTTTTAAAAAAATCTGTACAAAACTCAACTTAAAGTAGTGTTTTTGTCCTAAAACTCTACTTCATTTTGTATCTTGCCCTAAAACTCTACTTCATCTTGCGTTTTGAACTTTAAAAATTTAACCCAAAAATATAAATTGCTCGAGACGCGACACGATATAGCGTTTTGTGAAAACTCAACTTCATGTAGCGTTTTGGAGTGACATTTTGGACCATTTCTCCGAACTGTGCCATTTTGGGCATTTATTTTTATAAAAATGACACATATGGCCATTGCCCTAAATTTTATTACTCGTCTCAAAATACGGATATTTTTTTATTTTTTAAGATGAATAAAAAAAGAAAATGTTTATATTATTTTATTATAAAAATACCTATGACACATTTAGAATATATTTTATAAATAACTTGGTTATAACTCGTGTCATGCACGGGTTAGCTAATATATTTAATTCATATTTTTTTAATCTTATTTATATGATTATTATCTATTTATATTTCATTTATAATTGAACATTATTTTATTTGATATTTATCGTAAAACTTTCAAATTGGGCTAAAAAATTTACTTAAAATTGGCTTAAAGGACTTGTTTATAATTTATATATTTTGAGTTTATGTGTTTTAATTTTTTTGTTTCATTTTATAACAAATAATTATTTATAAATTTATAATTTAAATAATATTTAAAGAAGTTGAGTGTTAATGAAACTGATGTAATTGTGTTAGATATATAATACTATACTAAATTATAAATAATATTTAAAGAAGTTGAGTGGTAATGAAATTGATGTAGTTGTGTTAGATATATAATATTATACTGTATTTAGACTATTTTTGGACGGGTTTAATTTTTTGAAAGGCGTTGAATCATACCAAATAAACCCCTGTTCACTTATAATAATATAGTACATATGATACTCTCTCTGTTCCATTTTACATCTTACTTTTAAAAAATTATGTATCCTAAGAAAAAGTTAAATAGATAATTTGTTTACTTATCTACCCCTAATAATTGCATTAAATGTAGATGAGTTGTTTGTATATTTAAATTAGTCAAATATTGAAAATAGTAATACAAAAGTAATTTGTGAAAAAATCTTTAAAAAATTATTTTGGAAAACAAGAGTAACAAGTGTTTTGAGACAATTTTTTTTATAGAAGTGACATGTATTATGGGTTGGTGGGAGTATTTATTATTCACGCAAGCAGTTTCAAATAGACATCTAATTTTATGAAAATAAGATGATTAGATTTTTTTTGTAAGAAATCAGAATTTTATGGAAAAAATTGAAATTATGCTGAAAGAATCGGAAATAAGACAGATTTAGGTGGAAAAAATAAATTTGAAAAGCTTGGACCCATTTCTAAATAACAATTGTTTTTTTTTGGAACACAAATAACAATTGTTTTAACTTTACAAAACTTCAGCATCACACAAAATATAATCAATTACAATGTTGTGGATAAATATAATTTTTTTAAATAATGTAGCAGTATAAGTTATATTCTACACAAGAATAGAATAAAGTCCGCTTTCCATTCTTTTGGTAGAAGTTCATCATATATTACTCCCTCCATCGCTCTATTTAAATACACATTATTTTTATTACACTTAAATTAACTCATCTTTAACTGTAATTTAAAAAATATATAATTAAAAAAATTAATATCTTATATTGTTAAAATATATATATAATCTACTTTAAAATGTATCTTTTAGTCTTTTAAAATTATAAAAGAATCATTTTTAATTTTCAATCAAACATTAGTCACCAAAAAAGTCAAAATGGATATGTAAATAGGAACGGAGGGAATACTAATTAAAGAGTAAAAAGAACCCTGTTGAAGCTTACAAGAAGCAATCCAAGAGATTTAAGTTGTGCTTCCTAAATACTAAAAAAATCCAGCTGTTCTTTAATGTCTAACCGATTGTCAAGAATCCCAAAAACCTACTTATACGATGTTCTTCAATTTATTGCATAGCTCAATATATGAACTGAATGTTGCAATCTACCTGACTAATTATGGTAATATTGATCATCAATCATCTTTTGTATGCAACGGCTTCTTGTAAAACTGTAACAGAAGCGATGAACAAACCACACTAATGGAAGACGCAGCCATGCAAGCTCCAGCTAGCCAAGGAGGCAGACGAATGCCAGTGAACGGGAACAAGATTCCAGCAGCGATAGGCATGCCTAGTATGTTGTATCCGAGTGCCCAGACATAGTTCAGGCGGATACGAGAAATTGTCTTTCGGCTGAGATCTATCGCGGTAATAACATCTTCTAAGTTGCTCTTGATTAAAACTATATCGGCTGCTTCTATTGCTACATCTGTCCCTGCGCCTATTGCCAAGCCAACATCAGCTGCAACTAGTGCTGGTGAATCATTTATACCATCTCCTACCATTGCTACAGTTGTGCCTTTCATCTGACATCAAGGTTTAGACATGAATTATCACCAAGGCAATGTTGCATTCATACAATTTTTCAAGATATACTGACAGATAACAAAGACCAATAATTGGTTTGCTTCCAAATCTATACACTTTTTCTTTCTAGATTCTAAAAACTTATTATAGCTGTGATTAGTTATATATTTTCGAGCACCTAGGCAGACAAACCATGTAGCATTATAATTATAAATATGAAGATCACCTGCAATTCTTTTATCCTATCAGCTTTACCCAATGGATCTGTCTCAGCAAACACCTCGTGTATCCCAACCTCCTTGGCTATGGCAGTTGCTGTTGCATAGTTATCACCAGTCACCATTATACATGAAATATTCATTGACTGAAGGAAAGATATAACACGTGCAGCCTCCGGCTTCACTGGATCTGTTACAGCAAGAGCACCAGCAAGCCGCCCATCAATAGAAACTAGTATGCAAGTACGAGCCAATTCTTCATTTTCTGAAATGTAAGCATCAACCTCGGGAAGAACTGGGACATTAGAAGCCCACATGAGCCTCCTGTTCCCAATTAAAATCGTTTTGTCTCCAACTTTTCCACCCACTCCAGCTCCTGGATGCACCTCAAAGTCCTTCACCTCAGATGTCTGTTTAGCTTGGGACCCATGCTTCTGGCGAAATTTCTTAGCATGCTCAACAACGGCTTTTGCTATTGGGTGCTCACTATTTGCCTGGAGATAGAAATGAAGAACAATAACACCCACGAGGTCATATTTAAATAGCAATGAATTTTACGAGTCTTTATCTATTAATTTTTCAGTTATTTTTCTTTTAATAGTTAAATCCCGCTCCAATTTACAAAGAACAGACCGGCGAACAACTCATGAGCTCTACCATATTCCCAACCAACCGAAGTTGACATTCATCTTATATTTGGTAATGAAAACTGTGGTGTATAGTTAAACATCTACGACTCTGTGCTGCAGTAATCAATTTTAGCAATTTACGGTATGCAGTTCCTAGTCATAAAACTCCTTGATCTTTGGTAATTTGCTGCATAATGTTCATGAGTATAAGATCTCAGATTTCTGATTAACCTTGGTATATGAATTATTCACGCCTATAGAAGTTCAAATATTGTTACAAACTAACATAATACTGTATATGCTTTTGTGCTCATTTTCCAAGAAACTTAAGAATTAACTCTAGCCAGAAACTGTATTTCAGCAAAAAACCATCATTAAAAAAGCTTACCTCGATTGCTATAATGACGTTGCAGAATTCCTCCATTGAAAATTTAGAAAAAAGCGTAGCACTAACAACTGTTGGTTTTCCGGCCGTCAATGTGCCTGTTTTGTCGAAGACAACTGTTTTCACCTACAGATTGACACATCAATCTAATAAGCTCTTATTGCAAAAGTGTAAACTAACTTGCATTAAGATCTATAATGCAAGGCATTGTCCTGATTGTATGAAAGTGCAACTCATTATAGTTCACAAATTTTAATTAATGTAAACCCACATAATGACAACTTATATTTGTAAAGAATGTTGGAAGCCATTAATGTTTCAGATTTTAATCTAAACTCATCATAGTTCACATATCTTATATTTATTCGAAGTGTAATCCATATCAGAGATTGTTAAAAAAAAAGGGCAGGATTATGACATAAGCAAGATGATGTCAGTATGGTGACATCATAACACTGTAGCAAGCTTCATCTACAAGTTTGTAATATCTATATATAGAGGCTTTGCCTCACTGTAATCGTTAAAGAAGCATATATATATATATATATACATGTATACAAGTTTCTTTCCAGTTCTCTCTCTCTCTCTCTCTCTAATTTCAATGAAAAGATGGTAATATAAATTTTTCAACTTTTTATTTCATTACAGACATCTAGTTATTACTCTCATATCTAGTGATACTGTTCACTTAATGAAATTAACCATTGGCAGCTGGCTGGGTCTAGTACTCTAGTTTATATCATTGATTCATTATATGTTCCTATAAACTACAACGAGAACATTCAAATATATAATAGTGTTCGTCCATAAGAAAAACCACCTGCATCATCCCACAAAATTTAAACATATCGACTCTGAAATTAATAGTTTTAGATTTTAGAAATAAATGGTCAGGTATAAGTTTCTAAATTTTTTGACAACTCTGCCAGTATTCCGGTTCCTTAAGATCCAATGTCCATTATTTCAAACTCTTAATAGGATGACTTATCCAGTAGTCCAAGATCATGTTAACATACTTAAAGCCTACATATAAGCCTAGAATCATCATATAAAATCATACAACTGCTTGTACCTTGTGTGCCTTCTCTAGCGCATCACCGCCCTTGATAAGCACACCTTGACTAGCACCCTTCCCTGTGGCAACCATGACTGCAGTCGGAGTAGCCAGTCCCAAGGCACAAGGACATGCAACTACCAAGACTGATATACCAAACTGCAGTGCAAGTTCAAATGCATCCATAGCTTCTGGTATCATACTTTTAGGGTAAAACCCTGCTTCTCCAGGAATAAACCATCCCAACCATGTTGCAAAAGCTGCTATGACGACCTGAAATTTTATGACAACAAATCAACTTAAGACAATTCAAAGGATAACTCTAATAAGAAGTGCACTGAAATTTAAGAACTTAAATAGTGGTACAAGTATAACAACACAACTAAGAGCGACGGTGAATTCATTATAACATAGTATGCCCTCAGGTTGTGTTTTGTTGCTATCAATGGATTTGGGCGTCATCAACATAATGTGGGTATCTCCTAATCCTTTAAATAAATTCTTCAAGAATACAAAATCTTAGGGGTTTCATTTCATGAAAGTGCAGGTATTACTCAGAATAATTTAGAATTGCCCATCTCCTCCAGGAAAGTATAAACTAATCTATAATTGCATAAAGTTAGAATCCAGCTTGTGTTTCTTATGCAATGCAGAAGCTAAGTATCAGCTCACTGCTCAGTGGATGCATTGATGCAATTTAACTTTCAATTGGAGCTGAAAAGGCAAATCAATTTATTCTAATGCTTTCCCAAGTTAAGCACATAGTTACCCAGATATTAAAAATATTAATGAAGAAATATATGTTGGGACCACAATTGTTGACACTAAAGATAAAAGAAATTCAAAAGATGTTAAGAATACTGAAGGTCTCACAAAAGAAGTTAAGTGCCAAACTAAAATAAATCATATTAGGAAAAAAAAATCTACAAAATTGATCATGCTATTAAGAGCAAAATTCCTGCCTTGTACTCTTCAGTGTTTCCTGTTTTCATAATAAACTAGCAGGGAATACCACAATCCCAGTAATGACTATTAAAATGGATTCCTGACAACCAATATATACAGAGGGAAAATAAAACTAAAGGGATGAAGAACAAGATGAACTCACTGCAGGTACAAATAATAATTTTTTAGGAATTATATCAAATTACAGAACATGTATCTTTCTACCAAATGCTCATGCTATTTAGTGCAAAAATTGTGCCTTGTACTTTCAGTGTGCATCCCTGTCTCCATATTAAACTAGCATGAAGTTACCACAATCCCAGTAATGACTATTAATATGGATTCCCGGCTACCAATATATACAAAAGGAAACTAAAACTAAAGGAATGAAGAACCAGATGAACTCACTGCAGGCACAAAAAATTTTGATATCCGGTCTGCTAGCTTCTGTACAGGTGCTCTAGCAAGCTGTGCAGCTTCAACTATTTGAACGATTTGTGAGAGTGCAGTTTCCGAGCCAACATGAGTGGCTTTCACCAGCAAGCATCCATTTTCATTCATCGTACCACCAATAACCTGTAATGGAGTCGGCAAAAGACATTTCTAACATTAACCAATATTACAAAATAAGAAAATTATAATGGACTAAGAAAGCAAACTTCTGTACCTTGTCACCAGGTCTTTTAGCAACGGGCCTTGCTTCTCCTGTTATCATGCTCTCATTTACATGACTCTGACCATCAACAATGACGCCATCAGCAGGAACCTTTGCCCCTGGAACAATTTTAAGTATGTCATCCCGTTGGATAAGTTGAGTGCTAATTTCTTCTTCGGATATGATATTCCCATCAACTCCAAAGGTTAACAGGTGAGCTGTATCTGGAGCAAGATCTGTCAACTTCGCCAAAGCATCTGACGTCCTTCCTTTAGCTACAACCTCCAAATATTTTCCAAGGAGAATAAATGATATCAGCATAGAACTAGTCTCAAAGAAATCACTTCCCTTAAATGTTGCAGAAGTCGAAGCTTTAATTAACACATATACAGAATATAAGTAAGCAGCATTAGTGCCTAACGCCACCAGTACGTCCATATTAGCAGATCTTCTTCTCAATGCATGATAGGACCCGATGTAAAATCTGGTAGATATATCAAATACAAGAAGCCATCAGAGGTGAAAGATAATTATCCGAGTATGAGCTTGAAAAAAATACAAAAGATGCCTACGAGAAAAATATGTACCTTCGACCAATTATAAACTGTACCGGACTGCTAAAAATCCACCGTAACAGCATCCCGAGGGTGAGCATATTATGAACCTTATAATCTAACCAGTTCCCATAAGGAGGAAGCATAGGCAGTACCATTGAGAAAATTAAGACAGGACCAGTAAATATGCAGCTCCACCAAAATTGGTTTCTGTACATCTGGATTTCGTGTCTTTTCTGTGTCTCTCGCTGTCTTGGTGGGTTGTATAATTTTGCATGATAAGATTTCTGTCCCTTGCCAGCTTCTTGGATGCAACGTATAAGAGACCTTGGACCAACAACGTCTGGATCATAACTAACAGTCACTTTGTGCTCCTCCAAGTTCATCTCGACATGTTGCACACCCTCCTGCGACTCAAGTATACATTGGATGACAGATAAATCTTCTGGAGAACTGATGCCATCTAGGTCAAAATGAACTTTTGTCACATCACTTCCAGAGCTTATCAGATCAGCTCCAAAGCCAGCATCTTCAATTGCTTTAATAATATGATCAGTATCCGTGATGTTTGGGTCATAATTAACTTTTGCTTCTTCAAGAGCTAGACCCACTACTGCTTTTTTTACTCCATCAACCATTGAAAGGGCACGCTCTGCAGACTCAGAGCAGTTTGTGCATGCCATACCTTTAATTCTGAGCCGACATACTGCTATGTCTTTCTCTGGAAAATCATTTACTTCAAAACCTGCATCTTCGATGGTTTCTTTTATTTTTTTTGCCTACATCCAAAAATTGACCATAGCAGGTTCTAATGTAAGATAGAGTCGGATGAAGAAGGGGAATGCAAGATTGAGACCCAAAAAGAGTACAAAGAGGTCATCCTAAGCAAAATTGTCCAAACGAAACTTGACTAAATAATCCATAATAGCAGCCATAATACAAAAGGGAAATAATGGCAACAAAACAAATAAAAATATGCCATCTCGACCCCCATTATTAAGCTCTAGGTAGGAATGAGATTTTTTTTTAAAATACATAAAATTTTATAACATAACATTTACTCACATGTGCTAAATATATCCTTTTTCTCTCCCATTTTCCTACTCTGTTTACCTGCTATCTATTAATCAAATGTACTATAGAGATTCCAATATACTTCACATAGTTCTCTATCATTTCCCTAAAGTTATGTTGTAGTTCCCCTATATAATATACATTTTCTGAAAGATAATGAAGGTGCGTGTGTGTGATACAAATACATACATACATACATACATACATACATACATATATATAGGCCATTATTTCATAAAGAACACCATAGAATTTTATAAAAAATCACATAAATTATGTTCGTCAATATCACTTAATATACCAACTAATGATTATATTAAAAAGTATAAAAGCTACAACTTACAGTAATATGTTCTGGTATATATCTAACTACAGCCTGGCCTTGAAGTGGTGAAACCATTACACTCTCCACACCATCTAACTTTTCAAGTGCAGATTCAATGGAAGTAGCGCAAGATGCACATTCAATGCCACCAACTTTAAACATAATTGATTTTGTAATTCTGTCTACATTCAGAGTACTCTCTGAAGGTTTCAAAAGTGGTGACTTTAGCTCATCCCTTCCGTTAATCTCCATCTTTTTCCTGAAATTCGTACAGTGTTCACAGAAGTTAAGAGTGAAATCTATACCAAAGTTTTTAACATATAATTCATTCAAATAAGAAATAAACAGGATTACTCTAATACAAAACCACAGTAAGTCCACAAAAGAGCTCTTTCAATTTTTATGGTAAATTCAAAAAATTCCCCTAATCTTTGTTATGTAACTCAATATGTTTAGATAGTAAGCTATTTGATAGTTTCACAAACTGCAAAAAGTTATTCATAACTAATCATACTAGGTTGAGCATATTGCATCTTGTTTTCAAAGAATCAATATAGAGGTTTTTTTTACAAACAAGCAGGGTAACGAAACAACATAAAGGAATATATATATATGTATATATATATATATAAAAGCACATTTGATTCTAGATTATAACAAAAACCTCAATATGTAGCATATTAGCATCCGATAAAACAATATGAAGCACAAAGAAAAAATAAAAAACAGCTTCCTCCTTACTTACAAAGATAGTCACCGGATAAACAAAAAACAAGAAAACCAAGAACTTAATCATAAATTTTAACAATTAAACAAATTCACCGTAATCTAGCAGAAGCATATTTGTGCACTTGCTTTTTATATAGGATTTTAACAAGTTCAAGGTCTGTCCATATTTTAGACTTCTATTTTCACAACGGATTCAAACATAGACAAATCTAGCTAAGTTGAGCCAGACCAGTTAGAGCTTAACCATTTAAATAAATAAGGAGACAAAATTTGACCCAACTCTATATTTTTCCTTCACGTTCAGCTCGATTCCCTTCTTGAGAGGAGCGGAACCAAAATATATGAGGTAAATCGAATTTCTTATCAAAACTCAACTAATTTAAAGTGCTACTCCTAAATTATTGACAGAATCGACATGGTATTGTGTCGAACATTAATTTTGTAATCCAATATTAAAAAAGCAAACCAATCACTTTAGTTGACTTAATATTTGCAGCTAATTGGATCACATTCTTGACTTGATAAAACAACTTGACAAATCCTTTAATATAACACAACTTCTACGACACAACAACAAATTACAAAAGTTGTATTGTAAATTTAATAATAATAACAATCAAAATCAATACATAATTTACGATATACGTCTGTTGTGGATGAGGCACTGCTGGATGTTACAAACACCTATAATTCCCAATATTCAGCAGATATCGAGCGATACGATACTTTAAACAAACAACAAGATGATTCACAAACAAATTTAATAAAACAAACAAACAAACAATTCTAATACTAATTAGAATCAACAGAAATAGAATGATTAGGGTTTGAAAACAGAACATAATAAAAATAACAAACACAAAACTATCTATACACACATATAAATTTACATAAAACAAGGAGTATAGATATATTACTTGGCTTTGATGATTGATGGGTGATGAGAAGAGCTTTCCAGAAGATAAAGTTACTACGTGTGTGTGTGTGTATTTGTGTGTGTAATTGTATGTATATGTAGAAAGAGCAAGGCGGAAGAGGATGAGAAATGCCGCTCCAATATTGTGTGTGTGTGTGTGTGTGTGAATTGGACCCCTTGCTTACTTTGCAGCTTTTTTAATACCTTTTTCAAAATTCCCACCATTATTATTATCAGTGTTCAAACCCTCCCCCGGCCCCTTCCTTTTCGTTGACATTTCTATTTCTTTTTTATTATCATCGTCATTTTATTAATTAACTAGTACTAGTGTAGTATAAATTACCACGTAGTATAAATTACCACGTAATGGTTGAATAAAATAAAATATTGTACAATGTTATTAAGAAGATATTATTGGAGGGGTTGAGGGTAGTTCAATGGTAAAGCCGGTAGAGATGTCATTTGTTGTTTCCGAGATTTTGGGTTCGATTTTCACATATATCGAATTTAACGTTCAACAGATATTAATGAGTATCCTTACACTAAATAAAAAATATATATATATATATATAATTGTATAATTACTTTTATATAATTTTAAGTTTATGCCTATACGGAGTACTAGTATCTTTTTATAAACATATGATTCTCTTGTGCTCCGTACAATTTTAGTGATATGTATTGAATATATCACTTTTGTTATAAGTGCATTTGTTTAAATTATATATAAAATATATATTTATTTACTTTTGTGTGATATTTTGATTAAATTTTATATTATATGATTTTAAGGGGGTGCATTCAATTTGCGGGAGTTTAGGAATCTAGTTATATTCAATTTAAATTTTAAAAAATTCATTCAGATTTGATGTTATTTAATAAGAATTTTAAGTTGTCTACTAAAATCTTAGTATGTTAATTTGAATTTTAAAAAAATTATTAAAATCTGATAATATTTAAAATTTGATGCATTTTTTATTTTATAAAATAATAGATTTTAATGGATCATATAATATTTTTATTATTATTCTTAAAATACCATCTAAAATTTATGAGATTTTGAAATATTTTATTTAAATATTTTAAAATTTTAGTAGAATACATGCCGTGAGATTCTGTTTTATATGTGTTGTCACATATACATTCGTTTTCATCAATTAGACAACAATACAACATGACGGAAAAAATGAGGATGGGCTAAATTTTATGTGTGTATATACTGTCTGTAAGTACGAATTGTAAGTAAACGTCATAGCAAACATCAATCACCAGTTGATTGATTCACGTGAGAGTTGAAGCAAAACAAAATGAAGTGGACATTGGGCTAGGAGCACTACAAGAACAAGAGAGTAAAAAGGACTTGAATTATTCTTATGTAAACTTTTTTATTTTATTTGAAGTTGATCCTAAAATCTAAAAAACAAGAATTACTACCATCGTGATCTTTACAAATCCAGTGCCTTTATATGCATTGGCATATTTTTCGGGAAAAAAAAAACTTCCACAATTGTTTTTTGACTAAATTCTTTAAGTTACATATTACTTTGTAGTATAGTATTTGTTCAATATATTTCAATATAAATAGTTCCACCTACTACAATTTTTATTAATTTATGATCGAGGAGGGGTAAATTAAAATGAGTAATACTAGATATACAAAATCATTTATCAAATTCAAGTCTAGTCTTTAGATGACACTGTACTAGACTTCACAATTTGTTCGTGTCGCATACTTTCGTGTCGTGTACTAAAATGTCAAACACAAAACCGACTCATTTAGAGTTCGTGTCGAGTCGTGTTCGTGTACGCGTCGTCGCGTACTTTTCGTGTCGTGTTTTCGTGTAATATAAAAAAAAATCAATATATAAATAAATAAATATATTATATTATTAAGTATATTTTTACAAATATATATTACATATATATATTTGCATCATATTTACATACAAAATTATAAAATTACGATAATTATATAAATAAATATGCATATATCTATAAAAATAATAATAAATATATATATATAATATTTATTTATTTTGTGTACTTCGTGCCGTGTCGTATATCCAAAGAGTAAATTCAAAACCAATACTAAATCTGAGTCGTATACATGCGTGTTCGTATACTTTCGTGTCATGTACTTAAAATGAAAAAACTAAATTTTCGTGTGGTATGGTCACGTGATATGTCGTAAATTGCCTGGTGTAAATGGTCGATGATGATGTTTTAGAACATAATATGTGGTATTTGAGAAACATTTTGGACCTCTATAACATTACTCAATTAAAATAGTGTAGATTTCGGAAAAGGTTAAAATACCGGGCAATTGCTATTACCAAACCATTAATGATTATAAAAAGTTCCACTAATCTTAATTTTGTTCCTTTAAAGTTTAAACTAGATAGATAAATTTATCTTAACAAAATTGCTTAACCGACTCTAAAAAAAACTTATTTTCAGCAAAAGGTAAATAAAACTGAACTATTAATACTTTCACTGAATACAATGACATCTTGGTGCGTCTGTATCTCCTTCATCTCCCTTAGTTCGAACATTGTCAAAGACAAGATGGGTGTGTGATTGTGTTCGATTATCAAGAAGATAAATAAATACTTTCATTGAATTCCATGATCAACTGAGATAACCAGCAGAAATAAATCTTATTTAACTGAGGATACAACATTAAGCTTAATAACAATTTAACAGCCTGTACATTTTCTATGCTTCCCATCTTCATTTGTTTGTGTATGATGGGTGGAGGAAATGTAGAAACTATATTGCTATTCTGATGATGAAAATAATAATTATAATAATATCTTAAGAAACTATACTTTTGTTGATCATTTTAAGCAAAGATCAATCCAGCTTGTTCGAGGCTGCAAGGACAATACAGGGAGTTTGCAGGGAAACATCATTTATAGGTCCACTAAATGTACAATGGTGAAGCGATGGCTATAAGCTCATATCTGCAGGCAAGCTGATCTCGAGGAAATACAAGCTGCAATCGTGAAAGAGAATTCAAGAGAAATTGAAGGCAATTTGTTCAAATATTACCACCTAAATAGGATTGGCAGATGAAATTTAGCTTGCATGGTTATGGCTTATTTTGTTGTTAGTATATCGTAAAAATTTACCTGGCAGACATGAAAGCCATTCCACAGAACACAGCCTTGACAGCTTGCTTTTGCCCAGCATAATCAAACGCTAGTGGCAACATTTCATGCAAGGTTAGAAATGCCATCACTCCGCCAACTGAATAAGCAAATCACCAAAGAAAATTGTTATACATCAGTTTAAAGTGCGCGGGCCAGCAGGGGGAATAGTGAAAGTACCTGATCCCAGTAATCCGTCAAGAATTTCAGGATTTAGGCTAGACGGAAAGAGATAGGCTGCAGTTCAATGTAAATAATATTAAAATAAATATGTTCTACAAATGCAAATAACCAAAAGTAGCTTTGTAAAATCGTTATTTTTAATCTCTCTCTCCACTGCATTGTAATGCTATGTAGCTTAGTAGCTTAGTATGCTATGAGAGGAAACCTACCTACTATAATTACCCCCAAGGGCTCAGCAAGTCCTGAAATTGTTGCCAGTTTGAATGCTTGCCATTTACTGAGGCAGAAAAGTAAATGAATGTTAACAAATAGCATATAATCTATGCTCTAGCATAAAGAGAAAGACTTACCTATTTGTTGCAAAATAGACAGGAAGTGCAACAGCGACACCCTGCATAGCAAGTACAAAAAATAGTTAGGTGAAGTAAAAACAAAGTGCACTTCCTAGTTTGTTTTTGTTAGAGTTTGCTACTTAAAAGTTAATAGCCTCAACAAGGCTAATGTTCTTTTTAGCACTCTTTATCATAACAAACTGTGAAGTTTTTTTGAATGATATCATACTGGTTTGGAAAAAAAATTTAGATGCAAGTAGCTACCAGGATTGGAGAATATTTAATCATGTAGATTGAACAGCAAAGGTACATAATATAAAAGTTATAAACCAGACAGAGAAAAGACAGGAATTTTCATAGAAAGATACTATATATTTAATCAAAAAATTATAAATACTTCAATAAAACAGTATGTATATATGTAACATTTTAGCATGTTGGTACCATCTTTTGAAAATCTTGTACAGAAGAAACAGAAATTTTCTAACTTCGAAAATGTACGTGAAGTGATTACAACATCTGTGTTCCTTTGTACTCAGGTCAACATATTTTCTTTGAGCTTTTGCCTTGCTCAAAACATGGAAATAATTCCGAAGAGGGATTTGTAAATTACTATAGAAACTATAAAATCCATAATATTTATTGAGTGCTGACGAGAAGAGGTGGGATGGAGTCTCAGGCCAGAAGGTAAAGATAGCCATATATGGAGTATAAAAGGCCAGTATCTGCTTTGTCAATATAAGTGCAGAAAAGTTAAACTAGACAGCAGCCAATTTGCGATTAGGCAACAATATAGAAGGATGTGCAGGAGTTCTTATCCTTTTTCTGGCACAGGCATCTGGATAGAAAAAACTTGATATTCTCTGAATTCCCCATTTCATATTTGAGGTAATTTATCTTGTTTTCTCCAAATTGCGGTTGTAGAAATCCTCTGGCTTGGTGTTGGTATCATTTACGCCCAGATTAATAGACACTATAATACAGATAATAATCTATCCAACCACAGCCCACTGACAATTATTCTAGTTAGGACTTCATTAATATTTAACTTCAAATGGATCAAGATGCATCATAATCTTATTCGACAACTCTTGACTTATCAAGGGAAGTGTAAACATTGGATATCTTTAAAAAGAAAGAACCTTGTCAGAAAAGATAAAAATAAATTCAAGGCTTAAGACAAAAAAGCTATATTATATACTTTGTTCCAATATTTCCGATAACCTGTGTAGACAAACAAGGATATATAAGGTTCAATATTAAGAAGAGACGTGCAGGGCAGCATCGATCCAAGGCGTCAAATACCCATCAAGAAATCAAAATTTAGGTCTTATAAGTTATAGGCATGCAACTGGAATGTTTTTCAGCTATTATTGTGTAACAACATTGGCAAGGTGTTATTTACCTTGGAAAGTTCATTAATTAGAATTGATATTAATAATGTTGATCTACCATGGACAGTAAACTACTAAATAATTAATAATTGGCTCAAAATTTAAAAAGATAAACCTAATTATTATAAATTCTGAGTATGCAAGGTAAGAAACTGGAAAGCAGAAGCTAGATCATATCATGCATAAATCTCATACATCATTACACTGGAGATGACATGTAATACCTCAGGGATGTTGTGCAAAGCAATGGCCAGCGCCAAGTTCAGACCAACCCGGAGACCCTGCAATTTATTATTTAAAAAAAATTCAACCAGCATCAGACCAAAAGATGTCAGCTATTTATTTACAGTCTCAAGTCACCATCATTATGCTTTATTAAAATCACAGAAAAATAGCAAATGGGGTCCTCTGCTGGACACAAAGTACAAGACCATGGTAGCTAAACATGGCCTTCCATTCTATAGACAATCCCACAAAGCCACCACTGGAAATTTGGAAAGAACAAGAAATCTCACTAGGGTCTCTCACAAAGGAGGGCAAGATAACAATCACCTATGCACCTTAGAATATATTACGTTGACATCATTCTACACAGTTAGATATAGTAAGAAACAACCTGTTAGGGATAAACCTATTTGCCTTGGGATAAATTAGATAACACACCAATCACCATAACTAACAAATGCAATTATTATATAACTGACAAACGATTGTCAGCAACTATCTATCCATACTTTTTTTATAACGGATAGGTAAAAACCCTAAAATGATTTCCCTAAGCGTGAATAGAGTGACGTAGCCCCCTCCGTTCACATCAAAACCCTAGTTTTAACTTCTAATCCTTTCCGCCATAAAAAACTATGGATAGATAAATACATTAATCGCTTTACAGGGACCTCGACCCTTATATTATTTATATGGAGTATATGAACTTTAGATATACCAATTTTTTTTTCATATTTTTAGATTAAGGGATTGAAAGTTTTAGAAATGTGATTGTTTTCTACCAATTAATAATTTACTCGCAGCCAATTCATCATTAGCATTTTATCTGTTTAGAGAAGAATAAAAACTTGTTACACAATCACAGTATCAAGAATAGATATGGTGATATTCAATCATATTGTGTGCTTAATTGACATACCATAGTTCCTTAAACTTAAACTGTATATTATAAGTCTTCAAAGGACGACTGCTAGATGAACTAATAAAGCACCTTAAGATTTAGTTGTTTTAAGTGTCACGCTTATGCACGATATATAACTATTAAGTTCAAAACTCAGAAACTTTAAAAGGCTAATACCTTGATTGATCCAAGGAACACAGCCATACCCTCTGGGAAATTATGCAAGCTAATGCCTGCAAGAGTCCAAGTAATATGATATATAAGCTTTAAAGTAAGCCAGATAAGCATAAACAATGACTCCCATATAACACACTGATATGTAATTTGAAATTTAGCTATACCCTTTTTTAGCACAATTACTCACCAAAATCTTGTCACCTGATTCCCAGACTAAATATGATTTATAGATATACAGGGTAAAACACATCTTAAAAGGGTAATGGATAGTATACTCTGTTGATCCTCTCCTAACCCACATAATATACAAACACATGGGAAACAATTGAGTATTTTTTTTTGCCAAGTATGTATGTATATTACAAAAGAGAGAAAAATACAAGAGGGCTATACAGAGAGCCTACTGCATTTACATACTATCTATAATCAACAATTGAGTATTTTGCTTTCCAGAGAAATGTACTTGCAAGATTATAAGATTTGCCATAACACTAACAGCACCGACTTTTTAGGGCACAATACATATGGAAACTTATTACTTAAATAATATCCCAAACATTTAAGCCTTGGAAGTAACAATTACGATTATGGTTTTACTTCAATTAGATGTAATCATCTGCCACTTCACTCATATGAACATATTTATACATATATAAGTACAGGCTTATACAGATGTAACTTGTAAGTATATATACATGCATCTCATATGTAGCAATGTACTGAATGTAAGGAATACTCAAGACACTGACATATAAGAGAACTCACATCTTGTAACTTGGATGGAAAGGAATGGACTGGGTGTTGGGTGCAAATAAAATGGAATGAAATAAGTGGTGGGTGCAAGAGAATAAACAACCTTTTGTTTCTTCCCTTTTTACACAAGGTTAGACAGAATTCCGTTTCTCCTTACAAGAGAATTCCCATTCAATTCTTCCCTTGTTTACAGATGACATTTTTTGTCCTTAACATCGCATCATTTTCTGCACTCTCATATCATTTCATGTCCCTCCAATCCTTCCCTTCCACCTCTAATTTTCTTCATATATGTCATTTCATCTTACCCATTCCGTTCCAACCAACCAACGCAAATGAAATTCTCAAGATTATGTGGCAGTCATTATGCACAATTACATCTAAAGACACAAATATTATATGGGAAAATCTCTCTCGTGATCTTAGGGCGCACATATCTATGAAAAACCAATCAAAGTACTCCATTTTAATCAACAAAGGAATCTGACCTACTGCAGTTATGATCCCACTAAATAGGACTTGGCGACGATGCTTCCTCATGTTGTCCTTGCTCCCTCCGGTACCATTTTTCTATTCTCAAGCACAAAAACACTTATTTCTTCCATATTTTCAATGTAGGAGTACTGATGCCCATGTTACAAACACACGGAAGAATATGAAAAGATGAAAATGAGATCTTTACAAGAAGAAGTCGGACCTTTTTACTCTTTGAATCTGAAGAGGGAGAAAGCGTAGGTTCTGGGATGAAACTGGCAATGATAGCAAAGAATATAACTCCTCCAAAGAACTGTCAACATAGTTAATACAAAAACAACTATAACAATAATACCAAAAATGGATCATGTAGAATGATCTTGATTCTTCATAATACTGAAAAAGAATGCTAACCCATAGATTCCCCTTCAAGAAGCCAATGGAGTTAATAGCATTATGAGCCAAATCAAAGAAAGATATGCTCAGCATCAGACCAGCAGCAAAACCCTTTATACAAGAATTATGACGATTAATATGTGTTCCAGAATCCAGACTATAAAAAGTGATTAAAAAGACAAAGTCCTCTTAAGCATTACGTCAATGGTCTCATGCTAACACCATCACAGTAAAGTACGGTGGTACAAATTTATATAGTAGCATCCACAGAAGGTGAAAGATACTATCACTTCCAATCTAAAAAATGGATAATTCTACATGCCCCGGAGCCCGGAGGTTCAATGACCAGTAATTAAAGGAAAACGAGAATAATAACCTTCTCTCAGCACATATATTACATATTTAAAATATGGATCACCTGTAAAAGCCCCAACATTTTCAGATTTGGAGTCTCATTGAGTACTACAAATAGTGCACCTGTTCAAAATGAAAAGTTCTGAAAATTTAATAACAAAGCCAATAAACACTTACTTTATTATCCTATACAATTATCACCCAATATCATAAATCCCTGACATAAATGTATTTATAGTCTGGAAAAAATTCCCATGTCATTTTAACTGATGGACTCATATTAACAATTGTTTAATGGCTGCTGACAGCTACTGCTAAAAACTTACACATGGTGTTTAGACACATTAACATTTCACTAAATATGATGTTGTAATGTAAAAAAGAAGAGCATCTATATTTCCTTTCACTGTAAACTGTGATGGACAAATTACTACGTCACTTGTATGAAACATCTTATATTGCTAATATAAACTTTTTCTTTAAATAATATTTTAATAACTTTGCTAAGTTTTTTCAATATAAATTATAAATTACATAAAGTTGTCAAGTCCAAAGGAAGAAAACGGTAGTGTTGAACAAACTGTCTTTTCGTAAGGGACACACTGTCTATTCCAAATCTAAAAGAATAAGACCATATAGGTCTCATTTATCCCAGAGACATCAAGAATTAAAACAGCTGGTCATTAAGTCAGAAAACTCTAAAGAGTGAAGAGATCAGACCACAAGGGGAGCAAGCACAAGAGTTTTATACCATCTATACTCTTTCACAGGGAGTATACTTCAATTGGCTTTCCAGGAGAATATAAAATTCATAACAAATCATACATATTTTTTTACCGTAGGAACAAGATTGATATTTGGCAAGGCCATAAATATAATCATTGCTGAAAAGTTATTTCTGACTGGCAAGCCGTGTTTCCTTAAAAGTGTCCAAGTTCGGACTTGACCATATTTTAAAAAGTTTGCATGTCATAGGCCCAAAATGAATTAACAAGTCAAAAGTGACCATAACATCTCTGAGAGTCACTCGGCGAGAAATAGAGTCCACGTAAATAGCTGGCAAGCCAATAGGTTTTTAAAGGATCCCCTGGCAATATTTCAAGTACCATTTAATCTTTATTTGTCTCCGTTTATGCATAAATTAGTCTTGAAGTAAAAAATAAACCAATTATCTAGTAACTTTTTGAACTCCAAATCTCTGGCCATATCTATGAATAGGTGCAAGAAGCAACGTTGATAACATGCTAATAATTCAGTATACACCACCACTAAATTTAACTAAAACTAATAAAAGATAAACACGAAGCCTCGTTCATCAGCAAAGTGTCGTGTTCCGTAGCTGATAGAACCAAGACCAAATTTTCAGTAAATTTATATTATCGCAGCCTTTGCACATTCACATTCAGCACATTTACAATATTAAAGACTCGAAACCAGAAGCTCCTTAAAAAGCACCCACACATGTAAACACAAAAAATCCCTCCAAACTAAAGCATTATAGCTAACATTATACAAATAAACCAAGTCAGATTCCATAATCAAATACAATAACAGCCCAAGTAAAATCAAATTATGTAATAGCTTGGTACATTACATTCAGATTTAACAACAAAACATAACTAGTACCCAAAAAGCAAATCAAAAGGAACTATTATCAAAAGGGGTTCACTAATCACTACTATACATACACAAAACCATAAATTCTTGAAAAAAACCCCATAAATTCTAGAAAAAAAATAAAAAGAGACTCACCAAGAGATGTACTCATACCACCCACAAGAGAAAGAGCTAAAGCAACCAACACCTGAGAATCCATGAGATTGTTTAGCTTGAAAAGTCAAACCCCACAAAGAAATTTCCCAGAATAATGGAGCAAATTTAATGGGGTTTATATTGGTACTAAACAAGTAGTGTTGTACACTAAAAAAGAATGAATGGGGTTTTGTTTTTGCTTTAAATTATAATCTGGGAATACTTAATTGTGAGAATAGAACTGTGAATTGAAATGGGTGGAGTCCACCTTGGCTTATATACACATATTATACACATATACATACATATGTTATGTATGTATGTATGTATAAAGTGGGTATTAAAGGGAGGGAATAATCAACAAGGAAAGAAAGAGATGGTTTCATGGCGTAGTCCAAGTAATGTGAAGAGAAAACTTGCTTGCTTTTCCTATCACAAGATTCTTTAATTTTGTTTCATAAATCGATTCGTTAATTTTATACTATACGAGAGGAAAATTTTATATTTATATATGAAGTCTACATACGAGAACGGTATTTTTTTATGATAAAATCAATTCGTTAATTTAAAATACAATACGAAAATTTTGCATCTATATTCGAGGTCTACAAATTCTAAATATTTATTTATTTCAATCTCAAATTAATTTCTCTTTTAATTTTTTATACGTACAAGTTTATAACATGTGTGAAATACGGGATAACTAATATTTAAGTAAATTAATTTTTTTATTTATATTTTTATTAATATTTAATATAAAGTTTTATAATATTAAGAATTTATGTTAATATTATACGTTCTCTTATTTTATATAAATTTATTAAATTTAATATAAATATATTATAATTTGAATCCATGTTATAATAAATATATAATTGGGTCTAAAAATTAAAATTTTAGTTAATATAAATATGTATATAGAGTCCTACTCAAATAGAAAATAGTTTAAATGAGAAATAGAAAACCTTATCATTATACATGCCGCACCCACACACAAATTATATACACACTCGCACACACAATCCCATCTATTCTCCTCCGTTTTTAATTTAATTTTTCCTGTTAATTGGCAAAGTTTTTTTCAAATCTAACTTCACCGCATTTTTTTTCATCTCCCAACAATCAGTTATCATATCATATGTGCTATATTTCGGCAAATATAATTTATAATTAAAATAAATTCGTCACTTATCAGATTCAAACTTCAATCACTAAATTATATTACAGAAACCACTAATTTGTATTATAAAAATCACTAATTTGTATTACAGAAATCACTAAATTATATATCCTGGGTTCACAAAAAATAATGGAAATCGCCGAAAAAATAAAAGTCACAGGAATATATCCCATATGGTATGCAAACTGATTGTTAGGAGATGGAGAAAAATGTGATGAAGTTAGATTTGAAAAAAACTTCACTAATTAACGGAAAAAATCAAATAAAAAATGGAGGGATTATGTGGGATTGAGTGTATGAGGGTGTATTTGATTTGTGTGTGAATGTTCCTCCTTGCCATTAGATTAAATTGAATATGTGGTGTAGATCTTATTTTCTATTTTCTATTTTAAGTTATTTTCTATTTGATCACTTGCATATGTATATAATTAGGGTTAGTATTATAATAAGTAAAATTATATCTAATATATGCATAATTGTTAGGTCCATGACCAGTAACAACAGACGGACCAAAACTCAGTTTTATAATAAATATATAATTGGATTTAAAAAATAAAATTTTAGTTAAATTAAATATGTATATAATTAGGCTCCATATTATAATAAATAAATTATTATATATATATTTTTTAGGATCATGACCCGCTACCAACCGATCAACCGATCACAACTTTTTATATTTATATTATAGATATCAAATTATTTATCGTGCATTTGTGCTGCTACATATCTTTTATGATATTTTGGGTAAACTCAGCACATAATAATATATTGGGTCCTGATTAACAAAAATAAGTAACTGTTTTTCCCTAAACAGAGGTGCTAACTTTCGACGTATTTTCTTTATTTTTATAGATTTTCTTTTTAAAAACTAAACCAAAGAGAAAAATTATCAAACTGGCAATTTTACACTGCTACAACTTTATTTATATATTACAATTTTTTTACAAATCCCTACTTTTCTAGGATAAAATAAAACTATCTAAAAGTAGTGGTTTTAATTAAATGTTTGTTCACTTTATATCCTTTTTATAAAATTATTTTCAGAAATTTATTCGATAGCATATTTCATTTTTTAAGAAATTTTTAAGTTAAGTAAGTTTGATCAGTTTCTAAATAAGTTATGTGAACTCTATAAAAAAAAATATGGGTGAAAAATATGATAAAATGATAGCAATTCTTTTACAAAATTCATTGTTCGGTAGTCAGTCAAACTTACTTGACTTAATTTTTTTTAAAGAATGAAACATGTTCTTGAATAAAAATTTTAAAACCGAATTATTTTCAGAAAAAAATGAAACAAGGAGAACAAATATGTGATCCAGATTACCACTTTTAGATAATATTCTGATGACAACTCACATGGAACCCTACACGAAGTTGTCTAAAATTGAGGGAAAGACATTGGAAGATGCTAGTTTGTTTTGACAAATTGTTGGCAGTTTGTTTTATTTAACAATAACACGCTCCGATATCGTATACGATGTTGGGGTCGTATCTCAGTTTATGGATAAACCATGTGAATGTCATTTAATTGTAGTAAAAAGGATTCTTCGTTACGTAAAGGGCACTCTGGGTTATGGGTTGATGTATACGCGTAATATGAAGTACTCTTTGATTGGTTTTGTAGATGCAGATTGTCTGATGATGTAAATGATCGACGCTCTACAACTGGTTTCTGTTTCAACATGGGTTCAACCGAAATCACATTGTGCAGCAAAAAGCAAAGCATTGTAGCTCTTTTAAGTTGCGAGGCAGAGTATGTAACAGCAAGTATGGCTACGCATGAGTGCATTTGGCTTAAAAGGCTTCTTGAAGAAATTGTTGGAATTGGTAACCACACAGTACCAATTTACTGTGACAATGAAAGTGCCATAAAGATAGCTGAAAATCCAGTTTTCCATGATCGGACAAAACACATACAAACTCATTTATTTTTTGTTAGGGAGAGAACATTGAGTTGTTGTGGATTCGAACTCAAGAACAAGTTGCTGATGGTTTTACTAAGGCTCTTGCTAAGTCCAAATTTGAGGTATTTTGCAAAGCTCTAGGTGTTGTTGATAGTGATTTTGGACTAAGGAGGAGTGTTACAAATTAGTGCAAATCACTAGCCATTTGAATAAGTTTGAATAAGTCTTTTCTGGGTCTTTTCTATTTGCTATTTTGTAGGGAGTAGATTATGGTAGTGGATGTAGTTGAATAAAATCACGAGTCTCAATTTCACTAGTCTAAGTAGTGTTCAGTATTTGTAATTGTTTTAGGTATCTTCTATTCTATAAAACTTACATATGCTCCACATAGGTAGAAGTATGCACTTCCGTTATATTTTTTATGTACTTGTTTCTTCAGTAATAATAATATCTCTTAGATATATATTTGTTTCATATGTATATATATATATGATTTGTATGTGACTATGTATCATGTATATTTGTATAGTCTGTGATGAGTTGATGACCATGAAGAATCATCTGTAATTTTTTGTTCATTTTTGTATGATTTTTATTATGTGAGGTCTGCTAAAAATCATGTTAGTATCAAGAAATCTCTTAAACCAGAAAAAGGAACAATAAAGGATGGATTAGAAAATGATACCAATTAAATTGAAGGGAACATAATTAGTTGTAACATTAGGTGAACTATACCTTATTAGAAATGTTGTTAGAAAGCCATTCTAGTCCTTCGTATAGGCCCTCTCCATATGTAGCACATGTGCTCTGAATGTACCTGAAAATTTTAAGAGGTCGTATGTTACTACTTTGCAGGAGCAATGTTGACATTATGTGTTCATATTTACAGCTCCGTAAATATTATAACTCCGTCAGTGTGTTGCAGACTTGCAGTACAACACTATGTAATTTGCAATCATACTAATAATCAAAACAAACCATTCTTCTATCTCGTGAATGAGAGGCCTATCTATGGTTAATTTATAATTGATGGAATACCTAATATATGGTTAATTTATAATTGATGGAATACCTAATATAATTCCTTAAATAATGCAGTCTGCTACATTAAGAAATCGTCGAAGAAGTCACATAAGAAACATAACTTCTGTTGTTAACATTGGAATTTTGCTCATGGTTGCAATTATAGATTCTTTATTTCAGTACCGTATGCAAATATTCCTAGAGTCCTACTAATCCAGTGCTTATGCGCCATATGGTCTTTATTGTTTTGATTATCTCTGCTTAAACACTAAAGACCTTAAGTCCTTGACCAAGTAGATTTTATAAAAAATTAATCTTTTGTTGTGACATGCTCAAACATTTTATTGATTTATTCACATCACCTGATCTCTGATTTGCAAATACATTTGTTCCTTCCATAATTTATTGAAATTCTGTCCACATATAACTTGACAGATTAAACAATTTGATTAATCCATCTGCAATACATATTGCTTGTTTTTATTTCATTACTGAAGCATATCAACACATACATTCATTGCTGAAACTGCATTACTTGTTTTTTATTTCTACAGATGCAGGAGCAGGAGGTTGCAGGCTGTGGATTGCAGAATGGAGAATGATGTGATTACATACATTAGAATTGAACTAGTTGATTATTACTTTAATGTTGTTTTAAATTTTGTAAAGTTACGGTGACTATTACTTATTGCAGCTTATAGACTTGTTTAATATTGTGTTTAAATGTTGTAATATACTAGTGATCAACTGAACTTTTGTTTTGGGGATAAATCTATGTATATTATAGTTCCTACTATCTGTTTTCAACAGTTCTTCCTCTATTTTAAGTCTTTACCCTTATAGTTGGTGAATATTGCAACTATTGCCATTACTTTTTGAAAATATCAAGCTAACTTATATGTGCGGTGTCAGATACTCATATACATACAAATATAAACTAATATATACTAAAGCTTCCTAAAGAAGCTTGAATTTCAAATATACGTACCTAAAATTCAAAATTTAAAATTATGTTCATTTCTTATCTCTTATTTTATTATTACTTTCTTCTTTATCTCTCTACTTTTATCATCTCTCATATTTTCATCTTGATTTGCAGATTATTTGTTAGATATGCTTACAATATCACCGGAAACACTCTTGAAATTGAGATGATATTTTAAAGAGATAAGGTAATAATTATAGTTGTATTAATCATATTTGTTTGGATGACTAAGATATTTTCCCCTAATATCTAATTGTAATGCTTGCACTCCAATTATTTGATCAAAGTTCTACAAGAATTATGTAATATGAATACATCTTAATCAAAGATTATGTAATTGTACTAATATTTCTGTTCTTCTTATTGTAGATTAAACTTTGCAGTAGTAAACTGTTTGATGTATTGGGTATGAGAACAAGACTGATGAAAATCTACAATTTCAAGGTTCAAAAATCATGATTATTTATTTCATATTGTTTTTTTAACATATATATATATATATACATATATATATTTCTTATTGTTTGAGATGTATGTATCTTTTGATATTTTTGAATTTGATGCAGAGCCCATTTTTACAAATCACTTTAATTTGATACAAAGTTTTTAAATACGCAACAAGCTGTTAAGAGGTATAAAATGTTGAATTATGTTAGATCCAGTGGTAAGAATATAATCACTTTAGTGTAAGATTCTTAAATTTCAATATTGTTTTAAAATGTGAATTTGATATTTTGATATATTGTCTTATGGTAATTGTAGTTTCTTTGCTTGATGGTATAATAGGAGCAATAGTTCCTGCTTATATAATTTTTAAACCCATACGATGGAATCTAACAGACCATCTTGAAGAGTAAGTCACATGCCTCAAGTCTAATGATCATATTATGTCTGTAATGTGTTGTAATTCGTAAGGTCACTGAATGGTATACCTTCTAACAAGCTCACAAAAGGCCCTCTGCTAGTAATGAAGTAATCTTTACTTTTTTTGGTGTTTCTTTTGGCCCCCGTATGTTGTTTCCTATTGTAGACAATAATTTTTTATTCTACTTGATAGATCCCTTTTAATGAAAGTTGGGTTATATGCCATGTAAATATTGTGTCGCACTGCATTACAATTTATGTTGTTCTTCAGCAGGTTACTCATGGTGCTATTCAGTTTATGACATATAAAGAGCTTCATAAATCTTTCATCAACTACAGGTCCGGAGATGACGAGACGAATTTGAGTAGTGATAATCTATTGGTAGGTTAGCCCTCTCTTTTGAAGCTTTGGATTACTTAAATACTTAAAGAAAGATAGGTTCTTTTCACTAGAGGTATATATGTGTGCACTATCTGAACCCTAAACTTAATTGCATTTACGGGTAGGCAAGCCTCAGTTAATGTTAAGTTATATATTTATTATAGAGTTCTGTTGACTATGCAACACTAGGAGATTCCTCCAAATTAGCGACAATTCTTGTTACTTACCCATCACATGTTTCGTATGAAGAACTACTTTTTGCTCTTTCCTTGTCCAGAAATGATAAGTGTTTTAACCAGATTTTTCAGGGTTAATAGCTAAGTCTAATCGATTTCGTGTTTGAAGGACAAGTGATAAAGTAGTAAGACAAGTGCAGAAAAATGAAGAAAAGAACAAGAACACGAGCAATTTTGGTGACGCGGAAAACCCCCGTTGAGAGGTAAAAACCGCGGGTGGGGTGTGCCCAGCCAATAACATCCACTATAAAGTTGTTTAAGATCGATTACAAGTGATTTGAATGAAGAAAAATACATGAACTGCCTACTCGTCAACTATGCAGCAGCTACTCGTCGACTATGCAGCTGTTACCCGTCGGCTGTATGTATTGTGTGTATATCATTCTGGTCTTCTTCCCCTCCCTTTATCCATCTCTTTAATCATATTTATAATGTGTTTTTCTCCTCCTTCGTGATCCTGTTTTCATGCCACAACTCCTGATCACGTTCCTTGAATTATGGGATCGTTTCCTTATCTTCTCATGTGATTGAATTGTAGTTGAATTAGGATTCTTATCCTTTCCTGAAAATTCGCCCGTCGAGTATACTCAGTCTTACCCGTCGAGACCTGGTCTACCCGTCAGCCTGTCTAGTTCCTATTTTAAAGGACCCTTAATAATTATTAATAATTATCCATCTATAATTAAATAATTCAACTGATATTGAATTATTAATGAATAATGCTGATAAGTATAACCAAATAACTCATTGGTCATCCAAACAATGTATACTCGTCAGTTTACTAGTCCATCCGTCGACTATGTCGTTACTCGTCAGCTCGTCCATGCAGTCGTCAATAGAGTTTTTCACCCGTCAATACAAACCTGGACGTGTAAAAATCTGGTACAAACAATTGCCCCTAATTTTATTGGGTGAAGACATACAACCAATAAAATTCTTCTTCATCTCGAATATTATCTCGTTGTTGTTGGTTGCATATTTGTAGTCGTCCATTTAATCAAAATGGCTTGTTGACAGGTTCATGTGATTCCTAAGCTCGTCGTAGTAATATGCCACTTGTAATATGTGAATTGTTGTGTGTAGTTGACAACTTGTAATATGTATTTCGTCAAATGTAACTTGTCGAGTGTGACTTGTAACTCGTCACACGTAATTCATAACTTGTCGATGTAACACGTGACATGTAGTCGAGGTTTGTAATTGTAGTGCATAATAGGGATTATTGAGCCTTGATGTCGTAATGTCAAAGATGTTTGGAAGGCCAATCTCATGTGAGACATGAGCCACGACCATAATACTTGTTTCATAAGCGTAGCTCGTAGTCGTAATTATTTCAACTTGCAGTTGAAATACGTAGATGCATATACGTAGCTTGTAATCATGAAATGTAACCATAATGTGCAATACATATTCGAGATTCGTGAATGTGACATATACCATGTCGATGTAACTTGTAGTCATAATATATGAAATGTCGTAGACTTGTAACATGTAACATGTCGACGAGATGTATAACTTGTAATTGTAATATGTCAAAATGACTTGCAATTCGTAAAATGCCAATGAGACATGTAATTCATAAAACGTCGTGTCAATGTGATACATAAGCTTTTCACGCCGTATGTCAATATGACATGTAATCGTAATATGTTGTATGTCAATGTGAAAACTATTTGTAATATGTCGTATGTCAATGTGACATGTAAATTGTATCACATCGTATGTCGAATGTAATCATAATATTTATTCGTCACATGTAATATGTGTTATATACGTCGATTGTATATCGTCACTTGTCGTAAATTGTCATTCGTCGATTGTATATCGTCACTTGTCGTAAATTGTCATTCGTCGATTGTATATCATCACTTGTCGTAAATTGTCATTCGTCGATTGTATATCGTCACTTGTCGTAAATTGTCATTCGTCGATTGTATATCGTCACTTGTCGTAAATTGTCATTCGTCGATTGTATATCGTCACTTGTCGTAAATTGTCATTCGTCGATTGTATATCGTCACTTGTCGTAAATTGTCATTCGTCGATTGTAATATATTCGTAGGTGCATGCACAACGTATAAGTGGTTAAAAGGCCTTTCCCTCTTGAAACGACACTTATTTATTCGTAGTTTTTGGTTTTAATGTGGAGAATGCAGAAAATTATTACTTAAAAGTAATTAATTTTGTTTCTCATTTTGTTGGTTTCGTAGTTAAAGGACGGGGCCTTTAGTTTTTATTCGTCGTGGGTGATCAGCCCAATAATAGATAATATCGGGATACAATGCCCCTAATTATCACGTAATTGTAATGGCCATGCATCGTAGAATCGTAATGTATTTATAGTTATGCAAGTACGCTACGTAAAGAAAAACTTAAACATCGAAGATATGTATAGTAGATTAACAAGAAACAAACGGCATGCATGTTTTACGATATTGCATAGATAAATCACGTAGCTTATAAGCAAGTTGGGCATATAAATTCATATAAGGCATCACACATGCAAGAAGTATCAACACATTACACATAGCGGACTACTAACATGACAATGTATTGCGAAGTAAAACATTTAAAAGGCGGATGAGAGATTACTTGCGGTATGCTGTCAAATGAATTGCATTCTAACTCATTAGAATTGGCGTCCGTCAAGTGTTGATGGCATGTATGCCCCTCGTCCAGCGATGATGTCAGTTAAGTAAGGTCTTTACATGTCAGCAAACTTTCCTGCATTGACGTCAATAGTGTTTGGAAAGACCTTCCTCAAGACGAGGTCTCCCACATGAAATTTCTTGATGTACACGTTGTTGTCATAACCGTCGATCACTTTTTGTTGATACAACGTCATTGTAATTTTGGTCATGTCGTGCAGCTCGTCGTGCAGCTCGTCGACAGTGTCCAGGTCATGTCGTGTAGCTCGTCAACAGTGTCCTGGTCATGAACAAGTTTGTCGTTGTTGACATTACTCGTCAGGAGGCCATAATGAGTTGTTGGTGTCATTACTTCTGTTAGTAGGACTGCATATGTCCCACACACTAGAGAAGCTAGTGTCCGTCATGTCGTTGTTTTGGGCGTCGTCCTCGTTGATTGTTAATGTTGTAATTTTCGCATAATGTCACTGTTGCCCCTTGTCGTAAATGTCATGAGGTACTGCCCCTTGTCGTTGTGTCCATGTATGAGGATCAGAAAAATAAATGTAGATGTCATGTTTATCGACATGTTAGATGTCGTCGGACAGGTTAGATGTCGTCGGATGGGATAGATGTCGTCGGATGGGTTAGATGTCGTCGGATAGGTTAGATGTCGTCGGACAGGTTAGATGTCGTCGGATGGGTTGAATGTTGTCGGACAGGATAGATGTCGTCGGATAGGTTTGAATGTCGTCGGACAGGTTGAAATATTCTGACAGTTGATGTTTGACAAGTGCATGTTTTTGACAAGCATCACACCTTTTGGCATAGTCAACAACATCTTGCCTTGACATCCTCATTCTGAACACTCTGGTCTCGTCATTGTTGGTGGGTTGGACACCACTCGACAGGTACTCCTTGATTTTCAGCGTCCGACTAGTCAGCTGCTTGTCGTCAGCTTTCCGTCCGTCGACTAGAACCATAACATCGTTCAACTCTTCATACTTGTTTGCATCATTGAGAGCCATTACTTCTTTCAAGACATCTTTCTTTCTATGATAGGCTTAAAGACATGTATGCTCGATATTTGGACATCTCGACTTGACGAAAGACTGCCCCTTGTCATGCCAATGCGTCGAATCGACGACTTGTGTATTCAAGTCTTTTAGAACCAGTCGAGCTCAGCGTCGTATCTTTGTGTCATGTCACATTGTCGCGGGTATTTGTGTGAGTGTCCTTCTTCAACATATTGTATTCATCCCAATCAGCATCTACCACATGTATCATGTCATTTTCCTGTTGTTTGTCGTCATGTATGTTGTCCATGTTCAGACGTCATACTACATTCTTGCAGTTATCCGTCATGACGTCATTTTGTTGTTAGATTTACTTGTATAGAACTCCGCTTTGAGCGTCTCATTCTCATTTTGTTGTCATCGTCCGTCGTCATGTTGTTGCCTTCATTCGTAGTTTGTTGATTGTCCTCCATCATTCTTGAATTCGTATAGACTCTTAGCTAATTTCCCACAGACGGCGCCAACTGTTTTAACCAGATTTTTCAGGGTTAATAGCTAAGTCTAATCGATTTCGTGTTTGAAGGACAAGTGATAAAGTAGTAAGACAAGTGCAGAAAAATGAAGAAAAGAACAAGAACACGAGCAGTTTTGGTGACGCGGAAAACCCCCGTTGAGAGGTAAAAATCGCGGGTGGGGTGTGCCCAGCCAAGAACATCCACTATTGAAAGGCTGTATGTATAGACCTATATGTAACATAGGGTTATAACTCAACACAAGAACATGACGTGTAAATAATATGAAGTTATCACCGGAATCAGGAAGACATGAAGACTTGGTAAAGACAAAGGATAAAGAAGAAATCTACAGACTTGAAGCATTAGCTCACTGGAAGAAGTTCATTAATATGTTCATGCCTCAGTGAAGAATAAAGGTTGAAGTATTCAAGGATGTGGAAGCAGTGAAGCAATTGTCAAAGTACCAGAAAGATTCTAGTGATCCAAATCTACAAATCAGACAAGCAATGAATTGCAGAGCTCAAGTACAGGAATCAATAAGATAGAATATACGGCAAATACAAAGAATCAAAATATTAGATGGAATCTTGGAGTCTATTATAGATTGCTGGAGGAAGTTCATTCATATGTTCAGACTTCAGTGAAGGATAAAGTTCGAAGATGTTCAGGGTTTCAGATATGTTTATGGTTCAGCATAAGTGCCAGAGGATTCCAATGTACTTACAATCGAAGCACTTCTAATCAACAAGGAACAAAGTCAATTGTATTGTAAAGAAGATGTGAAGATCAAGATCGTGTTAGTCGTTTGTGAACCAGACCAGTTGCACCAAACGTCAGCACAAAAGAGATTGAGAATTGCATCTATGATTCAGAAGAATTGACTATTTACTGAAATGGGTAACAAGTGAAGTGGTATATGATGAAGCTCAGAATAAATCAAGTTCGAATAATCAAGGAAATATTTATTAGACTTGGTTGCAGTGGAAGAAAATATATTAAGGGCTTATCAGGTTCGAATTTGGCTAAGTAAAGAAGACTACAGAAGCTGTATCCAGAAGTCAACTTGGTCAAGCTATTTCGTCTCATTCACCGATGGTTAACAAGCTATTTTGTCTTATTCACAGATGGTTAACAACCATCGGGTGAAATGGAAAAGAATTGGTGAAATGAAAAGGGCTTATTTTGTCTTATATGCCGATAGTTACTAACTATCGGAAAAGAAACAAAAGCCAACTAGCCACTTTCCGATGGTTACTAAGTTTGAAGTAATTGATTTTATTTCAGTAATTGTTTTAATCCTCCGATACTTATTCTACAGACTCATCGATGGTTAAACAATTACTCAGTAAATTGTTCCGATACTTAAGGAAAAACAGAAGTGAAGCAGCAACTAGTTTACTTGGTCCTGAATGAGCCACGTATCTTGGTTGAAAAAGTCTACACATATATTGAAGCAGAGCCATTCATTTGAGTCAGTCTTCTACAACACAACAAAAATATCCAGAGAGAGAGAGAAGGCAACCGGAGAAGAGAGAACACCCAGAAAATCTATACCTCTTCACCGGAGATGTATTAGTGGTCGGTCCCTTAACGGAAAATGTTCAGAGCCACTATATATCACTCTCTACGGTCTTAGTTTCCTTTGTACTGATCTAGAAATACTTGTATAGGAAATTGAGAGTTGTATGTTTTTGTTAAGCAGCGAAGAACTTGTTCTTCGGACCGGATTTGTTGACCGGGTGTAGCAACCTCAGGGTTTATATTTATCAATGATATATTCCCCGAATCTTGTGTTGTTTATTTTACTGCTGATTTTCTAGAACCGCACTGATTAAACCTAAACACAGAAAATTAGTAAACAGCTCCGTAAACACTATTCACCTCAAGAACACGAGCCCACTAACCGAACTCTAAATTATTTATCCGCAAAAGATTCGAAAGAATTTTTTGATTTAGTGAGTATCGTATTCAACCCCCCTTCTACGATACTTCCGGGGCCTAACAATTGGTATCAGAGCTAACTGATTGATATACAAATCAAGATCCATTAGCTCAGTGAAGCTCGCCAGGCGGAAGCTGTTTGGACCACACATGTTTAGAGGCCTTGTTAAATAAGTTTAATTATAAACTTTTAATAAGTTTATGTTATAAATTTTAATTATTTTATTTTATAAATTTTATATTAAATTTATTTTATAAACTTTTATAAAATTTATTTTATAAACTTTTATTAGTTTATGTTATAAATTTTAATTAGTTTATTTTATAAAGTTTAAATAAAATTTATTTTATAAACTTTTATAAAATTTGTTTTATAAACTTTTATAAGTTTATATTATAAATTTTAATTAGTTTATTTTATAAATTTAATAAAGTTTTTCTTTGAACTTATTAAACGATCGTGGCCAATTTACTTTCGCAGCTAATCTCGGTCAAGTGGTATAGGTGAAAGGTGAATCTGGTGACTTGAGTTGCACGCGCCTGAAATTCATCAAGTACAGTAAACTTGTTGCGCCTCTCCTCTGTCTCAGCTCGCCACACACGCGCGGAAAAAAAGAAGAAAAAGCATGTCCGATAGTTACTGTCGTTTCAGCATTGCACGCGCAGAAAAAAAAGGAAAAAGCATGTCCGATAGTTACTAACTATCGACACGTCCCCGATAGTTACTAACTATCGGAGCCGCATTCTGAAATTTTTTATTTTTGATTTATTATATTTTAAAAATTTTAAAATTCTTAACTTTAAATTTTTCTTAAATATTAATTTACGATTTATTTAATTTTTAAGAAAATTTGAAATTCTTGAAAATTAAATTTTTCCGTAAATATTTATTTTTGATTAATTTATTTTTTAAGAAAATTAAAATTTTTGGAAATTTAATTTTTTCTTAAATATTAAATTAAGGGTGTCGAAGCTGCTTGGACGTCGCAGAGTGTTCATTTTTGAATTGCGTCTCAGAAAAAAATATTTGCCCCTGGTGTAATTTTTGTTTCCGGAATAAAAATTGACCAGTGTTTATTAAACTCTGAAACATGATCATATAGTATTTTTACTGTGTAATCATGTCTTAGGTATTAATATTGGCGAAGTTTCTTTTTGAGGAAAAATGTGAATCATTAGTGTTACTCTTGGACATAAGCGCCTCAGATGCTATTTTGGCCTACTTAACATTTTGAACCTTTAATATCTATTTTAGATTTATTTATTTTTCTAGAAAATTTAATATTCTTGTTAATTAAATTTTTCTTAAATATTAATTTACAATATTTTAATTTTTAAGAAAATTCAAAATTCTTGAAAATTAAGTTCTGTAAATTTTTATTTTTGTTTAATTTATTTTCTAAGAAAATTAAAAATTCTGTAAATTTAAATTTTTCTTAAGTACTTATTCGAGGATGCTCAGAAGTTAGTAGTTGAAGATTTTTACGAGTTATTGAAGATCGACTGAAGATTATCCAAAGAAGTTGATTCTGGTTATGAAAAGATTATTTGGGTACAGTTTTTAGTTGGTTTGAGTTGAATTTGAAGATGAAAAATCTTAGGGGTTTAAGTAGTGTGAAGGAGAACAAACCGGACATCCTAGCATCTCAGTACAGAAGCCTTAAAGATTATTCTACATGGAGATTACAGGAAGTTCGTGCTAACACTGCAGATCATCTGGAACATAGGATTACAGCTACAAGGGAATCTAAGGATACAACCACATTATTTTTAGATGAACTATTTGTGTGCTAAAGGCCTATGAACTAGAACAAGTGCTGAAGAAGATAATATTTGGTAAATCAGAAGTTGTTAGCATATCCACTGTATTTGTGACCCAGGAACCAAATTGATTGAAGTCAAGGTTGAGAACCTCTGAACAGAAATGAAATGATCCTAGAAGCTGAATTGAAGATGTTGTAGCTCGAGGTAGTGGTCAAGGTATTGCATGTGAATTTGACACTTTGGAATATCTTGAGAACTGGACTGCAAGTCAAGCCTGCAGGGCAACAGGAAGTTTAGTGACATCAGATTCAGACGGAATCCCAATTCTAAATCTAAGGTCCTTACCTATAGATTCCATTAAGGAGATTTTCAAGATCAGTTCAAGAGGTGGTTGCAAGACAGGGATGGTTTAAAGTTGAAAGACAAGATCAGGGGTTTGCTACATAGTTTGAAGAAGCCTGTACAAGCAAAAGATGACAGATACTATGATGGGTTGTAGCAGGAATCTTAAACATTAGTGAGGATGCAGCAAGGGAAAGCATTTGTTGATGAAGTTAAAGGCAAGGCTGATTCTATCAGTGATAGTGATGAACCAAATGGATATCTGGCATCAATGACCAACACTGGAGATGAATCACTAAGCACTTCACAGGTACACATTCTAACTAGTATACGTTTATCTAATTCAGAACTGTATGTTTATTAAGTTTTGAAATGTATTATATTCATGACAGCATGTTAGCATCTTAGGACTTAAATGCTTAATTGATTGCTAAGAATAAGATTTCATGCTTAGTTATATGAGTTTAATTAGTACATTTCATACTTGATTTTATATGCAGTAAAATGAATATCTAGAATTAGATAGGGTGTTCTAGACGGTTAGGTGTATCCCTAAACATTTGCTGAAACTTGAGTTAAATCTTCTCTGATTTAATACCTCTGCTAATGTTGTGAAAATTGCTAATAGACAAACAGGTCATAGATCAGATATTTTATATTTGCTCTTATTGTGATAAATGACTTGATAAGTATATGTGGAATTTGATATTGCTTATAATGTTTTATTCAAATATTCTGCATATTCTTAAATTGTTATGTGCTTATTTTCACATGATTTGCTTGCACTCACATAGTTGCACTTAAATGTCATATTAGATCATGTATTGCTTGTTAGGGATAAGATGGTAGAATTATCTAAGTAATCAGTAAGTTTTGTAGATTCGAGGATTAATCTAAAACTGACTTAGGTAATTAGAGATAGTTAAAAATGTTAAACAACAATAGAAATGGACTAGACAGAATTAGTAATTAATTTGTTAGTTCTTCTATCCATGTGCTTTATGCATATTGAAGCTGTTGTTATCTCTGATAATATCTCTAACCCATCTGGACTCAATTAAAATTGAGTACCAAGAAACTTAATCATTTGTGATTGCAGAGTATGTAACAAAAGACATATATTAAAGCTCTGACATCACAGTTGGTTGAGAAGGCCTCCCCAATGGTAACCTTTGGAGATGACAGCAAAGGATGTACAAGGGATATGGCTATCATGAGTTAAGAACTGTCATTAGTGGAAGCATCTTTCTTATTGAAGGACTTGAGCACTATCTACAGGGCACTAGGGAATTCTTTGTCAAGAGTTTTCTGGAAAAGCGTTGAAAAGGAAAAGTGTTTGATCTCAAACAAGAAGGTTGGAAGCTCACTCAACTGAAAGTGAGGAAGTATGTTCGTAGCTGACATGGATTATGTATGCAAAGGTGAAGTGGATTTTTCAGTAAAGCTTCATCAGTAAAGAGTTAGCTATGGCATAAGAAGCTCTCACATTGGTCAACAAGACAATGGATTCTCCGATAAAGATGAAATTGGTGAGAGGACTGCTTCTAATGGAATTCTATCAAGAAGGACATTTTGAAGTATGTCATATAGGGAAGTCAATGAAAACATCACACTGAAGCAAATCAAGTCATGAAAGAAATATGCTTAGTGGTGATTGATGACCCTAGTTATAATTTGGTGATGTTCGTGCATTCAACATAATTGAAGCATCACAGATGGTGATTGGTCACATCAGAAAGATTAGTTGGAAGTAAAGTAAGCTGTGAGAACTTTGAAGTCAGATAATGGAACTGAGTTTCGCGAATGAAGTTCTAAGTAAAGTCTGCACTTTAAGGGGATTATGAAGCTGAAGCAATTAACACAGCATGCTACTGTATTCAACAAAGATCGTGAAAAGACTTAGTCGAAAGCTATCAAGGCATTTGTGATTAAAAACTAGAAGGTGATTGAAAGTCTGAATGTATCGTTCAACTACACCAAGCTCCCAAGCATTCAAATGAAAGACTATTCTGAATCTTTGAAGTATGACATCTTGTCAGAGTCAAATTCAGATACTGATGATGAAACTGAGGTTGTAGAAGGAATTAGTGATAATGATGATGATTCAGATCCTATTAGTGGAATTGGTAGTGAAACTACACAACTCGTGGACTTTAACAGAATCCACTGAAAAAGGTGAAGGATCTTCAACACATCCTAACAGCAACTCAGGGGGAGCAAAACAATAGAAAGATCTACTAGTCGTACTCAACACAATGAAGATCAAAGGAATACATCAAGAACATATCTGCTGAGACAAAGGGTTTGAAGTCAAAGTCATTCCTGGAGTCTAGTTCTTAGTAAACCAGATTTTGAGTAAAGGCTAGAAGTGCTAATCAAAATGAACATATATTTTTCGGGACCCAACAATCAACATTTGGTATCCCAAGGAATAGTGAAGAAGCACTGATTGATCCAGATTGGGTGATTGCAAATGCAAGGTGATCTCAATCAGTTCGAATGCAGAAACTACTGAAGCTGGAACCCAGACCACTAAAGTCGAAGCTGAAATTGGTACAGTAAGGGTTTACAGAAACTGGATAATTATTGGCATTGTTATGAGGGACAAAGCCAAACTGGTTGCTACAGGTTAATATCAAGTAGAAGGTATCGACGATGATGGAAATAGAATCTTCGGGACTTTCAAGATATAACAGCAAGCAACAGAGACGAGACTTGATCCTCTTAGGACCTAACAATTGGGCCTAACAAGATGAGGACCTAACAGAGTTAGGGATTCAAGCAAATTGTCAAGGACATGGTATGACACTCTAACTAGTTTATTACTTGAAAATGATTTTATATTAGAGTAGTTATACACATATATATCTCTTTAGAATACAAAGCACACATAATGTAATATATGTGCAAGTATACCATGATTATATTATATGTGGGTCTACTAATGAAAATTTGGCGAGATATTTGCTAAGTTAATGCAGAGTAGGTACAACATGAGCATGTTGGAGGAGTTGCAATTCTTTTTGGATTACAATTAATTCAAAAGAATGATGGCAATTAAAGTAAGTCAAGGATCTTTTGAAGATGCGCAATTTGGAAGATTCTAGACCTGCCAAGACTTCTTGCCAACAGACCACTAAGCTTGATCAGTGCAAATCAGGTATATGAACTGAAGTGACAAGCTATAGAGGTAATCAGCTCATTACTTATTCAAGTGCATAAAGACCATATATTTTATTCTCGATATGCCTATGTGCAAGTTTCCAAGTGGATACTAGAGAATCTTATCTTATAGCTAAGTTATGAATTGTTAGATATCTTAGGGGATCACCAATTCTTGAAATCTGGGATCCTAAAGATACTAGGTTTAACCTAATTGGCTATATAGATATAGATATGCAGGTTGTAAGAAAGACAGGGAAGTCATTCCTAGAAGCTGTCATTATTTCCAGCAACTCTGTTGATCTCTTCACACCACGTATGGAACAAGCGCATGGACACCAGGTATCATTTCTTCCGAGAGTTGTTCTTAAGTGAATTACTTGTAGATATTTGCTAAACAACTTGATGAATTCATTTTGTCTAAGTTGGTTGGTGAACTTGGGATATTATTTAATGTGCATATTTGTTGGAAATCTCATCTGCAAGGAATTCTTAAATAAGCTCACAAGTATTAAATTTTCCATATTTAAAGGACTTGTGAATTTATTTTAAATCCAGTACCTCATGCTTATTGCTACTAGTTTAATTATCATGCTTACATTGTAATATGCATAAGTGGTAGTTAAATTATTTAGTATAAGTTAGAAGCATAATTATTTGCATGTTAAATATTTGATGAGTATTAGTCAAGATGTCTTGCTTAATTGCTCTGATATTTTGCTCTGATATTCCTAAATATTTTGTTACAAATAATTGTGATACTTTTGATATTAGTGACAGTATTTAGAATTTATGTTCTAAATAAATAATGCATATTTCAAAACTCACTAATATTGAAAGACGAAGTATTTTCTAAGTTATGTGTATAAAAATTCTCAATATTTTCTATACTTAGAAAATATTTCTAAATTTGTTTTTGTTGCGAGAAGTTGCTATTAGGAACACAAGTGTTAAATGTCTATATTTAAAGGACTTGTGAATTTCTATTCAACTAATTCTCGAGCTTACATATATCAATAATAATTGTTATGAGTATAATTGTAATATGCTAGAGTGACAATTATTAGATATAGTGTAGGAAGTTAGATGCTAATATTCAATCTTATGAATATTTTAGTATTTAGCGAAATTATTTTATCTTATTAAAATTATGGATTGAAGCAATTCAATGATTATCAGTTTCATAATTTTGATTTGATAAAATATAAGAAGCACAATTTCTTGCATCTTGAAATTATTGATAAATATCAAATAATTGGTATCAGCGTGCAATTAATTGTGATATTTTTAATATTAGTGATAATACAAGTTGTTTATCTGAAGTCACTAATAATAAAAATATGTCTAAATGCTTATTGTTCTACTGAATGATTGCCATGTCTATTTGATTTATATATATGCATGTGATTGGCAATTGCTTAGTGCAACATAAGTATTTAATTTATTTTGATTTGTTTAAATCATGATGATATAAAACAATTCAGTGATATATTGTTTCCATGATTTAAGTATATTAAAATAAATTAGAAGCATAATTATTCGTAATATAAATATTCTCTTTTATTACTTTGTGATAATTGAATAATATTTTATTACAAAATAATTATGATATATTAATACTAATGGATTTGCTTAGTCTTTATTCTAAGTAAATATTGGTTTTTGAAAAAGCCGTTAGTATTAGTATATTTAGTTTTCTTTCTTAGACTGATTCCTGAATGTATTTAAAAAGGAAATTTTTGTCTATTTCTTTTTCAAAATGTATTATTCAAAGATACATTCACTTTCTATTGGTTTTAGATAAGAAAACTTCAAAATTCTTTTTCAAAACTTCTCTTTTGAAAATCATTTGATTTACAGCCCTACTTTATTTTTCCAATCCTAGGGTGTGAATCAAACTTTTCTTGAGGATAATCTTTCTTTAAATCTCAAAATATTTTATCCTCTCTCCAAAGCTGGTTTTAAATGCTATATTTTCAAAACCGTTTTCTCTCTTAATTTTTCTTTTTAAAGTGACAGAACTTTGTGACTGCTATTTTATTCGGAGAAATTATTTTTAACTTCGAGGTACCAATCACTTGTAAAATGATTTGTTTTTAAACACTTGTTTCAATGTATGTTTCACATTGATTCATAGTAACTAAACAGTGGTTGTTGCTTTGAAGGCCTAGTACTGTATTGTTAAGCATTCATTCACCCCAATTGTCATGTTTTCATTTTAAGTCGGGGATATTATCAGGCAGACGAAAATGATGTAAATCATAATTGAATTATGAGTCGGAAAATCATTATCTTCTATCTGATAAGGATGTTTTGCAAAACAATTTTCAAAACATACAGTGCTTAGGTTTAATGGAAAAGAGCAATTTTATTAAGATATAATTTGGTAAGAGAGTTGAATTTCTTCTTTGGTATAAATTCCCGCATTTTATTATAGGAAGTTTGCCTTATAAGAAATTCATAAGGGATAGAATTTTTCTCTGATACTCCCGCGTTTTATTATGGGATAAGTATCTTAAAGAAAATTTCTATTGGTTTCATACTCTTAAATGATAAATCTTTAGAACCGACAAAACTCTTTTACTAAAAGTGCTTTAATGCAATCCATTACCATTCCTTCTTATATTTTTCCTTCTCCTTGAGATGAAAAATATGTTTTGGAATGTTAAGGTGATTATCTTTTAATCTTGATTGATTCTTTTCGATTAGCCCCCAGTGGCTACAGAAGCTGGCCAGGAGGTTGAAAACCCATCAATCTCTTACCCAGGCCTTAATACCAAACACTGATTCATCTACTTCCATATATTAACCCTTGGAGATATAAGGAACTTATGTAAATTAGAGGTTGATAAGGGAGAAACTGCACTTGATGCAGCAAATAAGGATGAAGTCGGAAGTGCACCCACAGCTCTACCTCTAGAGAAGTAAAGAAGTATATAACTGAGGTAACTGTAAGCTCATCTGCATTTTCTTAAAAGGATGCAGAGCTGAAAAGGCAATAAAACTGTCTCTGGAATCATTCTCTCAACAGGGTTAGTCCATTGAAATTCGCTCGTCAGCCAGAGCATCTTGTAATGAGTCAAGCACACCACTAGCGCTCACGCTGATGGTAAGCCTAAACAGATAAATTCTAGGAACACATTGCAAGACGTGCACAGTGAGAGGTATAGGCATGTTAACAAATTACCCGTCACAGGGTTACGAGGGAAACGTAGACTCTAATTTGCCATTCATTACATTGTCTACTACGTCGCCCCTCCTGGAAGGAACATTTCCAGATCCTGAAAAGGAATGTCCACCTCCCGTTTACGGAGAAGGTGTGAGGCAACTCCTTGATAGAACAAGGCAGGATTCCCTAACAGATTTTAAAATCTTGGGATAACCCATCTCAAAGAGGTGAGACTCCACTAGACAGTGATTTAGCAACTGCTATTGAGTCTGGTGATGAGACAGTGCTTATGCATGATAGATCAATAACACCTCAACGAGGCAATTCTCCACTTGATAGTGATTCAGTTCATTCTGATGAATCAGGTGTTGGGAATATATGAATTGACGGATTTCACTTGCAGGTACATAATGCTATATTTGGAATGCATAGTAAAAGTGAGAGAGAGAAACACTTAAGTGAAAGTGAGGGAGAGATACACTTGAGTGAGAGATAGGGAGAGAAAGAGTTAAACACTTCTAAGTGCTCGACACTTGAGTGTAAACACCAACAGAACGTAGTAGAAGTGAGGAAACCTTAAGCCAAACACTTACCCTTGCTACTTGCTACTTTTGGAAGAAAAGCTACTATATTTTTCCCGATCAATGACAGACGAGAACCTTCTTTGGAAGACAAACCATTCAAAAGTGGGCCATTGGAGGATTCCTCAACTAAGGGGGAGAATTTATAGGAAGAAAAAGGAAGTTAATCAAGTCTTATCTTCGTACTTTGGAAAATTTAATATCCTAAAGGGGTTCGTATCCTGGATCATTAAGGGAAGTTCTTGGATCCTTAAGGGGAAAAGGGGTTCGCATCCTTGGGAGAAGTTAATATCCATAGGGGGAGATTTGAGACGAGAAAAAGAAAATCTTATCTTCTGATCCTGAGGGGAAACAACAGAAATGTGGGAGAATCAAGAAGTTGTATCCTATACTTGAAAGGAGTTGTCAGAAGATGATTCCTCATCCAAGTGGGAAGAATAGAAAGGAATTGACACTTCCATTGATTATCTAAAGGGAGAAGAAGAGAAAGAAGAAGAATCACATTCTCAGGGGGAGAACATTATTTGAGCAATGTTCTATATTTTATTGAAGATGTTCCCAGGAATTTTGATTCTTATGAAGCTTAGTTTATGATAAGTTCTTTATAGGTCAAGCAATGAAGGATTTTGAAGCAGAGAAAAGCTCAAACACAGAGGAATGAAGATGATATCTATTGAAGATGCGTTCAGTGCTAAAGGAACACTCATTTTCTATTTCTCTTTACTTTATAGAAATCTGGAAATGTATTATATGATCCAGAACCCAAGTAGTATTATTTACAAGTCTAGAGCATTAATATTTTCTTGTAGTTAGTTGAGTTATCCTCTAGGGATTTGCTTGTTAATCTCTACCAAACAAATAGGGGGAGATTGAAAGGCTGTATGTATAGACCTATATGTAACATAGGGTTATAACTCAACACAAGAACATGACGTGTAAATAATATGAAGTTATCACCGGAATCAGGAAGACATGAAGACTTGGTAAAGACAAAGGATAAAGAAGAAATCTACAGACTTGAAGCATTAGCTCACTGGAAGAAGTTCATTAATATGTTCATGCCTCAGTGAAGAATAAAGGTTGAAGTATTCAAGGATGTGGAAGCAGTGAAGCAATTGTCAAAGTACCAGAAAGATTCTAGTGATCCAAATCTACAAATCAGACAAGCAATGAATTGCAGAGCTCAAGTACAGGAATCAATAAGATAGAATATACGGCAAATACAAAGAATCAAAATATTAGATGAAATCTTGGAGTCTATTATAGATTGCTGGAGGAAGTTCATTCATATGTTCAGACTTCAGTGAAGGATAAAGTTCGAAGATGTTCAGGGTTTCAGATATGTTTATGGTTCAGCATAAGTGCCAGAGGATTCCAATGTACTTACAATCGAAGCACTTCTAATCAACAAGG